>JAYRBT010000082.1:20253817-20424906 GCA_036023395.1 Myiotriccus ornatus | reverse complement strand
TCTGTGCTTTGAGCCTGCTTGTGCATTTTGTAATACAGAAGATGCAAACTGCTCATTACTATGGGCACAGATCACTTTCCAGTCCCAGAATATCACCCCATTTGGGTGACTGCAGCCAGAGACCCCCACTCCCTCTACCTGTAGCTCTGTAGTCCCACTGCTGTGAACAGCAGCACAGCTGAGAGCAGAGCAGGCAACACAGGGCTGAGATGAGCTGGGCACAGCCTCTGGTTGCTTGACAACACTACCTTGCACACTAATGCTCTTCCGAAAAGTGGCTTTGAGACAGAACCCAGTGCCTCAGCCCTCAGCACGGCAGGAAAAATAGCCCAAGTCGGTGCGTACTGTTTCCTCCTTGGCACCAGGCTCAAATGTTGCTGGATGGGCTCAAGGGAGTTGCTGAAGAGTAAACCCACAGCTGTCACTTCTACTGGCTGTGTAAGATACTGAAGTAACTAGGAGAGATGCCCTGGATTGCGTTGATGGGCCAGATGGCTTCTATTTAGGTATTACGATGCCCAATTTAGGAATCCAGAATAGGAAGTCTGCTTATGGCCCTGGCATGCTATGACCATTGCTTATTATGCTGTTCATAATTGTGTCATTGTTTCCGTATGGTTCTGTTTTATTACATCCATCTGCTGCTCCATATTTTATATTTGAAGTGCAGGCTTTCTGTGCCACAAATTTGCTCCATGCTTAGCAAGTAGTACAACCGTGCCAACACCCCACTCCTGCACTTCCCCCACTAGTCCTGGTGGAAGCCCTTAACAGTTGAATGAAGCAGTTAAGACAGTAGATCGTATGGAAAAATGTTTAATTACTCCTTAGAGCACCACCATTTGAGGTGTTTGTCTGCTGGTTCCTCCTGTTTAGTGTAGAAAAAAATCAGGACTTGGAGGGCAAATTAAGAGATCGATTCTTCGACCAGTTTTTTAAGCTGTAGACATCAGTGGAGTATGTGGAGAAGAAAAGACAGTTTTCAAGAAAGCTTTACTTGTCATCTTTACATCTGTGACACAAGCCAGGCAAAACAAGGAACTGCATTGTTAACACACAGTCTCCGCTGCCACGCTCATCTACTCATGGTGGTTTCATGGCAGCTTTGGATGCCAATAGGAAGTGATCCCCCTGGGTTTAACAAAAGGCTGTGCCTCGGCCGAGGTTTTCAAGTGTTATAGTTTCTGACTGCTCAGCTTCAGGCAGGTCTGATCTTTTGGAGGGCACCTAGAGACTCAATGCCTCTTTAACCACTCCTTATTTGAGTCAACACACAGCTTGGCTGTTGCTCAGGGACACACATTTTCATTCCTCCAAAGCCTCCATGATCTGATTAATAGTTGCTCATGTATCTGTCTTCCCATTCTGTGCTGTGCATCCCTTCAGTTACAGAAACAAAAAAGGCAGCGCAGTAGAGCAAAGGCAAGGCTCTGCATTTCTAACTTATTGCTGAAAAGCTCCAGAGTAATTTGTGAGAGGTTCTAGATGTGACATGTAGTTCCTAGATAATTCTGTGTTCAAATGAAATGCAAGATCGATCCTTTTAGTGTTAATGGATCCAAAGTTGAAAAGAGAAGTATTTAATATTAATAGTTCTTCCCACCTGATTTGCTCTACACAGCAGCTTGAAAAACTGTTATTTGTATGACATTTCAGTGTCTTTATATGTATTGGGTTGATGGTAATGGAATAAGCCTACTTTTTCTGCAGGCCTGAGGTGAATAAATGGCTCCAATCACAGTACCCACCACTACTTTCCTCAGCAGTTTCATTTTACTTCATTCTGCAGTTATAACCAGTGCCTCTAATAAAGCAAGCATAAGCAGCTAAAAATTAACCCTATATGGTTTCATGGGTCTGTGGGGAAAGAAAGGGAGCAGTCACACGCTTCTCCAATGCAGGCACTTGTACTTGCAGCAGCTGGTCCATGGATGCTGATGTTACTCAGTACTGATGTGGCATTTTAAGTTTGCTTCAGCCTTAGAGAAACAGGAGAATTCTGGTTTCCACCTGAGGAGTTTATTATTTGCAAGATGTGTCCAGCACTGTTCTTTGGTGGCCCCGCTGCAGATGACGAAGCAAGGGATGAAGTGCTCTGCCCAAAATTACGTGAAGTTTGTGGACAATCCAACTGCCCAAGTTCAGCCCAGCACCCAACCACAAGGCCTTCCCTCCCAAGTTCCTGATGTACAGTGGTAACAAGCTGGGGAGGTGATGAGGAAGATGTTGTAAAGATCCAAGGTACATATTACATGAGTAGTTTTGGGGACCAGGCGTGCCTTAGCCCGCAAGAGGAACAGGCAGAGCTCAACAAGGAAAAGATTGCTGGGAGAGGTTGTTTTGAGAAGTGGTATGCAAGGAAGGGGCCAGGGCATTGTTCTGGGATGTGGGGGATCAATCCAGAAAGAAAAATGGGTCACAAGACAGTACATGGAGCAAACAGAGCAGACCAGAGAGATGGTTTATCTTTGAGAAGGCAAATGTGTGTGTGGAACAGCAGGATATGAGTGATTTGGGGATGTCATCCCCGATGTGTGCTTGGGTACCTGTGATGAACTGGCGATTAGAAGCTGCTCCTCACGTATCTATTCCGCAGCCCTGTGAGAAGCACACGGTTGCTGTATCCTCTCTGACTGGACTGAGCTCAGCCCAAGTCTCCCTGGGGAGGAGGAAGGGAATAGCCATGGGATGAGACCAGTCTTTGAGAGACTTGTGGTGCCCATCACAGTGCTAAGAAGCAGCTGGTGAAGTCAGAAGTGGGGAGAGAGAGAGCTGGGGAGCTGCTGCCACTGTGGTGTGGGGAGGATGGGGGGCATTTACAGCTGGAAGCACAAGGAGGATCTGTGAGGCAGCTGGAGGGTAGATAAGCCAGCAGCCTGCAGGAGGGAGCAAGGGAGGAAGACAAAGGGAGAGAGTGCAGGGAGGAAAAAGGGAGGCCAAGCACAGAGCCCCTCAGTCCTGTGGCAGCTGAGGAAGCCCCTCTTCACGCCAGGTCTGGGGAAATGCTGGAGTCAATCTGCATCTTTCCAGGCACTGCTCCTTCTCGGTGGTGCTCACACCCCTCGCTGCCACCTTCCCCTCTCCTGCAAACCTGCCCAGGAGGTTCCTTTGAGGGGCTTATTGAGGGGATGGTAGTTAAAAGCTGACCATCTCTTTCTGAGCATCCTTGCAAAAACCAACTCACAGTTTTTTCCAGCACTTCATTCCCACTCTCCAGATAAAGCACTTTTGAGACAAAAAAATAAGCTCAACATGATCTACCTAAGCTCCGTATATGCTTGACACAACATGCCAACTGTAGTGATGACACTGAGAAGTCCACAACATGTTATGCAGGAAGATTTTCTCTTAAAGACATTGCAGTGAGTCAATGCAGTGGAAACCTAATGGCTTCAGACAGATGTTGTTTGCTTAAAATGGCTAGAGGGTCAAGTTCAGGCTTACTTTGTTCTGCTAAATTACAGAACAAAGACTTGGCTGGTTGCTTAGTGAAATAATCTGTAATAGATACCATAGGACTGATTTTTTGTGTATATATGGGCATTAGAAAAGTGGGGTGGAGACTAAACACGCCTTACCCTCGAAATCCAGTAGAACAGATTCTCACTGATCATATGGGAATTACTGAAAAGCTGCAGACATGTTCACGAGATGGGAGATATCCTCAGCATTTTAAACAAGAACCAGATGCAGAGGAGATGGCATTGATTATCTATGATCCAAACCCATTGATAGCAGAGGAGCCAATGGACCAAATAATATTAAACAAGTGGCACCCAACGGAGCCAATCAATATGCTCCAGAAATCTTTGAGGTAAAAGGAATATGTCCAAAGGACTGAAAACTGCTACGGTGTCAGCATTTTCCCTTCTTGTGGGAGTAACTGCCCTGTCTGATCTGTTAGCGAGAATCTTGTTACATTAAACACAAATATCACTGTTTATAATGTCTAAGTGCTTCCTTAGTACCATAATATATTAAATGTAGAATTAAAGATACAGTAAACTTCAAAAATATCAAGCAAAACACTCATTACAGCCAAAATTAAATAGGATTGTCATCTTCACTACATCAATTAACTTTTAAATTCCACTGCTGACTTAGTTGTGCCTCTTTCATCTGTTACTTCAGTCCAGCTATTTAAAACTGTATGTAAGGACTGAAGCTTTCTACATGCATAGAGTAGCTTCTTAGTGGATGTAGCAAAATTTGATAAATAAAAAAAATCCCACTTAAACAACACTTTACTCCTCAGGTCTGCTGGGTAAGCCAGGCAAAGACAGAAAGTTTCCACAAAAGATTTAGTTTTTACTGGTTTGAAAGAAATGTCTTTCTATTACCTTTGGATAGCACAGTCTGTACTACTGCAGTGAAAAATGTCACACAGCCTCAGCAAATACTGAAGTCATTCTGAAACAGCAACGAAGCCAAAAGCTGGAAGAAATTCAAGTGTCACATCTTTACCACCTCCTTCCCTCTCTCCAAGTCAATGAATATGGCCCTTCATTTAAGAATGAGAGAGATTCACAGTTAACTCAATAGTCCTGTCACAGCTGCAGAGATTTTTTCTTTTCGTTATCTAATTACTAGGGAAATGGTCTTCCTCAAGCTTTGCATGAGCAATGAATCATTTGACCATTGTGAAAAAAAAAAAAAATCATTGCACTAGATCATTACTCTCATTATTTTCTGGAGTCAAAACTTCTCATCTCCTGTAGCTGAGCCTTATTTCCAAGCCATCCATCTTAGTAATCAACCTTCTTGTTGCTCCTGATCTACTCTGTGATACATCTAAGTGTTCAAAGGTCTGATTTCTCCTCTAGAGCCTCCTACTCCTTCTCTCTAAGTCATTTATAGTTAATGTGGTATCCTGCAGCCTCCTTAAACTGCTTGATATCAAGTCCCTTGTGCCCAGACACCTTGTGCTTATGCGATGTGTTATTTACCCATGGTGCTTAACAGGCAGAACTTCTCTGGTGTCATGTTCTCCTCAAGAAAAACAAATCTTTCCTAATTTTAGGCACTGAAAAAATTTAGTCTTTGTCCTTCTCCACAGGAAAGTTTCTTCCTGGAAACCAAGTCAAACTGTGAATGTTTCATCCTGCCCCTGGTTTAATTGTGCCATTTACCCATGCTCTGCCTGTTCTCTCATATAGGGCACATAGGAGGGGACGACTGTTGGATCCTTAAAAATAAAATCTGGTTTTCTTGTAGTTGGCATAGGAGTAGTTGTTATAACAAAGCTATAACATTCTTAGAAGTCTCAGCAGACATCTGAGATATCTCCTGATGCATCTTCTGTGCCTAAAATGGAAAAAGATTAATCCAGATCTAAGCCTGTGTCTCCTGTGAGACTTTACTGAAGTCCACTTTACAAATCCTTAGTGAAATACAGAACAATACACAACCAAATGAAATGTGGTGCATTGGTTAAGTAGAGAAACATGTTGAAAACAAATGAAACCATCTGAAAAGTGAGTTGAAAAATTCTTTCCATTCTTCTTCTCTAAAAATCACTGTGTACAGTAGGGTAGCATCTTGAATAGTTAAGTGCTCCTCAAATACAACACACAGGCAAAACAAGAACAGTCCTTCAATATTAAAAGCATTCCTGCTGTGTCACATCATGGTGCCTGCACGAGCTGAATCCAAGACTTTTTATTGTCAAGAGGCACTACCATTACACTACATTTTAATATGGATCTTTGCCAACAATCATAAATAAAACACACACTCATAAACAATTCCTAAAGGCAGTGTGTCAGATGGTATTTCATTAAAAAAAACAACCTTGCTGCAACGTAGTGGAATACTATAGGCCATGGCTGGTTGGGGCTTTCTTTCCCCTGTGTATGCCTAGGTGTTTTGTTGGTTCCAAAAAGCTTTTTAGTTAATGTATGCCGTGCCTACCAGAAGATCCTTCATGCTAATGAATGAGAAATTTTCAGCTAAAAGGCAGAGAGAATCAGTGCCATTTTCAGGAGATGTCTAATGTGGGAAACCTGTAAAAGCTGTCAGCAGAAGACAGAAAAAACTGTAAAGGAGTTACAGAATGGTGACAACAAAAAATTACCCTGTGGTGAAATGAAAACTGTATTTGCTAAATACCTTTAAAGGTTAAATATGTAAATGAAAACATATTCAAATGTACTGATCCCTGTTATGTAAATTCTGAAGTTTTCATGAAACAGAAAATGTCACTTGACACTAGATACAGTCTGTTGCATGGATAAAACAACAGGACAGCCTTTCTCAAACTCAGCAAGAAGCATGTGAAATAAAAGACGAATGTCTTTCTGTTTACTAGACTGCTGTGGTGGTCATAGCAATGTGGAGTTTTAAAAGACTTTAATCTTTGAAGTAACCTTCTGCTTTTCCTGCTCTCTGGACTACTGCTGTGTTCCCAGCCATCAGGAGCTCACCACATACACTGGGAAGCATAAGGCTGAATTACTAGTACAGAAAAGCTGCATTTAGTAACTCATTACAAGGCTGACGTCACTGAAACAAAAGTTCAGTCATGTAGGGATGTGGCAGAGGTTATCATGCAGCACATTACTAATATACTGGGGGGAAAGATTATGTCAACTCTTTGCTAGTGTCCACATCCAGGATGCAATCTCCCCAGGGAATAAACACTCTTGGCAAGCACTGAAACCCAGAAATCTTCACAAAGCTGTTTGCAATTTGCAGCCAAAGCTATCCACAAATGCAGGGAATAAAGACTACAGTCCTTGACAGCACACAGCTCCAGACATTTCCATAGGGGAAGTTTAATCTACAAGGATGTAGAAATATAAAACAAAGTATTGCTCAAAGTAACTGTTTGTCAGATCATGTGCCTCTAATTTGGTTTCCAGTGACATTACACAGCTGCAGCCAATGGATTCCAGCCAGGCTCAACAGTCACTGAGGTTCTTTATTGTTTAAATTTAGTATCTGAACATGTTTTGCCCATCATTAAAATGGAGAATAATTGCTCAAAAGTGAACTATAGATGTTACAACTGCAAAGAACTTATTAGGTCACCTAGTCCCATCCTCAGAGCAATGTAAGATTGAAAACACATTGCAACAAATACTGAACAGAGCTGTGTTTGTTTAAATTTTTGTTCCTACTCTTTTTTTTTTCTTTATTGTAATCATTATCACTATATTCAAAAGTTTAAAAAACAAAAACAAATGCCAGTGTAAACATGCTTCAGGTATATAAGTAATATAAAGTATTGCACATACAAAAGTCCTATGTTTGGTATGTCCTTATGGTGCTGTCTCATCAGAGTAAGAGCTGTGCAGATGATGTGACTGCAATGAGCTAACTAATCTTATTTCAGAAGCTGCTAAACACAACAATTAAATATTTACAAAAGATAGAAGCTCACTGTGTTTCATGGCAGGATGATTTTGCCTGGAATGTATGGGATACAAAGGTGTGCAAATATGGAATAGGCTTGTTTTGTAGTGATATTTGTCAGCTGATCTCTCTAACCTACAAGGGGTCAGCTCAAACTCATTTGGGGGAAGGAGTCTGTTAATGGTTTTCTGGAGGGCTGGGAAGTGGTCAGGCCTCCCCATCCTTAGAAAATGGAGGTTCTTACTTGTGTGAAGCACACAGATGCTTCACTTCCATTTCCAGAGGCATGTGTCTCCTCCTCTCATTTAATCTCCTGGGTACACTGTATCTGAGAAGCTAAAGACTCCATAAAGGTCTTCTTGCAAATTTGCCTGAGATATGAAGACATAACACAGCTCCTGCTTGGATTGCACAGTCAATCAGTCTGCATGTAAGAAATGGTAAAACTGTAAAATCTTGTGTCAGACTGACAGAAGTGACAGTGTCCCATGGCTACCCCTGTCCTGAAGTACTAGGAAGCAGAAGGGCAGTTTTCTAAAAATGACAGAATGGATGAGGCCATTTGCCAATTGAGAAGCTGAGACGGACTGGAAAGAAGAGGAGCTCAGAAGAAAGCAGAGGTGGTGTAGATTTCAGAAAATGAACAACTCCTCCTGAAGTTTACACAATGTAGCTAATTTCAGACTCACAGGCAGCACTGGTAGACTCAAGCTTTCAGGTACAAATTTGCACAGATTAGAGTTTAAAACCCCTATTGAGATAATGACCATTTGCTGATAGAATGGAAATAATCAAACATCTCTTTTTCAGAATCCTTAACCCGAAAAAAAATAATCAATCCTAAGTGTATTTTTTTACTCTTTACCTCAAAGTATCTTTCCTTTTTTATGTTCATGCTTGGTTGGCTGGCATCCTATTTTTCTGCATAAATACAAATTCTGCCCACCTTACCTGCAAGACTTTGCTTAAGAAATAATTATAATCAGCCCTAAACTTTGCTGAAGTCAACACTTCAGAGATGCTGTCAGCTTGTAGACTGTAAAATAAAAAAAAGGCAAAGATTTCAAGATACAATTGTGAGTAGCCATTTTAAGAGGCAATTTCAACAAAGTAACAGAGCAATGGAAGAGAAAATTTACTCCAGCTCCACCCCCTCTAAAACTTTGCAATCACCAGTGTGGCTGTGATAACTTAGAACAGTGTTTCAGAAATGACTGTATTCTATGTCGGCCGTACAGCTAGACAAGAACAGGGTAACTCATTCCCTGCTCTATGCTGTGCATGGATTTAGTTATCTGGGTGGGATACTGCCAGCTCTGGGCTGAGATACAACATGTACTTGTTTGTCATATGTCTCATCTCATAAAGTGTTGCATAAATCATCTGCTTTGCAAAACACCTTGTAGCCAAGAAAGTTGTGTTCTGTGTGTACAATGGGTTTACTTTCTATTTACACGCAAAGTAAGGACATGATTTCTATTTTTTTTTCACTTTCTTCTCTCAAAATCTATGTTGATTATTATAACAGATACTTATTCTAAAAAGGTGGAAAAATAAATAATTGTACCCCATCTATAAAGTTCTTTATAGACTACCTTTGTTTTTCAGAAGTACTGTCACAGTACTGATACATTGCTTGTCTCCCTGAGCAATAATTTCATAGAAGTTCTTATTCTTAGGGAGGTTTCAAAGGTATTCTGTATGATACAGTAGCATTCAGAAGGTTTGTCCTGGTCCATCTTCTAGACAAAACAGCAATGAAGGAATTCTCTCCTTGAGAGATCTGGGCTTGTTCTGGAACCATCTCAGTATACCACACATGTTCAAAGGCATCTGGCTGGAAATATGGGATAAACATTCCGTTCAGTGGTGAATATCTTTGTAAGGCAGTGATAAAGCTGCTTTCTTTGGCAAGGATGGCCGTAATGTGGCATGTTATCAGAACATTGCATAGATCAGACTATGACACCATGTCACTTGCAGGCACAAAGGAAGGCTGGTGGAAGGAATCCTTCATTTAATCCTCATTGTGTTTCTAGTCTCAGGTAGGATGCTGACTTGAACTGTCACTCTCTTCCTTTATGCATCAGTAGTCTTGTTATTTGTCAGCTGTTGCCTGTCAGCCATGTCATCTTGAGGAGGTCTAGCTCTGTCAAAGAAGCCACACTGCAGAAAACAATCAACAGAAACAAAGGTGTCATGGTAAGACAATCACAGGAAGACTCAGCTGCAGTTTGATTCTTCACTCAGTCAACCTGAAAGGTCAGACACAACCTATGGCAGGCAAATAGACTGTGAAGATACTGCATTTCTATTCAAATCATTCCCTATGAAAAATTAGTTCTATGTACAAGGCATTGACTTCCAAAGTATAGCTTTAAAATTCAAATTATGTGAAACAGGTCTTTACAGGAGATGTAAAGTTGGTCTGAGTGCTGATTTGGACTGATGCTAATGAGAAAACTGCAGATTTCAGTTCAGCAAAACGCTCATTCAGAAAAGGTATTTAGGTTGACAAGCAGTAACAGTAACAGAGCTGGAATGTGTTGGGAAATGTGCACAGGACAGTGTTGCAAGCTAGACTAAAGATCACCGAAGATGAGATCCTTTCACCTAACTTTAACTGCCAAAAAGTTACCCTTTTAGTCACCAGGTTGAATGTTCACATGAGGTCAAAGAAGGTACCACCAAAATTCCTCTCATCTTTGCATGTTTTAGACACAGCTTTTTGCTGCTGTTGTTACTTGACTGGGTGAATCTGGGAAGTTAGCATAGACTGCACACCTAACCATAAACTTTAGGCTGCTAAAGACATATTCTAACTTAAGGAATTATCTCAAACTTATTTTTAGTGTGAACTGAGAGGATGGCCAAAAGCTACACTGGCTCCCTGTAATATACCAATTTCCAGTAACTTGTCTTAAAACATGTGAAGGGAGTGCAACAACTAACACAGAAATAGAAAACTTTGGAAACAGAAGACATGATATACTAATATAAAAGGAAATATTCTAAAAATTAATTCTCAGACATTGGGATGTTGTTCCATGCTGACAAAAACTGGAAATTCCTGAATTATTCAGAGAAAACAAAACTTTGAGTAACTTCTTTTTGAACCTAAACATCCTGAAAAAGAGGATCATAGGTCTTGGGAAAGAGAGCCAAACTCTGTATGCCCATTTATAACCAGACTTTAATAATAAAGGAGGACTTTCAAAACAAGTTCCCTGCAAAAAGGTCAGTGACACTAGCATGTCAGAAATGCCAAAACAAAAAAAACCATGTGTATTGTTGCTTTTGCTCCAAACTGCTAAAGATCACAAAATTCCAGCCTTTCTTTTTCTTTTCTTCTAGTATCTTGCAGTATCTTTCAGGGTTTTTTTAAGGCAACGGTAACAGTAATAATACAACATACCTTCCATAAAGCTAGGGTCAGCAGAGCTAGAACTAGTAGTCCAAGAAGTATGGCTAGTATTATAACCCATAAAGGGATTTCAAAGGAGACATTTGGGGTGGACCAAATGACAGATGTTCTGATCTGAAATGAAAAGAATACATTAAATGAATAAAAGTGAAGCAAGGAAAGCAAATCTGACAGTAGAATACAGAGGTTAGAAGCATTCACTTCAACAGCATTTTGCAGATTAGAAGTACACATACCCTGAAATTCTCCCATGTTGGCTTCATTTACTGTAAGTCCCTTTCCACTTCATCACAATAACTTTCGGAAATGGAATTCACACATACACAAAATTCATGTCATATCAGACAAACAAATCATTTTTCCTTAATACAGAGTAGCAAAAAAACCCCTTCTAAGCAGATGCTTCAAGAGTATTCAAGGAGCAAAGTTCCACTGACATCCATGCTGGCACAGCCTAGGCCAGTATAACTGAATTACACTGAACTACTCTGAAACAATGGTTGACTTCGGCCCAAACTCTTACTTCAAACAACAGTAGATACCAGTTACATTTTTCTTATTTTAATTTCTGCTGACATACCAGAATACATTTTTTCTGATGATTTGCATTTCAGCTAAGCAGTCCAAAAATGAAACTCAAGCAGCAGTTTATTGTCCTTGTGATAAAGCCTAATGCACAGTATGATATGGTGTACCTTAAAATAAGCCAAGCATACAGACTATTACCTAAGTGGGAAATAAGCATGAAATGCACTTTCTCCTTGTAGGAGGCTCTAGAAAGCAGCAGGTGTTAACATGAGTTATCAAAGGTTTTTACTGACTTGGTAAAATTCTCTCTTTAGACCTTCATGGGGACAAAGAGTAATAATAACCCTCCTGTTTTTCTCTTCTGGGGCCATCCACGATCTCCTCCTCACTCTCCCTTCCATACCTTTTACCAAATTTATCTTATGCTCTCAGACTCTGCTTCGAAGGCTCCTTGTCATTCTCATTGAATGTTTGCTCTGTCCCTACTTCTCCCAAGTGGAGAAGGAATGAGTTTGAGCTTTCCTTAGCTCTTTGGTCACAAATATGTCCCTTCAATCTTAGTTTATTTCCTCAAATTTTCCTGTTTGTTGTTAGCCTAGGAAGTTATTTCTCTCTCAGGTTTTCTGTTGGACTTCTCTTATCTACCCCTAGTCTCCCTTAAACAGGGTAAGTAAGTGACAGATGGAAGTTATTTTATGACATGATGAAATCAGTTTGCAAAGCAACTGATTGCACAAACTCTCAAATGATCTTCCTCTTCAGTGCTCAAGGTACAGCTAGGAAATCTACTCT
This sequence comes from Myiotriccus ornatus, assembly GCA_036023395.1. Classification (NCBI taxonomy): domain Eukaryota; kingdom Metazoa; phylum Chordata; class Aves; order Passeriformes; family Tyrannidae; genus Myiotriccus; species Myiotriccus ornatus. The sequence goes on along the minus strand of JAYRBT010000082.1, from coordinate 20,412,809 downwards.
TCTTAATAAATTTCTTGGCTATTGCCCAGTCCCTGAGCTGCACGCATTGCAAATTCTCTTTATATTTTTTTTTTTTTGCTATTGCTATTAACTTACTGGTTTATGCACCCAAAATTTAACACAACACTGTTTTCTAATTTGTTCATTCATGGAACAGCAGCCTAAGTTTGAAGACTGAACACAACTCTCTAATTGAGCTCAAAACTGATTCCATTCCTGTGCCTCTCACTCCTCTCCTTGTAGACGGAAAATTTCAGCTTTTCAGCAACATCCAGCCCTTTCCTCTCTTTCTTTTCCTAGACTTTTTCATTCTGCAAGCACCAGTGGATCTGTCTCCCAGCTACTGTCACGCTTAACTGGAAGACACTTTGGAATAATCCTTTCCACTCTGCAGCCGACAGCTCCATCCTCTGACACAGTGCTTGCGAAGATGGGAGTCTGGTAAGCTTTACCGATGGACATGTTTTTTTATAGTATTCCTTATCGTTAGGTGGAACAGAAATTAGGGACAGTTTTATATGTAGGATACCACTTGCCTTCTACAAAAGCTTACCCTGAGATTTACACATAAAATTCCAAGACACTGCCAAGTCCTTCTGCTGTCAGCACTTTAACATTGGCCTGCACCCTGAGGATGAAGTGCTTGCAGTGCTGGCCATACCATCATTGATGTAACAAACACATGTAGCTAATATGCATCTCTGGAGCAGTTGTAAATAATTATTAGTCTAAAATATTTCAAAAGGATAGCATATACAAAGAATAAATATGTTAGCTAATTAAACCAAGAAAAAATTATTTCAACCCATGAAATCCCGTCTCTGTGTCCCAACAGATATCCTGCTGACGTGATCAAGAGATCAACTGTGCCACTGTAGGAATACAATTCCCTTCCCCAGACTACACTTTGGGTCACTTCTTAACCACTGCAGAACTTCACAGGCTCTCTGTATCATTAGATTCAGCAAGAGCAGTTCTCATTCAATAAGGACAAAATGTTTTTGAATAGCTCCACTTGTGGCTCAGAGTAGCATTTAAATACAAGGGCAGAGAAAATGAGAAAAAGGTCATCTGAACTGTCTGCAGAGATTCCTCCCAGAGAGAAGCCAGTTAAGGAAAAAGATGAATGCAAGTAAGAGGTTAACTGGCCAGGGAAAACAGAAGGGATGCAGTTATGATGAGCTGCATGAAGCCTGTAGAAAGCAATGAGCTCAGCTGTACCAGGAAGAAAGCATCTCCCTTCTGCTGCTTGAAAATCCTCATGAATTCTGCCCTGAAGCATTGAAGACCTGACCACATACAGCACAAGAGCTGGGAAGTATGATGAAAATTTATGGGCTCCAAGACAGCAAAACCAGATTGATTAAAAAAACCCAACTCATCTGTGCCATGCACTTACTCTGTTGGCAAACCGAGGTACCACATGGAGGAAGCTACAAATTTTAATTATTGTTTGGAAAGGACCTGACACTGTCAACATCCAAATTGCGTATCTTAATATTGTTATGAAGCTGAAGCAGTAAAGTGATAGACCACTTACCAAAGCCACCTTAACAAATATTTGTAAAACAACAGCAAAAAGCAAACTCCATCATACTTTCTGTCCTCCCAAGTTTGACAAAATGACTCAATTTTACAGCAACATCAAACCTGAGGGAAGATCCATTTGCATGCAAAGATTTTATTTCATCATTTGTGGTACTGATAGCTTGAACCAAAGTCTACTGAAATTGTTCATCCTGAACGTGGCAATTAACAGAATGGGCAAGTACTTCGTGGAAGGGGTTTTTGTTTACAGATTTCTTCAGATAGTATTTGAATCACATCTGTCTTCTTGGGCACCAAGTCGACTTTCATTCAGTCTAGGGCAACAACTTCAGCTTCACAGGTGCACTCAGACAGGAGTGAAGTTAACTGCTGCCTGGTGTTTGAATATTTCACAGGAGTACTTACTAATAGCACAGCAACTAGACTCATGTGCACCAGTTCACTGTTCAAAATTAGATAGAGTCAATTCAGACTTCAAAGCCTGATTGAGATCCTGCTGAAATCAATGGAAACCGTTTATTTCATCAGGGTCAGTGGATTTCATTAGGTTTTGGATAAAGCTGATTGCAGTGTATGCAGCCACAAGTATCTGCTGCCATTCCATGTCTTTTATGTGCCACATCCTAGATGTTTGCTGTATCTGTGTGTTGTTCTCTTTCCTCTTAGGCTATGCAAACAATAAGGCAAGTTAGCTCTTCTTGTGATACCTACAGAGCACATGTGGATCTTCCTGAGGCTGCTAACCAATTATGAGTGCTGCAGCAGCACTCAGCCTTGCTTGTGCTGCCTGGGTTCTGAATCCTTCCTCACTTCTCCCTTCTGTTGCTCTGCCTTTGCAGACAGTTGAGTGAAATTTGCAGTGTAATTTCAGTAGCTCAGCTGGAGCCTGACAAATGTTGAAACATAAACGAGAAACTGTAATCTTATAGAAGTGCAGGGCATCATGTTTATAATCCTTAGATGATCAGCAATGAGCCAAACAGACAGCAGAAATTAGGTCTATCTTGTATCAAACAGAATGCTGCTGCAAAGCTGCCATATCTCTCTCCTCTTTTAGCCCGAGTGGGGCCAATGCTAATGAAATATTTGCCTGCTAAAATCTTGAAACCATCCTGTCGCACCCATACCCTTTTTCCATGAATCCTTCTTTGTCTTAGGTTTTGAAAGCAAGGAAGGGTTGTGCTAAGTGCTCGAGATTTATTTCCTGAGCAGGGGATTATTTGTAGACATCAGTCTCACTCCTGCCTATGTACCAGTAGAATATGCAGCCCCTGGCTGCCCCTTTATGCTCTACACAAAGACTTGCAAGGCTACTAATGCAATTGCTGGTGAACAGTTTGACAGGACAACTCCTGAACACCCACAGAGCTGAGGCAGAAGCTGGAGGGGAAGAAAAAAACAAAGCAACCCTTCAGTTTTGCCTCCCGTGTTTCACCATGTCCACAGAAGACTGTCCCTCCTCCTCCCTGTGCTGTCCACAACAGTATTACACATGATTTTGATTAAAGACAAGTCTGCATTATTCAGCTTGGATTTCTGAAGTTCTTCTCCATGTGGTAGGTTTAGTACTGCAGGATCAGAGCCAGGGAATTTTTTGGGGGAGATTTATCTGTTTTCATCTAAGGTGGCCAATGTGAAGAAGTGGAATTTTTACACAAGTGTTGCATATTGGCACCATACTTCAGATGCATGTTGGCTTTGCTCTCTGTTCAGGACAAGACTTTCTTATGCCGAACACTGAAAACAGTGCTTGCTTCTCTGTCAGGAGGATGAAAAACACAGCTCACAGACTTCAGAGGGGCCATCTGACTTTTGGCCTTCCCTACTGCTGAACGTCTCACACCTTTTTGTATGCAAAGGGTGCCAAAGAATGCCATCTGGCTCAGGCACTGAGATGAGGGTGAAGCCAACCCAAGAGTTATGGACAGAGCCTTTGTTTGCAATTGGAAATAAAATCCACACACAGATGCCCTCTGATAGTCTTAACTTCAGAATCTCTATTGTGGTTCCAGGAAAGTCAGTTGCTGATCGTGTTTCTACAGGGGCTTTTATTTTCCTTTTTAAAATATGACACAGTTAAGCACATTGTAAGTAGATAAAAGAACTATTAAGATTTTTGCCGCTGATTTTTGCACATTTTGAATTCTGCTCCGGATTTTGGTGCTACTCAATGTGTTCTCAAAATTGTCTTTGATTCCTTTGGAAGGCAGTGCAAGGCAGAGAAGAGCATACGTGGTAAGCTGCTGGTTCACTGGCAATCCCTTGTGGAAAGACGGGAATTAGGTTTCACTGGTGCAAACATCCAGCATCTATAGTCAGAATTCAGTGCAAGCTAGTGGGGTTCTCACAAAGCTATATTTTCTCTCTGATCCTTTAAAAGACACACTTTAAAATATAAAAATAACTTCTTCATATTTTATTCTCCTACTTCAGGAAGCAGTAGCTAAATTGATTATTATTCTATTGCTACTACTTTTACCGCACATGATGACCTTCCTCTAGTCTTCAGCAATTTTGTTTACAGAGGCTGAGAAACAGGAATTCCTTTGTACTCCTACATGACCCAATCCAGCCTTTGCAGCATGATATTCTTATATGCTCTGAAAAAATTATCAAAATAGAATGTAAAAGCTCCCTTGAGCTTGGAGTCACAATTAACATTGACATTTACGTTTAAACTTTACAAATGTTTATGCAAATATATTTCATAAGGAATATAAGCACGTTTAAAATGAAAGTACTACCACCATGTAATAGCTAAAAAAAAGAGGTATAAGGCTTAGTCTGAAACCAGTTTTACTCACTGTAGGACACTGGTCAAACAGTTTACATTAAAAGCATCCCCTCTGAAGATCCTTTCAAACATTTAAGAAAAGCAATTATATTTTATTAAACTCCCAAACTGGCTTAAGAATCATAAAATAAAATAGAACAAATTGTGCTTACTGTAACTGTATATTTTGTGTAATAAAAAGTACTTTCAAGTTTCACATTACATTCATCAAGTAAGATAGTATCATTTACCATAGTAATACTTCTAAGAAAAATTTACAATTTTCTCTTGAATGATCCAGCTGTTAGCAAGCATATCCATTCAGTTGTATAATAAATAGCTGCAATTCCCAGCATATAAAATTAATAGAAATACTATTATTGATGGCTGTGGTTTCTGGTTTAAGTGCCACTAAATTTCATACTAATTTTCCATTTGATGCATTTTCACTCTAATGTTTTACTATAAAAGATTAAGATTTTGTTACACTGACATAACCTTTCACAGACCTTCGTGTCATGGCCCTCTCTCTGCTCAAGGTAAAGACCTACATTCCATGATGATGGAAATAAAGACCTCAGTGCTGCAAATATGGCTACATGACTGTAGATTACTGTGCATGAGATTATTCATACCATTAAAACTAAGCATAAATATCAACTTGCATAATTGGAACACAGCACTGTATGAGTTAAATGAAGGACATATGCTCTGTTCTTTATATTCTCTATATAAACCTTAAAGTATCAGCTGATTATTAGATACATACTTTTGACAATTAATTTTAAAATATTAAAATATTTGTTTCTCTTCCATCCTTTCACTGTCTAAAAGAAAACCATAAACTTCCAAATAAATCTTTGTAAACTAAAAACACAACTAGTGTTCTTTTTCAGAAGGAGTAAAAATATTAAGCTTTGCCCAACTTCAAGCAAATATTTCTTCTTGCAAGTGGAACATCAAAGAACTGGTGCATATAAAACATCAAGCTGTAGAGCTGGCAAGTATCCACTGCCATGTCCAGATATGAGACATAAAAGCACTATCATTTTTCAACATTTTACAGTTGCCATTACAGGCATTTTGCTGTAAATCATCTGCAGCAAATAACAAGCATTATACTGGCTGGAGTAAGAGAATAAAATGCTTATCTGATCATTTGGTAGATCATCTGACACTTGTTGAGAACAGCAGGCTATCACCTGGGATAAAGCACTTCAGTCCAGATGAAGGCACCACTACCAACAGAATTCTGCACAACATGTGTTTCTGGTACGGAACACATGCTGCAAGAAAATAAAAAGAGCCTGAGTATATCTGTCAGCTTGGAGCCTTTGAACCTTTCTGGATGAATACTTCATTAAGCACCAAACCTCTGTGGTGAAATCATGGTTCTCCTGATGATGGAAGTTGGAGTCACCGTGCACACAGGAACAAGATTTTACCCTGGGTCTTCCCAGAGCACGTATCAACCATGTAATCTGTGCATATTTAAAACACAACTTTATATCTTGTATCCTCTAAAATAGACTTGAAGTAAGCTATAAATTGTTTTATTCTGTTGGTTTTCCATATAAGAAAATGTTTTGTCCCTACTACTACTTCTCATCAGACCAGTATGATGCATTTTCACCATGAATTAACTTGGAAAAGTTTGAAAGGAGCTTCAAAAAAAGAAGGACTGTAACTGATAAATCTTCAAAAATATAAGAACAATGAGCCTTAAATTTTCAGATTACTCATACTAGATCTAATTTTTGCACTCATATTTTACTTATTTCTATCAGTAATGACAAAATAGAGTGAATTTTAACCATGGTATTAGATACCATAAGAAGCAAATTCCTTTAAAGTGCTCCCAAAAGTCAACGCTTTGTCACAAGAAAACAATTAAATCAAACTTATGCCTCCAAGGTGACTTTTTCATATAGTAATCAAGGACCATACAAATCTTGGTCTGCAAATAAGGCAAGTACTTAGCATCTATCTATCACATCAGTTGGGATGACCAGGTAAATTCATATCTTGCACTTGATGTGCTGTGAGGTGGAAACCCTAGAGAAGGATGGAAACCTTTCAGAAAATCAGGATATCAAAGAAGCTTAATACAGATAAGAGAGAAGTTGCTGTAGATAATCCATATGCTTGTGTAGGAAAACTGCTGACTGGGAGAAGAGTGAGATCTCTAAACCTGACAAACTTGATTTTGGATTTTGCACAAAAATTTCCTCCAGACTTATTTCACCCCAAACAAAGTAACTAGACACTTGCTTTCACAGTTCTGTTGTTTTCTTCTGCGTGAAAAATCCATCCTGAATGCAATACAGCAGTCTGCACAATAGTGCAGCAAGAAATTATTTAAAAGTGTAATCAGTATCATATATCACCACCTTCCACAGGAAGCAAGAAAGGTATTTCCTTTAGGTATTATTTCAGGAATTTACACTAGAAACACAGGAAAGACCAATCTCAATATTTTCATCTACAAAAACTTTCACAGCTGTGATCAGAATGACCAAATACATGTACTTCACACAAAGATACAATTTTCAGTTACTTACTGCTATGCTTCCCGTGGGGAGCTTTGCTGGCTGTACTTTATATGGCATGCTCTTAACTTCGAAGGAAACATTGGAAGAAAGACTATAGAGATCGTTCTTTCTCTGGAATTATAGAACAAAAGAAACTATTAAAAAACATGGTTATATTTAAAAGCATTATTAAAAAAGAAGCAGAAAAAAAATATGAGCACTGATTTCCTAAGGCAAAGATGGTTTCTTTTGGTAAAGAATGTAAGAATACTGTACCTGTCCATGGGATAAATACAGCATAAACCTGCAATACAGAGGCCATGTGTTCAAATGGGGAAGAAGGGTTAGATATGCAGAAAGACACATACTGTTGTTTCTCTTATTTCTCTCCGAAACAGGTGAGTTAGAAGCATGAGCCCAGTTTACGGGGTGTCCATGTTTTAAAACCTTGGCTCTGCTCACCAAGCCCAAAAACCAACATGGGTATCCTGACAAAATTTCCTGGCTTACGTTGAGACCAGGTTGGGAGCTTCCTGATAGCATCGAAGGAATGGCTGTGCCTCCCCATCAAAGAACGATAGGAACAAGCATCTTTGCACTACATTTACACAGGATCACAGAAAAGTTTGGGTTGGAAGGGACCTCTGGAGATCATCTAGTCCAACTTCCCTGCCGAGGCAGGGTCACTTAGAGCAGGTTACTCTTAGAATGTGATTAATTTCCTATGGCAGTAGAGCTTAAAAAACCCCACTCACCTTTCCTGTTTACTAAATTGTACCACTGTGAGAGGAATGTATAGCAGCCATTGTTTAACTGCATAGGTGTCATTAAGCACTTCAACAAACCCAAAGATGCAAAGACAAAACAAAATGCATTTCTCTGTCAGTTCTCTGTTTCATTTATACTTGCTTATATTTGTAAGACATTAGATTAGGCATTACTTTACCTAGTTTAGAATGACTAAAAACTGTTACATCACATATCTCCTGAAGTGCCTTTTAATTAGTGCTTTCACATCATTTGGTGCCAGGTAGGCAGTGACACATTACACCTAACCAACTGTGAATCTCATTGTGCTGTTCTGACCTTGACAATAATCTCCCAATCTGTGAAAACTACCTTAAATGATAGTTAAGTGCTGGTAAGTCTGCTGGAAAAATACGTGCCTGTATTTGTTTTGAACTGACTTAAGCTCTGACATGTGGAAAGTGCATATCCCTCAAAGGAATGGTTACAACATTTACTACAATGGACACAAGTATTTTCCACACCCATATTTTGAATCCTGTTGAGCTCTTGGCATCATCAATATCTAACTGGAGCTAGTTTTGAAGGCTAAGTCCATCAGCTCTCAAGTAAATCTTTCAGACAGAAGATCCTGCGCTTAGAATGTCCTCTTTTTTCTTTGTTTTTATCCCGAGGGAGGATGGTTAACCATTCTCTTCTGGTGGTCAACAAACCTGTTTCTAATTCCATCTCTGCAACTGATTTTTTGGGTAACACTACGTGCAACTTATCTTGACATCCCTTCCCACATAAAGTTGGCACTACATCTTGCATCAAAGGCATAAACCCTCTCTAAGAACTGCTTTTTTCCTTTCAGCTGTCTTGTTGAACAACGACTGAAGCAAAAAGACCCCATCATAATCTGGGCTACTATTTCTTTCCTTCACCAATGGAGAAAGGTGTGTTTGTGAAAATGACCTGAAAGAAGCATAACCTAAACCTGGGAGCCAATTTGGATGGAGCTGGATGACTGTGGCCCAACTCAAAGTTTTCACAGAAGTCCTGTGGTTTGAGAGCACATCTGGAGATTATCTAGTCCAAGTATAAGCTCAGAGCAGAGTCAACTAGAGCGGTATACTCAGAACCACATCCAGTTGGGTTCTGAATATCTCCACAAATGGAGACTCCACAAAGTCAAGAAGCAACTTTTTCCAGTGTTTGACTACCCTTGCAGTAAAAAGTGTTTTTTCTTATGTTTAAATGGAATTTCCTGTATTTCAGTTTGTGCTTCTTTCCTGTTACTGGGTATCATTGGGAAGAGCCCGCTCTGTTTTCTTTGTTCCTTCATATCAGATGTTTGTACACACTGATGAGATCCTACCTGGGTCTTCTTTTCTCCTGACTGAACACTCCCATCTCTCTCAGCTTTTCCTTATATACCAAATGCTCCAAGCCCTTAATCATCATTGTGGCCATTGGCTGGACTTGCTCCAGTATGTCCATGTCTCACTTGTCCCAGGGAGCCCAGGACTGGACTCCAGATGTGTCTCACCAGTGTCGAGTGGAGAGAAAGAATCACCTCCCTTGACCTGCTGGCAACGCTCTTTCCAATGCAGTCCAAGAGGCTGTTGACTTTGCTGCAAGAGCACACATAGTGGGCTCATGTTCAGCTTTGTGTCTAGCAGGACTCCGAGATCCTTTGTTAGAACACAGCCTTCCAGCAGGCCAGCCCCCAGCCTGCACCGGTGCATAGGGTCATTCCTCCTGTGGTACAGCACTTTGCATTTCCCTTCGTCACTCTTCATGAAATCCCTGCCGACTCACTTCTCCCACCTGTCAAGGCTTCTCTGAAGGGCAGTACAAACAACTGGTGTATCAAAGACTCTTTGTAGTTTTCTATTATTCTCCTTTGCTGAAAGTGTACTCTGTCCCATTATCCAAGTCATTAATGATGTTAAACAGTATTGGCCCCAGTATTGATCCCTGGGGTATACCACTACTGACAGACTGACAGCTGGACTTCACATTGCTGATCAAATGCTTGAAGCCTGGCAGTTCAGTCAGTTTTGAATCCACCTCTCTTCACTCATTTTGACATAAAAACCTTGCTAAATTCAAGATAAAAACCAGTGACTGCTCTCCCCTTGTCCACCAAGATGAACCTCATTTTTCTCATTGAAGACTATCAGGTTTGTCAAGCATGATTTCCCTTTTGTAAATCCACACTGACAACTCCCAACCACCTTCTTGTCCTTCAGATGTTTGCAAATGGCTTCCAGGGCTTTTTTCTCCATCACCTTCTTAAGGACTGAAATGAAGCTGACTGGCCTACAATCCTTTGAATCCCCCTTCTTGAAAATAGATGTGACATTTGCTTTCTTCCAGTCCTCAGGAACTTCCCCCAATCACTATGATTTTTCGAAGATGATGAGAGAGGTCTCACATTGCCATTATCCCTCCTTCTGCATTTGTAGGTGTATTCCATCAGGTTCCTTGGACTTCCGTATATCCAATTGGTTTAAATGTCCCCCTGACCTTATATTCCTCCATTAAAGATAAATGTTGATGGCTACAGGTTTCCTCTCTGGTTGCAGAGGCCTTCAAATATTGTATGCAGATTTTACCAGTAAAGACCAAAGCAATGGAAGCATTAAGTAACTCAGCCGTTTCCATGTCCCATTCAGCAGAAGACCCATATTTTCCCTAGTCTTCTTTTGGCTGCTAATATAGAAGCCTCCTTAACACCCTATTTAAGCCCCTTGCTAGGCTCAGCTCCTGGTAGGCTTTTACCTTCCTAACTCTGTCCCTGCAAGCTCAGACACTGTATCTATATTCCTTATCCAGTCCCTGCACTGGGTCAACTGACTCTCCTTACAGCTCCCTTATGTTTCACAGAATCATAAAGAGTAGAAAAGACCTCCAAGACTGAGTCAAACCTTTAGCCAATCACCACCTTTTTACATTTGAGTTTTACCATGTCAGGCTGGACAGTTCATGCATTAAAGGAGATGACGGTGATCCTGAAGCATCACTAGTTCTTCTGGACTCCTTTTCCCAGGATCATCTCCCATGGAGTTCTTCGAAATAGATCCCTGAAAAGGCTTCAGGATGCTCTCCTGAGGTCCAGGGTCTGGCACTTGCCTTGTCCATTCTGCCTTCTTTTTAAAAACTACTTTTCTCTGCAAATATGTGAGTGTTTACTGGTGATATAAAGCCAGCACATTTATTGCCTTCTGGAACTCATTTGGCTATGCCATAATTTTGTTCTTTTAAAATATTGAGAGCAGCCAAATGGTTATTATCAGAATATTCAACCTCTCCTCGGGGCTTATGTTAGGAAAGAGCAATATGAAAAAACTGTCTCAAATGACTACATGGAGTAGTCAAATCAGCTCTTTATCACAGACAGCATATAAGGAAAGGGAACTACCTTTTCTATCAACAGCATTTGAAATCAAAAATTAGACTCTGTAAATAAATACTTTTATACACTTCCATGGCGCTGAACATTTATAAGATGATATTCAGAAAAATAATTTTTCCTTATCGCATTTATTATTTTCCATTTTCATACTCGGGCCATTCTTCATCTTTTATTCTTCAGCACTAGACTTCTCACACAAAGTCCCAGCATGCTTCTGTCGTTGTGCAACAATTTGCATTCAGAAAAAAAGTCTGAAAAAAGCCTTATGTTTTCAATTCTAAGCAACTGATATTAAGCAGGATTCTGAATATGATTTGTATGATTTATAAATGTAATCTGTAATGGGGAGAGCAGGATATGTTATATTATTAAAGAAGTAGGCATTAGATATTCAGCCTGATTGGCTAAGGTACAGTAAAGGCATTAACTCTCTTGAAACTTCATATAAAGGAAACACAGCATTCATGGAAAAATAAATCCTTTCACCTACTATGCATGGCTTATTTAATTTTCAGCTTATATCAGCAATAAGAACATCAGAGGAGGGTACTTCCTGTGGATTAATGCTTGGCTGGGGTTAATAAGCTTGGGTTGTGACCACAGCTATCAACTCGCCTCAACTGTTGATTAGGTTCCTGGAAATGCTGGAATACAGGAAAGGAGAATATAAAAAAACCTAGAGAACATTTTCCTGCATTTAAAGACTTATGCATTTGTGCAAAGGGCTTCAAAACAATGACTGTGGTCAGCATCAGTTGCAAACAGGATTCTTACTTATACCAATACCTTGGAGATACAGGCAGCTGTCTCTCCTACAGCCTTGTTTATAATTCTTAAGCCAACTGTAAGAAACAGCATTTCTTTACTGTATAATTTTTTAAACAGCATATGTTTAAATATTCAGTGTTTACTGGAAGCAGCAGGACCTGTGGTTTGAAATTCAAGCTGAGGACTTAGTTATGGCTCAGAGGAAGGGGAATAAAGAGTCTGGTATTTGTGTCTGTGCCTAATGACCAACAGTAGGGAGCCCAGCCCTAGATACACTGACCTTTTGAGGTTCCCCTTGTGTAAGAACAAGCAGTGCCTGCTCTTGTACACGTTGCTGAGACAGTAGTTTGCAATATTCTTGGAAGCAGGCAAAGCACGGCCATCCCCTGTGTTGGCTGGGTGGTAGATCCTGCTGGTGTATTTACTAAGGCTTCTCTCTCCCTAAATGTTTTTGTTTTACAAATAGATTTTTGAACTGAAGCCTTTGTTTTCTTAAAAGTTTTGAGACAAAAAAGCAGCCAGAAATGATGGAAAGTGTTCCCAATAAATATTCAGTTCAGTTTCCCTAAGTATAATTGAGACAGAAATTACATGAGAAGCGCTTGAAAATCTTCGACAAATTGAAGGACAGTTTTCCAGGTTCCAGTGGAATACTGGTGCTTTCTGTAGGAAGCTCAATTGCAGACCTGAAGTCCCCCCAAAGTATCTTTAAGGTATGTGGTCATCCTGGTCAGAGAGCAGACTGAAATACAGGGAGAAATCTGGCTCACAGGGAGCTGTACTGAGGGCAGAAGGAACTAAAGCTTTAGCAGCTTAAAGTCTGACAGATCATTACTGTTCTGCAGATTTGAAGAGTTCAGCTACTGGAGAGACTCCTCAGAATGATTCTGTTCCATTGCCTCTGTGAAGAATTGTTCTACCTCACAGAAATTTTTTTTTTTCTAGTTAGGTGTAGCCCAGTGAAGTCTTCCTAACTGAAGGGCATGTACTTTCTCTATGGCAAGCTGCATGCTGTGGTGGAAATTTTCCCCCAAGATCTTATGCCTATTGCATACGGAATTCAGTACTTATAACAATGTTATAACAACATTGACCCTGCTTGATTAGAACTTGTTTCCCTTCGTGTCTGCTGGAGTCTGGAACACTTTAAAGACAAAGGAGTAAGCAATACCTTTTAAATATATGCTTTGGGAATTCATTAGCTTGCTTACTTTGACCGATACCTCTGAAAACCTGAACTACTGCCAATAGAGTAGCTTACATAAATGCTGTGAATAGAGGTCATATAACTACTTGTTCTTGTATTAATCCATTTAAAAATGTGTGTATGACTCTGCACATGGTCAAAGATATTCATGCTATTTGTAGCAAGAGAGTATGCCCACACAAATGTATCTGTGACCAAAGACAACTTTCCGAAAATCAACACATCCTCCTCTCTATCATTAACTTTGTACACTTCACATATCTTTTATATTCATTTAAACAGATTATTTTAAATTATAATAGAGACAGATATTTTCTTGTGATTCCAAAAGACTTCAGTATACAGATTACAATGGTTATTGATTTAAGATGCTTATTTCTTCATAAACCTAACACTACCTATACTTTAGCACATCTAGCAAAAGTCACGAGTTCTGCTCTTGTTAACGATGAAAGTATTTTAAATAGCAATGAATGAAAACAAAACTAGCCCACACCCAAAAATCTCCAGTTAGTTCAGCCCCATGCAAATGTCTCTTTCTTTCTAGCCTTCATTCCACATAAACAATCAAATCCAGTATAATATTGTATTTTTGGCCACACACAGTTTTGCTTTTTAGTTATTTTGTTTCTTCAAACAACAGCAGTTGTTTGACGTAAAGGCAAATTCTGTTGACGACTTCCTCCTTTTGTTTTTATATGGCTTGAAGGGCAGTGCATCAAATTTTTGGCTTTTAATTCTCAGTCTGAATTAAAACAATCTACTTGAACTCCCATATATGGCCTATATAAGGCAACGAATGAGGGAACAAGATGTCTTTCTCACTAACTTTTCTGCTTCCCCACTTCCATCCACAGACAGGGAATTTAGGTTGGCTGCAGAATTATTCTTTGAAAACACTAAGCTATCTTCCTTTGACTGAGGTGTTTTCCACTGGGCACAGAAATAGATTCAGTGCTGGAGGACGCTGAGGATAGAATTATTGTTCCTTGGGGTCATATTCCACTTACAGATGGAATAATTGCTCCCATAGTAAAGATGAGCAGAAGATAAGTGATTGAATAAAGGATCTCATACAAGAGCTAGATCTCTCAGACCACCTCCACCAGTTCACTTCTGCTCTGAGTTCCAAGCCCCTGCCAACACACACGTGCTCCACAGTCTGTGTGGCACCACTGCACGGGCTGTGTGCATTCTGCCTTTGTGCAGCTGAACTGAATCCTTGTCCCACAAACATTGCCTGGCCTAAAGAACTTCTATCACACTGAAGAATCTCTGAGTTCACCAGTAATAAAATATGGAGATTCTCAACAAGATTTCTCAGCAAGAAAATACAATTAGAGCATTCACTCTAACAGTGATGACAGCTCCAGGTCCCAGGCGATAGAGGCAAAGGCGGATAAGAGGACTGGAAGGTCCAAAATAAAAAGGTATTATATCAGGCTTTTCCTCATTTTCTATACCGTTCCAGACTTCTCAATTTCTTTTTATGTTCCTGCAGAAGTGAAGCTTCAGCAGAAGGGAACACCATCATTTTATAAAGGAGGCCTCTCCAGCTGACGAGGAATTGAATTTGTGTCTTCTAGTCCTGAATCCTTTAATCACTAGACTGTCAGCTCTAGCTTCTGGCACTGAATATTGAATAAAAAAAGACCTCTTGAAGTCTTTCAACTAATTCCACTTAGGTACCTCCTAAGTAATTTTCAGATTCTGCATTCTGAGAGGGTGGGTATATTTCCACTTAATCCTGATTTGGGTGCCTATCCTCTGGATAAGGGATAGCCCTCATGCACCACCCTGATGGTTAAAGCAAGTCAATTTGTCTGAGGCACCATTGTCTCCATGTGCTGAATAGGGAGCCTAGGTAGCTAGTTTCAAGTTTTGGATACCAGTCTGAGGCCAGGCACTTAAGATACTGCTGTTGCAGCACACAGCACCTTTATTATGTCGAGCATTTATCTCCCTTTTTAGGCACTTAAAACAAACAGGATCAGTGCACGTTCAGAAACACTGAAATAATGAATATTTAAAAGAGAAACCAAAACATGACTTTGGGTACTCAGAGCACCCTATTGCAGTGTAGCTGCTGTGCTTCTCTTGCTTTTCATCTTTTTCTGATTAAAACTAGATTTTAATCCCTTATAGCTATTAAAGTTCATGCAATTAGGAGGGCCAAATTCACATTCCTAGAACTGTCTAAGAGCCAAGAGAGAAACAATACAATTATATTCCATAACATTAAAAAAAAATAAAATAAACTTCAAACCTCTTGGGAACTTCACACACCCTCTGTGGCTTTTTTACATAATTGCCTCCCCAAGCTCTCCCAGAAAGAGATTTGTATCATTGTGAGGAATTTTCAGTACAGGTTGAAATAACAGCTAAAAATGAGCTGAGTTCCACATCCCACAGCGCTATAAGTTCCAAAGAGCTTGGAGCCTGAAGGATGTCAAAAATCAGACAGATGGTATGGATTCATCACTTAGAAATTCATTTTCAAAACAGATGTTTTGCTAGACAACTCCCAAGTCTTATATTAAAAAGTACCCACCAGAGTTCAAAGAACGCTGGGTCAGATCCCCTCAGGTCTCCCTCTGATGACTCAGAAATATCATGATTAGACAAATGGGGACATAATGGAGCCCCATCAGAACACAACGTAACATAACCATGTAAGGTTGTTTCTCTTTTGCACGAATCAGGCTATTATTTGCTTGATCAGCAAGTCTGAATCCAAAAGTCAGCTTTACTAGAGGGTTCATATTTACAGCCAGGCTTTGAAGCTAATCCAAAAAAGTCTGTGATTCTTCTTGGCCTTTGCACAATGTCTGTTTCTATCTTTGCTGGCTGGTTGGGAAATTTGGGCTGCTTTATTTACTCAAACATGTCTAACCATTGCACGTCATTTAACTGTTATTTGTTAGGGGAGTTTGGGTTTTAAGGTGACAGATTACAACTGTCAAGAGACAAGGGGTCAGCTGTTGTCAGTTAAACTAAGTGGAAGAGGAAGGAGTCACTCAATACATGACAGATATTTTGTGGCAACAAAATATACATGCTGATCCATATAACTTTGATGAAAAACATGAATTATTTCATCCCAGCATAAATCAATCACTTTCAATAAAATCCTTCTCAGGTCTGCATTAACATATCTCTAAGAAGAAAATACATCGTGGCAGTGTGTTCTTGGCTTTAATGAGCACAACAATTTCTTCTGCAGATCATCATGTCTTCATTTAGATTATAACACAGTTGAGGAATGTTGTATGTCACCATTATCCTGCTTTCTTTGGCATATGAAAATTTTGTACATTAATTGCATGTGCAAAAGAGGTTGGGATGTTGCTGTAAAGACTTATCCTCTAAGCTTCTTTACAAAACCATGACTGTGAGGTTCAGTGTGGCCCTTGAACAGTCCTTCCTGGTTCACAATCACCTCGTCCTGATTATTTTGACTGCATTTTAATCCTCAGTTTGAATCTGCAGATTTCAGCCTAGGTAACAACAGTTGTTTTTTAAATATACTTTAGTTTACTTCTGGAATAACTTCAGGAACTACAAGTTTGCAGACTTACTAGGAGCAGATTGTGTCCTTTTTAGGAAACTAATTGTGTTCTACAGTCTTTTATGGTGATGACTGTATAACTGTTAATTTTAAAAGGGGCTGTGAAAATGGGAACTGCTTTGAGGCAAGTGTGAGGGAGGCAATCAGAGCCTAGGATGCTATTTACTGCCTCTCTCTCAGCTTGCATGTGAAGCAGAGATCATGTTATTCCAGCAGCTATTTAGACATAAATGGGAGGATACAACAGTTCTCTGGGGACCACCTTTTCCTACTTGGGAAAAAATCCTGTTGCTTTAAGTGGAGTTTTCTGAGTCTTTACAAGACTTGCAATTTACTATTCAAAGGAAACAGAAATGTTTACAGAGGAAAGGTAAAATCACAACTCATAAAAAGCCTTGTTTGATTCCAAGAGTATGCAAGGCCAGTGGAGTAAGTAGAAGATATTCTTGCAGGAGTGCTTCCCATGAAGAAAGTGTACAGGATGGCTCATCCCTGCCCCTGCCCACAGGCTGGTGTAAGGTTCCACCTCTGCCTGGAGCTCACTGAGTGAAGGGAGGTGCAGGCATAGCAAGCAGGATTTTTAAGGAGCAAGAAGGAGCTAAAGGGACTGCAGTACTGGCATTGCCTGCTGTGTTTGCACACACTCCATGTCCCAAGGCCCAACTTTGACCCTATTCTCCCCTATACAGATCAGAAGGAGAGCAGAAAAGATGTTTCGAATCAGCTGGATAATGCACCTTCTGAAGATACCTTTCTGTCTTGTCACTGTCTTCAGTCAGGCAAGCAGCTTTGGCATCTAACTTTCAGATTACTAAAATTAAGTGAACTGAATCCCACTGCTCCTGCTTTAAACATGCCACCGAATTTCATGGAATTATCCTTGTTCTGAACGTAAATCAAGCTAACAAAGGTTACAGCCGAGAAAAAGATTCTGTTTTCAGTAGGAATCATTAAGAAAAGGAGACTTCATGTCTTCTGTAGCTAGTTTGATCCAACTGTTACACATCTTCTGTCACAGCCAAAAACTCAGAGAAAACTCTGTTTCTCATTACAATTGTTTACCTTTAATCTCTTACAGTTATTTCTTGTTATATACTAAACTGGACTTAGAAAAATCTTTATGAGGCTTATTCCCACTGAAATAGCTGTAAATAGCCTAGAAAATTGGCAATTGAGGATCTGTGCACAAGGGTCATTTATCAGTTTGTTTTTTCACAAGACCTTGTTTTTGCCCCTTATGGAGTTAATTAGATTTCACCAGCAGAATGATGAAGAGAAAGGCTTGACTGGACTGGGAATATGTCAGGTTCAGTTCCCAATAAGGTTGCTAGCTAAAGGACCTAAGCTTTATCTTTTGCTTGGTATAAAAAATTACGAAGGCTCACTGTGTTATTGCTTGCAAACTGCAGTGCTCAAAATTGACACACGTTGTTCCAGTCAAAGATAATATCTCTGCATCTCTGCCTGTCTCTGTATGTTAGGAACAGTGAACTAGTGCAGTTAAGGTCTTACCTGAATTAAACAGAGACTAGCCAGTGTGCAACTGTCAGTCTCTTAGGGGAATTAGAAAAAAATGGAATAAAATTCCCATCCTATTTTCCAACAGATACATTTTTCCTATGACTGCAGAGATGCTTGCACACTGGCATTTTCCGTGCAAAATTTCGTAAGACTTTTGCAAAAGCTTGCACCAGAAGATGTCCATCCCAGTTCTCAGATTTGGAAGGACAGAGAGACATTCAAGCTGTCATGCTTTTGCATTTGAACCAGAGCATGCCCTTTTTCCACACTTCTTCCATGGTCTGCACTGTCCCTTCTCTTTAGTAGCAAGACACAGATCATCACTGTGAGTGCTGTATATCATATGAGTTTGATACACACTACTCTTCCCTAGATTAACAGAGAATGAATAACAATGAATTTTTAAACTGGACATAGCGTACTGGACATGTCATATGCTGTTTCGCTCCAAGAAAAAACTTCCATTGGGAAAGATGCTACGAATTCAGAGCACATCATGGAGACCTAAGAGGTTATTGATTTGGGCCAGTCCAGGAAAGGTGTTTAAAAATAATCTTGGATTTTCCAGGTAGGATTCAGGACATAAACTTGAGAAGGAGTGCTAGGGAAAAAAAAGAAAAGTAAGCAGCATGCATACAACCTGGACAGGAACTGATGAGATCTTACCTTCAAATAAAATGGTAGCAAAAAGCATTTGCATTTGACCCATTTAATTTAATAACTTATATTTTTAAATATCTGGTCAAATAAAATATACAGGGGTCTTTGTGTATAGAAAGAGAGTTCTGTGTGTCTTACCTCCAGGAATGTTTGTGCCCAGAGCCGGGACCTGATTTTTAGCGCAGCACTCTTTCCTCTTTCCAGCTGTCCCACAGTGCATGAAATCAGGACACACTTCACATTTGTACAGTTCTGTGCACAAAATAAAGGGAAGTCATACTTATGCTTTGAAAATGTATAAAATCATAAATAAGCAAAACCAAATCAACTTTCCTTTATAGAGCTAAGTAGTCTGAAATCATTAATTTCATATAATAAACACGAGATACCCCATGAGTCATTGTGAGAACTATAAACCAAAGGGGAGATTCTTTTTGTGTCACCAATGAGTACAACCACCTATCTGTAATAATGAAAATAAAAGTAAAAATTTTCAATAATATCTGCTCTGAAGAACTCTTAAGATGTCCAGGTATTTACCAATCCTTTGAGTCACATGCTTTGTCTTCACCTATCAGTCATTTTATGATTTCAACACTTTTTTTCTGCTCTTATGCATGAAAAAGTGTTTATTTATGTCCCTAAATCTTTTCTCTCTTCTAACTCTCCTGGTTTTCCCACTGATATTTACATTATAGCAGCCAGAACATTTGCTGAGATTCATTAGTTGCTTTACTTGAAACTTATTGTCCATGAAACATTCCTGATGAACAGGGATTCTGGCTCATATACAGGGTGGAAAACAAAAGCCAAGCAATGCAACTCAAAACTATACACTCTTAAAGTCTGCCAGAAAAATGTTACAAAAAAGGTTATAAGCTGACTAGAAGCCACTGAAGGGAATGAGCAGAGTCTCGTGGAGTAACCACAGGAATTATGTGGTTGTTCAGGGCACAGAAAGGGAGAAAGATCTCATAGAAAAATGATTAAATGTGTGTACAAAAAAAAAAAAAGTTTTATATATACAAATGGGTTTTATCTGAAAAGTTTTTGTTTAATTCAGGAGGATGGCTGAAGTTTTAATTGACTCCTATTTTTATAACAAAGCAGAGAATCCCTCCCATGACAGAAGGCCTTGTGACCTCAAATTCAAAGCTAAGTTTTCACAAGTAAGTATATTCCCTAGTGAGAGTGAGAATGCACTACCAACGCCCATACTTCAGGAAATGAGATGATGATGTATGGAACAGATCTGAAAACACCCTTAAGGAATCCTCTATCTTTACAGACAGCTTTCCCACAAATCTCTATTTTATTGCAGGATAAGCAAAAGCTGTATGCTTAATTGCTGTTTTCTATATCTGCCTGAAAATGAAACTGTAAACCCTGGAACTTGCAGCTATAATCTTTATTTTTTAAATAAAAATTTTAAAGTATCTGTTTATTTGGCCTTAAACATCCTCCAACCAGATTTATTTATGTTGCAGGAAGGAGAAGACCTGTTTTCATTAATCACAGCGGCCAGAAATGCATACTAACAAAATAAATCATCAGTATGCAAAAAGTCTACTTTTGGCTGACATTTTAGGACCTGAACACATATTTCTGGTTTTTTAAGTAATGCATTTAGCCTGTAGTGATTTTCAGAACAATGTAACATTAGAACTAATGAAAGAGAAACCAAATGTTTAATAAACAGTATGAATAGAATAAGAGCTTCTCAGAACATTTTGTCTCTCTGTGAAAATGCTTTGAAGAAAACAACTTAGGATTTCTAAAGAAAAATACAAATTTTAACAAATAATTATCATTGGCCAGTCAGTCTTTTCTGGGAGTAGCATTCATTTTTCATGTATACTTCTAAGGTGTCAAATAAAAAAATAATTTTTATTCATCAGTAGTATGTAATGCGGAAGGCACACAGAATTGGGACACCTTCTAACAGAACTAATGACATTGCTTTTCTATGCTCATCTTGGAAAAGTCCTGTTATATATCCAGTGGTAAGCACTACACCCAATCCTATCCTAATTTGTGCTGATCAAAAGCATATTGTAGTAGAAGACTGCTCATCAAAGTGCCAATTTCATATTATTAAGTATTCAGCTAAATATATTTGATCTGTCTACATCACGCAGCTGAAAATTCTCTGCTTCACATTTTAAGTTGCAGATACAGGGCATACTTCAGAACTTTCTTAACCACTTCCAGTTGCTTCCGTAATTTTTATGCTGGCAGCCTATGAGCCTAATCACTAAGAAAGATAACTGATAATTAAGGTATTACAGAAGAATGGATTATGTGTTCTGTGATATTGACTGACAAGTCTTCGAAAGCCCAGGCATTTTTCCTTCAGTCCCAGTGGAATCAGACTCTTCCCAGGGTATTGGGTTGATGAAAGAATGACATAGGAATCAACAGTGATTATTTAAAATGAGTTCATCTGTGATTTTGTTCTTAACAATATTATGGTATTCATTACTTTCAGATTCTATCTTCTTCCTGTTACAAAAATTGCCAAATTAACTTTCAGAAGCACTCTAATTATCCTATTACTCCAGAAGGTTTAGGTCTGTGAGGTTCTTTTCTTCCTACCAAATTCTAGTCATGTCAAGGAATTCAAACATGAGCTTGCAGTAAACAGCTCAATAAGAGACTGGAAAACAGGAAAGAAACTCTGCCTGAGGTTTGTAAAAATAGATGGAAAGCACTGACTGCCTGAGTCCTTCCACTGACCTCAAGGTCACCAAGTTTGAACGCTGCCTCTAGGCAAGGGGAGCTGATACCTACAATGCTGAAGTATGCTAACGATAGCACTTAGAATACAGAAATGGGAAAAAAACCTTCTCAAAATACAGCCAAGTCTAAATACTTAGGTATCAGACTGACTAATTAAACCTATTTACTGGGAGAGAGACTGTTCTTCTTGCTCCAGCACTATCTGGGTTGTTAAAAATGCAGTGACCTGTCCCGTTTGCGTTGCTTGTGGTAATGTAAAGCGAGAGAGTCCCACCTTCCCATGTGTATGTAAGTACTTACTGGGGGGAACAAATATACTGCAAACTATTTATCTGTCAGAACTGTTATTTTACATGGAAATGTTAAAGTGTGAGCTACTCCTTAAGAAAGAGCCAGAATGCTACGAGTCAAGTTAAGATGAGACCTACTTTTCAGAAGTCAGAATCTGAAATTTATTTTGTGGATGAGGGCTTCATTCTCTAAATCAGTGACTAAACTCCTTGTGATAAGTGTGCATGGCCACAGAGGTTTGTCTGCAAACAGCCTGGAGTAAGACAGCCAGGAATTTGGCACGCATGATCTCTAACGTAAAAATCTGTTAAACAAATTCTCTAACCTGTGGAATGGTGATATGTAATTAATAAACAGCATTTTAAATTGAAGGGTTAAAATTGCTTAGAAAAATATTTTAAAGTTTGTAAATAAACTGCAGTCAAATCAACAGCCACCCTGATATACTGCACGCAGTCTCAGTTTATAGCTTTTAGAAAGCTCACCAATATCTTTGCAGAGTTTTTCCTGTGAGGTTCTGCCACTGCAACATCTCTTCTCCTGATGTAATGAGAAATTGTGGAATTATACAAAAAAGCAGCAAGTTCAGGAGTATCTTGTGGAATAGTAAACTGCAAAGAGAAAAAATGTGAATAATAATGACATGCTTGTAGAATGATTCTAACAGATTTGTTCCCTCTCAGAGGTCTTGAATTTTGGATTAACACAGTTTTTTCAATTTAACAGCACAACCATGAGAATATACTGTCTTCAGCTAGGAGCAAGATGAGTAATAGCACAGTAAGATATTGCCCAGTTACAGGAATTACAGTAGATAACATTTTTTCCACTTTTTACTGGTATCAATTTCATTTACTGGTGACAATTCTTCCAGGATTCTTTCACCCGTATATAGAGGCTTCTTTAATGATGAAAAATTAAAAAACCACAATACAATGATATGCCCGTGTAGAAGCCTTCAATATATGATCACAACTGATCCATTATGTAGATATGGATTATTATATGTAGATCCATTTGAATACAAGATGATTTTCCTTTTTTTTTTTCATAGATCCTAGAGTGTTATCATCTTCAGTAGTGAATTATTACAGCAAAGGTTTGAGAACAGCTCCCTATGGTTAAGAGAAAACATTCCTGTCTACCTGCAACAATTTAAAATCAGAATTTCTACGGTGGCCTAGATGTTCAGATTAAAGATACTATTTTATCTTTCTTGAGCCAATAGCATGGAATTGTACAACTCTGTAGCTATTTTACATGCCATGTACTTAGCACACTATATCTTAAATGGACTATCATCCCTCCCTTTAACTACACCAGACTGTCTCAGTTTCCCCACCATGGAAAACTGTGCTGCTTTCTTCTCCTGAGCCTTATGACTTTGAGCAGGTTTACACACCTCCCCAGTTTTTCACTTCTCATTTCAAAACCCTGTTTTGTTTTTCTCTTTTTCTAGCCAGGCTGTACCCTCTGCTGCAGTGTGTAACTCCATTAGAAATGTTCTGGAAGAGGACTTTAAGTAAGCGCTACCGTACAAGAGGTGTCACTGAAGTGACCATTGAAGAGCAATGCATTGGATGGTATTATTCTGTTCTAAGACCAGGACTTACACACTGTAATAACAGTTTTGCAGCATGAGGAGACAGTGCCTCTGGAAGAGGTTAGCTCCTGCCAGTCCTTGCCCACGTGGTGGATTTTAGCTGCTATTTCACTGCTTCCCTGACAAGTGCCTCACTCATGGTGCTCAGCTATTGAGAATGTGCCACATGTGTCACTTTGTATAGTCTACCATAGCTGGAAACCCATGGAAGTTGGAACCTGTACTTGTGGTATTAATAGGCATAGGTTTCATAAAATTGCTTCTTGCCATCAGTCTGGGACTAAAAAACCAACTCACGAGGAATATTGGCTCAGGCCATCTAGCTGAGCCCTCTTCTCACCACAGCTGCCTTTAGGAAGCATAAGAACAGGTTATGCATGCACAATACTCTCCTAATAACTTTCAGCTCCCAGATGTTTTCTGCTTGGGGACTTACTTATCAGTATGAAGTTTTTGTTCATTTACTAATTTTCACTGGACTTCTCTTTGGTGAATTTGTTAATTTTCCTCTTAAAATCATGTAAACTTTTAACCATGACTACTTTCCTTTGTCCACAAGTTCCAGACACTTAAAGCCTGTCACCATGAACCACCACTTCCTTTTGCTTGTTTTGAATCTGGCTCTCCAGGCTTCATTAAGTACTCCAGTTCCTGTGCACGAATAGGCAGAGGACAGTAAATCCACAGCCTTGTTCTTCCCACCACTACTCAAATTGTGGATCATATTTGTGCATAATCACCTCCTTTCCATATTGATGCATCCTACTGTACTGAGTTCTTCTGCAATAAAATTCATTCCATATCTTTGACAAGTACTTTTGCTCCTCTTTACATCTTTTTCAAGATTCATACTTTTATTTATCCTTTCACAACCTTTTTACAAGACAAGAAATTCAGTAATGGGAAGGAATATACTTCTTTGGCTGAAACTGAACAATCTAAGCAATTTAAAAGGGGAAATGCCTGAGTGCCCTAAGAGAGCTAGGCTCAGAAATCCAAGAGAAACCAGGCACATAACATCAGCCTTATTTGGAAATCTGAGCCAAGCATCTTGCTGTTTATACAAAACCTGAAGGAAGCTGTCTCTGAATCCTCTTCCCATCTGAAGTAATAGATAAGCATTACATATTTAAAACCTGACTGGTGTATTCATGCTGTTCAGTGCTTTGAAAAATGGAAGTAATGAGAGGATATTTAAATTCTTGAAATCGTGATTGTGCATCTAAAGCCATATTCTGATAAAACAGATGGACCATTATTACAGGAAAATTTCTCACAAGCTTCACAAGAATTTAGTCTTGTTTATGTAACATATTCAATCATTATCAAGTAGAAGAAGGAAGAGCAAATTAAAACAAAACCCAACACAAATCCAAAAACAAACAAACAAAAAAAAAACCCCCAAAAAAGTCCCCTCCAAAAAACATTGCCTGAAAACATTCTTAAGAGCTGTGGCAGTATTCTACCCAGCTTCTTAATTCAAAACTAAAACAGAACACAGTGGCTAGGAAGGGAGGATGCTGAACTTCTTCACTCCTTTTCTTGTACTTGCTTTTGTACCTGATCTGAGCAGTGAGATTGAGATGCTACGCTGGCAAATACAAATGCAGCACCTCAGCTTCTTCCTCCTCACCACTTTTGAAAAACATGTGGAAATAAGGTGGAAAAGATAAATAAAAAAAAAATTCTGTTTCCAAACTTGCTGTGCTTTGGGTATAAAATGCAAACATTTCCTATCCTCCGTTTCCTATCACTCATATCCTTTTTCTTCCTCTAGAGAAGCTAAATAAAATGGTGGAATCACAATCCCTCTCTGGTTTCCTGGGTGAAACACAAAAAGCTAGCTGTAATGTATCTGGTATACATAAATTTTTCTTAATTTTTTTAAGAATGTATTGTTGTTCTCTATCCTTAAGCAAAAGATTTGACTTGTAGCTGCTGTGGTTATAAGCAATTCCCATCACTAGAAAGATATCTCCACTGTCATCCATTACACCAAACTCAAACACCTCCTGCTATGCAAAAGACGTAAAGCACTTTTAGCACTTGGAATGCAGTTCTTCCTGCAAGATGTTTAACAGGCTACTGGTTAAACTTGAAAAGTGTTATTTATTCCAGAAATGTCTGGCATCAGCTATCCTTAATAAATTGGATACCTTGTTTTTGATGGGATAATATGTAGAACTGTGTTTTGCTTAATCTTCTGACTCTGAGCCAAACCAAGCTCTTTTGGGGGGATCTGCCATCACAAACATAGATCATAAAACAGGAAATTGTCCAAGCAGCCAGGGATCAGGTTAGAAAAGCTAAAGCCCTGACAGAATTAAATCTGGCCAGGGACACCAAGGGCAATAAGAAAACCTTCTATGTGCACATCAGTGAGCAAAGGAAGATAGGGAAAAATTTAAGCCCTCTTCAGAAAGAAATGTGAGGCCTGGTTATCCAGGATGGGGAGGAGGCTTAAGAAATCAAAGCCTTTCAGTCTCAGTTTTCACCGACAAGTGCTGCAGCCACACTGCCCAAGACACAGAAGGAAAAGTCAGGGAGAGGGAGAATGAAGAACTGCCAGCTGTAGGAGAAGATCAGCTTAGAAAACATCTAAGAAGCCTGAAAGTGCAGAATTCCATGAGACCTAATGAGATACATCCACAGATCCTGAGGGAACTGGCAGATTCATTAGCCAAGCCATTATCCATATTTAAGAAGTTATGGCAGTCTGGTGAAGTTTTCACTGACGGGAAAAGGGGAAACATAACCTTCTTTTATAAAAAGGGAAAAAAGGAAACCAAACATGTACTGTGCAACACAACTGTCACACTAGAAATATTACAGACTCATCTATATCTTGCTTCTTACCCAGGAAAATGATCTTGGGGTCACGGTTAAAAATTCCCCCAAAGCTCCATCCCATTGTGAAGTGTAGACAAAAAAAAAATAAAAATCAAGCATATTACAGACAGGGATAGAAATAAAATACTTACCTTTATTTGCATTGTATTAATAGGAGAGCTTGTTTGACAGTGCAGTGGTCCATGTGTCTGAATGTGAAGAATATAAAGAAGAAACTCTTCTCGACTGGACACAGGCCAACCGACATGGAGAACTGTATGGTTGATGGCACTTGGTCCTATATTGTGCAGCTGTCAAAGAAATATCATCAGTACTTTCCAAGGAAGTAAATACTAAAAAAAACCCCACAGAAACAACCACTTAGATATTTTCAAATTCTTAGTGTCCACAGCCTTGGGGTATTTTGGAAAGAATGTACAGATTATTAACATCACTTTATTGATGGGGAATCTCTGGCAGCTTGGAAAGGAGGACCTCTGCACATTAGTCATAAAGTGGCAAATCTGGGAGAAGAGAGTTTTCTGTCAGTCTATATTCAAGAAATCTAACCCCTTTCTCATTTTTTCCTACATATGAAGAGTTGAAATTACCTAAAAAAGTAAAAAAATATCCAACACAAAACACACTAGCAAAAAACCACTAAAGAACTATGAACAGTGAATCTTAATGGGTCATACTTGCAAATAGTAGCCAAAACTTAAAAAAACAAATTAATCATGTTTCAGGGCACAGGAATAGAAGGTATAGCAGAACTTTAGCTTCTCTGGTTAAGAACTCTATTTTCAATAGTTGGCAATTCAAATTTCCTCAAAAGAAGAAAGGGAACCAGTTTTCCTAAGGTAACATCCCAGGATATAATTTTTTTCTTGGAAAAAGAGCAAAGATAGAAACAATAGAATTCCGAAAATCTGGGCTATTAAAATAGTTTCCTTGTATGAGTTTACAATTTGAAAATATCTGATGACCACAGGAAGTCTGGATATGTGTTATCACTGGGCAGGAAAAGCTAAAGAAGTTAAATGTGTAGAATTTTTGTGACTGATGAACTTTATTTAGAACTAAATAAAATCCATTTTCAATCTTAAATCTTCCTGGGAGGGCTTTTGGCCTTTATTATGCTTTGCTGATATAAACCATTAAAGTGGTTTCCTTAGTAAGTGTAACTAATCATCATAACTATTTTAATACACTTGAAGTCACATATATAGTTTCACAAACAATCCAAATGCTCAAGACAAGATTTGTTTTTTGATTCACTTTAGGGAAATGTGTTAAGATGAGGAATTCACAAATGATAACTTTAATTTTACAGTCTGATTCATTACAGTTTAGTATGTCATGCAAATTGTAATCTTACATTGCTTATTAAGCTCAGTTGCTTATATTTTCTTGAGGGCTAGTTTGTGAATTATAACCATATGTGAAGCACTCAGTTTTACCCTCTAGAATAAAGGTCATCTATCAGATTCTAAGGATGGCCTGTATTCCACATAGTTTACTCATTTTCTATGCTGAACTCTTCTCTTTTAATTGACAAATCATCCAGAGGAAAAGACCAACAACAATAAAAGGCAGAAACATGAGTTCTTCAAATATTAAGAATTATTTTCAACAGACCATTTTCTGAGCAGTGAGGTAACAAGTTACATATATGTCTACAATTTTTTCTCAGTTAGCTAAATGTCAAAGGAAAAATTTTTTCCTGTGCACAGCACTCACAGTTTCTAATGAGAAAGTATTTGACAATGATTATAATGAACTCTTAAGCACTGTTTTTAATTCTTGTCAAACACGCAAAATGTTTATAAATCCCTTAAATATAAAAGACAGACTCCTAACATAAACTAATATCTCTTCCACTCACATGAACAGATAATGCAGTTGTGAATTCCCAGATTAAATTTAGGTCATGTGCAAAAGTCAGAATATTTACATTTGTGGCTTTATCTAGCTGCAGATAAAGAAATTATACCAAATTCATCAGGATTTCAATGGGGGCAGTGTAAGGTCCTGTGGCAAAATATATAATTTTTACCTCATAGATGTGTTCTACTAAAGGACCAACTTCTTCTTCTTTTGTAGGTTCATCTATGGGTTCCCAGTTGTGAAGTGGCAAAATAATTGTTGGGGGGTGTGACACTCTGTAATATACAAAACAGGTTAAAAGAGTAATTGTTACCAGTGACTGACTGCATCACTTTTATAAAAAAACTAAGAGCAAAACTGAGCTCTCAAGGGCTTGTTACTTGGGCACATTGATTAGAATTAGGTGAGGTGAACACTTCATTGCTTCCATAAAGTACTGCCCAGTCCTTACAGATATCTTTCAGCATGGTAGGTGAGTTCTGGAACAGACATCTGTCGTCTCCTAGTACTGCAAATAGATCTTGGTGCTAAAATGGTATTAGCCTTTCTTTGCAAGGGTGAACTCTCACTCAGTTGTGCTGGTTTACAGAGCCTTTAGCTTAAAAGCCATACAATTTCAATGCTTGTTCTGCCAAAGCAGGAAGTTTGCTGACAGAAAACTGTTAAAAAATAGTAACTAAGGACTTTTTTTAGACTATAACATTTGAACTAAATGATGGACTTCTAGACACTGATGTTAATCACTTCACACAGCTGCAGATTGCCCCTGAAGAAGAGAATATAGGATGGTTCTATTGCAAATGCTGACAAAATACTTTAGGAGGAAACAAACTGTTCTTGCTTACAGCTCTTACGTCACATACATAGAATCAAATGTCTGAAAGAAAGTTTCCTATGGTGTACAGCTTCTCAAAGCAGTAAGGAATCCCAGAGAAAAATTTAATATCATCCAGCTAAAGTACAACTCTTTGTGAAATTTAGGGTATCCTAAATACTTCCTCAGACTTCAAAAGGCCAGCAGTTTGTACTAACAAGTCTGCCAGAGGACAAATTCACAAGCTAACCCAAATAAGAAAGGAAATTAAACATATTTATTAAAAAAGACATTGCAGTTTAGGTACTTAGCCTAACTTGCTTTTTTTCACAAATGGTCTTGTCTCCAAAACGAATTTTAATTATTGATTGTTGTTGGAGAGTAGGAATATTCCTCTGCTGATACAACAGCCAAGACACATAGACCCCCCAGCTACCGCAAAAATTTGCAAATCAGAAACTGTACACAGACAAAAAGAAGCAGGCATGGTTTCAAAAACTAGTGGTTTCTATTGCTCTCCCTGGGAAGGGTTTTCCTTATCCTTCGAATTATAAAATGCAGAGTGTAAATGTAGACATTCAATTAAAATGATTCTAAAGTATAAAAGGACATTTATTTTAACGGATTTCAGAGCTATTTTGAGGACTTCTGCTACTGACATGAAAGTAGCAAAAGCAGGTGAAATGAAGAAGAAATCCTTTCTTTTGACTATTTTATTTTGCATTTAGATGAGAATATTTTTAACATTTGAATGATTTACTAGGCAAGGATTTTTCCTAGACTTTTATGTGACAATTATCAGTCAAACAAGAGCACTGAAAAATAAGATAAACAAAGTATGGTCTACAGAAAAGACTTATGTGGGATATACAATAAGAATTCTGCCAGCTGCAAATCCTCCTAATCCAAATGACTTCCTTCCTGAATTCCTCATTCCTCTGGTGCTTTTTCAGCAGTGGGAGATAACAATTATAATACTAAAACTCTTACGTTTGTATAGAAAAAAAAGATAAGCATAATAATCAAATCTCAGTTATCAAAGCAACTGCTCAGTGAACTATCTTAGGAGTTCTCTTAATTTTCTTTAGAAGAGCATATTGGAGAAGATTTCTTCCTTTTTCAGAGAGGAAGTATTTGCATGGTGCCACTGTACAAGTATACATGCATGTATGCTTATTCAAAATTTCATAACTACTTACTTTTCCTCAGTAAAATGTACAACACATCCAGTCCCACTTCGTGCAACTTTATGCAGAGCAGAGAAACCAATGCGAGATATTTTCCTGTCCAAATGTGGACATAGTCTGCTTTATTTTTATCTAGGAAATAGTGAGCAATTCCCTTGGAACTGCATGTTTTAGCATCTCTGAGTAATTCGCAAAATCTGTGAACAAAGCACTTTGTACATGCATGCTATAGCTAAGAAAACTACACAACTTAAGAGGAAAGAAACTGGAAGTCATTCAATTGAGTAATTCCTCCGCATTTAATGATCTGTTTCTTAGCATTGTAGGCAGCACTTCAAGACACTTTTTCCACTTGCTGCCAAGCTCTTAAAAACCGAGGATGTTTTGGTCATTTTTGGTCTATCTATTTACCTGTTACATTAAAAAGAACACGCTATGGTACAGAAAGAACATGTTGGAGGCAAAAAGTTTGCAAAGAAAAAATGGTTTGCAAAATCTTTCTATGAAAGCGACAAGAAACCTCACTAAAAACCCAGAATCCACAGCACTGGAAGCAGCCCTTAGTGAGAAGTCCTGTGTATGTAACCACAACTGTTCCATTGATGCTCTGAGACTCCAGCCAGCCTGTAACCTGGGTGTTCACCCATGGCAACATCTGACAGCTGCTGGCTCCCAACATTTTCTCACACATCTGTAGCCCACTAAATAACACCTTTGATTCTTATTTCCTCAGTCTCTACTCCACTTTCCGTGTTACCCTCATTTTGTATTTTTCACCTCTCTTCCTATCCAGCTCATTTCCCTAGATCACCACTAAATACAGAAAATTAAATAATATTCTCACTTCTGTTATTATTAAACATGTTGTATTTCAACTGCTCCTTTTCAGAAATATAATCATTAACATATATCTACACAGTCCTTGAGTGCCAGTCCTTCTTTTTTCACCCTCACTCTAGTTTTAGGGTTAGTCTTCTTTACTTGGAATACACTTACAAAATATAATGGAAATACTTTTAAAATCTCACTGATTTAGCTTGAATATTAGAGCAGAAAACATGGTCTCTGTGATCTGCATAATTATCTGACTTATTGCTGGCATTACGTAGTTATATTGTCTTTAAAGAGATAACAATAAATAATTTTTAAAAATAAAAGCCTCCATAAATACATACATTTTTATTTGTTTGCACCTAAGGTAGCCCCTTGAAGTGCATTGTATAAGAGACATCTAGCCCTCTTGCATCAGCCAAGCCTCATGGTCTGACTATGGAAGTGAAGTTGGGCCATGTAGTTCCTGTTTTCCCTGTGCAGAGCTGATAATGGTTAAGGTCTTGAGCTGTACTTTGAGAAGAGGAGATGTAGGAGATCTAACATCTCAGACAAAAGGTACTGGAGGCAATTATGTGCTTTAAAAGACTATCCTGCCAAATTCCTCTAGGATGCCAGGATAAAAGCCTAGTTCCAAGATTTTACAGGGTAGTCTGATATTCTTCTAGAATTATATAACTTAGGTTGGAAAAAAATCTTTAAGATCATCAGGTCCAACCATAAAAATAATACTATCCTGTCCACCACTAAATCATGTCCCACAGTGCAACATCTACACAGCTTTTCAATACCTTTAGGGATGGTGACTGTATCACTTCCCTTGGCAGCCTTTCCAATGCTCAACAACCATTTTGGTGAAGAAAATGTTCTTAATATCCAACCTAAACGTACTCTGGTGCAACCTGAGGCTGTTTCATCTCATCTGATCACCTGTTACTTGGGAGAGGAGACTGACCTGGCCACAACTTCCTTTCAGGTAGTTGTCTCCCTGAGCCTCCTTTTCTCAAGACTAAACAACTTCAGCTCCCTCACCCACTCCCTCATCCACAAGCCTTGTGCTCCAGACCCTTCACATGCTTTGTTCCCCTTCTCTGGACACGCCCCTGTACCTCAATGTCCTTCTTGTAGTGAGGGGCCCAAAATTGATCCCAGTATTTGAGGTCTGGCCTGACCAGTGCCGAGTACAGGAGAATAATTAATGCCCTGGTCCTGCTGGCCATGCTATGTCTGATACGGGCCAGAGTGCCATTGGCCTTCTTGGTCACCTGGGCACAGTGCTGGCTAATGTTCAACTGGTAATTATCAACTAATTGCATTTCATAGCTTCCAAAACCAAGCCATATCTGAAAATAGAGATAGAAATAATCATCCTTTTCATATCCTGTGCCTGTTTAGTTTTGCTATCCTTTGTGTCATGGATAGGCACTTGCTTCAGGCAGAAATGTAAGAATCCTACAGTAGTAACTGGTTGACTTGTTGTAATAACCCATTCCTTACTCATCCTTTCTCCAAAGGCCTCACTCTGCTCCCTATTAGCATATGCCTTGCCATAATGTGTTTCACATTTCCAGTAACAAAAGCAGTAGATTCTGCTTTAGTATTCAGCATGAAGTGTCCCAGTGGTTGCACAAGCAGACCTAAACATATGAAGAGGCATTTTGTGCTAGTAACATCCATGCATGATCTGAATGCCCAATTAAAATGTTGAGTCTGAGTGGTGTTACTACAATGTGAGATTCTACAGGTTGCTGTATTTGCTCAGAAACTCAGGACATCCTTAGTAGCTCCATCCTGCAAGGCTTGCAGGGGTGAGACCCAGGTGTTCTAGGTGGACAAGGCATTTGAAATTATAATATGGCAAAAGATTCACTACACGGATTATGCAGAAAGATTCAATAAGAAAGTAGTTATCTTAATGAGCTGAAATAGTTGAATACTTACCCTCTGATCTGTACTTGAGCCACAGCACTGACATTGATATGGAGGTTAACTAAGTTGCTAGTGGGATTTATCTTGTTAGAGCTGGAAAAGATATGTACAAGTGTTAACAAAGGTTATTTCTCAGAACTCTAGATTGTTATAGATATAGCACTGAATACCACAAGGCTCCAATTAGGATGCAATGCCATTGGATATTTTACAGCATGGGCTTCCCATTACCACCCTTTAGTCTTGCAGGACACTGGTATTATTTGAGCTCATCACATGCTTAATAATATGATCAACTCAAGCTGCCTTTAGAGAATCCTGTGATGAATATGATGATACAAATTTATGCGGCTCAGAATATCATGTAAATTCCCTTGTTCAGCTTGGCTATCTGTCTGGATAGAAGTATCTTATTAAAACCCAAGTATGTTTCATGCATTGGAGAAAGGCAATGTTAATGAACAAGACAGGCTTTTTATAAAAAAAATTGTTTTTATGGCTCTCCAAACTTGTGACTTCTGCATGACAGAGTCTTTGAGGAAAAAGAACCAAGATCAACTGTTTCTTTACTTTTCTTATTTTCTTCCCTCCCCTTCCCTATCCAGAGAGTGTTTACACTCTTAATCCCACTTATCAGTGAAAACAGATCCCTATGTTTAGAGTCCAGTGCTGTCACTCACTTTATTGTCTTTCCTTTTTGCAAATCCTTAGTAAAAAAGGTAGTTACTCTTACTTCAAAAGTCCATTCCTATCCCTACAGCCCATTTATGTAAAGAAAGGTTTTCAGGTTCAAATTCATAAAGAAAATAAGTAACTACAGACTTAGAATTTATTTAATCATGGGATTAACAATATGAAGTTTGGATGGTTTTTTCAAGCAAGTCTGTAATTCCTTACTTCATGAAGACTAAGTTTCTACTGCTGTCAGAGTTTGCTGTTATCACATCTGCGTAGCATCAGTCAAATGGAAACACTGAGAGGAGGCCAGCATTCCCAGTGACTGACTCCTGAGAATTAAAGCGCAATACTGCTTTGATCCAAGCTTTCTGCTTACAGATTTTTAAAATTAAGAGCAGCTCTAATTTGTTTGTAAACTAATGCAGATTCCCCTCAAACAATATTTGAACTTTTAACGTGATCCTCTATAGCCATTGTTTTGAGTACAAAAGTAAAGAAATTGCTTAAAGTATAAAAATTACTAAATCACTACTTAGTTAGAATAAGCTGCTCTCCAATTTGTATAATGGCCTCACTTTCTATGGAGCTAAAATATAGATTTTGAGCATATATAGATATATCTATCTATGGTATTCAAATCTTATTCATGCTTCAGGGTATTTTTTAGAGAAGAAAATAGTTTAAATAAGAGTGCCAGGACATCTCTCTTTCTAAGGGGTATATAATTGCCTAGCGAAGTCCACGTCAGAAGAGGAATCAGATTTCAAGACACTACTCAGACTCTTGCTTGTTTGCTATAAGTAATGAACTTCAGTCTTGCAAACCAAAATATTTATTTTCCACTTGATGTTTTGAAGTAAGTGAAAAGTCTCTCTTTTGAATAAATCAGACTAGGACACAAATTCAGATGTGTTCTTCCTTTTCCTTCCCTTTAGGTAATTTCCTCTTTCTGCCTCAAGGATTTCTGTTCTCTTCTCCTTTCAGAATTGTTTTACCTGTTCACTAAGGACACAGAAATGCTCAAACTGTACTGTTGCTTCAGAATGAATGTACAAAGAAGTGAGTTTGAACTGTAGGGTACATTCCCATGCAAGAACTTTTACTTTTTTTATTGGTTTTAAAGTAGCTGAGTGCTCTTCAGCACTCTCATACCAGTTTCTGGAAATTGTTGGTTTTGGTAGCCCAACATGTTTCCTCCATTTTCATTTTAGTGAGTCACACTCATGGAGGAAGCATGAGATGCTGTTTTCTCCTGAAGTTCAGACTTATTTCTCAGTGAATTCATGTCACTTTTTTAAAAACAGTGACTTACCCTCAACTCTTACCACCTAGACAGATTTAGCTATCCAAAAAGCTCTGAGACTCCCCAGTTTCATACCATGAAAAAGATTTAGAGGTGTATGCCTCTAAACATACCCATCTAAAATTGTATTGCCTGCATTAAGAGAACAGTGGCATGGACAGGAGACCTACAAGTTAATTGTTGTGCCTCTCTCTGGAGGAGCCCCTGCCCAGGTTTGCATGATCTCCAGCCAGATCTGGGAGAGGCCTGAGGCCTGACCAAGCACCTCACTGACTTCTGTGGCATTGCTGTGCCCTTCCCAAGCTTCTGCATGCCCTTTCCTTCACGGGTTACATTACGGAAACATGACTGAAATATTTTAAATGTCTCAGTTATTTACCATAATGAACATGATCAAGGCCCTCATTAAAGGCCAGACATTAGCAATTAAGTCTGAGTGTGTGGGGCAGAGAGGGCAGGAACTTCAGTGTGTATTTGATGAAGACAGATGAAGCAGAAGCCCTGCCACTTACAGAAGTCCCGGGTTTGTTCTTGATTTTATCCTAACCCAGCCTGCCCTGTGTTTTTTTGTCCCTGTGGAAGAAGTACTGCTCAGGATAAAATAGAAGATTCTCCAACAGTAATATGTGAGGCCCACAAAGGAGGAGGAAACTAACGGAAAAATGACAGAGTTCACCTGCATCAAACTGAAGCAGGTCTCTCTCTTCATGCCTGCAAATCCATTGAGCAAATTTTAACTGCTCTCCTTTTATTTCCTAAATTGCTGTGAAGAAGAGGCATGTCTTTTTTTTTTTTTTTTTAATTTCATAGCATGATGTGTTTGTACATATGCAACTCTGTTACAAAGTTATCACTGTTCATTGATTTGGAAGTGGAAAACAAGGTAAAAATTTGGCAAGACTGTAGGAGATCCTTGGATTACCGACCAAAATCAGTTCATCTGAATTTTAAAGAAATGATTTTGCTAAAAGCTAGCAAGGTTCCAACTTCACAAATCCTCCTGAAGTAAGCTACTGTAAGAAAGCCCATGAAATTATTACTGACGATTAAGAGTTAGAGTGACTTTCTTATATATTAAAGTTTATGTATCAATAGAAATTCATAATGCTAATAACCACCTTCTTGATAAAATATCTTGCAACCGGACTTGTCTATCTCGCATTGGCCTTTTTAGCCATCAACGCGCTTGTAGCAAGCGTGGGTAGAGCCCTCCTAGAATCTTCATTCGCGAAGCCTAGCCATGATGAAGATAAAATATCTAACCTTTTTATTTGCAGCTCAAAATTGATGCTGGACTCTGCATTTTCAAAACGCTGAACGGAAAATCGAATGCCTGTGGAGAACTAAGAAAGAAACAAAACAGCAGGTTATTAAAAATGGTTGATCTCCCAGATCAATAAAACAGTACTGTTCAACATTGCATTTCACAGATGTACTGGATGCTGTTGCTTTTTAAAATTAGTATGAAATAACATCATCTAGTTGTTCTTAAGAAAAAACACCATCCTGCCTGTGTATGTCACCAGATGGAAAACTTGGCTGGAGAGAGGAAAGATCAGAGGAACAGAGATGGATACTCCCAAGAAAACAGCGGTGGGTCCTTCTTCATCCAGACAGTCTTTACTTTACTTTGCTGAGCCAAAAGAAAATAATAACTGTCTGGCACTTCTCATCCCTGCCTCCATCCCTGCATGCCTTTGTCCAGGTCTCCAGGGCTTCCGGCTCCCCACATTGTCTCTGCAACTGTGACCTATGAGATGCTTTAGGTGTTGTGGGGCTGACTGATCACCTGAGGCTAAATTAGCAGCACTTTTAATTTAATTTTAGTTTGATTTGCTTTTATGGCAGTTCTGTTAAGAGGAATACAAAGTTACATTTGCAGTTTAGTTTGCCACAACTTGCAGTGTGTGAGCAGAGGAGACAGAGGGTGAAACACACAGCTCCCAAAACTGGGAGAGGTAAGTGCTGCCACTAGTGCTCCCCTGTGTTTCTGCAGATGTGGCTTCCTCCCTTTGACAATTTCCATTGGCTTCTTCCTCCCCGTCTACCTCTGCTATGGCCTGATGGTAGAATTTCCCATCATATAACAGGCATATTGGGTTTAATTTTTTAAGAAAAGATGGTTACATATAGACATGTCCTCCATGTGCAGAAACAATCTCCCTGAGAAATTCATCAAAAGGCATTAGGAAATGAGGACATCATTCCCTCATTTCTGCCAATGTCTGACTAGATTACGGGGAGGGAGGAAGAAAAGGAAAAAGAAAGTTGTCTTCTTGGCATAATTTCCTTAAAATACTTGAGGGAACCTTGTCAGCAACAGGACAGGACACAACAATGTAGGGTTTTATGTTTGGGACTTACATTCAACATCGCTGAAAAGGAGGAATTCTCCTCTGTGGATGTTGTTTCATATGTTTAAGCAATTCCTTTATCCCAACTGTTTTTTTTTTTTCACTCAGTTCTCCTTCTTTCTTCATTTGCAGGGGTGCAACACTGAATATTAATCTATCTCCAGAACAAAACTTACCTAACATGTTTCAACTACTTTTTTCAGTTGGCCTATGCTGAAAGCAATATTGTCATCATAAAGGAAATGGCAAGTTCAAATCTTTGAATTCTGATTATTTTAATGTCAAAGTTATAGTTGATCTTTCTCTTTGGAACCAGAATCTTTCAGATGAAAAGACAGTGCTCATTAAATTACTCAGAAGTTGAATAGCTGACTTGGAATAGAGATGTAAGCTCTTTATAAGGCCACTTTTGGGAGATGATGTTAACTGTTAACAGTTGTATTGAGATTCCATTCACCTTTAAAAATGTAATGATTTTCTTCAGTCTTTAAGACAAAAATTTCCAAATATTCAGTTCACCATTTCTCTTACTGTTTTTACTAACCAGCCTAAATAAATTTGTTTCCACTTACAGCAGAAAAAAGATTTGATGAACCAAAGATAAAATTTTCATCAGACATATACGTATCAGAGCAGATATGTAGTTTTGATGATGTATTACACCCCTGAGGCTTAATCCCCTATTTAATGGTGAAACTCACTCCTACTGTACAACTCTAATAAGCTGCAGATGTTGTCTTTGTATAGTTGTATGACATTGTTAATGTCAAGTAACCCTTGACACTGCTACTAATAATGGGGCAAAGATGTTCACTTGCCCTTGGTGAAAACCCACTAAGGCCAAAGAAGTTTAATTTGCTTGAACTTGTAGATTAGCAATCACTCAACCTCCTTATTTTACTAGGACATAAATTTTATCAGAGTAGTTTAATTTTTTTTTAAATTTTCCAAGTGAAGTTAGTTTCATTAAAATTGCAATTTTTCCATGTTTGTAAC
The DNA here is from genome assembly GCA_036023395.1 of Myiotriccus ornatus. Classification (NCBI taxonomy): domain Eukaryota; kingdom Metazoa; phylum Chordata; class Aves; order Passeriformes; family Tyrannidae; genus Myiotriccus; species Myiotriccus ornatus. The sequence continues at coordinate 20,374,642 of JAYRBT010000082.1, read as the reverse complement.
ATCATGTATCTTTGAAATACATGACATTTCTGCTACTAGTGATAAGCTTTAATCTGTTACTATGTTTGACAGGATTTAGGAGTATGTTGGGAGACAGAAGAAAAGCTTTTTTTGAAGTGTCTTACAGTGCATAAGGAAGATAAAACCTCTGTGCTCTTGAAGAATTAGTTTGGTTCATACCAACAAATAGGCAAGGTCTTCCAAGCCTATTACTTCTAAGCTTATTACTATTAATTTCTATTAACTTTGAAATTTTTCTACCAGAATTTTTAATAAAACCTATATTTCACTTGCTAACGCCACTGAACAAGCATCAGGAAGCTGGTCAGTCTGATCCATTTCAGAGCCATAAATAAGTACATTGAGCACTCTTTGCCAGTGAGATGGTATCAGTCATTTGGTTTGCATTCTGGGCCATGTGGTATTCTGATTTTCCTTACCCTTTCTTTTTACCTTTTTTTTTTTTAATTTTTCATCTTTTTTTTTTACCTCAAAGATATTACTGAAAAGGTTAAGTATTTTTTTGGGGTCAGTAAACAATTTTAAGGACACAGATGACAATAATGCATTTTGAAGATGAAAAATGTCGGTCAACCCTGTAGTACACTGCAATAATATCCCATGGGCTATATCACAAAATCCCAACATAACCCTCACACTCAGAAGTTGATCTTAAAGAATTCTTAAAAAAAATCTCAAGAATTCTAGGATTTCAGGGTGCCGAAAAGCCATGACAGTGACTCAATAGTTAAGATCTTTAGGAATGTTCAATTTTGACCTAATCCTTCCTTTCCACTCACAACTTCCACAGAGTCCTTTTCTGACTGAGTACTTTGAGAATAACTGATCTCCTGCCAGAGCAGAATTGTTTTGCAGAATTGGAAATGGATCAAAGCAACCTTTTGTGATTTATGCAATTTTTACAAAGGGCTGGTATTTTGCTTTTGAAAGTACATTTGCCATCATAAATATGTTTGGACTGAAAAAGCAAAAGTTCTTTCACCTTTTCTGACCATCCAGGAGAGCTGGTTTCAAAGACAAAGTTCGGATTTAAGATTTCACTCACTATAATCAAACAATTTAGCCATCTGGCTTTGTAATGCTCTATCTCTGCATGCTTCAATTTTAAAGGGTTGAATTACTTTGTTATAAACCAGAACATCCTTAAATACGTTATAAACCCTGTTGTTTTATTCTGCTACTTCTAAGTCACTCTTCACACAGCATTTTGCTTAGGAATATTTGGTAATGGCAAACCATAAATGGCAGCCCTAGAACTGATTCTGAAGAAAAGAAGAATCAGTTATACTGAAAATCCATAAGGACACAGGTGAGAGTAATACTACTTTAGTAGCCACCAAAGGGCATTCCTGAAGTCTTCACACTGCTAGCATTTTGAGTCAAGGATGATGTGGAAACATGGCCAAAGAGAGGAGTCTGAGGGTCTGTAGTCTAACATGTGAGTGTCTCTTGCGTTTACTCTTCCTTTTCTCTTCCAAACCCAAGGGGTTTTATGCTCTCCTGCCTCCCTTCACTGCATCCTGATCATCCATAAGATTCTTGTCTACTTCTGTCTGTATCTTGAGAATTTGCTTCTACCCTGAGACTAACTGGGAAACCACTAAGCAGGTAACTAAAATTGCTGGTTTCTTGATACGAGAGATTACAGAATCAGAATTACAGAATATGCTAAGTTGGAAGGGACCCACAAGGATCACTGAAGTCCAACTGCTGGCCCTGCACAGGAGTCACACCCAAGAGTCACACCATGTGCTCGAGAGTATCGTCCAAACACTTCTTGAACTCTGTCAGGCTTGGCGCTGTGACCACTTCCCTGGGGAGCCTGTTCCCAATGCCCAGCCACCCTCTGTGTGAAAAACCTCTTTCTAATATCCAACCTAAACCTCCCTTGACACAACTTCAGGCCATTCCCTCAGGTCGTGTCACTGGTCACCACAGAGATCAGTGCCTGCCCCTCCTCTTCCCCTCACAAGGAAGTTGTAACTGCAGTGAGGTCTCCCCTCAGTCTCCTCTTCTCCAGGCTGAACAGACCAAGTGCCGCTCCTCACACGGCTTCCCTTCAAGGCCCTTCACAATCTTCATTGCCCTCCTTTGGACACTCTCTAACAGCTTTATATCTTTCTTATATTGCAGTGACCAAACTGCACACAATATTTGAGGTGAGGTCGCACCAGTGCAGAACAGAGTGGGACAATCCCCTCCCTTGACCAGCTGGTGATGCTTTGCCTGATGCCCTCAAGACAGGGTTGGCTCTCCTGGCTGCCAGGGCACTGCTGACTCATATTCAACTTGCCATTGACCAGGACCCCCAGGTTCCTTTCCGTGGCACTGCTTTCCAGCATCTTATTCCCCAGTTTGTACACACATCCAGGGTTGCCCCATCCCAGGTGCAGAATCCGGCACTTTGAACTTCCTATGATTGGTGACTGCCCAGTCCTGTAATTTGTCAAGGTCTCTCTGCAGGGCCTCCCTGCCTTCGAGGGAGTTGACTGTTCCTCTCAGTTTTGTGTCATCTACAAATTTGCTCAGTATCCCTTCCAGTCCTGCATCCAAGTCATTTATGAAGATGTTGAAGAGCACAGTGCCCAAGATGGAGCCCTGCAGAACTCCACTGGTGACAGGTCACCATTCAGATGTTCCCCCATTCACTATTACCCTCTGTGCTCAACCTGTGAGCCAACTGCTCACCCATCACACAATGTATTTATCCTGCTGTGTGCTGGACATTTTGTCCAGAAGGATTCTGTGAGAGACAGTGTTGAAAGCTTTGGTGAATTCCAAAAAGGTTACATCAGCTGTCTTCCCTTGGTCAGCTAGGTGGGTTACCTTGTTGTAAAAGTAAATGAAGTTAGACTAGCAGGACTTTCCTCTCATGAAGCCCTGCTGGCCGCGACCAGTGACTGCATTGTCTTTCATACTTCCAAAAATAATCTTCTCCATAACTTTACTGGGTGCTGAAGGAGACTGACAGGACTGTAGTTACTGGGGTCTTCCTTCTTCCCCTTCTTGGAAATCAAGACAACATACTCCACCTTCCAGTCAGCTGGGACCTCTCCAGCTTCCCAAGACTGCTCAAAAATCCTTGAGAGAGGTTTGCGATGAAATCAGCAGCTCTTTGAGGATTCCTGGATGAATCCCCATTTTTATTTGACTTGACCTGGAATTTATCTAGTGCTTTGGCCTATCATTGCCTCCTATCATCCCATTATGAAAATTCCATTCCTCAGAAATGTTTTCAATTATTCTTAGCTTTTAGGAGTTTCATTTAGTAGAATAAAACAAAACCTTCAAAATCTTTTATCCCTCTTGTCTATGTCCTTCCCAGAAAATGTTTGTAGTATTCTCTTCAGACTTTTCATTCACAGTAGTTCTATGGAGAAAGATGCTCACCAGCAAGGTTCCTCCTCCCAGTAGGTCCATTACCTAGAGTTCAATTTTCAGTGTTTTCCAGCTCCTTGTAACCCCAGAAGTCCCTGGGACTGTTTGTGACCATGCAAGCAGATGACTGTATGAAACACCTGTTCACATTCACTTTCAGTTCTGTGTCTGATCTGAGACTATCCCTAGGATCCAAACAAACTTCTTCTAGTCCCAGTCTCCCATGGGGAGTATGACTCATTTGGTTCTTTTATCGAGGGTTAGACACGAACTGCTTCAAGATCACAAGAGGCCAGGAAAGATCCCCTTTGTATAGAGTCTGAAGACTGAAATACTGATCTTCTGTAGGACAAAACTTAGCTTTGTAGGGATTTTGAAAATACTTAAGAAATTTGCTCTGGTTTCTTTGCAAAGCCACAGGCCCAATGTGAAATTCAAACAGTGGTAGTTTTCAATTAAAAGTTGTTGCTTATTCCCGATACATGTTCATGCTGCTGACTGCTTCATTTTTATTAGGACAGTTTTTTACCTAGGTATAAATGTTTGGATTATTTGCTTTTAGTTAAACACTTGTAACATTTACAAATTTATAAGAAATATTAAATTCCCCTTCAAGGACATCCACGGCTGAACATTCTGAGTTTAACACTTCTGGGATTTCCCAGACTGTTTTGTCATGAAATAGGGACAAAGGATGATAATTGTGGAATGGATAGCTCTTTTTTATTTCCAAACCTATTTTTAATCCTTACCTAGTGTCCATCATCAGCCATTATTCAGTTCCACTTTTGCCTAAAAAACAAGGCTACCAACGTTTCAGCTAACGCGTAGTCTTATTCATGAGAGGCTGTCTTAGGAAAATCTTTAGATTTACAATAATAACTTGAAGCAAAACTTTATTCCAACCCCATTCTCCTGGATATAAATTGTGATATAAATGGATAAGACAATCCTTATGCACTGAAGATGAGAATCAGGTTAAGAAGTTGTTATTTACTATACCCCTTAAGTAAAGGGAATACTAAAAGAGAAAAATAAACAGAGCACATTACGGATTGGGATTCTCTTCTCATTCTACTAGTGTAACTTCTGTGACTTAAACTGAGTCACTCTCATTTTCTTTGCAGTAAATGAAATAAAACACAGGTTCCAGCATAATTAATCTTTTAGAAAAACAAATTGTTAGTTCTTTAGAAGCACAGTTCTGCTTCTTATCACACCAATGATTTCCTGTCCAACTAAATAATTTGGTTTATGTGCTGCATATTGGGACTCCTTCTGCTAATTTAATAGATTTCCATTTGTTCCCCTTTAAAATTCAATTAGATAAAAATCAGTAAATGCATCTGGTTTTCCCTTACATTTGCGCCAGCCACCATGGGGTTCCCAAGATCACAAACCACCATTCGAGTTTCATTTTCCATCTTGTAATCACAGCTCAATACACGCAGTGCCTGCAACAAAAGGACACCAATATGGAGGTCAGAGATCACAGTGAAATGTATCCAGTTGGGAAAGTGATGCCTTTTTGACTGCGACATTTCTTTTGATTTCAGACACCTGCTCAGTGCACTATCAAAACATTTACTTGCTTATTGTCAGAAAACAGGGGAAAACTGATGCCAGGGAAAACCGAACAGGATAGTTTCCCAGAACCTTAAGAATCACGATGAGATCACCGTATGTCTAGTTTTAACATGCCGCTCTGTTTTTGTGAATCATTCCTATAGCCATAATGACTCTACGGAGAAAAATGAGCAGGCAAACCTGGGTGAGGAGAAAAGGTCTCATGCTAATTGCAACAGTTGTGTTATCCATCACCAGAAGTCTCTATAGTGAATTTCTGGCATTGGCAGAACTTTATAATGGATCAAGTCTAAACCTTTATTTTCGAATCTCTGTTAAAACACTTAGAACATTAAATACTGCTACAAAAACTGTTATCTGTGTTTATAAACAAAGACAACAAAGGAGATAGGTTTTCACATTATCAAATAAGGTTTTTGTTGTTTATAGCAATCTTTATCCCTAGTAGTGTCATCTGTAAACAAAACAGACTGTATAAAAGGAGGAACAGCTATAGAATAGTGTAAATTAGGGGATAAAGAATAAGACAAAACAACAAAATGTGTGGGGTTTTTTTTCTGTTTTCATCTCTGACACATTCAATAAAAGAAGATATTTCCATACATGTGCAGAAGTAAACAAGCTTTGTAAAAGCAGGATGCAGCAAGTTGCATTACCTTTCCTCTCATCTGTGATTTTCACGGATGAAGCAGTATGTGCAAGTTATATAAAAAGACCTGGGAAATCTCCAGACTACTGACTACCAATTCATCTTATCTGTAAAAGCCAGCATGGACACGCTGTCCTCATCATTTCCTGAATTTAAAAGAAAGGATAGGGCCTGCCCTAAACAGAGCCCATATGGAGCATGCCCTCAGCACACACCTCATTGTACACTGACACTTTTACAGTTCGTTAGAAGGAAACAAAGTTGGTTACACAGCATGTCCAGTGCACTAATAGCCTTCCCAAGCCTCTCTAGGGTTCAGAGGGAAGGATTTTTACACTCTTTACAGCTGGTTAATTAGAGGTGGGAAGCAACACGTGGGAGAACAGAGGGTGTTAACACAGTTGAAATCGAACTTGTCTGGAAAACTGTTCATTTTAGCTTGATGTGTGGGTTTATACTTTTGCTTTTGTTGGGTGAGAAGGGTTGAAATTGAGGTCTAAATATTATAAAATAAATATTCATGGATATTACTCATCTGGCAGTTTCTTTAAAAATGCTGTATCATAGACCTGCACCGAGTAAATTAGCCCTTATCACACATTTTTTTGTCCCTCTAAGGCTGAGGAAAAATAGGAGTTTTGTGAGTACGTTTTCTGCAGTTTGGAGGGCATGCTCTTAAGACAGAAATTATTAATGGTACAGAATTTATATGACCAGCATCACAAAAGCGAATTTGTGAAGCATAAAGATGTGACAAAGGGCAAATTCTGGTAGAATTCTTTCCATAATGAGATTTACTGCCTTCATTTTTGCACTGATCACCTTTTTGAGGTGGCTAAGTACAAAAGAGGAAAATTAAAACCAGGCAGGAAGCAGGCAAGCACAGAGACTTGTACACCTACTATTGTCAGTATCAGTGGGTTCACATGTAACTCAGCCAGATGGAAGTGTTTGCCACAAAACCAGTTGCTACCTGCCACTGGTAGCAATTTTTATTTTTATAGCAACACATGGTCTTTTTGGCAGTCTTGAGCAGAAGTAAAACCCCAACAATTAACACGTGTGCTCCCAGGGTGCATTTTAACTAGAAAATGATTGGATGCTTTAAGTAATCCAGGGAGTCTACAAACTTGAAACCTTTTGGTGGTCGTAGTGATGAGTTACTAATTGATGCAAGAATAGTTAAGCACAACAGGCTGAAGAGTAAAACACCTCCTCTCTTTCCTTGATCATCACATTCCAATTTTATTTTCTGAGGAGAAGCGGATAGATTAGGTACCAGGTGCCGGAATTTAGCTTCTTATCTAGCTGAAGTATAAAGAAGTAGTGTTTGTCCTCATAAGGCTCAAATCACATTTTATCTAGCCAGCCATTATGTACTTATTCTAAGAATTTTCAGGTAATACAAGAAGGTTTCAGGTCTTTTTTTATTACTATTTATTTTAAGAGTGTCATGCTTTAGTTCGGAAAGAAAGTGGCTCAGAGCTTGTCCATTGCAATATGTATCTGAATGTGAACTACCACTGTTCTGAAGTTTCCACCGTGAGCAGAGACAGTTCTACCAAAATACATAATGTTTTTTGATGTGGAACAAATATCTATTAGGGCTTTGCATTTGCCTAATTTACTTCTAGTTATTATTTCATCAGAATTTAGGTCCCAGCTATTGTTACTAATGCAGGGTTGAGCTGTTTAATATGGACAGCTCTTTCATGGGGCAAAGGAATAGCACACAGTAATCAGGCAATGGCTTGGGGTTCAAACACACAGTCATTCTGTTGCAGGGTAAGAATGTACCATACAGCAAGTATATACTGTCTCTGGATCTGCTGCTGGCCATAGAAATATGAGGTAATATAATGTAGTTATACTTTTTTCATTGCAGCTAATTCTAGCAACTCCACATCTTATCCCTATGAACAGTTATTACAAGCCAATTGGTTTCCAGTAACTACTAAAGCTGTAGTAATTTATTCATTTACCTGGTCTCTGGACCTTCTAAGTATTTCCACAATACAGCTAATAAACAACACATGTGATTTCATTGTAAGTCATTCTACTTAAATAACCAGCTTCGGCCTGAAGGAAGTGTCAGCATCTTCAGGAAACAATGAAGCTCCAAAATCACATCCTTGACCTCAAACTTTAAGATTACATACATTCACTTGCCACTCCACTGTTATATGATCACATATATCCCTGCAAATTGTTACTCCTTTTGGTACAGTTGCACAGTCTGTGTACAGTGTACTTCAGAATCAGTCCTGAGATAACAAGATAAAGACAACTGAGGCAGGTCAAACACTGTATTGCATAAAGCTGAAGGCAGAAGGTAGAAGGCAAGTGAATTTTCAGTTAAGCTGCTGACTTCAACAGCTTCTAAGTGTAATTCAAATGACATAGAATAACCCAATAAGTAGTTAAAAAAAAAGCAGGTTGGACAGGAAACATTTAAGGGATAAATGTGTTTCTCTATTAGGTAGACTAAATCCAGAGTAGCCCCACAATAAAGTAGACAAATATCCTCTATGAGCATTGTTACTTTGAAATTATTTGATTCTGCAGATTTTTCAGTTCCATCAGAAATGTATCAAGCGATTTATTCAGCTGATTACATTTTATATATTCTGGTCTTAGTCTATCTGTTTTGCTGACTGAGCTGAATATTATCTATGCCTTAACACCAGGAATCTGCATTTTGGAGAAAAACAGCTACACAGAGGACTGTAAACACAGTAGAACCAAGAGTCAATGAAATGTCAGAGGCAGAGCTTTAACAGCATGATTGCAACAGGTTCTACCACAAATCCACCTGTCTGCTGAAATTACTCTGTATTAAATTAAGTGCAGAACAAAGAGGAACAATCACCTCCCTCACTGGCTGGTGATGCTTTGCCTGATGCCTGGGCTTTTATAATTTTGTATTCAAAAGAAAAGGAAAGTTAGCACTCTTTTCTAACCCATTCTAGCTTCTCTTTAGTCTTCCAAAGCACCAGAATATTTCATGTCTTTTTTCCTTCCTTTCTCCATGAGTCTATCCTGCCGACACTATAAAATTCAAATTTTCCTAAAATAATATAAAGTCCTTAATGATTTCTCTCTAGTCCGAATCATAGAATGGTTTGATTTGGAAGGGGCCTTAAAGATCATCTAGTTTCGTCTACTCTGCCATGGACAGGGACACCTTCCACTAGACCAAGTTGCTCCATCCAACCTGGCCCTAAACACTTCTAAGGATGGGTCATCCACAACTTCTCCAGGCAACCTGTTCCAGTGTCTCACCACCCTCATAGTAAAGAATTTTTTTCTCAATATCTAATCTAAACCTACTCTCAGTCTAAAATCATTCACCCTTGTCCTGTCACTACGTGCTCTTGTAAAAAGTCTCTATCTTTATAGTAGACGACTCCCTTTTGGTACTGGAAAGCTACAGTTAGGTTACCCTTCTCTTTTCCAGTCTGTACAAACCCAGTTCTCTCAGCCTTTCTTCACAGGAGAGGTGCTCCATCCCTCTAATTAGCTGGTGGCTCTTCTCTGTACTTGCTCCAACAGGTCAATGTCCTTCTAGTAGTGAGGACCTCAGAGCCGGATGCAGTGCTCCAAGTAGGATCTCACCAGAACAGAGTAGAGGGGCAGAGTCACCTCCCTCGATCTGCTGCCCACGCTGCTTTTGACGCAGCCCAGGACACAGCTGGCTCTGGCTGCAACTGCATGTTGCCGGCTCATGTCCAGCCTCTCATCCACCACCACCCCCAAGTCCCCCAAATGACAGATACGTGCCAGTATGTGCTGTGGTTTTGGATTAAGTGCCTCCCCTGACATCCTTTGTAATGTCCTAAAGAGCAGCTAAATATTTCTGAAGAGTAACAAATGAAAAATGTAACCATGTGTAGTATATCAAAGAGAACTTCTGTTTTGTAAATCACAGTCAGAAGAACCAAAGGCTTTGCTAAGAGAACAAAAGAATAGGCAATAGAAAAAAGCTGGTGTCTTTAAGATACGCTTCTGAGATGTGAAGTTGTGGAGAATTTCCACAATGTCATCTTCGATGACATCATTACCTCTTGCAATTTTTTTTCAAACTAGGTTAAAAGTCCATTAATAAAGTCATTGACAGAAGGAGAATAAGGAAATACCTACTAAGTTACTTTCAGCTTCCTTAAAAACATTTGCCTTTAGAAAGGAAATTAACTTGCTTTCTCCCACTCTCACCCTTGAGGCCCTTCTGAACATTCCAGGCACTAACAGAAAAAAGCAGGCTCATGTTGCAACAGCTTGGGAGATTTATGTGCAGATGAGGTGATTCAGACTTGCTGTCCAACAGAGAATACATGAACACTCTGCTTGTTTGCAGGATAGTGTTTCATCTTTGCTCTTAAAAAACAAACAGACCCCAAAAGGAAACACTGCATGTTCAGTACAGCTCAGCAGGACTTCAGTCAACATTAGTCCTTCTGTGAACACTGGCACATTTTGCATTATGACTGTGTTTTTGGCCCATCCATAACAAAAAATAATTGACGACAAAGGAAAACAACTTTGTCAAGTTTATACTGCAATTAATGTTCAACCATTGAGTATATCAGACTGGGACACCCTTAATGATGGTAAAACACTGCTGTGCTGGGAGCATGAGATAGCAGTGTCCAAGTTTCTGCTTTATTATTGCTAAAAGTTCGATTTTCATTTACCTTGTTGTTGCGTTCAACCCCAGTGTAATCTGCTTCAGGTGGAATCTTTATGTGTAACTCAACTTCATAGGCTCCTTCCCCATCATTCCTTGGATTTATTATGAGCATGACACAGTTTTCTTCTCCAATTATTAGCTGATCTGTATCTCTGTATAGAAAATACTACTTGTCAGGAGTTAGAACATGCACAATTTTTATTTACATACGAATAAAGGAGAAGGACATTTTGCTCTCTTAACATCTGTTCTGGAAAATATTCTGTGAAACATAATAAAACATTTTCCATAAGAAATGACCCCATGGAAAAGTATGCCAAGCACATGTGTAGAAAAGAGGTAAAGAGAAAACACCACCTTGGACGATCAAAGCAGACTACCACAGAACTTCTGAGTTACTGGTATAAAATTTCAGAGTCCGACTACTTTCTAACCAGTAAGAAGTACTTAGTGGAGGCATTACTTGCCACAGGAGTGCCATCAGCATTGTTTCAGGGGGGCACAAAGGTGGTAGTTTTTCCCTCATGTCCACTGTAAAATGAACAATGACAAAAATTCTCCTGAGACCTGCAACAGTGCTGTGACCTTTCCTTTCACAGGAACAACGGACTGATTTTGATGGCACAGAGTCAGATGACTGTCAGAGGTTCCCAATTTTCCTGCTTAGCTTACTTCTCCCCTCATATGAGAAATTGTTGCCAAGTTTCAAAATTTTTTTATTCTGAAATTCATTTACTTCACTTTATACTCTCACTGTATACTGAGTTCAGGAGGATTGTGCCCCAAGTTCAAAGTCACTGGCACACTGAAATAAAAAAATTCAAAACCTTCTATGAACAATTTGCATTATCTCTTGGCATTCAGAGAACTAGAACCAGCTCTAATGAACACCTGCAAAGTCTGTTTTCTGTGACAACCATTAAACATCATAAATGTGATTTGTAAGTGTATATTTCTCCGTTTCTTGGTTTTCTAGATGAAATGGATGAACAAATTAAAATCTGGAAAGTGATCAGGTCTAGTAAACAACAGAACTGTGTTCTACATACTTCATTCTGTTACAGCAGTTAGCAGTGTTTGGGCTTCCTTATACACAGTATCATGTATTTTATTTAACTTACGGCATAGCAGAAAGATGCAAGTCAGGAATGCACAAGTTGTCCTCTCCACAGTCAACGAGAATGTAAGCCTGTATTATTGTTAAGTTAAAAAAAGGCAATACAGTCAGTACATGCCTCAAAGTCTAAATCACTTCCTTAAAAATCACTAACCTAAGTGTCTTAAATATCACTAGCAATGACTTAGTGAGTTAATTCTCTGTCTCCTTTCTGTAAGTTCCTTTCCACATGGTAGCTGGAGACTAGACTGTCAACTACATCCTTAGCAGTACAGTATCATCTTTCAGACCCTTTCCCACACTAACTTGGCTAACATATTCCAGAATGCAATCAAAACTAGGAGCACAACCAAGTTTTGGAAATCCTTTAAGGGCCTGTTGGTTCTATATTTATATTCAATTTACATTTTCAATTAATTAAATCCTTTCTGTGTCATTTCTGGCCATGATACTCTGTTTTAAGGAAAATGACACATAGTATTTGTAAATGCTTTCACATTTATATACGGAAAATGTGGCATGCAAAATTCGTACCTGCTCTGTTAATGAGCTTTTCTGGTAATAGTTCAGTATTGGCTTCACAGTCACACTATCTTCAAAACTGGATTCATCCAAACTATAATTGAAGTTTATATTAATGGGAGATAATTTATCTCTAAATTCTGTTTCATCCTGTGAGTGACAATCACATAATAAAAAACAATGGTTTAATACAATTATTTCAGATTAGTATGGTATGTCAACAGTTTCAGACTTCAGCCTTTCTTGAATGTGAAGATGTGGTTCTTTGATAGCTGCTGGCAAATTCTGGCTGCATGTAGTGTTATTAGGAAAGCAAAGTGACTCAGCAACGACTGGAATGCCCAGAACACATTGCCTCCACAGTCTCTTCTGGAAGAAGCTGGCTTAGCTTAGTAGACTCAGAAATTTTTCAAAACCATTACCCTAAAATGAGGCTGATTAAAAGAGACACACAGAACTAACTCCCATCAGCTAAAGCCCACCTTCCTTTTGACATGGAGGTAGGACATGAGTGGACTTGGGGACGTAATACTGGTGGTTTGTACCATAACCAAGAATTTATGTGAATTAGCAATGGTAAAACTCACCAACTTTATTGTCTAGGTACTTCCTTACATAGTGCTTGAAACTTCTTCATTTCAACTGCCACTGCATTTCTTGGACCAGACTTGGAATCTACTTCAATTGCATGAGATAATTCCAGCTGCAACTGAGTAACTATTGACCCTTTCTTCTTTACAACTTCAGATCTACCGTTTTATTTTTTCTAAAAACATTTTAGAATACCTTTAAAATGTTTTTTTAAATATATGAATTTCAGGCCAATATTTCTAGTCAGGCTCCTTTAAAATATCTGTTTCAACTGAATTGGCATGACATCTAACATGATTAGTTGATTATCCCACTGTGATTACTAAAAAATAAACGGATACTAAAAATGGAAAGCAATCTTGCATTTTTGTATCAAGAGGTGCAGTATTTGATCAACATTTCCAGAAGAGCATGAAATTAATGTATTTTTACACAGAAAAACTGTCCACTCTTCAAAAGAAGTCTTTATTTTATACTTAAATTGACAAAAGATGGGCCAAAGATTTATATAGAGATTTTTTTTCAAGGTAGCAGTATGTTCTGGGCATTCTGGACATACAGATAAGGCCTATCTTATCTCATATTTCTGTAATTTTGGAAATTGTTCTTCCTTTTCTAGTGGCTACTTTTTTTCTACTATCTTTAAATCCCTCGTATTATTCAAATGATGATGACAGTACAAAATATTTTAAACAACTTACTCTGAGATAAACAAGGAAGTCCTGGCAGTGGAGCTGTTTCTGTCTTTCTATCACAATGGAGAAGTAATGATGTGACTGATGGTAGTCAAAGAAAAGGGTCCTCTTAACAGCTCCTTTCTGTTTCAATGAATCCAATTGCAGTTCGCCTTTCAGCACTAAAGAATACAAATAAATCAAATATACATTGATTTAATATAGAAAGAAAAAATACTAATCAATTATTGTCGTATTATAATATTATAGTATTATAAGATAGTAGTATAATTGACTAATCTAACAAAGTCTTACAAGGAAAACTAATCCATGCTTTAAGTGTCTGTTTAGCAACCCACTAGTTTTTGATGCAAAGCATGGAAGATGTGTAATTTAAGCTTTCTGATTTCACTGACAGATTATATGTGTACAGGACTTCTGTTGCTTTAATTTTTTTTTTTTTTTTTTCAAAACAGAATGTTCTCCAACAAGGTACGTTCTTGTTTTTATTTGGAAAATGGCTTAATCTGAATCAGTAACAGAAGCTTTGGGTCACATATATACATATATATATATTTTAGCTCCATTTTCTGGCCTTGGGAGGATCTCACTCCTATCACCTTTCAAAGTGTAAATAAAAAACACATCTGAAATGGAGCAGGACACAGTAAATTATACAAATAGAAAACATTTCTTACCTATCTCATCTGAAATACTTTGACCTTCAAAGTCTGCGCAGACTCTTACAGTAAAGCTACATATAAAAGAGTAGAAGTAATTATTAGCAGAAAGAGAAGTCACCTGGGAATCAGCAGTTCCCAAGTCGTATCTTTAGGTTTTATTTTAATTTTCTTAAAAAGATGTAATTGAGATTTGTATTTAGCTACCTATTGTATTAATTAAGTTAACAAGTCTCCTAGGCTTCAGTAATCACAGAAGAGTCTCTGAATATCTTCCTGGCAAAAGTATGGAGAAGAGCCTCTGTTACCAGTATATCTTGAGACATCCTACAGAGACTACCCTTCTAAAACTACTGCCTAAGTTGGGTTCCTTATGCTGACCTTCAGCAAACCACCTTTGTAAGAGGCTGTCTGCTGAAGTCCTTCTGGTTCATCATGGTCAAATCACAAAAATCTTTGAGCACGTAGTCAACACTCAAGCTGTTTTCTAGCAAATCAAAAATACACAGGATACCAATGTGTTCCACTGGCATTATTATAAGGTTGTTACTATTTCAAGAGGTTAAATAAAAAAATATTTGCTTTAGCCTTTGCTCTTCATCTCCTCACTACTGTTATGCAATATACTTATGTCCCCATGCAGTGGATGCAAAACCAGTAACATAACCTTTAAAACAACCTGTAATCACATTATAATTTCTTGTTTGCTTCCTCTGACAAACGTAATGGAACTGTGCCACATCTGGGATACATGTCACTCTCATGAGCTTAATAAACACTTTTTTATCGTGGGGAAAAAAAAAAAGGCATTTATTCTTGAGGAAAAAAATGGCATTGTGCCATTAAACTCTACTAAACTGTAGCTTTCAAAAGACAATCCAGTCCATGCAGAAATTGCAAATTCAGTCATATTCCTACTTCTTTACAGAAGTATGAGTTAATACATGAAGAACCAATTATTTCCTAATACATAAGAACAAAACAATAAAAATGATGGAAGCCTGTGTAATTGCACAAATAAAATTTAGAAATCAGGCTTTACAGGCCAGTCTTGTATGTCAGAGCATAAGTGTCTTTTCTCAAATGCAGACTTAAGAAAAATATACTCAACAATCTTGATTTGGAGAAGTCAAATAATTTTTGCACTACCGTGTTTGAAAAAAGGTTGGGTTAAAACATCCAGCTTGGAATGCTTTATTTGTTCAATGGAACCAATTTCAGTGTACATTTTATTTACTACTGTGAACAGAATAGTTCATCATACATACTTGATAACTGAAGTCATGTTCTTAAATATAATTGTAAGAGTCAAGATTTACTCCTTCCACTCCAGGCAGAGCATGTTAAAAAGAGAATGTACAAAAGAGCAAATATGCGAAGTGAATAATCTCCCAGATTCTGGCCACACAAGAGGCAAGGCTATGGCTTTAGCAGAATTCTACCACACATTCGTGATTTTAATATTTAGTTCAGAAATAGTTCTAAAGACATCAAAGATCAATCACAAACCCAGATGAATTTAGATATGCTCATCACTTTGACAGGAAGATGCTGTGGAGAGGCTGAAGGATGCTTCAGCTTCAAGAAAAACAAAAGCAGAGGGAAAGACCACAAAACAGGACAGAAGTCTAAAGGATTTATGGAGAATCAAGATCTGAGTTCTAGACACAGTTAAGAAATAAAATAGCTGAGCTTTTGAGCTTGTTCATAGGAACAATCAACCAAACAACACAATTAAGAATCAAAGGAAGAAAATTTCAACAGATAAGAAACAGCTGGGAAATAGTCCGTCATCTTAAGACATATGAGTTTTTTATGTGCTATCAATCCTGTTTCTCCAAACAGATCCCTACATCACATTTATTCACTGCTGTGTCTGTCATCACTATAAGCTCCTGGTTTGAATAGTATTTGACTGTAGTTACAAAAGCAAGGAATTACCAGATCACTTGTAATTGTTGAAAGTTTCTTTAGCACACAGGTTTGCAGATGGAGAGAAAGAATGGATAATGCTTTAGCAGAAAGGCCATTTAAGCTTTAATGCTATGGACTTCCATTCTGTTTGAGGCTGATACCCATCCTGCAAGGTCACAAACCTCTACAGAAACCTCTACAGAAGAGCAGAGACTGTTATTGTCTACTGATATATAACCTTTAAACAAACTGTTTCCTATTTGAGGTATGATATGTAAAAGCAAGTCAATATAATTCTATTATGATGATCTAATATTTGCCCCGCTTTTTGATTTTGCTATGCCAAAGTCTAAGACAGTGACCAACATGGAGCTTTAATGTTGAAGGCATCTCATGGCTAAGCTACAGTTTAAGCACAAAGTAGCAATAAGGTACAGGGGATAATCAGCCCCCAAATAGTAATAAAAATACCAATGCATGGGTAAACTAAACATCTCAATAGCTAGAACCCAGTCTTGGAGTTAATAAATCCAATGATGTGGAAACAGCTTTTGAAAAACTAAAATGTTTGATTTATTTACACCTTTTTACAGATATATCTTCCACCTCTCACACTTAGGAAAAAAAAAGTCCTTTTCTCATATTCTTTAGTAGCTTCAAAGTTGCAGAATTTGTTCCAGATTTGCTAGTTTTGGGAACTCAGAAATAGTCACATTTTACACAGAGCAGAGAATGAATTATATGCTGCTACAAGTTCAGGAAATTCCCTTAAGGCTGTGTATAAAAATGACTTTTTGTGCATGTTTCCTCTGTGCTTCACCTTCCCAATCATGGCAAAAATAATATTTTCCTAATACTTGGAAATGTACAATAATCCACATTATTCACACACACACACTTCCTGAAACTTTTCTGGTAGGAGGTTTCCTTTCATTCTAATTTTGCAGTGTCAGTCAGTAGACTTTTTATACAAGTTGCACAGCTGACTAAAAGATACACAAATTCATCCCATG
This sequence comes from Myiotriccus ornatus, assembly GCA_036023395.1. Classification (NCBI taxonomy): domain Eukaryota; kingdom Metazoa; phylum Chordata; class Aves; order Passeriformes; family Tyrannidae; genus Myiotriccus; species Myiotriccus ornatus. The sequence continues at coordinate 20,357,809 of JAYRBT010000082.1, read as the reverse complement.
GGACTGAGGAATTCTTTGCTTGTTGGAGTTTCCCTACTAATTGTTTCAATATGTACAATACAAGCTTATATCAACTAAGAAGAAAAATTACAGTGTAGAAAATAGCAGCTGCTCTTCAGTCATTTTGTAATACAAACTAAATCTTTAGGGAACAGTATTTTAGAATAAAGCAGACAGAAATTAAATTATGCTCCTGTTAAAGCTCTTGTAGATATGAACCAAACATCTTCTGGCTTACTGTAGCAGAGAAATGAAAAGTAATGAAAAAAATATGCTAAAGGAGCATTCGTTTTTTACTCCCTTTTTAAACAATACCTCACAGCAGGAGCATTTTTTTAACAGAGAAGTTTTTATTTATTTCTCTTGTGCAAAACCCCCACATTTTTCTTTCAATATTCTCTTGGTAACTCTTATGGTTCCAAAATCTTTTTCATTATGACATTAAGCATTTTTTAAAAGTCTTGAAACCTGAAGTTGTGAGAAAAACTTAATTTCGATCAATGAATGTGCTTCAGCCAAGTGTTGATATTTTATATTCTTTATTACAGTAGCTATTAAAACAAAAGGTACTTAAAAAATCAGGGCGGATCTTGGTCTCTCCTATTCCATATCTTGTCCTTGATCTTGATCCTATTCCAAAAAGGCCAAAGCTTTGTAAAGTTCTGGGACTGTGTAGTTCTACCGAGTGCCTTCTACATTGCTCTGCAGATGGGCAACTTTCTACACTGGGTGTAGAAATGAAGAACATTATGACAAATACAAGAAGGCCCATAAAGTGTAAAAGAAAAGGGCAACAGTGAAAATCTCTTGACAGCCCCATCCCAGATGCACTGAAAGCCCACATATTTATGGTTTAAGTGTACCAGAGTTTAGTTCCTTTATGGCTTTTAAATGAACTGCTTCTGGTCATGATTATTTTTAACGATTCATACTTTTCAATGTAGTCTAAAGGCTCTTGCTGACTTTTACATTCGAGATGATTTTCAGAACTCATCTCCTATAAAGAACATCTCCAATGTAAGGAATCCCTCTGACCATATCTGGTTTAAAAGCAGCGAAAAATTTCTGCAGCAACGGGTCTTCTGGAGTCCTCCTCTACACCTTAATATTGTTTTCATCCAGCCTACATCCTGGCAGACTTTCTGTTTCTAATGTTTCTATGTCTGAGACATCTGTTCCTCACAGTCTCTTTGGCAACATGTACTACTATTTTGTATTCGACGTGCACATGTTTATGCTCTGTTTTGATTTTAGTTTCCTCATTTGTTATCATTTCCACTTTTAAACAGTATCTTTTTTTGTATTTGTATTTGTAATAGCCGCTTTTATCAACTGTTCTGAGGTCCTTTCTAAGCGACCTTTTTCTAGTGCAGTAAATGTGCCTTTATGTGGTATTATGTGCTATTAGATAGCCTCCAACTGTACTGCAAGCATTTCATATTTGTAACTGATCTTAAATTGTTTTAATTAGCTTCAAGTTTCTTAATGTTCTTTTTCTTTTCAAAGTTAAATGCTACTGCGGTGAAGGGTTTCGCTTTTAAAGATAGATGAAACATTGTCCTGTGTGGTGCACTAAAAACAAGCTTTCCTCTGACCAAAGACAACTAGAAACAACATCCTGTGAACTTGTCTCAGGATGGTCAGCCAGATATATTCTCTCTTCCAGAAGGGACCAAGATCTGTCTTCCTCCAACAGAAAATGGTGGGCCCACAAGGTCTGTATCATTTTCACTGTTACATTTTCTCAACAAAGGTATGTTTTTTGACAGATCCATGTTTATGTGTTTTATGTGTTTTATCTGTTTTATCTGTTTTAGCTGTTTTATCTTTCATTCATCCAAACATTGCATATAATTTTGCAGCTTGACTGTAGAAGACACTAAGCATCCTTCTAAGCAGAAGGAGACTTAGTATATCAGAGGACTCAACTTTTAGCTACGACAGTTTGACAATCATCTGTGAAGTGCTGGAAGCTATAAAAAAGAGCACTACATAGGAGGTTTTTTGTTGTGCTCAGAGCATGTTTGAACATTTTGAACTTTGAACATGTTCAGAAAAACCTGCAATAAAAGTTAGGAATAAGAAGCTGAGAAAGAGGATAAGGATGGGTTTTAAGTAATCATGAACTTACCAGGCCACTAATAGCTCAGAGTCAGGGAGCTGACAAGTTTTGTTGTCTGAATTCACAATCATGGGGTTCAGAATAAGATGAGCATTCACTGTAACAACAGGTCTGGCTCTGGGGGACAAAAATAAAATAAGAATTTTATTTTTTTTGCTCAGAAGCTGTGATACATCCTACTGAGATTTTGACATTCTTCATGAATAAAAATCACAGGTTAACACATCGCTGAAACAGTATCCTGTAGTTAACCAATAGATGTGTCCCCGGACTAACACACATCAGACGCATTTCATCACACTGGGTTTTCACAAAGGGACAGAGCCTGCCTCTTTGGGATTTACAGCAGTTCTTTGGACATTTGTTTTGTACTGTCTCCATTAACAATGACATATTCAGACTTGCTAGCTCTGTTTAAGATTCTTAAAAAAATCCAAACATAATTTGGTTAAAGTAGAAGTTGATGTAGAGTATCCTGAGTAAAAAATTAGGTAAATTCTGACTGATATTTCTTGAGAAAATGGACTTCGTAGATCAGAAATAATCATCATTAAAGTCTGCTGAGTACATGGATATATAGTTGAGGTAATAGGAACCATGTCTCTGAAGCTGTTATTAAGTAATGAGATAATCTATAATTGTGAGTAATTTAGAAGACAAATGAAAACAAGTAAGGGCCCAGATTGTGGGTTTTTTTAAGACAGAAGTACTGTTTTACAGTAACTTACATAATTCTGGCTAACTCAGCTTATTACAAAATTATTTTCTTCATATTTTAATACACATTTCAGCTTTTATGATTACTCCTCTATATTACTTCAGCAAGACATTAAAAAATAAAATTATTCTCTTCATTTTTGTGCAACAGGGAAAATCTTTTTTTCTAGCAAATTTCAGTTAACAATATTCTATTTCACCAAAATGACAAATTGCATATTTGATACACTCTGTCCAGGAAATGGCCACCTGCTATTCACTTTCTTAAACTGAATAGAACAGATTTTATTCTTATTGAAAATGCACAGTGGATCTAATTCTCCAATGTTTCACATCTTGTGCAGTCATTCATGGCACTGCAAAACGATGCTTTGCAAAGTATTTGCATGATTCTTTCACAGGGAAGTAGGAAAATTTGGTCTATTCACTTCACCTACTGTGTTAGTTGAAATGAGCTAACATTCCTGTTTTACAAAATTCTTATGCTTTCACAAACATTTGGTTGAGAAGTAGAACATGCCTTCACTCCATCAGGTGCTGTTGGGAATACAGACAACAGGAATACAGACAGGAATCAAGAAACATGAATACTTGGTTGTAGCAATGGATGGTGAATATTTAAATGTGAGGAACTGTCAGCCTGGCTGGACTAAGAGAGCAGTAACGGATTTTTTTTATGTAATTGATTTAGTTTTAAATTATAACTCTAATTAAAAAGTGCATTTAGTGGAATTCCATAGTCAGCAAGAACATTTTGTTTTGTAAAATTGGGTCTTGTGCATTTTTTTTAAACGGAGGCTAAAAGTAGCAGTCTTTATTTTCAATAAATAGTTCATCTTAACATACACGACCTCTGAAGAATCAGTGACTTTAAAATTTCTTACTAGCACCATTCCCTTAGAAAAGAAATTAATTTTCAATTCTATGCCTTTTAATTTTTTTATTTAAAATTAACTGAGCAGTCAAACATTTCAGAAGCTTCTTAAGCTACGACTAAGCATGGAAATTTTCACTGAAAATTACAAGTTTTGAGCATGGGGAAAAAAGCATTTGTTTCTCACAAGATGTTTAATTTATCATCTCTAATGATCTGCTTTTACGCATTGCAACAAGGAAACACAGGAATGTGAAATTTGTTTATTTGCAAATCTCTCACCAAAGCTGTAAAATATGAAATCCATTGTATTTACCACATACCTGTAAACAATGGCCTTCCCAGCTCCAAATGCACCCACAATTAGATCTGGAAAAAAACAGTGGCTTCAGAAGAGATATATATAGAAATCTCTCACACATTTTTCCTGCCTAAATTAGATTATTTACATTAAAAATGCAGTAACATCAAACAAGTACAATATTCCTTTCTAAGCAATTTTTTTCAAAAGTGTACCTGAAAGAAAACATTTCACATTGTCAGAGATCACCTCAGAAATGTCTTGGTTGTATCCAGTGAGTGCCAATCTATTTAACACAAGGTCACCCACTCCACAATCTCACTTCTCCCCAGCTTGTATCTCAAAGAGATGCAAAACAATTTCTTGTCACTTTCAAACAAGTCATGCTGAAAATTTCTGGTGTTCCTTCCTGACAATCTTTCCCATCCTGCTTCGTGTTTTAAGTAATTTGTTCATTAATTTAAGCATTACATCTCTGCACATAACGACAATGCAAGGTCAGAGGATGGCTGTTATCAGAGCTTCTAACGTTTCCAGTATTGCAGCAGCGTGTACCAAGGCTTACAGCAGCCACCCATCTAAAGCCATCTTTATCCCCAACAGCCACCATTCCAAAGAGATGGAGTCAACAACACAAATGCTACACTGGGACTTGGACACTTCTTTGTTAGTGGTCACTGGCTTGGGTTTGGGTATCTACAGGACCAAATATTTCCTCTTTTTGCTCAAGCCCCCACACAAGTCTCCCCAGAAAGACCCAGACTGGTTTGCTGGATCCATTCAAGGCTGATGGATTAAAACCGGAGCCAAGCAGTGATGAAAAAAGAACAACTTTCCAGCTGCCTCTGACTTTGGAAAGAGCTTTGTTTAATTTTCAAAGACCTCGAACGTCGGTCTGGTCACTCCTTTCACTCCACTCTTGTTACTATGCAATTTGACTGACACGTGTCCAATTCAGCAGACTGAGCCTTACAACAGACCTTGCAGTGGTACAGACTGGCAACCTAAATGGATTTAAATAAGTTAATTAAACCAGTACTTGGGGTTGTAAACAAACCCTTACTTGCTGCTTTTATAGTTTTAGCACTGGTTTGCTTAAGAAGGTCAGAAGCAATCGAGCATGATGCAAATACAAAGCTTTGATGTTAATTAGCTGGATGGGTTTGATGAAGGGCTGGCATTAGGTTTTCTAGTGCTTCTTTGTCTTTCAGATGACCAGGATTTCACAAGTTTAAACAAGTACTTCACATGGGCAACAGCCAGTCTTACCCTAAATTCCACTGAATAACATACTAATAGGAGAAGGCATAGACAGTTTATGGGTCTGATCCTCTTTTTGTACAACATTTACATTTTTCTAGTTTCATTGGCCTTAGAGAAATATGCTTCAGGGTCAGGAACACTTTAAATAGCAGAAGAAAATGAGTGTTGTTTTTAACTCCTTTTTGGGACATCTATGCATCCTTTTCATGAGTAGTTTTTTTAGACAATTTGCAAACTGTACCGAAATCTAAAGATGTTTAAATAAACAACTAATTGAGACAAAGCTATCATCATAAAGGCTACACCACACACGAGGCAGAACTTTTCTTGGAAGCTCACTGGTAGCAGCACCCACAGTAACCCTCAAAAAAAGATTTATTATTTTGTTGATTTTTTTTTTGTTTGAGGTTTTTTGTGGGGTTTGTATTAGTTTTCCCCCCCTTTTTTTTTTTTTTTTTAAAGGAAAAAGAAACATTATGTTATTAACAGAAAGTGAAAGACAAGAAGGAAGGGGCTTCTGTTCTGTTGATCCCAGGTGGATACTCTTTATGAATCCTGCAACGGACTTGACTTGATAACTCAAAAGGTTTCAGGGCTATGTTACAGCAGAGACTAAACAGGTAGATATCCAAGACTTCCCAGACTCTGATTTTGGGATGATTTCATAATCTGATCTTTCATTAAAAAAAATCATAGAATCATAGAATATGCTGAGTTGGAAGGGACCCACAAGGATCACTGAAGTCCAACTGCTGGCCCTGCACAGGAGTCACACCCAAGAGTCACATCATGTGCTCGAGAGTATCGTCCAAACACTTCTTGAACTCTGTCAGGCTTGGTGCTGTGACCACTTCCCTGGGGAGCCTGTTCCAGTGCTCAACCACTCCCTGGATGAAAAAACCTCTTTCCTGATATCTAACCTAAGCCTCTTCCAACTCACTTATGATGTTTCTTCAAGTCCTGTCACTGATCACCACAGAGAAGAGATCAGAGCCTGCCCCTCCTCTTCTCCTTACAAGGAAGTTGTAACTGCAGTGAGGTCTCCCCTCAGTCTCCTCTTCTCCAGGCTGAACAGACCAAGTGACCTCAGCCACTCCTCATATGGCTTCCCCTCAAGGTCCTTCACCATCCTTGTTGCCCTCCTTTGAACAGCTTGATACCCTTCTCTAACAGCTTAATAGCTTTCTTATATTGCAGTGCCCAAAACTGCCACAATATTCAAGGTGAGGCTGCCCCAGTGCAGAGCAGAGTGGAACAATCTCCTCCCTTGACCAGCTGGGGATGCTTTGCCTGATGCCCACTCAAGACAGGGTTGGCCCTCCTGGCTGCCAGGGCACTGCTGACTCCTATTAAACTTGCCAGTGACCAGGACCCCCAGGTTCCCTTTCCGCACCACTGTTCTCCAGCTCCTTGTTCCCCACTGTATACAAATAATCAGGATTGCCCCGTCCCAGGTCCAGAATCCAGTACTTGCCCTTGTCAAACTTCATACAGTTGGTGACTGTCTAACTTTCTGATTTATCAAGGTCTCTCTTCAGGGCCTCCCTGCCTTTAAGGGAGTCAGTAGCTCCTCCCAGTTTAGTTAATTGACAAACTTCCTTCTGGTTTTCCATGTCTTTCTGCACTGCCACTTCAGCCAGGTTTGGCGACACAGCAAAAAAGATGAGGACTTTCAATCACAGCACCACCAGAAAGGCCCTATTTGATCACACTCTAAGGGCAGCCAGGAGTGTGCTTATCTTGCCTGTTTGGAAGCTTTTATTTTTACCCTGATGTGTCCTTTATTCTCTGTCCTAAACCACACTTATTCTCAATCCAAAGAGCTTGAATGAGTGAAACCACTCAGTAGAGAAAGTGGAATTAAGAACAAATATGCAAACAATAAAACATATTTATACCCAGTAGTGACTTCTATGATCTAATGCAAGGACAATGTGATTATATGTAGCAGAGTATTTGCTGGAGATTCATTATGGAGTTTTCTTTGCTTCTACTTGTTCTGTTACAGAGCAGCAGTTTTATTCTTTTTTCTTTCATTGCTTTGTGGGGTCAACTCCACATTGGAAAATATCCATCACTGGAAAGAAACATTTTTGATGTTGATACAAATGCATGAGATTTGAACACACATCCAGTCAGAGAGAGCACTTGTATAAGCAGAAGTTTTGAATCTGTTGTGTGTTCTGCAGAAGAAATGTTACTAATCACTTTTACAAAAAATGCATGAGATGTCTAAATTATCTGAAGTTTGGCAACTTTCCCCTCCTAAAAATAGAGAGAAGTTGTCTTTATTAATACTTGTTAATGCTACACATGCAATGTCACTGATGCAAAGGTCATTAGCTTAAAAATAAGGGTTTAACAACCAATTACACAGCAAAACAAGCCAGTTTTAAAAAAGCAGCTTAACTCCTTATAACCCTTCCAAAACAGAGCCTGAAGAAAAGCATATGAAAACCTTTACTCCATTGCATTAGAGAAGGGTTTTTTCCAATCTCAGGTTAAAATGTGTATAAATAAAGAGAGAAACAAAGAAGGAGAAGTATTAGAACCACAGACTCTCCTTCCCTTCTTCTTTTCTCATATTTCATGTTTTCAGGATGATGAGGGATCTTGTCAGTTTAGGGAAATGACCACCTTGCCTGTGTTGTCTCTTTCAGAAGATTCTTTATCTGCTGCTTCCCTTCAGAGAAGCTGAGATCTGAAAGGAGGAGCTGGTGGCAGCAGCCATGCGCTTCTGCCTCGTTGTTGTGGGGTAAATGAGCTGTGGGGTCACAGCCACACTGCAAAAACTAAGAAAACAAGCATGGAGTGACTCCACAGGAATTTTTATCTTCCATTTCAACACAGCTTACAGGCTGCGTGCATTAAAGTCCCAACTGGTAGAGTTCACAGAGCTTAATCCTGAAACAAGTGTCTTTGGCATGTACTTAACTGATGTCAAGGGACACAAAGCTAAGCAATCCTAACGCTTATTTCAAATTTTACTTTGCTCTGAAGAGAAAAGTTCCAAGATGCCCTCTGCTGAATTAATTTTCTGAGATAAAACTATCATAAAAAGTTAAGGAGATGGCACTGAAAGGCACACTGGGGTTTGTAAGCTGGTCTGTTTACCTGCACCTTCTGCCATGTGACTTCTCCAGACCTGAAACACCATGTGATAAAGGGCAGAAACCTGCCATGATGCTCACTACATCTTCAACCAAATGAAGTAGGAAGATCAACAAGGTCCTACTTCCAGTCTCAACTAATATATTCGTTTATTAACTTGAGAAAATTCTTTGATCCCCTGGTATTTTTAAATGACATCTTTATTCCCCGTGAGAAATGTAGCCTCAGGGAGTCTGAGCAGGGAGGAACATGCATTGTCCTCATCACCCCAGATTTGGTTTGAGTTTGTCCAGCAATCCTAAGAGAAATTGCCAAGGCATGGTACCTCATCTTGCTTTATGGGGGACAGTGACTGAGGAAAACAGCCACGAACAACTATGCAACTGGCACGCACCTCACTGCTGAGAAACACAAAAATGAAATGACAGCTGGGTCACCTCCCCAGTGCAACTCTATCAGGACAGGCAGGAAAATGTTAACTTTGGGGAATCAGAATGATTTGCTGACAGCTTTAGACATACCTTTGTGTAGTCGGTCAGTTTAATTGCAGAGTATAAAAAGGGACAGGAAAACAATTAGGACTCTGTCTGAGTACAGGTGCTAATAGAAATTTCATAAAAGTGAGTGAGAGAACTGCCTTGCTGCAAACCCTGTTTAAAAATATCTTTGTGAGCCTTTTTGCTATTTATTTTCCTCAGCAGATTAGGTGCCAAAAAGGCCCATGATCACATTTCTTTTTTTTTTCTAGGATTTCAGCATGCATTATGACCCCAAATTTCAGTAGGAAAGGTTCAGAATACAATTTCCTTTAAATGGCCATCACTTCAGGCTTGACCATAGTAAAAGACACAGGGCTGTCCAGTTTAGCCAGCTTTACTCAAGAATTTTAGTTAAATACTACAAGCAGCCACCACACAAAACAGTCACTTTCTTCCCATCCTACCATTCTCAACTGCCTCGATCCTTCTGTTTTTCAACCATTCTGGTAGCAGATCTTTTAAGGATACCACCTAAGGCTAATTCATATCAGCACTTCTCTCATTTGTCTAAATGAGTCCCTTTCATAATACAACTATATTATTTATTATATTACAGATAAATCCCAAAGAGGACAGTAATGTATTATCACTTCAGTAAAACACTCTTTACTGGGATCAGTACTGGCTTTACCCTATATTGTACTGTGCCCAATACTGTAATTTTGTTGATTATCTCAAAGAATTTTAGAAAAGCACACTTATAAATTACATGGATATTAATTTGCCATAAAATGAACAAGTTTGTAGGCAAATCTTGGGTTACCCCTACATTTTGGATTGATTATACATGTGAAAACATAATTAGCTGGTAGAAGCAGTTCAACTCTTCTGCGTTTGCTGGCAAGACCCAAGGCCTTGTTCTGGCTCCCACACACAGCAGTCTGCTCTTGGCAGAGCAGATGCAGCTTCTCATTGATTTAATTTGTTTGTCTTCCACAAAGCTCCTGGACCAACTTCATAATTTAATCATGACTAGATTCTGATTTGTAATATTGTTGGCACAATGCCTATTGTTCACAAAAAAATTTATGAATCTAAAGAACCCCTGCCTCTAAGAAAGAAACCTGAGGATTTTCTTCCTGCTGTTTGAGCTAATGTACTCAGCAGATGGAGCTGTTAAATACTCCTATTTTAATAAGATTAGACTGGATTACTGAAGTTCTGAGGAAATTCTGTCCGATTATCACACTTCTCTACTTCTTAAAACATTTCTAGAGTAATCTGTTTATATTAACTACATGATTTTCTCAAGCTAATAACTGAGTCTAAAATAACAAGGCATGAAGATAGCCTTATTCATTTCCCTATGCTCGCAAAGGCTTGATTAAAAAAAACAACCAAAAGAACAGGCCAACAACTGTGTTTGAACTAAAGCAGGACACCTTGAAGATGAAGCTTCAGTGGCACTGACTCCAGAATGACTCTCTAAATTATTAAAGAAGAGTTACACAAGCATCTAAACAGCCAAGGAGCAGAAACAATAGTGCATAATTTATTTGAGCAATTAACTAACTGATCAACAGTCTTTGAACAATGATTTCATCCAGAGCATTGTTCTGAATCCACCCACATGGTTAAAAGAAACTGGATAAATCATCCTGGTTCACAAACACATTTGAAGAAACCACAGTCTGCAGGAGGATATGCCACAAGAAGAAAGTAAGTTTAATGAGTAAGGTTTTCATTATAAACTATTTGCTCAGCTATAATCAGCCATCAAGTGACTGAACATATGCTGAAATGTGAGGGTGGAAACCTTACAGCCTCCAAATGCCTGAGCTGTGCACAGATAGATGAACCAGCTGGAAGTGCGGCACCATCACCTAGATAATCACAGGCTCCAAGCACTCAGTGGGGACCAGCTTTGAATGGATGCCCAGAAGCCAAAAGAAACAAATTTCTTTCCCATTAAAGAGATTTATGGATTTCTTTGGTTCCTATGAAAATTGAACTGTGCTAATAGAAAAAGACAAATAAAATTATAAATAAAATAAACTATAATGCAAAATGCATGCCTTTGCTTCATTCCCTGCTCCAGGCCTGGATGACACACATAAAGCTCAGGATCAAGCAAAGGGGCCCTAAAAGTCCCAGATTTACTGGAGAGTGGAAGCTGTCTTGAAAAATTACCATTATGGGGTTCAGATGTCACAGAGGAAAAGAGAGCCAGGAAGACTGTGCTGAGGCAGGGATTTCAGAATACCTTTAAGCAAACCTTGAAGAGCTCTGTCACAGGGAATCCCATGGTTATGTGAAGTGTGTTACGAGCCTCGCCAGTACGACCTCAGACACAGCACAGTGATGCCTTGCCATATCCTAACCTCAGCACTGAAAACCGCAGCACAGAATCTCACACAGAATTCCAACTACCACTGTATTTGCACTTAACTGATGGTAAAAGCCCATCTTGTGCACTTTTTCACTCTATTCACCTCCTTTATTTCTTTAATCCCCTTTATTCTTTTTACATGACTGTCAGTCCAGAGTAATGGTGTTAATATTTACTATGGAAGCAGAAGTGAGATCAGATCCCATTCTTTGATTATGACCTTAAAACATGAGCTGTCAGAAAACAGTAAAATGGATTGTCTGTTGAAAGATGTTACAAATACGTCAGTGTCAGTAAATTAGTGGCAGAGAATGTGCCTGTGTGCTGCACCTCTACTGTCAGCAGTGGTGTCATTAGAATGACCCTAAAGCAGTTGGCCTATCCCAATTATTAGTCTCCAAAGGGGAGCACACAGTAACCCTGTTCTGGCAAAAAAGTGAGTTTTATAGTATGGACAAGGAGTGTTCAGTGACAGTTCAGAACCAAAGACAGCATATTTCATTTACTAGTGTAGATGTAACTTAAGAGGATTAATTGGTCTTTACCTTCTAACTCTTACATGACTGCACGGATGGCTGCATCCATCCATTCATTGCCACCATCACCACTGTTTGGCTCTGCAGTCCTGCTAGGTGAGGAAGAGAACTCTATTTGCAGCTGAAGGTGATGAACACCAACACAGAGAGAGAGAGCAGCTGCATGTCTTTAGAACTGTTAGGATGATCAGCACAGCTTTCTGCCTCCGCTGCTTCCCAGGGCTGAAAGTTTCCCACTACCTCCAAGCCTGCAAAGCAGTAACTACCATGTTATCACCCCTGTCTGTGTTGATAAAGGAACAGTTCTGGGCACATAACATCTGGAGCGTCTGTAAGTATGACACAGTTTACAGAACTCCTTCCCTGGAAAGCTGTGGAGACGTAAACCAAAGCTTGTGCTTAGTAACAAAAACTCAGTCTTCCCTGTTGGAAGGCTAAAAAAATCTCTGTATTTTCACAACGCTGAGAGTAGAGGTCTGTTACTGTTACAGTGATAACATCTGTGCCAGGACAACTGAAGACAGATGGTCATTACACTGACAGGACTTCTGAGAGGGAAAAGCAGCCCTGTCTGCGTGCTGACCCTACCAGAGAAAGTTCCATTTTCAGGTACAATGTTGAACAGGTAGTCATTCAACTGTCTGTATACTGTGCTTTGTGCACACAAGTGAAATTAAAATAAAGTCAGGGCATGAACTTGAGCACTGTGTTGGTACTGTCCATATTTTCATATTGTTAGTACAGATTCAGCAGTGATTTTAGCAAGTGCAAACTACTACTCTTCCAGATAGTAGGCAGGAAAGGTCTGAGGAATAGCCTGGGCCAAAAGACCTTTCCCAAAAGGCAGTTTGGGCATGGTCATCCTGTTCCAGTGGGCAGGAGGATTTCATCTGAATAATTAGCTGTGCCATGTCACCTCAAGGCCAGACCACAGTTCCTGGCTCACTTAATTTTCTTGCACAAACATAATTACTGATACCAAGGAAAAATATTTGGGACTACTGTTTTGTCAAGTACTAATTCTGATTTTCTTCTCAGTAGGGAAGATACAACTCTTTTTTTGTGTTGGCCAGGTCAATGGTAAAATCTTTATTAGAAGCAGTATTTTACCCAGATATAAGTCACATATTACTAACCGCTCTTTACATATGAAGAAGAGGCAGAAGTGGTGGCAAGACTGAACCTTCATCTGGTACAGCAGGACTGGTGTGCCATTTTCCATTGCACAAGGAACAATTAATAAAATTAGGGTTCCTTTCACAGGACTGGTAAAACACACGGCTGAGGGAGGGAATATGACAGAAGTACATAAAATAACTGAACTAAAGAATTGTTTACTGTCTCTTCACTATAAAGACTAGGGCACACCCACAGAAACTGTCCAGTGGAAGGTTCAAGACTTGAATGGGACACAGTGAAAAGAATTATTTCTTAAAAAAACATTCAGCAAGGTGTGAGGTCCCTTGACACATATTGCATATGTCAGAAGTTTACATGAATTCTAAAATGGATTGGTCAATTAATGGAAGAAAAGCCTGTCAAGGGCTGCTAAATTTGGAGATACCACCTCTGGACTCAGGGCCATCTTGCTCCTCCAGTTGATTAACGGTGGATGAATATTCTGGGAAATATCACAATAACTGTATGTTTCCCTGGATATCTGTTGGCCACTGCTGGAAACATACTACAGTGCTGGACATATCTTTCATCTGTATCAGTATGGCTGTATTATGTTCTTCCCTGCCTGCTCTGCTACTCCACCATTAAACCTGTTTGTGGTCTGTTTTCTCCCACTTTTGTTAAACAACTGGGCTCGGGGGGACAAGAGGCTCTTCCCCTTCTTTTCCTAAATAAGAGCAAGAAGTAGGAGGGGGACTCTCTTCCTCAACTGACCAGGAGTTGCAGGAAGAGAAGGAAGGAGAAACCACTCCATCCACAGGAAAGCTGCAGGATTTGAACAGCACTGTGTACTACAGAGCCTTCATCTACTCCCTCTTTTCTTCTCTGTCCCTGAGCTTATATCAACATTTGGGAGAAGAACATTCTTGTACCAAATGCCTGCTCTTCTCCAGAAGGCCAACGGGTTCAGTTCAGACTGAATGGAACTCCAAGCCAAGAGGGGCTTTAACCTTTGTCCAATGGGGGAAAAATTCGACTGTGATCCACCCTCACTTTTTAGGAACTGTATTTGTTCCTCAACTTGTAATCGAAGAGCACTGGTTCATGGGCTCAATACAGTGATCCCAGGATGAATCTCAGTGGTTTGTGACAAGAAGCCATAAAAACATGTTGTATTGTTTGGCCTCCAGGTCAGTGACCTGGTCCAAAACCATAAACTAAAGAAGGTCTGAACTAAAGAAGGTCTGAACCTCTAAAAGCTCTGAAAATGCTACAAAGTGCATTAAAAATGAAATGGAAGAGTAACTCCCATCTCTCAGCCTCTCACATCCAAGCAGGCATATGCCTGACTCATGAACAGTGTTAGGCACAAGGGCTAGAGTGAATTATACAAGAACAGTTTTAGTTATACAAGTAAGTCCTGAACACTTGAAGTCTAGCCATGGAAGAGCTAATTGCTTGGAGAATCTCACCTTAGACAGTGGCAATACATGTTTATGCCTGCAGCCAGACATTACAGCTGGCTCTCATTTCTCAGTCCATAGGAAAAGAACTTCTGAGAGTGATGTGTCAGCATAATTTGGTTTTATTACATTTTTCTTCTCATAAAATACATATATTAAAAAGCTTTAATTAAAATTTCTATTATAGTTTTTCTCTAATCTTTCACAATTCTCTTTGAGTTACAGAAGCAAACAGTAGTTTGGGAAGCATGGAATGAAAGGTTAGTCTTCTAGACCTTCTGTAGTCAGCAAGACTCAGTTTCTCTAAAATAAAACTTACTTCTTATTGCTTCCAACTTCAGTACCTTGCTTCCTCCTTGTACAAGGGTTGCCCTTCAGCATTTCCGTCAGGAAGTAAAGAAGAAAAGCTCTTTGACACAAGAAGGATTACTTATTTCATTGGCTAGCATGTTTGTTCTGTGCTCCCATTTCCCCATATTATTTCCTTTGTTTTTTCCACCTTTTTGCCATTAGAAGGTTATTTTTGTGCTAGTACTGTACCATGTTTGTGCTATTTTTGCAGCTCTGTTTTGGTGCTTCAAGACTTTGTGAATTAAGGAAGAGGTGGTTAACTGACAGTAAGGGCTTTCCTCCCCAGTACTCTGCACTGCTCACACAGATACTCAGCTGAGGGATGGAGGGAAAAGCTGGTTACAGTAAATGCAGGGTGGTGGTTTTTTGCCTGGTTTATTTGTTGTTTTGTTTGTTTGTTTGTTTGTTTTAAACGAGTAATTAATGTAATAAAACCAAACCATCTAACACATAGTGAGCTAACACCACAATGTCAAATTCTGGAAGTAGGATGTATGGTGGAGCCAACAATGACAAGTAGAATAATTCCAAGAAATGTCACAACTAAAGTAGTTCCTCAGCACATATTTAGAAAGATCAGGACCCATTACTCAAACTTTCCACAAGTCAGCTGAAAAGATGCTCCATATAAAGTATGCTAATACAGTAGTGAGATTTCTACTCCTCTTTCTTTCCTATGTGAGTCAAAGAATCTCTCCCTTCTCTCTATCTTTTCAATCTTAGAAATGTCAGGAATGCAATATCCTGTTTTCTTTGGTTTTGCTGGGGGGCCTTGTGTGTACTTGAAGAGATGTTTAAATGCTGAAACTTTATTAAAGAGCGCTGTTGTCCAAAAGAACCTCATTAGTCATGGACAACGAAAGACTATTAATAGTAACATCAACAACATGCGTACAAAAAATCAAAACAGTGTTTAAAAGCCCTTTCTTCTCTCAAATGCTAAAGATCTTCTTACTGCAGTCTTGTGATAGCCTCACTTTATTACTCTGTGGTCAGCTTTTCTGTTTGTAAAACTGTGATTTCTATTGTAAACACCCCTTTCCAGAAATTCTCTTCTGCTTTTGGAAAGGCACCCTTTTCAAGGTTTTTACAATCCATCACAAAAAGGTAATAGAAATCCCATTTTTGTCCTTTTGAAAAATTTTTACTTTTGAAATAATGCAACTTTTAAGAACTCTAGCCTAACAAAAGTGATTTTATAGTAAGTCAGGGAAGTGCAGACTAATAGTATTTTACTATGGATGAACCTTTCACAATAACAAAACATGATGTTTTACTGCATACCCTTGCTAAGGCTTCTAAATTGTGATGAAAAGAAACAAAACATATTTGCTTCCAGAGGAGAGAGAGTAAACACAAGCACACTCACACTCAAATTACTCAGGTGCTAGAAAAAAATTTCTTTAAAAAACAAATCCTTCCCTGAGAAACTTAACTAGTGTTACAAACTTGATAAATGTAAATACCTACTTTATCAGGTAAGCTAATAAGGAAGAATCAAAGCTAACCTAAAAAGGAGAAGTCCATGTAGCAAAATGAAAATAGAGATGGAAAGGTCCAAATAAAGTATTTACCTTTAAGCAATTGGTATTCTCTCTGATTTTTTGTCATGCAATCAAAGCCATTAACTATATATAGTTCAGTGTCTCCTCTGACAGCAAAAAATAACTTAGCAACACAACCAAGTCAATCCTTTATTTTACAATACAATATGGTTTTAATTAAGAAAGAATGCCAGGATGAGGGAGACCTTACAAGTTCAATAAGCTGAGAGCTTTGAGTTTTTGGAAGTGGGGAGAAAGGGTTAAGCTTTTTATTGTAAACTTCACATGTTTTATGTTAATACAACTATTTAAGCCCTTTCTTGACTTTCTGATCATGTCTTTTGACAGGAAAGGGAGTATTTGTTTTTGTCTGATTTTAACTCTCAGGAAAGCAAACTAGAACTGTCCAAAAATGTCTGTTCTTTACTCTGACCTCTGCCTTCCAAAAGGAGCAGTGTAGGCATGATGCATTTTCCAGAGAATGGAAGTATAAAATTCCATTTCTAATGGAAAAATCTTACCTGGATAATCATTCTTGTCTACATCTGAGTCTCCCCTCAGAGTGAAGCCAAATCCCGAAGGCATGGACTGTGAGGCCCAGGCTCCATTGAGAACCTGGGAAGGGTTAGTGTTTAACCCATTACTGTATCCATTGTAAATGAGAACTTTCCCTCTTCTGTCTTCTCCTGCAAATGGTGCACCAATAGCAATGTCTGCAAAAAAAAAAAAAAAAAAGAAAAAAAAGGAAAAAAGAATAGGCACAATTAAAAATTAACTCCCTGCAGGAAAACAGACACAAACGGCTTCTACTACAAACATACAAGATCTTCAACATTCTGTACTTCTGTATGCATTCTAGTTTTAAGGCAAATATACAAAAATGTTTGCAGTGTCTTTTCTGTGCAAGTTTCATGACAAAAGCTTATAAAATAATCCTTTGAAGATGTTATTGAATTATACTAAATAGCCAGTCCACATTGGATTCCTCTACATATTTCCAGGGCAGTTAACTAGCTCTAATAAACCAAGATCTAATGAATGCCTGCTTCTACTTTAATATTTTTAAACAGGCACAAATTTTCCTTGATTTCCTCTATCACCTAATTAAAAAGGAACAGCTGTTAGATAAAAGTAATTTTCTTTTTCCAGATAAAATATTATACATAGACAAAAAAATTCCATCCCTTAAATATCCATTGCTTTAGTACACAAAAGAGAACAATGGAATATAATGTTTCCATTTATACCAAGACATCATTTTATTGAGAAATAGGAATATTACCGAGTCAGGATTTTAACAGGAGGCCTTGGGCACTACACAATTAAACACTTCAGTCCTCAAAAATGGGGTGCCATATCCAAGAAGCAGAACTTACAGTGCTCTTCTTACTTCCTATGCATGGGATGTGGAGACAGTCATGTGTTTAGACTGAGATTCAACAGCCACATTATCTAAGCTAGCCAGTAGAAGACACTAGAGGATACATATCTATAACTCTTACTTTTAGGTTCTGATCCAGAAGCTGATGCTGGACTTCTTTATTAAACTTAAATTGAGCACCTGGAAACTGTAGCTTCACTCTAAAGGCAGAAGTGCACCAATGCTCTATGGCTGGCATCTTCAGTTATGAAGCAGAAGACTTTGGTTCTAGATTCTTCTTAGTCTTTACACAGTGACAGAGAAAAACAGCAATGTCTCCTGCCTGCCTTATCTGAATTCTGGAGAGCAGACCAACATTCCCTGCCCAGGGTAGCTGAGGGCATCTGCCATTGCTCACAAGTAGAAAACAGGAAGTCTCCACCATGGGGTTCAGCTGTCTGAGGGTATTCTCAGCAGTCACAGTCCAATGGCTTCTACCCACAGGATGGTATTCATATTCTGTGCAGTATTAACACCAGTACAATCCTATGACTCCCCACATGACTTTTTCCTTGCACAGCAGCCACACAATGAGAGTGGCTAGAGCACTATGAAAAACAGCCCTCGAGTTATGGAGGAGCAAAGTCCATTAATTTTTCCTTTGTGGGCCAACTATTTTAAAGGCTACTGTGCAAAATACCTCCTCTAGGAAAAACTTCTTGCTGTTTTAGATGCAGAGATGCCTGCTTTGAAGATCCCTAACATCCTGAAAACAAGAAGTAAGGAAATGCATGCAGGGAAAACCAAGGTGCTACTGACCATGTCTAGGAGGCTAACTCCAGGTGCTCAAGGCATCCCAGCCATCTCAGGTGATTAAGCAGTTACTTTACTTGTACTGTTTTTTTGAATGTAGGCTGCCAGTTAACATTTTGTTGTGTTCATATGCTACAAGCATTTTAAAAAAAGACCCATTATGCAAGTTTCTTTTGGTGCCTAAGTACCAATGGTAGGCTGATTCCAAAACAGTACTTCTGTACTTGTCAAATTCTTTCGTTGTTGAAAAAAATGCTCTATGTACTGAGCCTCATTCAATTCTCAAACTCTTCCCAGCATTTGAGAACTCTGCTTTTAAACAAGCACAAACAGCTTAACTAAGTAAATAAATGTAATTATAGTCATAAACCAAAAAACAATATTTTTATTTAAATGAACATGCTAATATTTAGTAAAAATAGCACTGTAGTCAATATGACTGCCCTCTTACTGGGAAGCTTTTCATGATTTGGCTCTCAATATCAATTTCATTAACATTAGTGTAAATTCTCATGACCTTCAAAGGCTGTTACAAGTAAAAAGGCCTTTTTCAGCCACTGCACAAACACTTCATATTCACTGCTTAGCCGTTTCTAATTTCAATGTTAGACAAAGATATACTACATTACATGCAAATTACCATTATATCCATCTTGATTGAGATCTCCAAGGTGTGTGATTGCACTGCCAAATCTACCAAACACTTCCGTGCCTGTCAGAATTTGTGGATCTCGGAAGAGGAATGCACTTTCTTGCAGGTACAGATAAACTTGCCCAACTTCTTTAGGCTTGCTCTCAAATTCTCGTTCCATAAAGAGAGGGGCACCAACTAAGATATCATCTAAACTGGAACAGTCAAACAAAAAACAGTGTCACTAAGAGGCTGAGTGCAAACAACACAGTTTAGGCATTTGCTAAAAGAGGAAGCTGATAATTATAATAGTGTCATATTCTAACTGAGGAAAGAAGACAATTCTAGATTTCTAGTCCAAACACTTGTTAAAAGCATGGTCAATTAGGGAAGGCCGCCCACAGCTATGGCCAGTCCAGTTCTGAATATCTCCATAGACGGAGACTCCACAAACCCTCTGGGCAACTGCTTCCAGTGTTTGATCACCATCACAGCAAAAACAATTATTTTTAAGTTTAAACAGAATTTCTTGCACTTCAAGTTATGCTCACAATAGACACTGAAAACTTATACTTTGCAGTTAACAATCCTGAAGTCAGCAATTTAACTAATGAGGAATCTGTGTTACCAGAACAAATTCTGTAGATCTGTTCTGCTAACAGTGCTAGTGAGAGACAAATGTTAATATAAAATCTAGTTTCTGCAACTTATACAACAGTAAGTGAACAACAGAAAAAAAATCCCTGCCACTTTACAGCCAATTTTTGAGTAATATACATGAAATACAAGGAGAACATCAATTAACAGATAATGCCTCACCACGAATTCAAATAGAAGCTGGGAGACAAAGAGACAGCTTTATTTCTGAAAACACTTCTGTTCACTATTAGGCACATGAATAGCTGCAGTGCTCACATACTTTGCTGTAAGGAGTTTTAAAAAGAAAGGACATAATCAAATCATGAAAAAATGATACTTAGAAGGAAAAGAATGGAAAACTTCTGTCCATTTTGCTGCTCCAAGAAGAATCAGTCAAAGAATACAGACTAATCAAAGGATATTTTGCATGTTGTTGTTCTCAATAGGCACATTTCAGAACATGTTATTGATATTTATTTAGTGGGAAAACAAGACTTTAATAAACTGAAGAATAAAATCAGTGAGACTGATAGAAACATAACAAGCAGAAGTATTTTTAATGGATTATTCTGAGATATGAAATGAGAGTATAAAACTGCTGAAGGCTGCTCAAGCCCATGCAAACTAATAAAATAATTCCCATTACATTCAGTGGACATTGATCATTCACATTAACTAGCACAATTTGATACCAGAATTTTTAATTTGGAAAAGCATATTCTCTTGCCCTAAAATGAAACTTTGTTCAAACTTTGTAAAACTCATAGAAAACCTTTTACTCTCAATTCATCATATTCCCAATACCAACATTTTCCCAAAGGCTTTATCTATTAGTAAACCAATTTAGTAAAATTGCATTACATTGTTTTTCCCAATTCTGGCAGAAAAAAAATCTGTATGATTTAGATCAGCTACTACTTTAACAGAAGTATATATTATGATTCTAAGATACACACCACAGAACTTAGCACAGAATATCTCATCTACAAGTCTTTTAATAACATTGTAGAAAATACCCATTTTATAAGTTGTGACAAAGTACTTCTAGAAATGTTATTTTTCTATTAAGTTTTATAGTGTGTTTCCATAAAGGAAACCGTATTTCAAAATGTCATGTCACTTTGGTACAGCTGCTCTTTTTTATGTTAGATTTTTACCCTATGGCAAGAATAACTAAAAGGAAGGAAGTAGATGCTGATTTGACATCTGTGGTGGGGATTTTCCTTTCACACCGAACATCAAAAGTCCTCTACTAATGGAAGATGTTTGTGCTTGGGACAGAATATCAGCTGACATGGTTTCCATGAAACAACAGCAATAACAAAACCCAATCACAAATGTTATTTTAAAAATAACTTATTTTATGTATTCCATGAACTAAAAGCATTACACAGTAGCACTATCAGCAATTACTAGATATTCCCAGTAAATTGGGACCCCATGGAGTTATGTGTTGTGTAAACCATAAAGTAAAAGATGAGCTTGGCTCCCATGAATAGTCTACAAATAAACAATTGTAAGACTAAGGGAAGATTATTTTTTTAGAGGTGGTAAGGAACCAGATCACTGAATCAGGAAGCTCCCAGTACACTGATGTAAAATATACAGATACCCAGATAATTTTATAGTTCATAGAGCAATATCCAGAGCCCCTAAAATGGTGAAAAGAGAGGCAGATTATCTATCATGGCCTCAAATTCTCTAAGCAGAAGCCTAACCCAGAACACAAAATTCACCAGCTGAGACAGAAAGCAAGCAGACAAGAGCTGGAGTTTGTTGTGCAGAGAGCACAGCATCTCAGCTAGAAGGGCACAGTGCTGGATTATTTTTCTACGAAAATGTGTACTTTGCTAAAATAAATGACAATGACTGTAAAAAATGCATGAATAGTCCAGGGAGCAGGGACCAGAACCCAGTAGCTAAGATGGCTCGTCATCTGATGTACTGAGGGAAAGATGGAAGGAAGACCAGTCATTTAATACACTGACCTATTTCTAAACTGGTTATGGGCAGCAGAGCTCCCTGGAACACCCCCAGCACTTGGTTTGCCTTCCCTCCAGGTCTTCACATGTACCACCCCCACCAA
The DNA here is from genome assembly GCA_036023395.1 of Myiotriccus ornatus. NCBI lineage: Eukaryota > Metazoa > Chordata > Aves > Passeriformes > Tyrannidae > Myiotriccus > Myiotriccus ornatus. Next base: position 20,336,011 of record JAYRBT010000082.1, on the reverse strand, counting down.
AGCCTTCCTTTGCTTACTCTCTTGATTTTTCCATTCTCTGCCAGTGCTGAACTCTGTAGGTCAAAGCCAGCTGCTTCAGCAAGTCCTCTGCAAGAAGGAATTCTCCCTCAGGCAATTCTAGGGGTTTGTGTATAGAGTTTGGTTTTTTTTTTTAGCTGTCACAGAACTGTGCTATAGCTAAAACGAAAGGATTCGTCAGCTACCTAAATTTCCCTAATCCTTATTTACTTATTTCTCATTTCTCTCTAAGTGGATAAAATGAGCAAGCAACTACTTCTTACCATACTTCAGTCAGTTTTGCCTCTCAGCTTCTACAGTTTAATTATTTTGATAACAAGCAGCCAAGGAGGTGTGTGTGGGGATGTGTATTTGTGTTCTAAATACCTATGTGATTAGCATTATGCATTTTTTGTTGGTGAAGGAGGGTATTTCAACTGGTCTTTTGAACTGAGGCGTTTATGTTTACAAAATTGAGAGTTTTGAGCCAAATTCAGGTTCATGTGATTCCTTTTTAAAAGTATAAGAGTAAAGCAAAAGCCCTTGGACAGTAATATTAAATCATGAAGTGCAGTTCAGCTTGCAGTGGTATTTTAAACTGGTTAGTTGGATTTATTTCATTACTGCATTAAGATGTTACAGTTAACATAAATTATATATTCATTTTTGTTCCAACACAGAAAGGTAACTAGCCAGTATGACTTCCTTTCTGATTAAAAAAAAAAATCTTTAAAAAACACAAAGCTGACCACCTGCTGAGACTGTGCCATTCCTTTGTATCCTGCCGAGTAATAAAAAGCAGTATGGAAAATGTCAAGAGGTCAAAGTATAACTCTGGAAAGCTTTGATATGGGCCAAATAAAAAAACCCAGTAAACAGTTTATTTCACTATTTTTATTGGACTGTTTCAGGCTAAATGAAAGTGTTCTCTTTTTCCCTCTTTAATAAGAATGTAGCCTGTAAGTTAATGGGAAAGCTTGATTTGTTAACTTTCATTGTGGATTTCTCTTTATAAGCAGGAGACAACTAAACAGTAGTTCAAACAGTATCCTCAATGTCCTTGTCCTGCCTGTAATCTTGGTGTAGTACAGATAAAACTGCAAGAGTCACACTGGAATACCTGCAGAACTGCTGGAGCAGAAGGTATACAGAACTTTTTTTCCCAGGATGAGTCAAATCTTTGAGCTACGTGTTCAGTCTACAGCAAAGCACCACTCCTATTAATCTTTTATTAATCTTTTCAGCAAATAAATTAATTAGGTTTCTCCTACTGGTAAGGCTATCACTACCTTCTTACACATAGCTGCAAAAAGCCTAAGTGAATTTGAAGTGTTAATTTCCCTTTTGCCTTTTTTTCCCTCTCTTTTACTCTTCAGATAAATATTTCAATTGACTATATGTGCAAACCAGCAAAGACAGACTACATATCTAATCAAGACATGTTTATCAAGTAGAGCTTTTTGTGTTTTGTTTTCTGTGGGATGTTTGGATCTCAGGAAGAGTCATTAGATTTCTTTTAAGATATAGACTGGGAGACCACACAGACCTCAACAACAGTTTGATTATATTTTTGGCATAAACTGTGGTTTTAGAGGTACACAGAAAATATGAGACCTGCCAAGTAACCCTATGGTTAACAGGAAATAACCTACCAAGGAAATAAGCTGGTTCAGTGAGAAGTTAAGTAGTAAGTTCCCTGAAAGTCTAAGGAGTGTCTATTGGAACTTAGAATAATGTTTCTCCACTCGTTCACATTCGTAATACATTAGTAGGACAAAATTAATCCTGACTCTCTATACAATTATAAAAATACGAATTTTCAAAAGCCGTGGTACTATGAATATTTGATCTCAGAAAGTTGGAAAGATTTAAGTACAATGAAGCCAACACTGAAACTGCTGAAACTTCTGGTTTTTTGTTGTTTTGTTTTGTAACTGCAATAACAATTTTACCACCTTTTTACTTTTTCTCTTTTCTTGTATCCCTCACTCTTTAAAGGGTCACTAGTCAATGATGGGAAGCAATTATTTAGCCCAGAAAAATTATTTAATGCTCTATGTTTAAGCACCTATTAAGAAATGATCACAAGAAAAAAATATGAGGTAGACATGTCTGAGACCCTTCACAATAGACAAGAGTATGCCACGTCTCTAAATTACAGTCCTGGCTCACCTTTGTGCTTCCAAGGCTCTGAGCTTCAGGGATCTTTATCTACTTGCTAAAAAGCTACTATCAATATTACCTCACTAAAGTCGTATTTTTCTAAAATATTTAATCCAACTTTACATGAGTTGAAAGTTAACAAGTGTTTTCTCACCAGGGCCTGAAATCCCCAAGTGTCTGAGGCATGACCCTGGGAGCTGAGCAGTGTTGTCCCTCAGACACTAGGAATGCCTGCCATAACAACTATGGGACATAGACACTTGTTGGTCCTCGGGATGATAAAAATGGATGGCCAACCAACAGGTGCTGGAATAAGGAAAGAGGAGCTGATGATATTGGAAAGCTTTTAAAATTGAGAAGTGAAGTTATGGATGGTGCACATGTGAGAAGACTTACCTGCTTTTGAGAATGGAAGAATGAAATTTTCACTTTCACATATCTCTTCCCAATGGTAGCTAGTGCTGTTTATTCACTGTTTTTCTATCTGGATCTGTTTCCTAAGACTTTGGTCATTCCCACTCTGACACACTACTATGAATAAATATTCCAAACGATAAACTCACCCAAACTAGGCTTGCAAATACTCGTGCCCCTGTGATTACACAAAAATAAGCCTATGTGAACAATTAAAATTAGAAAAGCAGAGAAGCCACGAAAAGCATTTTGCCGTATGAAGCACCTGAAAACCTGCATTTATTAATAAGTATCAGGCATTGCTTCTGTGAATGTTCAGTGGAACTGAATATATTTGGTAACCTACCCATCATTGTTAACATCAGATACTGCAACTGTGTACCCAAAATAAGACGCCATCTGGAAATAAAAAACAACAGATAGGCTTTCATATCAGATATCATCAATTTTAAATTGTTTTTTACTGATAATCCTCTTTGGTTTTATGGTCATTAATACCAAAAATTATTTTATATGTTTTTGAAACTATGTTAATGAAGCTATATCCTCTACAGATGAAACATTTCATCACGTAGTTGCTTGACATTACCTGTTCACCAGTGAAGTTCTGGATAAAGGTCAAGTCTGAAGAATTAATAATTGAGACCTAGTAACAGAAAAATAAGGAAAGTTTCAAGCACACATGGAGATGCTACAGCATGATGTCAATGAAAACCAATCTGACACACTGCAGGATGGTCCAAGTGGCCAAGAAGAAACAATTATTTTCTGTCTCACTACAGTTTTCCTGTATGACCTTGAACAAATTACTAAGATTTTATGACTCAGGTTCCCCATGAATAAAATAAAGAAAAGACTACTTTCCTTCCTTACTGGACACTTAACAGCAGCAAATCACAGACTATCAGCTAATCAGTACATAGGCATGAAAACATGAACTTAAAACATAAAGAAATATATACATACATACATAAATACATAAATACATATATATATATATACATTTGTCTTCTGAAAAAATTTAAGAACAAGTTCCAGAGATACAAGGGAATTTGAGTCCATAAAACTAGAAAATATGTCTGTGGCTGAGATCACTTTTCCCAATCAGTTTAGTTGTGAAACTTTTTTTCCTATGAGGTAAAAGCTGTATCTACAAATGTATATTGTTTTCCGCCTTCACTTCTAACTTCCTATCATGATTCTTTGCATCTGGTACTCAGTGTATATACTCACAGCACTGAAAGTAAACACTGGGTATGAATAATCTGAACTTGGACTCCTTTCCACTGCAGACACAGCCTTGCACGTGAAATGTGCTAATCCTAAGGGTAGGCTCAGGTCTGATAACATGGTGGGTATAGAGATACCAGTCGCACTCCAAGCATTCTTGTAATTGCCTACTGAAAACAGACTTAGGAAGGTACTAAGTGCTTACCATTCAAAGCCTACACCAGTAAGGATTTCAACCTAGCCAGGTAAGACTGAGGGTGAAAGTCAGTGACAATTTTCTCTGATTTAAAAGTGTTTTATTAAAGAGACAGAAAATATAATGCAGCTTTTACCCTTTCAAATTGTCTAATTGCCTTCTCACTATAAAAAGGATAAAATGAGGGTCCAGTACATACATAGCCAAAGTTCTGTGCTCCCCTCGGGACTCCAGCAACCAGCTCTGAAAGGATAAATGATCAACAGTGAACTGGTTATGCTATCTGAGTGGTGCATGCCACATGCATCCCATGCCATGACATCCATAGGTCTCTGTCTGCCTAGCATTACTTAGCATAGCACAGCATAATAAAACTTTTGGTACAATTCAGCTTGCTACCTGACAGCTGTGGATTGCTGGAACCAGAATTAGTCCTAGCATCCCAAACAGAAGATAAATACAGCTGTCTTTACAAATACTTCTTTTCTTTTTGGCTACACAACAATCTGCCTCATCTGCTATTTTGCTTGATGCCATGGAAGTCTCTGACAAGTTCTGCACAGGCTATCTAAAAGCATTCCGAGGAAGTTTTTGTGAGCAGCACTGGAGACATCCATTGAAAAAGAACATGAAACATTGGATCTAGCTGCCTTTTAGGCACTGCTCAGTGGTGAAATATTAAACAACTAGTAGAAAAAATGGGTAAAAAAAACAGAAGGAAAAAGCAAAGTCACAGCCTGCAGCCTTATTGTCTAAACTTTCCCTCTTTAGAATATCCAAGTCAGAAGACAGCCACAGGAACTTCAGACATCAGAGCATCTTAGACACCTGCCTGTACTGACCTACCACTCCTCTGTTCCTCTCTGGGTTTATGTATTTCCCTGTGACTGAATGTGCTTGGTCAAGGGGAAATGGAAGTAATAAAGAAGGACTGAACAGGACACTGGCTCAGCTTCCTGTTCACAGGCAACTATGCAATTTTTTGTGCCAGTCATTCACGTGACTTACTGATTCAAGAATCATCCATCATTAAACTTTGAGGATGCATTAAAAAACAAGAAAAAAAAGGCAGCCTTCTATTACCAATGATATAGTCTCACCAGTATTTCAAATGGACAATAGGTGCGTTCCTGTGTAGGGACCCAAACCCAGAAATTTAATAGGTTTTCAGGGCCATATGGTTTTCATTCAACTACATAGCTTCTTACCTTGTTCAGAATCACCAGTAAATTCCCCAGCAGCCACTGAGTATCCTGTTTAAAGATAAATTACAAAAAAAAAAAATACTTGATATACAATTTCTTTCAAAAAATGCGCATGACCAATCAGATTTGTATGTTCAACTGATCATCTGAATGCAAATTTTCTATCATTAGTATACTAAAACTGTGTGGAAAAAAGGAAATTTTTTTATCTTGTAATTATGACTAAATTAATGGTAGGTCTGAATGTATAATAAATTGATCCCTCTTCTTCAAAAATGAGCTTCTAAATCATTAATATTTTATCTGAAAAAAACAGGAGGTACTGTGGTGTTTTACCCTAACACCTGTTTACACAATGTAGGCCTTCATTACCGTATTATAATGTGTGAGTGTCCTGATTGAGCTTTATAAGGAAGACAGATTTCCAAAGATGCAGTTAAGCACCCCTTGAAGCTTTAGTAAATCTGTGAGGTAGTTGTTATTGTCACAGTAAAGACTTTTGGACCGTATCAGGGAGTGTAATTTCAAATCCATGGGCAGGGGTGAAAGGATGCATCTTTGCCTTCCAATTCCACCGACTCTTGTCTATAATTACGCGAAGAAAAACTTGCCTTACATAAAGAGACGCGAATATCATGAAAATTCTTAGAGATCAGTACCAATATAAGGTAAATAAAGGGCCTTTTTTCTATTTATTACACAGTATCTTCAAACTTCAAAATTTTATTATTGCTTTCTTCAATTGTATCTTTTAAATACCAGTGAGAATAAACTGGATATTTGTGAAGTACTGCACAAAACACCACAGAATTGAATTTTCATTTATCTATTAAAAATTAGAATAGTCTTCAATTAGTTTAAGTTCAATCCATCATCTTGGAATGAAAAAAAATTTGTATTTTTGCTTAATTATTTAAGACCAAATATAAGAACCCTAATGAGTCATTTAAGATCTCAACCCTCAAACCCTGTTGCTGTGCATAATTTTAAGAATGTTAATAACCTCCCTGAAGTAACCAGCAAACTACTGGTTTGCTGTTGCACTTAAGGCAAAACATTTTCAAACCTTCTCACAATTGTGACAGTAGTAATTTAGGGCTTGTTTTTGTATTTATATGACTCATGCTTTTAGAACATATTGCTATCTTAGCTTAGCTTACCCATGTAATTGTCATCATACGAGGGTGGTGCCACTCCTGTTTGTTTCTCTCGTGCCAGTTTCCTCAGAATATCCTTGAAGGAATAATTTGCAATGATGTCTGCAATACTTGCAGTGATTACCTGACCTGGATTCAAACAGCTTCATAAATAAAAGGAACATAAAAGAGAGCCAAATGCTACAAAACAGCACTTTCAGAAGATCAGAACAGAGTTGAAGGGATACTACAACGTGGATGCAAAGATGAGATACCTTCTCTCAGTCTTTCTCCATTATTATCCCGAAGTCTCAAGAGTACACATAAATTCATACAACAAGGCCCTGAATTTCTATTGAACCATCACAAAATCATCTCCAGACCCATTTCAATGTGCTGATTCAAACTAAAGTCACCGCACTGCACAAATATAGTAAACCAATGGAAGCAGTTTCTCAGTGGAGAATTCAGAGCTACGAATTCCCTACCATAACAATCAAATAGGTCTTCCTTCTTTAAAGACAATGCAAAAATGCACATCAAAGAGGCTGACAGTGAGCAAGTTGGGAGGCAGGGGCTGGGAATCAGCTATATCATACATGTCAAAACAGGTTAAAACAAAAATAACCTTTTAACCCTTTACCAAAACAACTTTAGGTTTTATCTACGTGAGAAACATCATCTTGGAAACTACAGTGATGCCACAAATGAGCTTCAGATATATGCAGATAACTATAAAGGGTTATGCTTAGAAACAAACAGTAACAAAAGCTTTTAAAAAAGCACATTTGTTGTATAAATACTAGCTGTTTTTAATTCTGTAGTATTTCTAGGGAAAAATTCAACTTATTAATTAAATGACAAGTATGCTTAAATACCAACATAAAAATAGTTATTTGTATTTGTTTCACTTGCTATATAACCTACATCCTGAATTTTCCCTGACTTATGCTCAGCTGCTTGTTAAGCAGTTCTTCTGATTTACATTTGTTGAAAATAAGACCAGGGACCAGTTATCTTAAACTGAAAAACAATGGAAATTACAACAACAATACTTTCTGCTTCACTTCTTAGATCAAGTTACCCAGCCAGATGAACATACCTTGCCAATAAAAACTACCAGGCCCGCCTACTATCAGGTCTCCATTCTACAAAAAGCAGAATTGAATGAAATTACACAACAAAAGAACATCACAAAAGTAAGCATGCATGGAAAAAAACTATTTAAATGACCAAAATAATATCAGAATCATGATAAAGGAGAATAGCCATGCTTAAGGAAAGGATGTACATGGATGTACAGGAAAATCCAGAGTTAAAAAAAGTTAAGGTCACCCTGTGCATGTTCACTTGAATGAAAGCTGCAATTTTTTTACAGCTAACATAGCATTCTAAAAATTGCTGCTTATTTATAACAAAACGAAGTTATCATAAAAGAGGGTCTTCACATTCAATGAAGCAACAGTAATGTTTTATAGAGAAGTATACTTTTGTCCACCCTACAAGGAAGTCTTAACCCCAGAGCTATTAATAATGTAAATGAAAATGCAGCTGCAGAACCCTGAAAACAATGGCAATGGTCAAAGTTATGTGAGGCACAGATAATAACCATAGCTGCAAAGTTTTTCCTTTGTCCCACAATATTGTTTCTGAACCCTCTTGCTGTTAAGAAAAACTAGTTCTTTCCCTTAAACACTTTCACCCTCACATGAATGGTCTTACTCAATGACTACTCTGCCTCCAAAAGCATCATTATACAAGCTATTTTAACTTTTTAAAACCAGCTGGTGCCTGCCCACTATTTTCTGAAAGTCGAGTCCCTGTAAAGCATTGTAAGTGGGACAGACTGAGATGGAAGCATATACAATTGTTTGCCTAATTATCTATTAAGATAGATGGAGCAGAGTAAGATTGGAGTGCTGCAAAGAGATAAACAGGTGCTGATTGAGTATTTCTTTTATTGATGACACCAGAAAGTTTGGAGCTTAAAAAGGAGGAAAGACCTTGCAATAACTTTAAGAAACTTTCCATATGCAACAGCATAGGGATAAACTCATGATCACTGAGACAGCACTTGAACACTGGGGATATATCACAATTACATTTGGTCAAAATACTTCAAAAGCAGAATCTCACCTTGTAAAAATCTAAGCTGAAACCTGCTTGACAAAAGCCTTGTCCTTCAGGATCTGCATTGCCTGCAATTATGAAGGTAGAAGCATTTTATTCTTTTCCCAGTGCATGTGGAACATAGCATACACACCTCTGGAGCTATAAGGCTGTAAATGCAAATCTGCCAAAATATGGGAAAAGATGTATTCTTTTTGAGACGAGGCAGAGCAAATCAAGACCTTCTACAGTACCCTGAACATGCAGCCCCTCATGAAGATTTTGAAAAATAGGACCTGCTACTTGGGACTTTCTCCTCTAACTGCCAAGGAAGGACCCTTGCAACAACTATCAGGGAATAAGTTTGAATTTGTCTGGAGATAAAAAAGTAAACAACAAGAAATTGTATAATGTTCATCATAGTCTGACCTGCTATAAATACAAAAGTGTTTACTAAGGCATTCTCAGAACATGTTGACATAGTGGACAGGTCAGGATGGGTCAAAGTACAGACAATATCCAGCTTATCTGTACTATGGCATGTGAAAGGGACACACGTCCCTTGCAAGGGTCAGCCTTTTAACTGATACGTTTGCTCAGTGAGGACTGAAGTGTAATATAATTTTGGATGCATATTTGTACAGGCAAAATGAATCTTCCTATCTCTTTCTACTCTTATTTCTAGTCTCCAAATCCTTCTATTATTGTACAAAGTGTGCTGGCATGCATTTTAGGGCAATTCTGTCTGTGCCAGAGTGCTGAAAGACTGCAGGATTAGGAAGTTGAGAGCAGGAATGGTCTCTTTAACTGTGTCTTCAAATGACATAAGCCTTTGTCAAAGCCCCAGTGAGACATTAGAAGTACATGATGCAGATCTTATGATTATTATTTCTGATAGATTCAGCTTTCTTCTCCAACTGTCCATCCAGGGACAAGGATTAGACTTTAAAGGAAGACACAGCACAACTCTGTTTAGTCCTATACCTCAGTGTGGGAAGATGAAAACCAGAGGATAACATGATATCTCATGTTGCTATTGGTGTGCACATTTCTGATAGACCACAGAATGCATTATTGGGCTACATTATCACACATCTATCAGACATCACAAAATCCAGCTACAAGATCTGATGCTATCTTTAGACCTCCACAGGAAAGAGACTTTTTAATTATGCCTACTTTTCTGTAAAATGCCTGTTACATTCTTGGCAAAATAATCCATGAGAAAGTTTAAGGCAGGAGCAGAGTTTGCAGCAGAGGAACAGTTAAAAGGTGTGATTTGAAATTAGCCCACATGCACACAGCAAGAATGTTACTGCAATACCAGGGTCTCTTACAAGGGGTATCATGACAAGGAGCTATATTCAGACTCCTTGTGTTATCAGCTGGTGCCCTCAACTTGAAGTAACTACTCATCAGTGAGGCTGAACACCACCATTGCTTTGCTCTGAAGGGATAGGTAAGCCCATGATATTTGGTTTCTTGCACATGCTACCCTTAGAAAAGTAACTGAAAGAAAATTCTCTGATTTGTACTGTAGAAACTGTCATAGATTCAGATCAATCCAAAGTCACTTGATCCTTCATATTGCTTTTAATAATATGGAGCACTGAGGTAATGAGGGTATTAATAGTCATCATAAACATTCAGACATAGGATGCTGAATGAGATGAATGACTGATACAATTTAATAGATTTCTAGGTAACTGAATGTGGTTCTAAATATATATGCAGTTTTTCCCTATTCCCCAAGAAGCAAGGCCCAGTGTTGGCTACTGCAACCTCAGAAGAGCACAGAGAAGAGTGTGTAGCAGCAGTGCTAATGTGCATGTCTTTCTTCCATGCTGAAAGTTTTTCACAAATGAGCTATTGTGGATGGTATTGGCGTGAATGGTGATACAGGCTTGTGTATTTGAAGACCAGGGTCTGGTCTTCAAATGATGATCTTGTGATGAGAGATTTATACTCAGCATAAGTATAAATAATTGGTTTAAAATGCTGTCTGGTTCTTATCTAGATCTGTCTTATCTAGCTACATTTTAAAGCCATTCAAATGGAACCAATTATAGCTCATCACTATAACTGCACACACTTAATTTACTTAATGTCTCTTCTTTCAATTAATTATACAAAAAAGCATTCAATTGCAAGAATATAATTTAATGCTGATTTTTCTTTACACTCTCATTCAATGCAATAACACCATATGGCAACCTTCATTCATTTAGAACTGTGTGAAGACTGAAAGGATGAAAACACTGAGTGCAATATCAATTCCTTCAACGGAGGATTGTTCATATTAATACTTACTGTTGCGACAAGGTGAATATTCTGCATAAGCACTGAAGTTCTGAATTGCTACATAGCAGGTGCCTACGGGGTCCTTCTCAGGGCTATCTTTAAGGGTTCTCCAATGATACAAAGGAGCACAAGCCTATCAAAATAAAAAAGATATCACACATACCTTTCACACACTCATGCATCTGGCAAATGTAGTTTTTAATAAACTGTATACAAAGATTCTATCTGGTACTGAATCATTCATACAGCAATGATCACAAGATATTGATGGAAGAAAATGCAGGACCACTGCTTCATATAATTCCATTATTAACTGAAAAGCACACTGATCTTTTACTTACAGCCTTTGGCAGGTAAAATCTGTCAGGGACTACGAGTCACATTTAAGCACGTTACAAATATCCTCTAAGCCTGCTTGACAAGTGATATCTTTGCTCTATTACTGCTCATTGCACAGGACTTGATCCCGTAGCTTAAGATGCAAATCACATATATGTGGCTTAAGGCAATTCCAGTTCTGTCCTGGTATGTCTTAAGATAGAAGTTATTGCTGCAGAATTACTCCACTCTACTTAGCAGAAGGAAATCTGTCTAGGTGTTGTGTTGTATTATCTATCACAATCATCAGATTGTCTTCCTTCTTATAAATCCCTGCTTCAGATCTTTGTAGATATGATACAGTTATAATGCATTCAAAAGTCTGAGTGAACAGTTTTTCGCTACGTAAGTTTTGGCTAGAGAACTAGTATTTAATCTTCTGTGTTACAGTAGTGGTGTTACAAACATGACAGTGGAAGGACAAATGACATACACGTTGTGTAGAGAGAGGCATCTTTTTTGGAGGTAATCCAGATAATTAGAAAAATAAAAACAATAAACTGTCAAGTCTGCAAGTCATGCTTCAGGGGGTCCCGTGCCCTAAAACTTTTCACTTCCTGGGAGGGTGAAGACACTACTTCTCCCTACAACCCTGCCTCTGCAAGTTAAAAATAAATTCTTCATTCATGTCCTGCCTTGTCCTACTTTTCCAATGAGAAACCTGTCTGCCTCTGGCAAGGTATTGCTAATATTCACATTACTGTATAAGCCTTCGATCTGCAATCAGTTCCAGCTGGATGAATCACTGTGCTACCCAGAGCTTGACGTAAAAGTCAGGGCTTCTGGAGCAATCACTTAAGGAACAGGTACTCTTAACATGCGCTTGTCTAGAAAACCTTCCATATTAAAACAGAAAACAAAACTGGAGTGCAGCAAAGAAGAGTAAGTGTGGGTAATTTTAGGTACATTTGATATCAAGCAAAATGGATCGAAAAAAACCCCTCAATACAACCATAAATGTTTACCTAATGCAGTTTACTATGATATTTGTAGCTTAAAAAAGTTCCTGACAGTTCGATGTAATTTTCTTTTTCTCTCCTTTCAGCCTACAAAGATTAACAGACAAAGTCTTCCAGTTTTGCTGTCCAAATTCTTGCCTGAAAAGTGTTGACTACATCTCCGTTTCAGTCTGAGTTATCAGAAGTGAAACAAAGTTTTATCAGTATAGACACAGAACAGCAGTTGGTGATGAGGTTTTCTGCTCACTTGATTAAGTCTTAGCAAATGGTGGTAAAGAAGTACTTTATTTTGATTTATGAATTGTTTAATAGGGTACCTAAATTGAAATATCTTCAGGTATTTTTAGAATTTTTTAGAATTTTTATGTTTACTTAGCTCTGTAATCCTAAGAATAGAGTGATGTTTTATTCATTACCTGTTTCATGTCAAAATCCTTCCATAGGTTAACCACAAGGCATATGATACACGGGAAACCATTTCCAATTGATACTTCCTCCCTTATGACTATTATTTTAAGTAATAATTGGAAGTTTTAAGGAAATCTAAATCCAAATTGTTATTATGTAGTTGTAAAAGCTAATAAAACTAACGAACAAACCAATTATTCTTATCACAATTACTTCATTGCCATTTTCAATGAGTGCATAAATTGGAAATATAAAATCTCTGTGTATAAGAAGGATCACCACCACTTCACAATGCAATAAAAATGCTCACTGCTAAAGTCCTCTATCAATACAGGTAAAATGTTCAGTGAAACTGGAAAACAGACATTATATTTTGACAGACATCTTGATTTGGAGCTTTTTTATAATGACTTTTTTTGCAGTTGTTTTACCATGACTATGACATAGCTGCTGAAAACTGACAAAAGAGGTCAGTGCTTTCTCTTACTAACTGAACTTCAACAGAGGTTCTTGGCTTTCATTACATTTCATTACATTCCAATACATATAATTTCATTACATTCTGTACTTAACATTCCAAATAAACCTTTGTAATACAAAACATAGCACAGAGTTATCAGCTACTTTGTATCTCTAAAGTATGTCCACTACCTAATTAAAAAATATCATCATTCACTTCCATAACAATATGGCATTCTGCTGTTTTCATATGGCAGCAGAATCATCTTCACTCTTTCAGTTCAACCTGATTCTTTAAGTTGCTTTAATTTTCTGAATTATACACATAATCTGTTTTATAATTCATGCATAATTAAAGTTATTTCCACAATATACACATAGAGAGCTATTGAAGATAGACATTTGGCGAAAATAAACGTTATCTCTAAATGAATACCAAATGCATGACACTTACCACAACTTTTTCTTTATGAGCTTTGACTGTTGCTCCAAACCACTGATTTGTCTTAAACTCAATAGGTTCCCTGGTGCCATTGACTTTAATTTTCCTGTTGTCTGATAAAGGAAAAAGCAGTATGTTGACAGCCTATTTTTAAAGAAGTATTACCCTGTGAGTTACAGACACAAGTGAACGGACTAGTGGATATATTACATTGCATCCACTGTCATCATCCAACCTGTTTAATAGGAGATGTATCCTAGTATCATTTAAGCTTTTCACTGGTCAGTGGAAAACAGCTTAAATTCACATGTTAACATTCAAAATAATTACACTTAAATTTTAGAAAAAAATACACAGGACTCCAATAAGAAATGCTGTGTTCCCCCCGACACAAAAAAAAAAAAAAAAAAACCAAACCAAAGAACAAACCAAAAGAAAACAAAAGCACCCCACTTTACCTGGAATTTATGATGAGGAATGAAAAAGAATCTAAAAAAATAGATGAAAAGCCCTAAAAAGTTTTCTCAGATGTAGTAGAAACTTTCCATGTAAAAAGCATGTTCCATAATTAGTATTTGTCAAACAAATGACATTTCTCAGCATGCTTATTCAAAGTCCAACACTACAGATAGCAAAGGACTTAGTTTTTAACAGAATTACATGTGTACACACTGTCACAAGAGACAGCTTCTTAATGTTGCTTTATATACACTCTTGCAGATGTCAGCATAAGAGAAGCCATCTGGGCAAAGATTCAGGACAATTATAATGCATTTCAGGTTTTAATAAAAAGCAGACATCCCTTCCTTTCACCCTCAGTTCTCTGAAGTAAACTGATTACCCATATGTTCATGAGCTATGCTCTTCCCTTACCAGTCATTCCTAATGAACTTTATACATAAGCAGGGCATTACTCCTTCCCCCTTGTATCTGCATTCCCTTATGTTTGTTTCTGGTTCTTATCAAGAGGGATTTCAGAAGAATCAATCCTTTTTATTCACTATAAGTGAAAATAAAACCATATACTGTCTACCTTGGAATGTTAAAAAAAAAAAAAAAGTAGCATCAGATTATATTCTATGGATTTACACACATTTTAAATAACAGAAAAAATGCATCCAACATTTTAAAAAGCCAACAGTTCTTGGGATTTCCCCAACAGGAATACAGGATATACCTGAATGTTTTTCTAGGATGTTAGATTTCCAGTGACTTCAGTTCATGGTAACCTCATGAATGTAAATAAATTGAATTAGGAAGAAAAATGCACCATATTTGGAGAAAAAGGATACTCTATCTCTGTATTTTTTTCTAATAAACATGAAGGAAAGTTGTGCAAGAATGAATCTTTTAAAGTTTGAAAGTCTCTGAGGAAACATCTTCCTTCATAAAAGTATTTGTTTCTGTGCTGTGCCAATTACAGGAGCTACTATGGAAGTCCATGTTTAGAGAGAAAAGAGAGATAAATTCCAGGAATATTTAGATCTTAAAAATTCAGGAAGCAGAATTTAAAATTACTCTAAAAATATTAATTTTAAAAAAGCATTTTATTTGTTAGGTCTAAAACTTCTGTGAAGTGTGAGAGACAGAGTATCTGACACACGGCACTGTACGAGCTGCCAACTTCCACCTAGTTGTTGGCAATACTTCTTTTGATTATTTTTTCCTGTGAAGGGAGACCCTTTCAAATTTTAAAGGTTTTATCTTTTCTTTTTTTAACGCTCCAGCAGATCTGAACATGATCAATGTCCACAGATGAGGTCTTGATAGAAACAAAGGTTTTGAGGCTTGAAAATCAGCCATGGCCAGCTTACAGCAGCCAATGCTCCCCTGGCTCTGAGGATACTCATAACCAGTATTCTAATTTAAAAGGAGCTTACATTTTTAATCAAAACAACATACTTGTCTACTGGCAAAGTATACCAACATTTGAAAAGAAGTTAAATTTTAAAACTAGGACAACCATTGGCAGGATTTATAAAATCACAGCTGAATTTACCAGTAAATCTGCAAGAACTACACACACACACACACTCCCACCTTTAGTGGCATATGGTATAGTAGGAATTTTTTGTCATGTGGCATGGGATTTTCATTATAAAATTATTAGCCAAATATCATAGACAAATAAATTAATAAATATTTTTTTCCCTAGATAATCTCTTCTGATAGAAATTTTCTAATCACCTTTGTTCGGCATCCTTGCTGGAGCTATGAATTCATATTCCCAGTTTCTAAGGTTGTGTCTTAAAATACAATTCAGTCTTTTGTATGTAAAAACCAGTCAGTATTTCAGGTTTCTGTAAAACATTTACTGCTTTCCCTATAATTTTATCAAAATGAAGATATATACACAACTGACTTGTCTGAACACACATGGGTTGTCATTACTGTGTCATACTATAATTGTCCATTTCTGAGCTAGTCATCCACTTACATCTCAGGACATGATCTAGGTTAGTTCTCTTAAGGCAAATACCTGAGAAGGTCAGAAGAATCATGGCCTAAAAGTACTTTTTTTTTTTTTTTTAAACCAGCTGTAGATAATTGTGGATGACCAGCTTAGACTAGAGTCAGATAAAAACTATCCATTTACCTATATAAATTCCACTCCAACTACAAAAATAAAAAAATCTGTCTTTGGTACATTCCTCAAAACAGTGTTACCTAGGCATTTAAAAAAGTAGCATGTCTGTATCCTGAAAACACCTTTATGTGACAGAAATATCTCTCCTTGTGCTGTTTATGGGGATCTGAGGCCCACAGGCTATGTCTGTACTGTACCTTACCCACAGGCTAAGCTATATTTCTGTGAACAGCAAAAACTTGGCTTGAATTCAGGTTGTATTCCAATGTCATCTTCTCTTCTGGAAGAGAATGCCTGGCCCCATTTAGGAAGGAGTCCAGGCTATCTTGTATCGTGATACGTGACACTAATGCAAGGATAGCTGGAATACAAGGCAGCAGCTGGGCTGGGCACACAACGCCTGAGCCTGTCCACAAAGCGGTCCAGTGCCTGAGTACCAGCTGGACTGCTTCAGAGCCAGCTCAGGATCTGTTCCAGATGGTCAACAGTCTGGATGATTCGCAAATTTGGCTTGAAACGCAGCTCTGGAGTCACTCACAATTGTACTGCCTAAGACTGTATTGCAGACTAAGGCCCAGACAAGCAGGAGCATGCAAAGAGCAGAGAGACTTATAGATAGAAATTTAGGTGCACGGACATCCTTAAACTGCATTTCAGCAACCCAAAGGACCTTATTTTCTACTGCAGCTGCCATGACTCCTATACATGGTACTTCCCCACAGTGCAGCTTCAGAAGCATCTCTGGACATAGTGAAACATGATTCTTAAAACAAATGTTCCTTCACCCAGTCTTTTAGTCTTGAGGTACCTAGAGGCTACCAAAGGGAAAAGAGGCCCTTTACACTGACAAAGCAGTAGCTGGACAAGTAGAAAAATCTGACTTTACTGTTACTAAAGCAAACATGGGTTTGCTTTTTACTTCTAGAGAGATTCGTTTGCAGGAAATAATTTGTTAGAGTAACAGGAGAGAGATTCATTTGCAGGACTTAAATCCTGAACCTGAAGCAAGTGTTAATGCACATCCATCATTTGCACGCATTAGATTAAATCTGGTGCTTTCTCTGGGGATTGGTCTCCTCTCAGTTACTGAGTCAGCACATTATGAACAGTTTAATAAGCATGAATCAAACATTACTCTTACAAGTTGTTTTTTTTTTGTACTAATCAAGATCTGCATAAGAAACATGTATTTGTGAACACTGGTAGTTGCTTATTGTGATGCATTCAGATCTTGAATACAATAAGTAAAAAATGCATAATCTTTTGTAATTTGAAAATACTCGAACAAAAGCAAATCAAGGTGGTGATGGGTCAAAGGTTGAACTTGAGGATTTTAGAGGTTTTTCCAACCTAAATGATTCTGTGAAAATATTTTAATCACTTAACTCAAGAAAACAATGTTTCTAATCAAAGCAACAAATCTGTCTATGCAATAAACCTGCAACTCTTTCAAGTACGTTCTCACCGTTCAGGAACTTTGGAAAGTATTTCCTTTACTTGCTCTATGTGTGTTTCCCTGTGTGTACTGGGTCATACACAAATGGCCATTAATCAGGCAGCTGCAGCAAGTTCAGTTACACTCTTCCCTCAAATCTGTATCATCCAGGGTGGCAAATCTGCTTCAAATACCTATTCTGAGATATGTGTGTACATACCTATGCACATTCATACATATAAAAATATAAATACCATAAAACATAATAGATATATTTCATATATTTCTGCATAATTATATATATACAGACTAGAGGTAAATAATCACCTCAATCTATCCATATTTATATAAAATGTGAAGACAAACATATAAAACCAACAAATATTTATGTAAATTTATACAGGTAAAGGAAAAGGAATATCCCCCTGAAACGGAGCCAACACCTGGAATGTTATGTACAGTTTTGAGACACCAGTATAAGACTTGGCTTGGAGGCTGTGACATCTCCAACCTTGGGTGGTTTCAGACGTCAACTACACAAGGCTCTGAATAACCTCATTTAACTTCTAAATCAGATCTGCAGCATCATAAGGGTTCTGGTTTATAGAAGGGAAGAGGGAGAGGCAAGAGTTCTGGTATACATGCTCCCATTTTCTAGAAGTGAGGGAAAAGAGGGAATCACGTCAACCCTATCACCAGTGATATAATTTTCATATCATTACAATAAAAGAGCCCAACAACACCATCCACTACAAAGCAAAGGTAACTCAGTAACTTTCACAGGATCATTGATATTAGACCCTCACCAGAGGGACAGAATTCAAATGCAAAGCTCAACACTGTGTATGGTCTAGGGAACAAAGCCAAGCAATTGTTTTTAATTAAAGCTAAGGAGAAAAAAGGACTCCATAGTGTTTAGAGACAGTAAGGATATGCAAAATGCTTGAATGATGACAAGAGTTGCTTCTATTTTTAGATTTATCTGGTTCTGCAAACATCTATTTAATGCCTGGTTTTTACTGTGACTTAGCTGCTATTCATACGAGCTATTTTAATTTGATAGATCATATCTAGAGAGCTTTATTTGGACTTTCATTCCATGAAAAAAAAAAGAATCATCAAACCCAATAAGATTTTTTTCCCCCTAAGTAAAATCTGATCAAAACCAAATTAAGACCTCAGGGCTTGAACTAACATAGCTAAGAGTATTTTTTCCCCTTCTTTAGATAAGGCTGAGACTTAAAAAAGAAACTCATGAGAGTCTATTATAAATCAGAATGCTACAAGTGAACCGTGAGGCTACAGATAAGGTCTTACTGGCATAGTGGACTGAGAAGTGTCAACATTTAAAAGCACAACAAAGTTCTCCCTCAGCAATTTCTCTTGAGATGCAAATTCTTTTTTTATAACGGGATTCTAAGTTTTCCCCAGAATCTTACCATCTCCTGAGCTAATGATTTTTTCATGTAACTAAACCTCTTGAGTCCCACAATACATCTTTTCCTTATACAGTACCTGGGTTCTGTTACAATCAGCTCAACTGCTGGCCAGATTAGTTCATGTTTTTTATCAACTGCGCCCTTGGGCAGAACTGATTTACATCCCCCTCCCCGCTCCTCTTCAGAGGCTGTTCAGATTTTTCTCCAGCCAGTTTAGAAAAATATAACCTATTTTACTAAAACTGGTAAAGTTAGCAAAGATAACATCCCAATGAGTTCTGGAAACTCAGAGGAAATAGGGTCTAAAATTCTGCTTTCAGGAGCTAGTTTAAAACATAAGAACTTGATGCACTCTGTTACATATTATAACTAAAAGTGACCATTATAATGAGTTTCTGAAATCTGAACAAGTAGCCTTTTAACATATTTCAAATGCAGTAGTGCATTTTGGGGGGTATTTAAGTTTGCTTCTGGCTGCAAGACGTTTTGAATGGCTCAGAAGTTCCCCAGTTAATCAAGTGGGGAGAAAGTTTCCTTCATATTGCTCTCCTGCTACCTCTCCTGGTGGCTGACTGGAAGAGCACACAGCCCAAACAAAGTCTTGGTAATTCTACCTCAATGCTAAAGCAGAAAAAGTCATTGTAAACCTCACTTCCCACAGGTGAAACTGAAAAGAAGTTAGCTTTGTGTAGGTAAGAGAGAAAATACAGACCACAAGCCTTTAATATGATGCCAATGCTTGTTTCCCTGTCCTCTCATTGAGTTTCAAAGAGTATCACAGCTGTACACTGCAGTACAACCAGACAGCTTTACAAAATAGCAAAACAAGGGAGAAGAGTCTCTGCCCTTCAGTCCATATCTCCTGAAGTAAGTGGATACTAAATGCCCTTCCATTATACTTTACCTCAGCTCCCTGCTGCAATGGAGCAGGTTAAAGCACCCGTTTGCTCTCAGGGGCAGCTTCTTCCCAGAGTCTTGACCCCGGTGAACAGACTTAGGGAGCTTTAAAGAACTGCAAACATGGGACTGCAGAGTTAGTGCTGTATCAACAGCAGGAAACACAGGAGTTCCTGCTAAAGCCCCTTCTTGGCTGGAGGCCATATCACTGGCCAACCCATATGGGAATGTCCGGTTACATGACTTGCTTATGGATGGGTCGGCTCAAATCCTACAGCACGTCAAAATCTCATCCTCCTTCCCTCCTCTGCCCCTCTGTTGCATTTCAGAAACTATATTTCAGCAATAGGACTATTTATGCAACTAAATTATCTTGTTGTCTTTGAAATTTCTGGATTAGCTACTATGAAGAACAGAGATATGTTCATTGTCACTGAGAAATTAGTGACAATCTGGGACAACTACCTGTAGAACAATTTCAGTTAGGTGGTATGATTTTTTGGAATGGCTACAGATACTCCTGCACCTCTATTAATGTCAATTAAACCATCTTCTCAGCAGAGTAGTTTGGCCCACACTAATTTCCACATTAACACAAGTTGTGCAGCTGCCCACATCACTCACACTAGCTTGGGTATCCTGACATATACACAGGGAAACAGAGGTGATTTCAGGAGTACTACTGGTTTTGAATATCATTGCTATTACTAAGAAGCCCAGTCAGTGTTTGACAGGTAGAACATGACACTCAGAAGTAATGATAGATTTTTTTAAAGTTTTTTTCATATTTATCATTGGGAATTGGGTGAACACTGAGTGTTCCTGCTGGGTATACGTTATTCAATGCAATGTCTACTCCCTCATGTGATCTTAGTTTCTGAGGAGAAAAAAAGGAGCAAGAGGGCTTCACAAACCATAGGGATTTTCCCTTGTAATTTAAAACTTATATGAGCAAAAAACCCACAAACGTTTAGGACTAAGTGCCACAGCCTTTGTGGTGACAGGGAGGTTAGCTGTACCTTGCCAACGACTCTGGGTGCAACCCTTGTAGTGTCATATCCCTGATCAACACTGGGACATGGCAGTTGTCTAACGCCAATGTCAGGATGTCAGGTTCAGTTTGGCTTAGCACTCGTGTTCTCCCTTCAGGACTCCATGGCATATAGGATATAGAAAGATGTTCTTTAAACTAACACTTTACTTAATAATAATAATAATAGCAACAATAACAAAACCATAAATAAAACTCTCAAAAAAACAGCCTTTACAGGACCAAAGACCATCCTATCTTAGTGCTTAACATCATAAAATTAACCTAAGCACAAATAAATTTTTCACTAAGGTGTCTGTTGCTTACTTGGTTCCCTGATATCACTTCTTGAAAAAATGCCTCCTCTGTCTAAGGCAATACATGCTTTAGAAACCCAACACACTGTTTTTTCTTCTTTCTCTTCCCCAACTCATGAGGTTGTTTTTGTTCATTTTTGCCTCTTAACAAGCCTTAAATATTGGCGGAGAGATTTTGCTCCTTCTTAGTTGGTTATGCTTTCTAGCTCCATAAGAAGGCACATTTACCCTTTTATTACATAAACATCTCAGTATTTGTAAAATACAGGATAACTATAAATTAGTACAAATTAATTCAACATCTGTAACACCATACTTGAAAATGTCCAGAATCTTGACAAAACCATCACATGTTACTAGTCAGTGTCCTCACTATTTTCATTTAGTAGGACAGAGATATTGTGTTAATATAAATAACATCAAAGCATTTGCCAAAAAATGAACCTTTCTTGAAATTAGGTCTACTGGTCTTGTGGAAAAAGTGAAATTATGTGTACAGCTACACAGGAGTCTTACTAATTGGATGCCCACTTTCACGCTTGTTTGTGGCAGTAGAAGTACGAACACAACTTGCATTGGATGTAACATATTGAGCTTCATTTGTGCATCCAGTCTGCAGAAATGGAAGACATGAGCCCTCATGCTCATATGTAATTTAAGCCAGTGGTCGTCAATCTCTTGGACTGAATCTCTTGAATTTTTATTTTATAATGGAAATTTCACAGTTTCTGTGACCTGAAGCAATTTCACACTTCTAACATTGGATACGGTATATATCTGCTTTACTTTTACGAATTCTTTAGAATTCCTTCATTGAACTCTTGGCTGAAAAATACTGATTTAACAAATCCTTTATCTAAGTGTTGGTTCACACTGCCTTTTAAGTGTTACATTATACTCTCCCTTTCTTTCTGATTCCACTCAGTTTTTATGTCTGAACTTAATTTAGAATGCTTCCAATTATTCAGCAGTTTTGTTTTGTTTATTGTGCTTAGTGAATCTAACTGAAAGACCTGATATTATTTAGAGTCAAGAAAAAAGTACTTAAAAATGGAAGCTTTGTATAAAAATGCATCAAAGTGAAGTCTTCCAGCCTTGAATCAGCCTCTGTCGTTTTTCTGTTTTGTTTCAGAAAACATTCCCAAAGCTTTACAAGACTTTTAAAGATCTCCTATGAGGCATGAAGCATTAATCTTTAAAATTAAAGCTGCTACAGCTGAATTTCCAGTCTTTTAACAACTTCTGGGTGTTTCTGTTTCGGAAGAAAGAATTATCTTGTGGTTCAGGAACAGGAGGAAGAAGAAAAAAATCTCAAGTCAGTTATCATCACCAACTTCCTCTATGATCTTTGGCAACTCAGACCGACTCTTCTGTTTATTAGAATAAATATCAAAATGGAATATAAATATAAACTGGGAATAGCAACATTTATGAGTGATGTTGTAGGGAAAAGAAGATGCCTGTACAAGAAAGAGCCATGAACTGAAAACACTCCCCACATTTACTAAGGACTAAGTCTCGCTAGGCATACAATGGTTAAAGGCTTCAAAAAGAACTGTGTGTCACAGACTATCTGAGACAGTTTCATCTAGGATAGAGCTCATGTGGACTGTATATCTGCTTGGGGGAAAAGTGGAAAAGAAGGAAAACTTGCTCCTGTAAATAGTGAATTTTGGAGAGAAAAAAATGACGTGAAAACACATCCATACATCAGCAAAACCAGTCATCTAAGGCCTACTGGAGATGGCCTTTTTGTTGCTGGCAATGAAGAATAGGGGTTGGTACAAGCCATGCAAACCTTCCTGGGATCCCTGTCTATAAAGGCAGCTGGACACTGCTGAATTGGGGGACTGCCCTTAGAACAGGAATTAGACAGCCACTGACAACACTGCTGTGCACTGGCACTCTATGCCAGTGACAAACCTGCCTAGGCTGCTGTCCCTCCTCTAAAGACTGTGCAGTGGGTTCCTTCTGGCTTAACTTCAGCTGCCTACAAGTCAGGATTCTATCTAAAGGATACAAACAGCCATCTCTGGAAGACTGAATGAACCACACTTTGGAGATTCCAAGCTGAATAGTTGTGTGATACAGTCCAAAGCCTTACTGATGTACTTACTCATCAGTCTGCTTGTACCTTTATTCAAAGCATAGTATCTGCAAAAGGACATCTCTGTCAAGAGTATAGAGTTGTCCTGAGTTTCCCACAGGAAAGTTTGATGTCCTCATATGTTTCATCACTAGGTTTTCATTCATTTTTCAAAACACCCCTTTGAAAACGTGACATAGTTTTCGTTTAGTCTTTAAGTCTTCTATTCAAACCTGAAATTCATTTGTATAGATAAAACATTCCACTTTTGTTACATGAACTATCTAGTCATAGATGGAAATACATGAATATTTTTCCTGGTTTTATTTAAAATATGTACACTCCGGGCATATTACAATAAAAATAATGCATGCATGCTGTCTGTGCACATTTCCATTTATATATACTACCATATGCTGGACGTAGTTTCATGTGCCCAAGTAACCATATACACATACAGGAACTACCACTTACTCTGTTTTGAAGAATTCCCAGTGTGATTGGACAGTCGTCCTGATCAGAGTTCCTAGACACTAACATAGTAATGGGATGTGGGTGGCTGGAGCTGGGAGGGGTAAAGAACTGCACTGCTTACTTGCTACATTTAAGTAAGCTCTTCTTATTTAACTTGTGCTCTCAGAAAAAAAACAACAAACAACAGAATTGTATTGTGTTTCTATTTCAATAAACCACAAATATTAAGACTAAATATAGCCTAAAGAATACTAACTTTCGCTTAATGGTCAAACTGTCAAAGTCTGCCTAAATAAAGGAATCAGTTTGAAAGTCTCTGCAAACACTAGGTTTAAATTATTTTCAAGACCTATAAAGAGACAACAAAAAACATAAACAGCCTGAATTGTTTAAAACGTGTGTTCCCTCCAATTAAATAAGAAACATCTGTCTTGGGATTTTGGAAGTGAATATCATCTATCCACATTGTGCCTAAATCGGTTTCCATCTAGCTTCCAATGTCCTGAAATAAAATTCCTGCTTTCTGAAAAGAATTAAATAAGCATGCCACATGAGGTCCTTCATCCATCTGAAGAGCTGGAAAGCCCCTTACTGGAAATAACAGCAAAGACTAAAAATACTGTTATTTCCAAGACACAGAGAAGTGTGAGACATGGGCTTTGGGGCTTTGCCTTCTGAACACTCAAAACTATTTTCAAAAGGAGGAATCCGCCACAAATACCTTTAATTAAAGAAAAAGAAAAAAAGAAAAAGAAAGGGCAGTTATTAAGATAAACTACGTGCCGATCCTGGAGGTCATACTCCTATTATTTCCCTGGGGACCATTAAGCCCTTCCCTGCAAGCGCACATGCATTCGGACCTTCAGGAGCGGGATCTCTCCGGCCAAGTGCAGATCCTCGGATCAAAGTGACCCAAGTGAAGGGATCGAGCGGAGCCGAGGGTGGACCCGGGCACAGCGAGCGCTGCGCTGGGACCAGCCGGTCACTTACTGGTGTTGTCGAAGGGGATCTGCCGGCAGCGGGCGGCGGGCCAGGCGCAGTAGTACACCGCTCCTCCTTCCACGATGTCGGGCTGCGTGGTGTTGGCTTTGGGGGCTCCCACCAGGACACTGACCCTGCCAAGCACACCGGCAGGTCACCGGGGCGATGAGGCGGGCGGTGGGCGCTGTCACCCCGAGGCCGGGACGCGGCCGTTCGCCCACCGCCTTCCCAAAGGCTCCTTCCCAAAGCGCCCCCCGAGCCCGTGAGCCCCGGCCCCGGTCGGGCAGGGCGGGCGGCCCGGACCCCGCCACCCCCGGCGGCGGCACTCACGTGCTGGGGTCGGGGATGTAGAAGTCCACCGAGTACCCGAAGTAGCTGCCCGGCGGTCCGCTGTACACCGTCCGCTTCTCCTCGTCCAGGTTGAAGGCCACCAGCGCCGGCGCCCACAGCAGCGCTGACAGGACGAGCAGCGGGCGCTGCCGGCGGCGGGGCCGCCCGCGGCTGAGGCGCAGCATCCCCGCCGGCTGCCGCTGGCAGAGCGGAGCGGAGCGGAGCTGGGCGGTGCGGAGCGGAGCTGGGCGGCGCGGAGCGGAGCGGGTCGGCGCGGAGCGGAGCTGGGCGGGGCGGAGCGGAGCGGGTCGGCGCGGAGCGGAGCGGGTCGGCGCGGAGCGGAGCTGGGCGGTGCGGAGCAGAGCGGGTCGGTGCGGAGCGGGCGGTGCGGCTGCCGCCGTGCGCGGGCGGGGGCGGCGCGGGAGGGTCGGCCCCGCTCGGCCCCGCTCGGCCCCGCTCGGCCCCGCTCACCCTGCGCGGGGGACGCGCGCCCGGGCGCCCCCTGGCGGCCCGCGCCAGGCGCCCGCCCGGCAGCCCCGGGGCAGCGGCTTCGCCCTCAGGCGCCGGCGTGTGGGCTGGCGGTGTCCAGTCGGGCTTCTCTCGACTTCCAGCGTTTTCAAGAGTTTAAACTCTTGAGTTTAAACAAGTGTCAGAGCCTGATACTTGAAAATCCCCTTTGGGAAACTGGAGTGCGTTGAAAAAAACCGTAGACCTTCACCAGATTGTTATGCCCGGCATGGCTGTTATGAAATAAAAACCGAACAACCACAGCAACGAAAAAACCCCCCTTCTAACCACAGGAAAGGTGTCAACCCGGTCACGCAGTTGTGAACGCTTTAGAAAACGCATTCCCCTCAAGTTTCTCCGCGGGTGCCCGCCTGGCTCCGCAAAGCTTTAAAAAGCTGACGGGGGCACCGCACACCGGAGGGAAGGCTGGCGCTGCTGCGACCCTCAGCCAGCTCCTGCACCGGCAGGTGTCGAGCCTCCCTTCCCACAGAAATAAAACTTCTGCACTGCACGGGGCATACAATGGCACTTTTAGAAAGCTCCTCGTGTGATTTCTTCACAAAACTAGTTAAAACCCATGAGGCTGTATAACTCCTGTCCTGAATTGTTCTGCCCCTGCAAACTCCACAATAGTTTTAACTGGTTTTGTTAGGAATATATAAAAAAATCGCTGAGTGCCTGAAATGCTCCCTTTCCCTACGAAGCTAAAAGGAGTGTCACATCCACATCTTGAGGGGACAGCATCGCTTGTATTTTTTCTGGCCAACTCAAAGCTAGGAAGAAAAGGAGAAACATTTTATTTTCCATGTAATCAACCGTTACAAGGAACAAAGAATTGTTTTTCAGCATTTAAAACACAGCTGAGTCCAAAACACTATCGGAGAAAGATCAGAAAGACAGAGAACCCATTTATAAACATGCTACAGTAGAGCATACCTATGAAAGCAGCTGAGAGTAGTTTTGTTGTGAGGTTCTGGTTTCTTCTGTGTTTGTTTTATTTTAAGTGCTTTATGGCAAGATTGTTCAGATAAGACTAACATTCCTTTTCACAAAAATAGAACTGTGTGTTTATTTCCAGCCTTAACTGTGTGACCCTTAGCTGTCCCCACAGGCTTGTAATATTCCTTAATTCTACTTGCCTTATATTTATACCAAATTTACTTTTGCCATTGGAGTGAAACATCACCACTGACACTATTTCACTCTGTTACACTGAACAAGTAATTCTTGGATATCTAAGCACCAGTAATAAATTCAGAAAGACCCCAATGACTTGTAGCACTAAAACCTACTCTTAAAAATCATGCAACTTTAAGGCAATTAAAGAAATTTAAAAGTGGTGTTGCCTTATGCTAATAATAACGCCTTATTATTTTCCAGCACAACAATAGTCAATTACAGGGCTGAGTGTCACTATGGAAGGTTCTGGGGCTTGGAGCACTGCTCAGATTGCACTCGAGTCCTGTGGCACTCAGGAGTGAGAAGACAGCACCTTCTGGTACTGCAGCCATCTTGTACAGATATATCCAAAACAGAGTTAAAATTCAGTGATGAGCACAATTGGAAATAGGTGAATATTCCCACAGGTGAAAAGCCAAAGGGGCATAGTTAGAAATATACGCCACCTAACCTGGTTGGTTTGAGTTAAATTTAGAAGAGGAAAAAAGGGCTTCAAGTGTCAAAAAGTACTAAAATCTCTATGGAGGGCAGGGCAGAACGAGAAGAAGGAAATCTCTTTCAAGATCCTGTTACCTCCAAAGTGTTAACATACAGCAGTCTCCCTCCCCTTACCCTTTTTTTCCTTTTTTTTTCCCCCTCTCCATTCATATAAAAAAGAGCCATATGAGTGTAGGATATTCTAAATCAAGAAGAGAAATAAAAATAACAGTATTTTTTGCTTTTAAGGATTTTCAGCGCTTCCCTAAATAACCTGGACCTGTTCTGATCACTGGAACCTTATTCCACAACTTGGTTTCCTCAGACTTCAGAAATGTTTGGACTGGACACTGATCTGCACTGCTTAAGGGGTAAGCAACTGCCCCAGTTACTGAAGTTTGGACTTCAGCATACCTGTGGCCTGATAGATACATTCATTGCTTTGAATATCGAACTAAAAAGTCTTTTTAATAGGCTCTAGAATCAGACCTGAAGCCAGGACAGAAAGCTTTTTTATGAACATTTAGCTAAGAGTCCAGAAATCATTATCTACCTTACAGAATAACTGGAAAGCCAGATGTGGTACCAAATAATTTATGCAGAGAAATATAAGATCTATTGTGTAAATTTCTACAGCTTATATTATATGCAGTTGAAGTTAATATATCATTATGATCTTTCCAATCTTAAAAATAGATCAGTCAAATCTTCTATGAAAATTTTTGCTCAAGCAAAAGTGAAACATTAGTATTTCTTAGAAGACTCTTATATCAGAGCTTTAATGTTTTTTATGCCATTATTTAGGAATGTACCTGCAAGCAGAGGAAGAGCAAGTATTCAAAGAATCATACGGGCTTTTAAGATACACCTTATCAAAATTAATGACAATTTTCTTGTTAAATCTTTTCAAAACATGGCAATACAGAAGTGTCCAAATTCCATACAAAAACTTAACTTTTCTTTCAGTAGCTTCCTAGTTTTGTTTCTGTAGGCCAGTGCCATATAAAAAGACAGTATTTTGTACTTTTTTTTTGTACTTATTATCCTGTCTTAAAGCAACTGGATAAAACAAGGATGTGACCATGCTCTACAAACAGAATGAGTTTGTGGGATCTGAATTCAGTATGATGGTATTTAAGTGACTCCCTGCTTTAAAGGGCTCTCTATGTGGATTATAACAAGGATATTTGGATTTGGCTGCTTACCTTGAACAGTTCAGACTTTAACAAAGTAAATATATATTTTTCAGCCTTCAAATATAACTCACTTGGGCTAATACGAGGCACTGGAAGTAGTCTTTCCATTATTTATTTAGGTAATTTATTTAGAGCATCTTGACTGTGAACCTCAGTATACACTGAAGTGGGAATAATTTCTTTTACCATTTAGCCAGCTGTTGACCCCAGGACCCTTTTTTTTTCCTCCCTCATCTCGTTTTTATGAAAGTGAATTTTAAGTGAAGAGCCACCAACATGTATCTGAACAATTTTATGTCTCTAAAGGCTTTGAGACATGGGAAGAAGAATCCAGTTTTCCAGACCACCTGTCCTTCTAACTGTACCATGTTGCCAGCTGGGACACCAGTTGCCTCCCAGAAGATACTGATCTTTCCTCTAAAATTGAATCAGTGTGCAATACAAAAAAAAAAAAATCATTCACCTTGAGTATTAATCAAAATATAATTTAACTGCATATTTAGTTCACGTGCTTTCTTATATTTAGCACAATCAATTTGCTCTGGTGAGTTAAAGCATGTATTTAATCCCATAGAATGCTCTGGTTTTATTTATCAACTAGGCCTCAGTTGCAAACTGCAATATATACACATACACATATGTAGCACCTGGAGCACATCAACCTCTGGAAATTATACAGGTTTCTGCTCATTTTTCTATGAAAATCTAAAGTACCAGAAATTAATATCCCACATATTATATAAGTCTGCCATTTAAATACACACTCTTGGAGGACAAAAGGTGAGTTTCCATAAAGGCAGAAGCTCTCCCACCTTGCTTATCAGGGAAAAAATGACAGAAAGGTTCACTTGGCTGAGGCTCTCAGATCAGCTGGTTAGCCACTGTAGTCCAAAAATAAGAAGCCAGGCCTCTAACAACTAGGCAGTATGAAGGAAAAGGGATACAGGAAGAAGGGGTCTTATTCTACACCATCATCAGCTAAATTTCTCTGGAGTACAGCAGAAGCTTTAATCCAGAGTAATGCTTATACACAGATCTCACATCACCTGGGCTTATAATTTTTTTTTTCCTGTGAGACAGAACATAAATTTTATTTGACAGTGGACTAGAAAAAAGGATGTTTATTCTAACAATCAAGCTATGATTAAGTGCAAACTCTTGTGTGAGATACTCTTGCACAAGCCAAGATAGGCAGCAAAATTCAGGAGAAAGAGCAAGAAAAGTGAATTTTCACCTTCCAAGGCATCAGTGAAAGTCTGCCTAAAGACATTTATCTTAAATGTGCAAAACCACTTAAAGCAAATATCTATCAAGTTGAGTATTTTTTGAAAAGCAAAGTTTCACACCTGCCAAGAAGATTATCTTCATTTATTATCCATACTTTTGAGTAGTACTACCACTGTTGCACAAGCCTTTTCACATCTGGCCCTCACCACAAGACAGGAAACTTGTGTTCAAAGTAAGCCCTAAGACGAATTAAGGAATCTTTTCAAATTACTCTTATCTGCAAATGAAATATTATTTTCAGAAAAAGAAATCTGAAAAAAAGGTAAGATACTCTGCTGTCAGTTTACAGTAAGTACTGGTCATGGTAATTTCTGAAGTACGGGTTCCCCACCCCCCCACGATGTGTTCACCTTGAAAGCTGACATTTCTAAACCTGTGGTCCCTTTTTATAATCTCAGAGACGCAGCAAACAAGTCCAATTAAACCAAACTTTAAATAATATATGATTCAAGGAAAAGATTTTATTTTAGGGCTAAGAAGTTGATAATAAATAAAGGAATATAATAATGTAATACCAGATGTTCTCATGCACTTAACACATACAGTAACGCTGGCTTACACTGTTGTCTGGACAAATTAAGAGGTATTTGGCAATATTATAAGTTTGAATAGTTTATAGAACAAGAAATTCTTTCTGCTGTTTTTACATTTCTTTTATACAAATTCAAATAAATATTAATACATCTATTTTTTTCTCAGAATTTCTTTTCACTTTTAACATGCCCAATAACTAAGCCACAGTAATATACAACTGCCAAGAGAGAGTATTTAGAATTATACTTATTCCTAAAAATGTATCATATTTATGTCACATTGTGCAAGCTCTTTAGGTAAAATTAGATTTTAGGAAAAACTGCAGAAAATTTAAACTCATTAAAACATATCCAGTGCAAAGGCCAGTCTAGTCCACATATTATGGTACTGTAATGTAAGCTAATATAAATTAAATAATAAAACATGCCTATATGATTCTGAGAAAGCTGAATATGCTTTATGTTTTGAAGATCTGACATCTAATATGCAGATTCTGCAATATCAGAATTTTTCAAATCTTCATGAGATGGCAAATGGTAAGACTTTATAAGAAGGCTTTTTTTTTTGGGTAACTCACATTAACAGTACTACAGTGGCCAAAAAAGACAAACTATTATAATAGAAATAAATCTGATTAAAAAATTAAATATTCCAATTAACACTGAAAAAGTGTTTTTAATCATTATTTACAATTCATCAATGATACCAGTGTATAACTCCACACAGTCAAAGTATACCACTTCCAAGCAAATACCAACTCCTGCGTCCCCACTCGAGGACCCGATAGCAGTATGTTTGTTACAGGCAGCAGATCAGTTTAGAGAAGGAGATCGATCTGTGCTCCAGAGCAGTTCTATGTATGGCCATTTGGTTTGCAAGCAGCGTTTCACAGGAGTGTCATCGGTCTGCAGCATTGGTTCTTCAAAGCCCATAACAACTGCTGTGCCTTCTACATACATGACCTGTCAAAATAAACCCAATTACGTCAGCCTGGTTAAAAACTCTAAGATAAGGTGATTCTTTTCACCACTTCAGGAGGACAGTTGTTACAAAACACATTTTTTTCTTACTACAAAAATCAAATCTGTTAAGTTTTACCCACCTTTTTATTTTTTAATGAAATGGAAGTTT
The DNA here is from genome assembly GCA_036023395.1 of Myiotriccus ornatus. NCBI lineage: Eukaryota > Metazoa > Chordata > Aves > Passeriformes > Tyrannidae > Myiotriccus > Myiotriccus ornatus. The sequence goes on along the minus strand of JAYRBT010000082.1, from coordinate 20,304,727 downwards.
GAAATTGAAAAACCCTAATCTTTGAATGCTTCTGCCAACATTTTGGAGTATGAAACTGCTGGAGATGTCACAGGAGTAATTTGAAGGACTTAGCTAAAGCTATTCCAAAGACTGAGTATATACATTTTCTCAAAGACTCTTTTTATTGAAGTAATTTTTTTTCTTATGTCTACTAAGGCCTCACAATCTTTTACCCTCAATTCCACTTCAGGAACTAACTTAGAAGCAGTCCTGGTCTGTCACATATATCCCTCCTTTCAAGAAAGCTGAAAATGAAACAGGTAATTTTTGTCCTTCCACTAAGTGGCTCCAAAAAATATTATTTTTGATGCAAGTCTGGACTACTAAAATATTTTACAAAAAATTCCAAACATCTTAATTCAGACATTGGGTTACTTATAGAAGTTGCACTTTGTGTATATTACATCTCCATTGTCTTTTACAGTTCAGATCCCCTTCTGACAGGTAAGTGCTCTTTTCAAAATACAGAGCTTAAGAGATGTGGTCTGGCTAAGTAATATACTAGCTCAAATATACTAGCTCAAACATCATCAAGGGTACAAAGCAGTTCCCAAATCCAAATACATCATTTTGGAAGAAAATTATAGAAATAACAGCTCTGTAAAAAGTCTGTTTCAAGTTAGAGTATTTTGCCTGTAATTATATTTAGTTTTGCACAGCAACTGTTATTAGGGCTTAATTGTAAATCTTACCTTTTCATTGTAGTTAGATTGCTTCAGTCCATTGTAGTGGTAAACAGTGAATGACTCTGAAACCCTGGAGTCCTAGTAGAAAGTAAACAGTTAATTTCATGTACATATACACTGTGCCTTGAGTTTCCTCTCTTTACAACTAGACAGATGCATTCAAGCAGGAAGACTCAAGGAAACTGTAAAATAGTACAGATTCTTTTAGGTGACAATGTTGAAAATTTTGTTAATTTCACCTTTCTCATCAGAAATAAAAAGAACAGATGTCAGTAAACCAAAGGGTAATGCCCCCAAGGACAACTTTGAACTACAGCTTCAGTACTGACCATGTAGAAGCTGTCCTGATTTTTGATGTCAGATACCTTATGCAGTAATCACATTCATGTGTATTTATGATTGTTTCGACGAAGTTTTTTACTAAGGACCAAATCCAATCTCTGGCCCTCCATTTGAAAGCTAAAAAGTAATTTACACCCATGCCTGCTTAAGTAAAACTAATTTTGAAGACACCCATTCAGCCAAGGTCTAACAGCAAATGTACTGCAGTTGTCGACCTAATGCTTTAGTCCTAAAAGGACTGAAAAGCTTTGGATTTAATGAATCAGGAAACACAACACAGGTGTAGTATCATCTCTTCTATGCCTACTGGACAAGGCTCCAAACAAAAGCTTATACCTTTTTTAAGCAGATGGAGGTAAAGGCTGGAATGAGAATAAATCTGCTCAGGTTACAGTACATCCATCAGATTACAAAAAGCCCTCATTCATTTTTCTGCTCTTGAATGATTCACAAACTATCTGTGTATGGGTTTCTCAAAGCAACTCATGTTATTCAGCAGGGAGGGTGGTAAAAGGAAGGTTAAGCAGTAACTCTGCTTACAGAAGCTGCTTCACAGAGGTAAGTAAAATTAAGCTTTGCTGGGAAGGAAAGAGGAAACTTTTTCTTTTCCCCAAGGAAGTTATGCTGAAGGAAAAGAAATGCTGTTTTCCAGTTCCTGTCCCATGGATATTAAGAATTTTGTGCAGTTATTGCTGAACCCAAAAAAGGGCTACTGGGGAATCCAGGAATCCCCCTTTCCAGGTGACTGCCCTAAGCAATAAAGAGTCAGGTTTGCTCTCTCAGGCTGAATAGCTTTGAATAAATTTCTTCTAAGCCAGCAGCTTTGAGAAGGAAAGCTAAGATACCTTCCTGCTTTTGAGGTGGAGTTTAGTACTTTCTCGGAAAGTTAGAATAAGGGTTTGAATATTCTCAAAGAAGGAATTGAATCTGGATCTCCCAAGAACTAGCTACATGGTCAGATACTGTATAAAGGGAAACAACAATTCCAATCATCACTGGTATCTGCTATTTAATCACACTATTTTAAAGAAAGATATTAATCTTCATTTCTGCAGAATTCACTTTCAGAAAGAATTCTGAACAAGGTGTCAATATACGTAAGGGCTACTGCTACCTGATCCACACAGCACACACAGACTGGACAATGTCTCTGTGCCCTCAGGATTCAGTAACAGCAACTGGCAGTTTCCAGTCCAAACACACTGATGGTTCAAACTGTACCATTAAGGCAGTAGCACTTTCCGTATTTTGTGCTGGTGCCAGCAAAGGTTTAACAGCACAGGCAAAACTGGTGGGAAACCACATAAAGCACGGAGTTAGCACTTGACAGACATCCATTGACTTGGGGGCTCCAACTACACAGCAGAGTGCCCCACCACCTCTCTAGACATTTGACAGTTTAGGCACAATTACAGAGAATGTCTTTGGCTTTCTGAACTCCATTCTAAGCATCTGGGGCCTAAAATTTAACTGTGGAGTCTTCCAGATTTGCAAGTGTAATATAATTTTTAGAACTAAATCATATTTAATTGTACATATATTTCCACTTCTGAATAAACAAATGAAATGAACAAGAAACAGCTGGCAAATATACAGTGCAGATATAATTCCTAAAGTCCAGAGAAAATGAATATTAACTCCTTCTCTTTCCTTTGGGTGATGAATAACCTCTCAATGATATAACTCAGTCCCTACCATCTTTCGCAGTGCAGTTCTAGTGTCTTCTAAATGATCAGACTGTTTCATAATACAGAATGCTACACCCAAACAATGCTGTACAACCCTCGACAAAAAGAGTCTTGCTGCAGGAATTTAAAAAATATTAGTTTCACATTTCCTGGGTTGTAAAAATTAGGTCACATAGTTTCAAAGACACATTAGGCTACAAAACCTCCAAAGAAGTACTCCTCCCAGGAGCATTTGCATGGCCACGGAACAAGCCTCCATGAACCTTCAAAGAGAGCTCTTATCCCGACCAGCATATCTGTACCAAGAGGCTCCTTGTGGCAGGACAGAGGCAGTGTAAGGGCAGGAAAATGTGATCCAGGGCAAAGGGAGAAGAGGAATAACAGAATCACAGAATATGCTGAGTTGGAAGGGACCCATCAGGATCATCGAGTCGAACTCCTGGCACTGTGCAGAACACCCCAAGAATCACACCACGTGCCTGAGAACTTTGTCCTTCTTGAACTGTCAGGCTTGGTGCTGTAACCACTTCCCCAGTGGCCTGTTCCACTGCTCATCCACCCGCTGGGACAGCAGTGCTAGGTTAACACGTGTCTCAGTGGTGGTGCTGCCTTAGTGAATACATGGAACAGACAGTTTGAAAATAATTTTCGATTACCCTGGCAGACACTAACTTCCACATATGCTAAACATGAGCCTATAATTACTTTTTGTTAATCTGTCACCATCTTCACATTATTAGAGACATACATAAAAATAGTTATAAATATGTTTGTAAACTTTTTCCATTTGCTAGCAACATTTGTAATATTGATTTTTGCAAATATTGAGGTAATTTATTCTCAGAAAAAACAAACTCAGATGAACTTTCTGAGTAGGGAACCTGTTCAATTCCATATGCAAAATGATTATGTATTTCCTGAAGATAAATTTAGAACTTGTCACTATAATGGAGTTTCCTTCCAGTGTAAAGCTGACAAAATCATGGCCATGTTATGCAAAACAGAAGTGTACCATTTGTTGTGTAATACAGAAGTTATTTGCTGGTCAGCTGTGTCAAATGAATGGAATACTTATTAAAAATAACTTTTGTGATATTGATGAAAGTGTTTAATGAATCTCAAAGACAAACAGAATAGACAATGCTCTTCAGTGATAAAACTATATTGATTACCTGCTCAGGGAAAAATTCTTGCAGAAAGGGACCCAGCAATATGATGCCCAGTCCTTCTGGGTCTAATTTGGTCTTCATGAGGTTTACACTAAGACAAAAACATTGAATATAAAAGTATGAGTAAGACACTTTTATTCTTGCATGACTAAGTTATGCTGTGCTACCACAGTACTTACGGCCAAGTATAGCAATAATATTCTATTTTTAATCATACGGGACAACTGCACCAGAATGGCATGCAAGTTGCCAAAACATGGTTATTTTTAAATAAAAGTAATCTGTTATTTTAAATTAAATAAGTGATAATTCTGAAGGACCACCATATTTGGTAAAATAATTTGAAACCCATATAATCTAAAACCTGGTTTACAGCCCGAAAGGCATTTTGCTGTCTTGTAAGCATTCTTGAAAGATACAAAAACCAGTCATCTTTCAAAAACGGTTCTGTAACTGCCAAACAACCTGTTTTTAAACAGAGATTTGAAAAACTTCCAGGATTTTCTAAGAACACTGAAACAAATTCAAATTTAACAGATACATTTCATATTTACATTGCCTACTTGATATCAAAGAAGCCAGAACCAACAAACAATGGAAATACTAACAATATTAATCTGAAAGCCTTACTGCACAACTGCGGCATAATTCCAGGTCCCTACAAGTGAATGTCAACTATAACTCTATATTTCTATTTAAGCAATATATTTCTACAGGCATGAGATCACATCTATTTGCATCTACCCGGCCTTTTGCCTAAGTCACAGTTTGTACCGTACACAAGAACGTCCTCACTGGGTCAAACCAACAGAGCGCGTTGCCCAGTATCCTGCTCCTGACACTGGTCAGTAGTGGGTGCTTACGACAGAGTACAACAGGGCAAACACACATCCTTAGTTTACCCTCCCCATTTCCAGCAGTCTGCTGCTCAAAGACATCTTCAGTGACAGGCAGTATCTAAAACACAAAGATATATATTTTTCTTTCCATGCACGTGCCTAATTGGCTATGAACCCATATATACTCCTGGCACTTATTAAACTCCACTCAAAAAATTCAAATTGAGCTGTAGACCAAGGAAATAAGTATCTTCTCTGTATTGAACCTGTCACCTGATAATTCAGTTTGACACCTCATTTTTGTACTGTGTGAAGCAAGTAACAATCATTCCCTATTTATTGTGCCAGTGGTTGTCTATCTTTTCCAGGTCAAACAGTCCTAACTTAGTTTTTTCTTGTACTAATGGCACTCTGTACCTTCAGTTAGCCTTGCTGCCTTTCTGATACTTATCTACAATATTCTTTTTTTAAGATGGAATGAAACATCAGGCATTTATACAATGGCATAATTCCTAGAAATCCCACTCCATATGTCTTATCACTATCAGTTTAAGATCTGTTTCCTGACCAGTAATATGTAGTTCACAGACCAACAATTTATGGAAAAATCAAGACTGTTGCTCAGGGGATAAAAAAAATTTACATTTACTGTACTGAAACTTACTGTATCTTCTAGTAACTTCTACTGCTCTCACACATAATTTTTTTAACATCTTGAACACTTTTGTATCAGCAGCAAACTATCATACAAATCCCTACTGTCATATCCTCACTGGTGCCATAATAAACTTCACAGACCTAACATGAATTCCTGTAAAATTCCTCTAATGATCTCCCTTCATTATGAAAAATTGATACTTTTTTCTTTGATTAATTCTTTATCTACAAAAAACCTTCCTTCCCATTCTGTGTTCACACATGAAATATTTACATGTGAATTTTCCCCAGACTGGCCTTCTAATCTTTTTGTAAGTGCTGTTCTCCATTTGTCACTTCTCATTCTGATACTGTTTGGTACCAGCAGAGTTCACAGTGGTATGCCACCTAAAATACTTCAGCAATTTCATTCTGATGTTTCTTCAGGATTTTAGTTTTTTAGTGTCTTGTCACTTCAGAATCTTAATTACTCTGACTACCCATAAAAAGGCTGAAGTGTGGAAACCTAATCTTCCCCAGTGAGGATGAGAACGGCTCCCCAGCATCTTCCCCGGTGAATATGAAGAACCCACTACACTTGTCTAACTAACTTTGAATACTTTTACACACTGGGGATCATGTATCTGAACTACAGACTTCTGGCAAGTCTCCTGGTTCTGATGGGCTCATTTGAATACTATTAGTTTTTATAATTTTATTATTTTATAACTTTGCAAATTACTCTTCAGAAGATTTTAAACTCTGATTTACTTTGTATTTACATTTAACATTTCATAAATGCAGATTCTTCCCTATTTTTTTCACGTAGGCACTGCATTTTCCTTTCAGAAGACACACTCTTAGCTTCTCATAGATCCCTCTTTTACCACCTAGGTCTCTAACCTCCCAAAGATGTCTTTTGCTGGGGGCTGCAGGCAGAAGGTATAATTTGTAAAGTCTTTTTGATTGTTGTGCAGAAGCATTTTATCCTTTAGGTTACCACTTATGTGTCTTCATTTTCAAGTCCAGTAGTAAATGATTTGGTTTCTTTTTGCTTCTCCCTCAATACACACAGAACACATTATGAAAATCTTAAGAGTGGCTCTGTTAAGGTCCTTGGAAGAGGAATTTTAAAATCCATAACAGTGAATGTGATATCCTAGAAACTGTTAATTTAATATCTTAAAAAAATTCACTACTCGAGTGAAACTGCAACTGAGGATTTGTAAGATACTGGACTACAATCCTTCTATTCCTCATTCTCACTCCTCTCGAAGTACAAAATTTTAGATGTGTCGGCAGCTGTCTGAAACCTGCTCAAATTCTTGAAATGCTGTAACAGTTGTAAAAACATTTGTGTTTGTAAACAGAACCATGGCAGATCATTTTGAAAATGCACTTAAAATTATGTAATAAAATTTAAGCAAGCTATATACTCACTAATGAAATACAAGAACTGTTTAAAAATACAGAGCCATTCTACGTTTTTAAGTGTGGACAGTAGACAAAATTCAATCAATCAGGCAGGAGGGAAGCTTGAATAAACTTTGACTGTGGTATGTTTCAGCTGAGGCCTTTTCATTCAGCAAGTCGCTGATGCTGTTCACTGGTATTACAGCAGAGCTACAAACAGAAGTGTTTGTGCCTCAGTCTCCTCAGTTCAAAACCAGGCACGTGAACCGAGGAGGTTACGAACGCTGGGGTGATGATACTCGATGGCCTTTGTACTCTTCTGGCTGGGAAGCGTGTGGGGACAAAAGCCTCCACTGTTTGTCAAATAGAGACACAGGGTAAATGTTTTAAGCAAGCTAAACCTTGACGGACAGATGTACTGAAATCGGTGCCCTGAAGAGCATCAAATCACTTTTAGAAACAAAAATGCAAAATGAGACAGCTCGATTCTCAGGTTATTTACTAAAAGACTAGAAAATTTTACTCAAATCCCATGCAATGGCATTCAGTACTGAATAATCCACCTTGCTACACCCTGACATTCTGAGAAGCTTAACACCTTGAATTAGACTATCAAAAGTGTAAATAGTATATTTAGAGGCAAGGCCTTCAGTTTTACTTTGAAACAAAAAAAAACCCAAAAACCAAGCAGAAAAGCCTGTATGGAATTTGAAATGTGTGTGATTTATACTTGTGTTCCACATTAAATAGCCAGGACATCGAGGACCAGAACAGAGCAGGTCCTCAAGACAGTAATATCAGGCAATATATTTATTTGAGAGGAGATGATTCAAGGCTGTATATTTCATAGCTTGATCATGGCTCTTCAATATAGCTATATTCATATCAAGTATCAATATTCTGATTGGGTCTTCCTATGTCAATTTATATTTGATGTACTATGCACAATAAAATAGGACAGCTCTATGCCACAAATACCCTAAAAGCCAAACAGCCAAAAGGAAACAATGCTAAATGAGGAAAGAGGTTTTTTTAAGATTTATTGAGACAGATGAACAAAAAGGCCAAAAGAAAGCTCCTCAGACCTATTAAACTATGGCTTTTTTCCTTCTCTCCCTTAAAAAAAAAAATCTTCTGTAGATTGCACCACTTATTGTCATAACATGAATCGAGCCTTTCGTCTTGTACTTTCTTTTGGTTTAGTTTCATAGTATCTCTTTATTTCAATTTTCACTTCTATCCTCCAGAGAACAGCTCAGTGAACTTCATTATACTTTAACATTTGAAAGGAGAGAAAATGGCAATCACATTTCAGATGGCTATGTTAAGTAAACTTGCAATCTCCACAGCCATTCTGCAGATCAACAGTGTAGTCTCAACTAAACTAGACCACCTGTTTCCAAAAGGGCAGAAGCATCTTTTGCAGCGGTTAAAAGGTTCAAGTACATAACTCATCTTTCTGGGTTAAGCACTTAGTTTTTGGCATAACATGGTAAATTTTGACACTGAAAGACAGCTGTTATCACTTAATATTAGACCTTGTTTGTCCACATTAGATCCAAAATAAGTTACATTTTTCATTTAAGAGTTTTAACTCTAATCCTAGGAATCAATGTGTCATTTCTGGAAACAAATGACAATTATTAACACCACAAGGTCCTGAATGCTGGGGGACACAGAAGTGTAACTGAAGCAGTTTCAGCTACAAACTCCGTAGACAGATCCAGTGGTAATATAATGCAAATCTCCCTTTGAATACCTTGACTGGCTCTCCTCTCACACAGTTTCACCCCCATTAACATACAGAAATATATTCATGACTATCTCCTCAGTGTATAGTAATGCAATAGGTCTGAGATTTTTTTTGGCTTCTAGGTAACACTACCAAAGTTAGAGATATCTTAATTTTCATTCCTCCCATTTAATTTAAAGCTGACTTAAACACTTCAAAATAACATTCTGTGCCCCGAATGCAAGATAGGAAAGAAAAATGCAAACTAGGGAAAAAAAAAACCCAACCTGAAATTATAATAGAGACATGGTTAACTGAATCCAGAAAAAAAGTCCTAAGTTATGCTTAATGTGGTTAAATAACACTTCTGTATATTTAAATTTTATTATACTTACTATTCAGGATCTGAAACAAGGTCCAGAGCCTTCATTACATCTTCTAGCAGAGTGTCTGGTATAAAACCATTATCTGAAGAAACAGCAAAGCTTCTTGTGAGGAAAAGAAACAAAATGCTTTCCGGGAGTGCAAATTTCACTCAAAAATACAAATACTACATATTACATATTTACATTTACACCTGTAAAATTTGCAAGCAAATGGTGGGGTTCTAGAGGGAACACAGTTTTTAAACACTTCTTTCCCACCTTATTTGACCCAGTAGAGTGCAATACAGAAACTGTAAGTTTATCACTCATACACTTAGAAGCTTAATACTTGCTAAGAATTCAACTTCTGTATAGTAATCTCCACCTCCACCAGGTACTAGGGATAAATAACTGTACATTTTTTCCCTTTTGAGTAGATAAAATAGTACCTGAATGTCAGATATCCTCTGTTTTCCAAATCATAAGAAAATTCTCTGTGTGTGTCATACACATTCAAGAACAAAATCTCATGAAGAATGAATCATATCAGATCAGTTGTTTTATGAAAGTGTAATAAAGGAGAAATCAAATTATATTTAACTTCATGCTAATTGCAAAAAGCATTACAAGGTTAAAAAATGTATGTTTAAGAACTCTAATTCCTATTGCACAACTTCCCTTATTTCAGAAGTTTCAGAGAATTTCTTCGTAGTTTCATGGAATGGTTTGGGCTGGAAGGGACCTTAAAGATCATTTAGTTCCATGGGCACCTTCCACTAGAACAGGGTGCTCAATGTCACTTACAGATTGACTACTGTATTGGACATTTCTAAAGTACTAGGCATTAAATTCCTCTCTTAATGAGCACATTTCTACTAAAAATCTTATTTCAGTAAGAAGTACAGCCCTTACCCTCAGGGTCATACGTCTGGAAAACCCTTCTAGCTTGTTCTGAAGGCGCTTCAGGAGCAACAAGGGCCATATCCTATGGAGGGGGGAAAAAAGAAAACCTTCAGAATATTCTTAGTTCAGATACAGATTACTAAGAAGACTTTTAGCCATACTACACCTGGTTGGAACCTAAATTAATGAAAATTTAAATACAACAGGAAAAAAAATTAAGGTAATCCGGCAATTTTGCTGATAGTGACATCAAATGATCAAGAAATATGCTAAAGATTATGCCACAGACTTCTAGACAAATTTTATGCAAGTATTTTCATACAGATGTTGTAACACAAAAGGTAACTGGAAACTACAATTCCGATCATCCAGTACTCGAGAGCCCCAAGTGAAAAAGCATATGAAAGAAACTAATTTGGGAGGAGTCCCTTCATCCTGCTAATCTCTCCTTGCTTTGCATTCTGAAAATAGAAACACTAGATTTTTATATTAATTCAGTACCATAATAATGTAATTTTAAAGATCCATAAATACTACTTTTGGAACAAGTTTTCCAATGATTTTACAAATTAATAATTAGAACATCTACAGAAAACCAGTATTTGTATCCAATACAGTGTATCTTCAGGTTTATGTATGTTCTAAACTTCTTTAAAGTACTTTCAGATAAAAAGATCATAACAGCTCAACACAATTAGTTTCATAATGCCAGATGATGTTGTGCAGTGACAGCACATACCCCGTCATAATGGGTAACACTTATGTGATTATATAAGCTACACACATAGACTGTAAAATTTCATAATATACGAACAACTCAAATAATATGGAATACAAAACACACTAAGCAGGAGTAGATTTCACTATCACAGTTTATCAAAGTAAACTAATGCAAGTAGTTCTCAGTTTAAAATCAATGCCATAGCATATAGAGCTTATTAACAACAAAATGATCAGCGATTTTAATATTCAGGATTTAACTCTAAAGAAGGGATATTTTAATGGCAGGTTCTTATTAATGAATTAGCAGCTCATGGACACAATTTAACAAGAGAGAACCTTAAAATTTCCAGCGGCATGGAAGGATATAACTCAAGTAACTTCCAACTGCACATACAATCTGAAATGTAAACTACATATTTCTATTTTGCTTTACGAGTATGTCGTTCTTTCCATACAGTCTTAACATAATACAAGAATAAAGACTTTGGGTTGTCTACCCTCCCTGCAAATTATCTTGTTAATGTAGTACTTTCCACAGTTTCATGTGCTGCAAAATGGATTTTTTAAAGTTTTCTGCAACCACCACCAATTTTTTTTTATAGTCCAATTCCAAATAGTGTATATTTCCACAGGCATTTTTATTTTTCAGGTCCTCCAGGTCCTTAGTTATTTCAGTTCACATATTGGTACACAGGAAGAACTTAAAAGATGAAGTCACTGAATGCATTTCTCAACACTGAAAATTCTGTGTCTTTCAACTGAAGTTTTAAATACAGTAAAGCATCCAAATTATTACATATTGCCACTTTTTGTTCATTAAATGTGATTTACTGACATTCTAAGCAAGTAGTTTCAGAAGAAAACTTGGAAAAGTTACCTGCCTTGGAGAGATGACCAAAAAGCCCACCCTCTTATCTGCAAAATAATTCTGACTTTTCACTGAGATTGTTGTCTTATAAAAAGTTAAAAATTCAAGATTTCAATTTTTTATATACAAATCCCATACAACCTCTAACTTAGCATATAATTCATTCCCATTATCCAGAAACCTTTGAAAATTCAATTAGTCCATATATTTGTATCTAAGGGGGAAAAAATACCATAGCTCCTTCATGTAGTAAAGCTGAAAACGTGACAAACATCTAACAAAAACATAGTTCAGCTGCCTAAGCTGATATTTCACCATATGTGCCAAAATGTATTCCCCATCCCAGCCTTATGAATTGTATTTTGATGTAACCCATGCATTGAAAGTTCCATATAAGGGTATCCCATGAACAGTTAAATACAATAATTATTTCCAATACTAAGTACAACATGTCCCAAAAATCATGTTTCACTCGGCTTTTGTGATACACAAACAAGTCATTTTATACTACTTTGAAAAGTTATTCTCCTCAGTAGTACCAGTTATTTTAAGATCCCATGTTTACCCTCAGAGGCAAAAAATATTCTTCATAAGTTTTAATGAAAACATACCAGAAGTCTTCATTCTACAAATCAAAAGCAGAACATAATGGCTAAGCCACACGGAAATCCTGGCTATAATTTTCACAAAGATTGTACCCTAAAAGACCTGTAGCCCTGGATAATGCAATCTGCTCTCGTACTCACTGCTCTACAGTTCTACACTACCACTGTTGAGTGACATGTGGAAGAATTACGTATTGCAGTACTTTCTCCTAAAAATTTGCCTAGAGACAATACAGAAACACTTATTTATCAACTTTTTAACTTGCTATAATTTAAGTAGATCTGGAGGACAGAAGTTTATTTAATCCAGTCTTGTATTACAGAGAAAAGTGTGTATTTTCCAATGCTATAATCAGCGGCTTTCAAAGCATCAACTTTTCCAAAATGGTTTCCTAAGAAAACAAGGTTGATGGGAATCTCTGAAACTGATTCCCATCTCTCCAGCTGACTTTTGAATCCATTGCCAATTCAGTCTTACAGAGGAAATGGAGTCTCACAACTGGTTGTTGAAACTGGATACCAGGCAGGGCATCTCACTGTGGAGTTGGTTCAAAAAGAAATTTGATTTTATATGACGGTAAGGTTCCTTTGGAGATTATCTTTCGGAAGAGCAAAGACACAACACAATCCTACTGATGTACCATGTAACCGTATCATTATAATTTGGATGCACAGGTCTTTCACACATGATGAGAATGCATCTCAAACTAGATAATGCTCTGAAATAAGAATGTGAAGTTTCAGTTCCTCCTGTGGCTGTAATCACTCATTTGCAACGAATCTCCACATCCAACGTCAGTATCCCAGAGGACACAGAGAAGGTTTCTTCTTTTTAAAGATGAGGGAATCCTGCTCCCAAGCCAGAAGAGAGGAAATGCTTTTTACAGGCTGAGATAGAATAACCCACTTAAATGAGAGAGAATAGACTTGAATGCAGCTTTACATGGAGGCAAGGAGCAGAAGTGCCGTATGTTCACCACACATACAAATGAGTTTATGTGTCCTAAAGGTGTCAGATACTGTTTTAATTGTAGAGACTGGCTAAGAAGTAAACCAAAGAGTAAAATTTAACACAGGTTGGCATCAGTTCACAAGTGGGAGAGCTATCATCACTACAGAAGTAAAAAGAGATTCAAAATCTTGCAGTGATATAAAATCTAGTTGTTGATTCTAATTAAGATGGAGAAGGTTAAATAGAACTTGGACATTGCCTGAAATTAAATAACAGCTTTATTGTAGATCTTTCTAGGAGGTAATTATCAAATCAAGGAATGGAGAGTCCTTAAGACCTGAAATGGGAGACCATTATTACCATCATACAAATAACCAAACAAGTATGGAAAGGCACCACTGAATAGGTACTGAGATTGCTGAGGCATCTTGTTCTAAAAATACTCACCAACATTCTACTGTCAATTTTGGTAGACTATTGTAAAGGGTCTGTCTGGAAAGGGACAGAGTTGGAGAATTATGCCACGGCAACAAAGCAAGCCAAATCCTACAGCCCTAACCTGCAAAGTCTGTCCTAAGGCTTTGGATGTTATTTGACATAAAGGAAGTTTGAAGGAGTACAAGTCTGACTCTGAACAGGCAGATTGCTGATGAAGACTAGTTTAAGATTACCATTTGTTTTCAGGGAGATCATCTGCACCAACAGTTTGGACGGTCGCTGGCTCGTGGTTGTAGCAGTGATGAGAGTATCCAGTATAGGCTACTTACAATTATTTTCTTGTGCTGACCAGTGGACTATGAGATTACTCTACTGCATATTATCTTCTATGAGAGAAGGCATTAAAAAAATGCCAAACAACTGGAACACAGCCAAAGAATACATGAAGGAGTATCAGATCTTTTCCCCCTTGAGAGCTGTATATAGAGGAACTGAAGGAAAGGCCCTTGACTTATCTGTCACTATACAACAACTCTGCAGCCACTTCAGAATGGCACATATCAAATGTCATATACTGTATCCTCCTCAGCCTTGAAGAAGGGCTATGAGTCTATCTGGGCTTCAGAAAATGCCCAAAGAAAATCCTTTCCTTGAACAAGAGAGGAAAGAGGAACAAAAGGAATTATGCCACCTGCAAAGTAGCTGAGTTTTTATCAGGAGTCAGAAAATAAAATACAGGCCTTGTAATTCAGACCAGGAAAAGACAACACAGTTTATCTCCAAGTGTTCATCAAGGGATAGATGTGGTGGGAGGAGAAACATTCATGGTAAGCAGTTTCTTGCAACAAGGTGGTTAAAAGGAAGCAAACTGGCACCAGCTGCACGCTGTCTTGTAAGAGTGAAAGGACTGCATTTACTCGACAGGACCTGCAGCACCTTGCTGAGAACAGGAGAGTTCTCAATAGGGAAGAATGAAAAGCTACATGTGGACTACTTTTTCAAATCCTTTTTCACCTTCATCCATACTATCCTGACAGAAAGGAGAGCCTACTTGATCCAAGGGTGAGGTGAAGCTGAGGAGAAAAAGCAAACACAAGCCAAAGAGCAAGAATTAATAACAGGAATCTGAAGACCCTGTCAGCCTACCCATCTGGAAATCTGGGCTTTTAACATACACTCAAGTTATAGAAACCACAATACATCCTCCATTCCTGTGGGAGAGGATGGTTTAATGAGACAGCCAACTTAAAATGCCACAGCAGCGCAGTTTTTAAAAAATAAGAGAAACTCCAAGTACAGTGAATATATGTTTAACAGTTATGTTTACTGCCATGGATGGTGGTGGTTTAGTTTAAAACATTACAAGGAGGCAACAGTTCACTTGTTGACCCATTAAAAAAATAAGAGCTTCTTCAGCATTTTCCTTGCTTTGACAGACATTACAAGACATTATTGTAAATCAATAAAGATTAGGTATATAGTCCTTTTCTTAGTTACTAGCTTGTTTTGCTCAGCAATACAATACAAGGTCTTTGTTTTGAAAGCAAAATGCATTACTGGAATTACAGACCAGGAGTCAGCAAATATGAGTCTACTGGAATTCTTATCTAATTACTAAATTACATACTACCCTCCAGTCACAAGGTTAATCTGAAAGGAGCTTTTCAAATTTTCTGGTGCCTAAGAGGAATCAAGCTGGAAGTGGGCAAATTCCGTGTTTTATGACTTCCAAAACCTTCACAATATTATTCGCTCAAGATTAACTTTAGCCTCTATTATCATGTTATTTTTTTCTACGTAAAAAATTTAATATCTGTATTTTATACTATTTCCATATCTAATATCATTTCAGCCTGTAGACACGAGCTGATTGCTATACAACCCGTGGTATTAACATAATATTTGGCAATTCAAATCAGGATGTGGAAAATGAGCAAGTATGTCAGGAACATTTGATAGCAAAGTTTAAAGCCAGTGAAGATGTACTGCAGAAATTCAAATCTTCCTAAATACAGTTCTCACAGTACTAAAAGCTGCACTTAATGTTGGAAACCAGATTACAGTGTTCAGTTTCCCACTTAAACCACATAATTCTCTCTTGGCATGACAAAACCCCTCTGGTTTGCTTTAATCCAGGAATGATGAAATGTTTTTGAAAACAGACCAGATTATTTTATAACTCAAATAAGACCGAAGTGTTTCTAAAGGACAATTATTAGCCTGGTTGATTATTCTAACAGTAATAGTTTATGTTTTTACATGTGAAATCTATGAGCTCTATGAAACAATACATTCATAATCCACTGCAATTTAGTACTGGTAAGAAGCAGTTTAGGAAGTTTTTATATGTACATGTGTTGATACATGTATGGAGAAAACACTAAATATTCACAAACATCAGAGTTTTTATTATTATTAAAACAGTGTTGCCTTTGAGTTTCATATTTGACTGTGGTATTTCTAATTCCAGCAGTAGCGGAAGAGAGCAATTATCTTCTATGAAAAACAGTATCTTTGTTTCAATTAATATAAAAATGGTGATATTTTTCTCATTAAAGCTGTATTATACAATAAAGCCCATCTCACTTCACACCAATTACAAGCTTTCTTAACTACACATAGGCAGTGACTGAACTTTTTTTCTAAGTACATCTGCACTGTTTCAGTATTTCCATACCTAAGTGTTTTTAACTTACATATGTCTTTGACTGAAAACTTTGGCACCACTGTAACACAAAGCAGTTATTTTTAAAGTACATATATAAATGTGTAAGCATATAAGGATACTGTAAGCAATCCACTGGTAAATGAAAATAGCATTGGACTCCCCGTAAAACAGATTACAAAGAGAAAACTGATTTCATATTCTTATATAAAACAAAGCAATACTGGAAAAAATGCACTTAAATATTGAAATGAGGTTATTACAGTTTCAGAAACAAACATATATTATTCAGATGTGACTTCTGATGTTATGTAAGAGGAGAAGTAAAGCTAGAAAATTAAGGCAAAGTCTTAAGTATCACTAAATGTGCTTCACCTTTGCTAGGAAGAGTTCAAAACTTCCTCCCCCATAGACAATCCTTGTACCCCCTCTCTTTTTTTGTATATTTTTCCTCATTCCACGTTTAGATTTTCAATTCCTTCAGTCACATATCCTAACCTGAAAGTAGAGCTGCCTTATCAAAAGAAGTCAAAAGATGTTATTCTGTACACAAAAACGCTGCTATTGGTATAAAAAGAGTCAATAAAAGGATGAAAAACTTATTTTTTAATACTTCTTAAAAGTGGTTAGAAACTGATTACTAAAGGTCTTTGTGTTTGTACTTGTAAAGGATTAAATCAGATGCTGTATATGGATTCACCCTAACGTTCCCAGGGATTCATTCACCAGCTCTCATATGCATTAAGGTTGTGAGGTTCAAACATCAGCTACAAACCAAACTGATTTAGGTTCCTGCTGTTCATAAAATTATCTTAAGTATCCTGACACTGATTCCCTATACAAGCTCAGTCTGTCATGTCACGCATTTCTCAGGCAGTTTGTGAGTTTTGCAAAAAGCAGAACTTGGCACAAGGTTTCAGGATCACAAGCGTTACTATTTTAAAGTATATTTTTATTATTGAAGCATATGGTATGTTGGCAGTCTCATTTACTGTTTCTAGTTCCCTGCATCTATCCCAGTAGGGTTTGGGAGCATGGGACTAAAGCAGGCTGAACAGAGAATAAAAAAATATGTCAGCCTTCACTTTCAAGGATACATGGTGCCCTGCTCAGAAAGAACATCTGGTCTTCAGACATTTTGGATAAAAACTACGCAGAGAGACAGAAAATGGCCACAAAATAATTTCCCTGTTGTTTAGCCCAAGAAATTTCACTTAAAAATACCTTTAATAGGCATTCAACAACTATATTTAAAACTCTATTTCCAAAGTTCTGCAATATATTAATGCCCTCAGAACACCTTTTTTTTTTTTTTTTTTTTTTTTCCCCAGGAAGAAAAATGGTAAGGCGAAGAAAGAATCTGAGGAATCAGTCTAGAACATGTATTTATAAAATGTGTGCACAGCCACTCATGGATATTAATTTTTTCAGACAGAAGACATGACAGGCAGATAATCAGTTCAGACACTGAACTGCTGTTTGGTAACACAGACCTAGAGTCCCACTTCTAAGTCTAAATAAAAATGGGAAAAATAGTATTCCCAGTATCATTATCTGGTGATAAAAATCTGCAGTTAGCAGGCTGCAATCAAAAGGTAAGACAAAATAAAAAGGAAGGTGACTTGTAGAGCAAAGAATGACTGGTGTGAGCCTGGCACTATCAAGGTTTATGATTTCTACCAATTACCTCAGCTAAAGGTACATGGAATATTCATTCTACTTGCCCATAAAGTCTCTTCATTGTGACACTATAAGCATACTAAATTCTGTAATTTGGAACACTGGTTTAGATTTTAGGGCTCTTATAAAAATTTTGTGTGGAAATGACTCAATAACATTTCTCTTTTAAAATTCCATTTCTGGAACGATTCCATGAAGATAATCCTGACTACGAATACACTATTTGCTGTCCTAAATTGGTTTATTTATTGATCTGAATTGGTTTAGAAACTCTGACTGACATCCATGCATACAAACACACGTTGGGGGGAGAAAAAAAAAAGGAAACAAAACTCAGCTTTTTTCCCCTCTCAATTTGCTGAGATTGCATCTTATGACTAGAACAGCATCTTTGACCTCTGCCTTATCTCCTTCATAAATACACCATCACGCCAAAGCCTGATATGAACACTGGAGCATACCATTGCATTTCCAGAATTTCTGGAAAGGAGTGTTCTACTGCATAAAACTCATACTCTTCTTTCCATTTTTCACTTGTTGCGAGATTAACTATTAAGCTAATGTCTTTGTCTTCCTAACTGTTTGTGTACCATTCAATGACTTGTAAACTAGCAGGAAATGAAAATGCACTAAATTTATCAAAGTCAAAGCTTTTGGTCTAAGACCTCAGAAGGCCTTTGAGGGAATCAACGAGACGTTTATGCCTCTCCCCTCCACCTACTCATGAATACTGGACAAACTACAAATTGGTTAGGATGTAATAATACCTCCTCCACCATCCAGAGGGCTCAAATAAAAAGGAGAGTTTTATTATTTTGGGGAAATTTGAGACGTATCCAAATACATGCAGAAAGCTGAAGCATAGTGTAAAATAATTCTCAACACTAAAAAGCCAAGACATAAACATCCAAATGAGAAAAGGGCTTATGAAGAAGAGCTTTATTTTTCAGGACAAGATCTACTGTGAACTAACCATTACCTCATTCACTATCAGACACTGGAAGGATTCCAAGTTGTGCCATGTAATATTCCGTAACAATGCCCCACCAGGTCATTGTAAAACAATTATGCAAAGACATATCTATAAACAATACCTAATTTCAGAACATTACCAGCAGACTGCAAACATAACACATGCCAAATGCAGAATCGAGTGGTAAATGTTAATGCATTAAGTGAGATGGTTATGCTTGGTGTCCCAGCAGGAAAAAAAAAAGTAACACAACATACAAGAGGACATTATATTACAAAAGGTGTTTTTGAGGAAACTCCAGGTGAGTTCTCTATGGATAGCTGTATCCTACTGCCTTGCTACCCCAGCAACAGCATAAACAATACTTCATGTAGCTGAAAATAAAATAATTGTGGCAGAATTAAGTGGGACTTGCACCTGGAAAGGTGAGAGCACCTGACTAATAGAAGGACCAAATTATGGAGGAAAAAACCATCAGTATTCTGTTTTTCACTTGATTTGGAATTACAAATACGTTTTTTTATACACCATTTCTTTAAATTTCAATTTGATTGATATTTAAATACTACAATACTATTAAAAACTCTACCAATTTATTAATTGTATTTTAATAATGAGCCAGTATGTCTTTCCTCCAAATTTCAAAACCAGAATATCTACCCGTCATGTGATGACTCAGGCCCAATGTCTTCGCTATTGTATCAAATATAGCTGGAACCAACATTGGTTTCACACCTAAAAGGGATACAGAATGATACAAGTTCTCAGCCTTTGTTTCTATGCAATACTTTTACTTTCAGAGTTTACTTGATACAGTGACTTATAAGTTATAAAATTGCATGTAGCAATTTCTTTGATATATTTACTATTTGCAAGCCACTCTGCATATTCTATGAAAAAGAATGAAACAACTAAAATGTATATCTTTAAAAATCAGTCTTTCACTTGATAAGCTACCATACATGCAAACATGTTGTTCATACCCTCCTCATTCCAGAAATAGGAGGCTGCAATTCCTTCTAGATGCTAATAAGTACTCCTATGAGGTAGGACCCAATCTGTCACCTTCCAATCCCCAATTTCAGTTTACATACGAAAATCATGCATTCTAATATGAGGAAAAAGTATTCCTCAGGACAGTGCTGCCTACGAATGGGGAGTAAGTGATCCCCCATTTCTGTACCGCTCTGGTGCCTTTTCCACACCTTGTGCTTTACACACTCACCACTATAAGATATTAACTAAAAAAAGAGCCAGCTAGTTGACACGTTATTGTCAAAATACTGTCTCATGGAGATGACTGTACATTAATCTCAAGTATGTTCGCACACAATCTTTAAAAATCAGACAAAAGTTTGGTTTTTAACCAACTGAACTGCATATTCAGCAAAGGGAAGGTCAACAGAACACACACTTGGAAAGGAATTAGGAAGTTGGAAAAGTGAATTGATAGATGACCTCTAGAATCACTTTTCATTCTAACTTTATTTAAAACAGGCTTAAAATTATTAAGGAGACATTCTCCTAAAAATGTTTAATGTGATAGTCATGGTCATTACTTAGGCATATTTTCTTTCAAAGTTTTCTAATTCAGAGGTGCTCCTACAAGATATTAAACTGAGAGTTTAGCAATTTGTGGGTAATTCCTTAATTTTTCATTTGTGGATCTAGAAAAGGTTCTTGCAATGCACTGGCTTTCTATCCTTCCTTCTTTCAGGCCTCCTTCCTTCCTTCATTTCAAAGGGTATTTAATTCAACAAGTGCTAGTGTTTTATTTTGAACTTTTATAACCTAAATTTTGGTGGAACAAAAGATCCTATTGGAACTGCTAGAACTACTCCCCACAACCCATTCTATAAGTTTCCATCTAGACTTTGAAAATTGCACACCCTGAGTCAGTACAAAGATGTTCTCATCTATCTGAGCACAGAACAGTATCAAAGTGTGTAACATTTCAGGGTGAATTCTTTCCAGTGACACAAAAATTGGAACAACTCAAACAAACACATGAAAAAGTGGTGTCCAAACAGACCTCCTCTCAGCTACTTCATATATAAAAAATGAACCTCCCTCTCTGAAAGAAAACAGATGGATGAGAAGTTTTTTCCCAAAAGGAAGTAATCTGCTTATTTGCTTAGGGGCACATAAAATTACATTTCATGGTCTGTATCAGCCAACCATGAAAAATGCCCTTACACGATCATTGTGAAAGCCGTATATAATGGGATGAAAATTAAAAATTTTCTAAAACTGTAGAGAACATACAGATATGACTAAATAGCTGAAATTAGTCAGACAATTGGGGTAAACACAGCAAATAAAATTCTTTTAGGATGGTGAATCCAAAATAATTGGTTAGATTAACATGCAGAGTCTTGTGTCTCTCGGTTTAATGATCTCTACACTAAAATTTCTGTGTCTAAGAACAAACAATGCAAAACCTCATGACTGAGTTACTTCTTTATGATCTGAACAGCAAGTCCTCATAATTGCTACTCATTATTATGGGATGCACAGCACTTCTGACAAGAGCAATACAACCTGGACCTAATTCCTAAATGTTCTCGCTTCAGAGTTTTGCCACAAATTGTCAAAACGCCCACCAGTGCCCAAAGATTCATCTCTCTAGTGTTCAAAGACATCAAGTTCTTTACCCAGCCTCAGGAATTGGAGGACCACCAAAGTGCTCTTTAATACTTTTCACATGCAACTTCCTCAACATCTACAGGTATATAATTGTACTCCAGTCTTGATAAAAGTCAGCCATGTGATATTAGATTCCATGGTTATGGCTTTCGCTTCCTAGCTCAATATTTTTAGCAATTATACTAGGCTAAAACTTAAATAAAATCTGTACATCTGTATCTCCACTGCAAGGTCTCTTTGTAACAGTGTGACAGGAACTCATATCCCACTCCATCCTTCTCATAACACCTGAAATATCCAAAAATCCTGAGCAACTAGAGTCCTGCTTGACTCTGGAAGAAAGTGATCGTCAGCCCTAAAACCAGAAAATCTAAGTCAGGTCCACTAAAAATGCTGGAAACTTTAGTATGGTCTCGTGACTCTCTGATTTAAGATGCAATAATATATGTCATAATCACAGTGTAGTAAACACAGCACTAGAACATTACTTGGCCTCTGTAAATATGCGTTACTGAATTTCTTATGGCACAGTGATCTGTGAGCCCTACCCTTAGCTCTGCAGAACAGCCCCACCTGCCTACCAGGGACATACACCTCAATCTTCCCACTCAACCTTTCTGTTATTCTCTGATTATCTCTGCTCTTCTTGGAAGTCCAGAGTTCTCCAAAACACTTTGTAGGCCTGAGTGGATGCCAGAGAGGTGGCAAAACCAGAATTAGTTCTTTATCTCTTGGACTGCAGATGGCATACCTGGGTATTCACAACCTTTTTTCCTCTTCCTCTAACTTCGTGCAAGACATGAAAATGAATATGTTCTGTACAAAGCTGGTATAGCCACTCAGAGGAGCTTTGCTTTCTCCACTATTTAAAAATTCTTTTAGTAAAGCTGAAGTACAGACCATCAAGAACTACAAGCATACACAGAGATTTGATATTTCCTAGCAGCTATCAGAGTTGGCTACACATTCAAACAACATGAGAAACAGGAAAATAAAAGGAAACAAAATATTTTTTTCTGAGCAAAGGTAAAAATCATATGATGGCTAGAGTTTCTCAGGAAAGTCACCTCCACTTAGAACCAAAAGAATATTTCTTATTAAAAATTTAAAAAACCCATAAAAAAAAAAAAACAAAAACAAAACACAAAAAAACCACCCACAAAACCCCCCAGAGACTTCATAAGAAATTACAATGCTCCAGATTTGTTACCTTCAGAGAAGTTAAAACCACAATGACTTTGGATAAATTGATACAATGAACTGGTTTCATTAGAAACAAATATGCCACCATACACTGCTGCATCATACGTTGTCTCTTTTAATACAATGAAAAATTTAGACAAAATCTGAAATAATGCTTGATAATGCTGGTGTGAAAATCACTTACATGAATGAAAAAAGCACAAGTTCTCCCACAGAAAACCTCCAAATCAATCAATAAACTGTCCAGAAGTGCCTGTTCATAAAAAGGACCCCATGTCTGTAGCAGGAGCAAATTCATCGCAAGTAAAACTGGAGTAGACCCACAAGAGCAGAAAAAGTTTAGCTCAGTGATCTCACCAAGCTAGAATAGGGTAGATACCTTTCAGAAGTATTTTGTTTAGAGGTGCCCCTTGCCAACTGTGAGACCTCAGAATTGGCCTTTCTGCTAGGAAACTCATTTGGACAAAGGAACCCTTATGAATGACTGCGTTATTCAGAACAACTTAAATTAATTCAGCAATAGCATTTACACTATGAAGCTTAAACCAACAAGTAAAGTAACTTCAATTCTCTTTGGGAGTCCACAGTTCTCATGGGAACCACTCTCCTTCAACATTCATTTTAAAAAGGGGTCTCTTCCTGAAAAAAGCTCTTAAATTAACAGCCGACAGAAATATTTGAAGAGTCACTGCTGATTTAGTCAGGTGAGAGTGATTGTCAAGAACAGAGCAGCATTTGTCTCCCTGCTCTTAATCAGCACAGAGAAAATATAAACCACTACTTTAGCCTAGAAATTATTTCTGCAGTTGTCTCATCTATATCCTTTCCCTTAACTGCATTAAGCAACTTTCTGACCTTATACACACACAGTTGTAATTGAAAGAAAATATGATTGTACTAGTTACTTAATAATTAATTACTAATTGCTAAGATTTGTCTGCCCTCCCAACTATTGACGTAAGTTTTCCCTGCTCTGTTATGACACATACAAGTACCAGAGTTCTGAAGAACTACTTAAATAATACAGATGTTCACGTGGCCTTTCTGACTTAATAATATACTCATCAGCAGAACAAGCTGTAGTACTTTTGCCCGAGACAGTCAGCCTTAGAAATTAATACATGGAAGATGTGAGGTTTCATTTCAGAGTTTCCAGATTCTATTTTCTTTCCAAAAGATCTAACTACAAAAAATTACTTGGCTGATGACAGGTCAACTAAGTGCCAGGTAGCAAAACTATTGATATTCTCTTCAATAAAATGTGCTTCAATCAAAATTGCACTTCTAAGGAAGAAATTATTTGTCATTTCTCTCTACATCCAATTCTTTGCAGTAAAATGAGGCTCATAACTCTGGTATGTACAGAAATGCTACAACAATCAAGATGTGGAGATGAAGACCATGGAGACAGAATAAAACTTGTTCTCTTAATAACGGGAGAAACTGCTGACCCACTGCAGACTTCTGTTAAAACTAGGACATGACTCAACTGTCTCCATTTAAGGCTATTTCATGCAGCAGCAGTTACAAGAGAACTTAAGCCATGTAACATACTTCAGTTAATTTTTTTTCACTTTAAGCTGTTAAGTGTGACCTTCAGCCCAAAGATACTGTGTTTCATTTTGCTCACTTATTACAATCCACTGAAAATATAGAAAGCTTCAGAGCAGCAGTTACGAACAGATTTAATTTTTTCAGAAAGTATGACTGAAAACATTTCTCACAGTCACAGCTACAGAGGAATGGTCCATGTTTGAAGTGGTACAAATATATTCTGGCAGTCAGCAATAGATGCCTACAGTATTTAAATCAAAATGTTGCAAGATAGAAAAGGTGGTTTATCGTTCATTCCATTGGTAGGAGAACAATGTTCATCACTCATCAAATGTAAAAAATCTGAGTGAAGCACCTGAGTATTGAAGAACAGCAGCCAGCTTTTTTAAGTAGGGTACTATGCAGAATTTGAGTAAAACCTTTTGGCTGTTAAACCTCCATGCTCATGAAAAGTCCCTGGGATAGCAGTGAAGATTGTCCTGTTCCCTAATTTTCCCATGCTAGTTGTCCATAGTGACAGCAGCCTGGGAAGGTTGCTGTTTCTAGATTTCTAGACCCAATTACTCAGCTAATAACGAAAGTAACTACTATTATGCTTAATAATTGCCTAACATTCTTCTATTTAAGCATAAAGGTTTAGGCTCCTGTAAAACATATGCAGCTTGAAAGAATTAAAACTTATGTGTTTCTTCTTAAACTTAATCAGCACTGGTTTTGGTTCCACAGTTCATTTTTCTCTTTCCATTCTGAAAATTTCTTTCTCATGCAATCAAACTCACCATCAAACTAGAAGCTAAATCCTCAGTATCAAACACCATCTACACAACTACACACGCTATTTTAATAACTTGCTGACTAGCCATTGGCAATGAATTCAAGTTTCTTCCTGTAATTTTTGGCACGTAGCTTCAATTGACACAATAATGGGTTGTCAACGTGACTCACATGTCCACTGTAGCCAGCATTTCTGCTCCACCTGAAATGCTCAACAACCACTCCTTTGGAAAGGGTGGGTCAGGCACACAAACTCGAAGGTCTCAAGAGCTTTTACACATCTTCAGCTCCTGCTTTTGTTAATAATTACAAAGAAAACCCTAGGGAATTCTTTGCCAAGACCATGTCAATTCCTTATTCTGCTTTTTAGTTCCTAAGATACTAACCACAGGCTGAAGTTTTCCACAGCCTAAGTGGAGTTCAGTGAACAAATGAAAAATTAGAGACACCAGATACTGATACCCAGTTACTTTACAGCCAGCAAAGAGCCCTCAACATCCTAAAAGGAAGCATCAGAAATGGATTTCTACCCGGAAATGGCCGCTGTAGACACTAAACATTAGGTGTAGTAACATTTGTGACAGGTACATTAGACTGGTACAACAGTGATTATACCTATTTGCATCAGGCTGGTGTCTATCGGACAGGGTATTGACTTTGGTGGTGTAACTCAGAAAAACTACGGATAAAATTTCAAAATTGAAATAAAAAAACTTTCCTGGGAAAGTCTGGGGAGTGAGCAAAGCAGAAAACAGGCACTCAAAGCAGAATAATGATTTTTCTGTTTCCTTGGAGTGGGAAACAGTATTTATCAGACACTGATAAAGGGATTCAGAATTTTGCAAAACACAGTCAATGTGCAACAATGGCTAATTAATTTTAAGGATTTTTTTTAAAATTTAAGTTAAATTTAAGTTTTAATTTAAGGTGAATAAATACTACTACACAGAAGTTGCCAATGTATTGTGAGGGTTTGTTTTTTAGTAAGAAAAATCTCAGCATTTTTGTTGTCTTTTTAAAGATTAGGCAAACGTTTTACTTATGGAAATTCAACAGCTCAAGAATTTATAGCTTTATCTTTGTCATATGTTCTAGTATGTATTTTTAAGATTTATACCTAAAATATTAATTAATTTTTAAGATATTAAGTACAGGGAAATTAATTCCTAATGCATACTAATAAATACACTAATAAGTACCATTCGAAGTTTCAATAAAATTTAATCAGAAACAAGTGTTCTATAAAAATAAAATGTAGGGAAAACAACTTGTAGTTGTCCAATAAAGAAACAGAATTTGTCACCTTGGAAAATCTGCTCTAAGATTTTAAACTGAGAGGTCCTCTCAAAAGGATGTCTCACAGATGAGAGTACATACCTGACAGAGTAAATATAAGGAATTATCATAACAGTCCTAAATCTATTTTTAATCTAGAACAACCAACTATCATTATAGATTAAAAATTGTGTCAGGAAGATTAAAATACTGAAGTCACCTACACTATCTACTTGCTTTTTATATTTCTCTTGCACTGTAGAAATTTAAGACAGTACTTACCCCAAGCATGGTGTTCTAAAGCATACCCTACCCCCAGCCCAATAAATTAAGCTAAACCCGAAAGACTTCACTGAAATTTATGAGGTATTGGTAAATTATGTGAACAACTTTACCTTCAAGGGAGGGCTTAATTGAAAGGTTTGGTAACTATATTTTTACATTAAAACCACATGAAACTCACATGGTAGCAAGATCTGTACTTTGAATTTATGTGGTGTTTATCTGCCTGAGGTTACCAAAAACCACATCTAACATACCTTGGCAAAGAAGACTGTGAGGTGCGTTTCACTGCCAAGTATCCAAATAGGAAATTTTGGAGATTTCAAATAGGAGCCAACCTAAAAAGGTAAAACAAAATCAGAAACACAACGCAAACCCAGAAAAGTCACCTAGGTAGTGACCAAGTTAATGAAAATTCAGTTAGTGGAATCACAACTGCTCTGACAACTAATATAATATGTTCAATAAAATGACATAACTGGGTAAAATACTTGGGTTCTAATTTTGATCACTGATTGCTGTTTGACTTGGAAAAAAACATAGCTTAGGATAATTAAGTGACATATATAAGACATCATTGAGACTGTGGTGATAATGATATCCTTTACTTCAACCTTGGAGACGTGCTCCAAACACTGCACACTACTCCTGTGCTTAGCAGTACTATAATCAGATGCTAAATGAGGTAGAAGTCCACTTGACTTATTAGCTGGTTTTGGATGAACCAATTCAGAATTGACATTTACTTAATAAATGAAGGGACAGCTAGTTACAGTCAATACACCAACGTTCTGCCAACTACATTAACCTCTTTAACCCTGAGCTGAGCTAAAGGAATTCAATAGAGGTTGGAAAGAAAGCAAAGAACAACGAAAAAGTCTTTTGAAAAAAAGTGTATTCATACTTTTTCAAAAGCAGTTACTGTAAAACAGCCAGGACCTGTGACTGCACAAGGGACAGATGCTGGAGCAGTTTGTAAAGAACTGCAGCCAGTGGGAAGGATGCACATTGTCGAAGTTCAAGGAGAACTGTCTCCCATGGGTGGGACCCCACGCTGGAGTAGGAGAAGCAGAGATTCCCGGGCAGATCATGGTGAAACAGGCTGTCCCTGCAGCCCATGGAGGACTATGGTGTGGGCTTTACTAATGGTGGACTACGGGAGGAGCCCCCATTGCAGCCAGTCTGGGAACAAAGGGCGGAATTCATTGCAGTATTAAACCCTGTAACCTGGCCCAAGGGACCAGGGGTGGAGATTCTAATGGATAAACCTCTCAATTGTTGTAAGCCATTATTTGAGTTGTGTGTTACAGGGATTACCATAACAGGAACCACCTGAACCAATGGAGGAGAAGTCTTACAAGAAGCAGTTGGAGTGCAGCAGTGACCTGACCTCACCTGGCTTTGGTGCCCATCAATTCCATGCAGGACACCACCTCTCCTGTCCAGTGTGAACCCAAAGTTATGGACTAAATGAACTCGAAGGACATTCTGCGGACATTTAGCAGGGGTGATCCACAGACTAAGGGAACGACAACTGTGTATTATATCAAAGGATAGTAAGGGGCATGCTGGTTAATGAGGTGGTATTGAATAGTGTGGGACCTGGACATGATGTAAATGGTACGGAATAAGGGGTGGAATGTTCTGGTTTGGAACGGGATAGAGTTAATATTCTTCACAGTGGTTAGTTTGGGGCTATGTTTTGGATTTGTGCTGAACACAGGGTTGATAACAGAGATGTTTTGTTATTGCTGAGCAGGGATTACACAGAGTCAAGGCCTTTTCTGCTTTTTGCACTGCCAGACTGGCAAGGAAATTGGGAGTACATGTGGAGCTGGGAGGAGACCCAGCTGGGACAGGTGACCCAAACTGACTAGAGGGATATTCCACACTATATGACATCATGTTCAGTATATAGAGTGGGAGGGAAGAAGGAGGAAGTGAGGATGTCTGGAATCATGCTGTTTGTCTTCCTCAGTAACCATTACATGAGACAGAACTCTCCTCTCCCGGGAATGGCTGAACACCTGCCTGCCCATGGAAAGCAGTAAATTAATTCCTTGTTTTGCTTTGCTTGTGTGCAGCCTTTGCTTTCCCTATTAAACTGTCTTTATCTCAACCCACGAGTTTTCTACCTTTTACCCTTCTGATTCTCCCCCTGATCCCTCTGGTGGGGGAGTGTGCGAGTGGGTGAGTGGTGCTTGGCTGCTGGCTGGGGTTAAACCACAACAGTAAGGCACAAAATTTCTCAAGTACGAACCTGAAACCAAGAGATTCTGTGTCACAACAGGAAGAAACAATATGGACTAGGGTGTCCACCACTTTCAGATGTTCAGAGATAAACACATTAACAACAGCAAGCCACTTTGGGACCTCACAGTTTTATAACCATCTACATAACACACATTATGAGTTATTTTACTAAAAACGTAAGCTACTAACTAGCTATAATAAATGAGTGCAATAAAGTTCTAATTTAAGTAGCATCAAACAACATTTACTCAGTAAGATGCATTTAACAATTTTATTATATATCTACTATTTAATATATTAGTCTCAGTTTTAATTAGAACATAATCTGAAGGTTAAGATCTCAAACTGTACATAGCAAAGCTTTCAGTAATACTGTCAAAAAAGCCCACAACACCTTAATGAAAGAAAATTTTCAAATTATGTAGGAAACAGCTTACCTTACAATATCTCAGAGATTCCATCAACGTCAAAAAGCCTACTGTTGCCTGTTTGTGTATGCCAAGAAGTTCTGTTCAAAACAAAACACAACATTTATTCAATAAAAATCTGAAAATACTATTTTAACTCATTTTTTTATAATTTTAAAATTAGTCAAGTCATAACTTAAAAGCATGCAGTTTTAATAACAATGGCAAATCATTAAGGTATAACCAAAATTACAAAGGTTTAATAATTTCTCTCTCTATAAAGTACGAGCCAAACTCATGGTTTTAAATGCTTACTGTTGGTAGGCTCTTTTCAAAATTTTTTGTATTAGTAGGAGATGAAGTACTTTCAAGTTACACCACAATTATTCTCAGAAAAACCTAAAAAAACCAGCTATCTTGAAGAGGAAAAAAAATCCCACATATATGCACATATGTATTTTTCTTCCTCCCTCTTTTTTTTTTCCTTAAGAGTTCCGTGGCCATATTTATCCAAACATTTCACATTCTCAGTAATAAAACATAATTTTGCAAAAAATAATTTTGTTAGTAGGAAAACTAATTTGATTTTCTGTACTGACTTCCACTTAATGTATCATAGAGCTCTCAAACACACACACAGCTGTCAGGAATAGCTCAAATATTTATGTACTACTGATTGAAAGAGCACTTACAGAGCCTTATTTGAGGTTCTCTAACAAAGAAGGAGAAAGTACTTCAAAATTCAAGCTTGAAACTAATTATAAGGATTTGGAAGAAGCTCTGAGCTTACATATACATCATCTCAACAGTTCCAAGTACTGTCTGCTTGAAACAGCTCTGCTAGGTCCCCAAACATTGCCTAAACAAGAGCAACACATACCTGGAAACATACATCATCATCAGTTTAACAAGATCTGGATTTCCTTTTTTTCCAGTGAACACTGACTTTCGCATTTGAAACTTCCCTCTAAAACACTAAGTTGCAGTTATATTTTTTAACATTGATCACTCATGTAGAACAGTATAAAACTATGAAGTCTTTATCCATGAGCTAAAGCCTCAGGACAACAGCAAGTAACTCACAGCACTAGGCATGGTATGGCATGCTCCCTTCACCAACTCCAAGCTTACTGAATTTTGCAACAGCGCAGAACAGTTTGTATAGAAGTGGTTTAACTTTTCCCTCTACTGTTAAGTGGAAAAAAAATTCAACCAACTCTGAAAATCAAAACCCAAAACACTTACAAACACAAGCTTGTTCACTACCTTTGTGGCCTGGAAGTAAAACTTCTTCCTTAGAGTGTCAGCTCTATGTATTTAAAGGCTGTTGCAGTGCAGAATTTTTTGATCTGAAACTGTGCTTTCATGGATTATCTTCAAATTTGCTTGGAATTAAAACATTCAGGGATGCATAAAAATACTTTGCAGAACCCCATTATCTCACTGACTTATAGGCATGTATGGCTATAAATTGCCATACACTGAGGCAATTCATCCTTTCTTTGAGCAGAGGGCAAGGGAGCTATAACCCAACTGAAAAAAAACTAGTAAAGGATCCTCCAAACTAGGCAATAGCTATTGTACAGAAATAGTGCGTTTATATGTGCAGTGACAAGAAAAAAGTGGCAAAAGTAAGCAATAGTACTTTTAAGAAATAATTTAATAATTTTAAACATCACATATATTTCTTACAAATATCACATGTATTTCTCTAAAACAAAAATGAATGTAAGGTTCAGTCTGCTAAACAAAGGCTTCAGATTTAGGAGACAATGCTTGGAACAGAACAGCAAAGCCACATATAAATAGTATTTAATACTATTACTAAAAAAAAATTACTAAAAAATTACTAAAAAAAAAAAATCCTAGAATTCTATTATCAAGTACTTTGTTCCCCGACAGACAACCACATGAGAACTCTGACTGATAAGGAAAGAGATGGGATTCTGGCTACAACAGTAGCAACAGAGTGTGAATATCCTGAATATTTAGTAGTTCAATTGATTGTGTGTCTGGAAGCTACTAGGTTAACTTCATCTCGTAGTCATTGGTGTCTGCTCGTGCCTCCTTCAGAATCAGCACATGGAGAAGACAGACACAAAAGCAGAAATCACTTCTGGATGATTTATAAGCAAAAAGAAAAAGGGAGACTAGCTGCCCGAAATCAAAGTTCATCTTGTGAATAGCCTCACCCCACAAAGAGAAAAGATCCCTGGAAGAGATCTGGTAACACCACAGATCATCTAAGAAAATTAATAAGTATGCCTCTTGCAAGAAAGTTAGTTTCTCTTTTTTGGAAAAGCATTTTACAAAGCACTCAAATTTTTAAGCAGACGGAAAACCGGAGCCTTTAAAAAAAGTCAGGCCCAAACTAAGCATGGTTTATCAGTCAAAGTAAGGACATGAGGATCCTGGTACCAACCGCACCGGCACATCGCCACCCAGCGGTGACACCAAACACCACAAATTCCCGGCACTGCTTGGGAAAAGCAGTTACAGCCTCATCTGAACTCAGAGGAAATTGATACAATGCACATAAGAGTGACGGTCCTGAAAAAAGCAGGAAAAAATCCATCTCCCCATATCTTCCCACTGTGGATAATTGTGGCAGGAGAAGCAACTAGAATAAGAAGAAAGGTTTAAAGGAGTATATGTAGATAGTCAAAGAAGAGATATTTTTACCACTTTTGGCCAAGAACAATTTCAGCTAATAATTCCTACTGCATTTGGAAAATATGCAATAGTGTAAGAGTCAGAGTTCTAAGGACAATCTGCAAACTACCTGGTAATACCTCAAGTCTGCAATTCAGTATGTTCTTTGCCACTGCTAAAATTACTGACAGTACCTTTAAAGTGGTTTATGAACTATTTTAATGATTTACTATTAATTAAAAACTGCTTATCTAAACAGCTGAACAAGAGGTCAAGTGACTGTAGACAACTTGTGAATAAAACAGTCACCAATCATATTCAGTCCTTGTTATTTTGACACCTGCAACTCTTCCAGATGAGAAACTCACAGCACTGGCTCAAAAAATCTGAAGGCTACAGACAAAGTGATGCAAAATACAAAAGAAAGGATGGAAGAAAAAAAGATGACAAAAAGGATTGTTAGATGCATCCAAAATTTAATCTTGCCTAAGAAGTTGTGAACAGTACTGGCTGTTCCTTCTTTTTGATAGACTTGACAGATATCTTGAAAACTTGATAACAGATATGATTAGAGACTTAAGACAGTGAATAAGCTGGTTTTGATTATAATTATCCCAAGGGCTTGAAGAAAATGGAGAGATCCCAATAGTAAAGTCCAGTTACTTGACTGGTCAAAAACTAACAGGACACAGCATCAGATCCTCAAGAAATACTAAAGATCATTTTCTGCTCCCCCCCAAAAAGAGACAGATGTTTCTATGGGAATTCTGCTTCAGGATTTTTAGGGCAGAATTGACTGAGAACCTAAATGTGGAATATGACTGTGTCCAAAATGAGTTCAGCATTCTCAGAAAAGGAAAAAATTCCTACTTGGAGAACTAAGGAATAAGGCCTACCAGAAAGATAATCTGAAAGACAAACAAGGGAATGAACTCACAGATTTCATAAACAATTTGTTGAACTGCAGAAGAGCAAATCAGCCCAATGTAAAGGAAAGCTGCAAGAACAATTCAGATTGATTGATCATAATCTAAAAATTCAGAATGGTAAATAATAATCTAACTAGCAAGGAGGGGAAATTAAAAATACTTAAGAGAATACACAGATAAACCCCAGAAGACTAATGACAACAAATTACAGTTAGAAATAGGGGGGATAAGCGACAACAATGTTTTATACATGCAGCAGGAATCAGGGTAGGAATTGAGTGATAAAACACAAAATGAAATGAGAAAGAAAATACAAGTATTGAAAGCCATCTCTGCTTTAATTAACAAAAAGGTATATGAGTAGTGATGAGATAATGCTGTCAGCCATAAAAAAAGGAATAAAATTGGCTAAGAAACTGCAAGTAAGACAGGCCTGTTCAAGCTTGCAGATCTTAACGAAATTCATTATCTAATACTCAAGTAGCTAGACAAAGTAAGTCTCTGAAGCACTAATGATTACGTTACATATTAGAGGTATAGGAGTTGTCAGAAAACTGGAAAAGGGAAAACTGGGTCCTTACCCTAGCAAAAACATAAAAGCTAGAGAAAAAAACCCACGAGAAAGGATGATTTTAAGCTCCAAAGGGCTAGTAATCAATTTGCATTAGTAGGAGGAACAAGAAAAAGCCCCAAAAAACCAAAAGCAACTAACCAAAAAAAAGCAGTCACTACTGGCTCATCAGTAACACACTGCAATAATCCACTCTGAACGCCCTGGTAAGAAATCTACCAAAGAGAAAAATGTTAGATACAATATCCATATGACATTCTATACATCTGAAAATACAGGCTGTAGGGAATCATAATCAAGTGCAAGTCTAAAACATCTCAAAGGAGACTATACTACTCATTCATTATCAAACCAGAGCCTTTCACTTCAAGTCTTTCAAGGATCTGTTTTGAACCTCAGTTCAAGTCAGTATTTTCAGGGATGACTCAGATGATGGAAAATCCTTGTAAAAACATGCTGAGGTGCACTTTGAAGCAGTGGGAGAGAAGATATGAACACTTACACAATTTGAACTGTTCCTGCTTTCAGATGACCTCTTTGTAAGATGAAATGTGAAAAACCAAAAGCCCCCTAATCATCCTGGTGAGCCTCCACAGGATTCATTCCATGATGTCCACGTCTTTCCTGTACTGGGGAGCTCAGAGGCCACTGCTCCAAAGGTTGTCCCACAAGTGCCAGAGGGAAAGAATCACCACTTCCCTCCAGCTGCTGTCTACCTTCCTCCCAGTGCAGCCCATGATGCAGCTGCCCCTCTTTGCCAGAAGGGCACACTGGGGACTGTGCAACTCACTGCCCAATGAAGGACCTGGGGTCCTTTCCCACCAAGCTGCTTCCTAGCCAGCCAGTGCTGCCCTGTCCTGATGGGCATAGTCCACCCCAGGCGCAGGACTTGGGGTGAATTTCATGATGTTCATGTTAGTCCACTTCTCTAGCCTGATGTGGCTGCTCTGAATAGTGGTCCTGTCCCCAGTATTCTGGCCAACCTTCCCAACTTGCCGAGACTGCACTCCTGTGATCCAGGCCCATCAGGCACCTTATAATTTCAACTTGTAGCTGACAATTCTGTATTCCCTGATACTAACATGAGGAATTTCATGCAAGGATAT
This sequence comes from Myiotriccus ornatus, assembly GCA_036023395.1. Lineage (NCBI taxonomy): Eukaryota > Metazoa > Chordata > Aves > Passeriformes > Tyrannidae > Myiotriccus > Myiotriccus ornatus. The sequence continues at coordinate 20,270,377 of JAYRBT010000082.1, read as the reverse complement.
TTTATTTCCATTTGAAGTCTGCTTAAATCAAAGGCAGTAAGCAAAGAGACTATTAAAACAGAAAAGAAGCATATTCCAAAACAACATAGTATGTAAAAATTACAAACAAGCATAAACTAGGATCAACTTACTCATTCCTGAACATTCTCTGTCTCCATCCCACACGTTAGAAACAGCGTGTCCCGTCAACAGCAGGTTAATTAAACTTTGGCTATATAACAGAAATAAATTATATAAGAAATTAAAAAATATGTATAATTTATTTCTGAAAATGTGTTTATGTCTAACAAATGAAAAAATTATTGCATTACCCAGCTAAGCATCTTGGAAATATTTTCCATTATTTAGCATGTGTTTGTAATTCAGCAACACTAATTATCATCTCCATTTTTCAAGTAAAAACTTCATATAAATATGTGGCCCTGAGTTTGAGAATTATTCCTCTGAAAATTCAGCAATAACAGAAGCATTTCCTCAGAACTGATGCACTAAATGGAGTCAGCAGTGAAAAAGGCACACAATTTTCAGTGTGGGTTTTAGTTACTTATAATCGAATCTGTGTCATGTCAGTGATTTTCTAAAAGAATGAACAGTTAGAAAAACATAAAAAATTAGCCCACAAAGCTATTTTAAGTGGTAGCAACCATATTTTGCAGCTTACCTTCCATGACCATAAACAGGATCTATCAATGGCTCAGTTGCATCTTCAATTTCATTTTTTATGTTTTCAATACCCTGCAGAAAAATTACAAATATTTTTTCCCATGTGAAGGAAACAGAAATATTTGTACAACAACAGAATTCATTAGTAAAACATTAGGAGGCTGTTGTTCTTATATTAATTGATAACTAAATGGGTAGCTTTCTCTTGATATATATAAGGAAGGAGATTTCCAAAACATGTAACTCTCTCATATCAGAAAAGCAAAAACCCAAACCAAAACCCCAAAAGCAAAGGACTGAGCTTTTCAAGTGCTTAGGCTGGAAATGTACAGCAATATGGGTGAATATATCATTCCATACATTTATCTAGATTTGACTTAGTTTATCAGTTTATTGTTCACCTTTTACAGAAAAAGGGTTACAAGCAAATTTCCTCTTAAAGAGATAAAAAAACTCACTCAAAAAATACCAAACAACCCACAAACCTTTGTCAGTATTACAGAATACAGAAACAGCAATACTCCAAATCTGTTTGTCCATGCTGAATATTGATCCCAAACAGCATCCTTCAGTTCAGGAAAACTTCTGAATGCTCGTTTGCTGAAGACAAAAAACCAACAAACAAACAAAGAGCACAAAAGAAGAATATATTTAGATGAAGCATTAGAATAGTGTCACAAAGCACAAACAAGAACTACTAATACCGAACACAAAAATATCCAGGTCAGAGTAGATCTGCTGTTATACACAGAATGACAGAGCAGCTGTTCTGAAGTTACTACAACAGCCATAGAGTCATTAGTATTTACCCATCAGAAGATGATAACTAATTCTGGAGCAATATGAAAAAATTAATGTGGGGTTTTTATGCAAACACTAACCATAAAGATACATTCACTTGTGAAAGCGCTGAGTGGCTTGAACCAGTAATTCTACAACCCACTGTTACTGAAATTGTAAATAGACCGTATGTCAACAAAATAACATTTGCATTATGTGTTCTGAAAGACATTCAGTCCATAAACAGTAGAGAGAAAAGCCTCTTCTACTTAACCAGGTAAAACTATCTTCCGGGCTTTTGAAGAAATTATTACATTTCCCATCAGAATTTGACTTTGTTAGACTCTAGCTTTGGAAAAAGCAAAATGTTCTCAACCACAAGTGGTACAGGAACATTTGGGACACTGCCTGGTTGAAAAATATGGTGGCTGCCTGGATGACAAGGTAACACCATGTGATCAAATGTTTGAAAAGAATAAAATAAAAACAGAGGAAAGGAAGATATCCATCAAGATTCCAGTGAAGCAAGACACTGTCTATTTCTTGGGATATTTAGAGCTAAATACTGCTTTTCAGAACACAGACATTAGTTTTTATTAATTTGAACTAGATCATACTCCCTGCTTATCTTACAGAAACTTAGATATATTATTTTCTTTTTGATTTCTTGCACAATTTTAGTAAGTTTTGTTTACAAAAGAAACAAACGTCTGCAAAAATATATCCACAGACAGGTTTACTCTGGCTAATACGTGAGATTTTTAAACTACCTTTCTGCATCAGTGGAGTATACATGGCATAAAAGGTACACAAGGCAAAGCCAGGTCTACAATCCACTGCTCAGGCTGCTCTAAAAGCAAATGCCAGAGCATTCATTTCCAGTGAGAAACAGAAAAATGAAGTGAGTATCACAAGCCCAAAGATTGAGGGAGTGAGTAGGAGGAGAAGGAGGGCAGGAAATTAGTGTTTTGATAAGGTTACAAAAATTTTATATTCTCTTCTTTCTCCTTTCCTTATATGGTGATGGGTTTAAAAATAAATTACAATTACTAATGATACGATAAGCAATGGTAATTTCAGTTCTAGTTAGCAACATTTTCCATCTCAGGTATTTTTTGGAATTCTATTGCTCTTTATTTCCTCTGTGGGAATTTATTTTTCCACTGGGAAAATAAAAGGCTGTTATTTTTAAAGATTAACTCACTAGAACTGTGAGCTCTCTATTTATACCCCAAAAAGAAATTAGTTTTCAAAAGTATGAGTCTTGTATATGAAATATTTTTATTAAAGTTTCTTACGGTATCTCAAATCAAGAAAAATACTAGATGACTTTTTTTAAGTACACATATCACAAATATTTGAGACAGAAACACCTGAGAACATGGTGCATAAATACAGAGGATTAACATCTTTAACTTAAATGTGAATCTTGATTAGCTGTGTTCATATACTAGAAATGCACAAGCTATCTGGCCAATATTGCACATTATATTGCTCCAGTTTTATTTTAAAGCCCAATACTTACACTCAAAATAACATTCCATTTCAAATGGAAAATGCAAAGAAAAACCACCAAAATCCCCAAACCAAAACCTGAAATCCAAGTTAACCTGATGTTTAACACACAAAGTTCCTCAACATACCCCTTTCAGGCCTGTGAATATTAACTGTAACTTCAAAATATTGTATTTTAAATGTTCCAACATATTACTTACTGAATTAATGCATGAAATCGCTCAAAGCCAAGCTCTTCGACAGCCAAGGCAGCTATACACAAGAGACACTTTTCAGCACTACACATGGCAAAAAAATGACACAAGATACACACAGCAAGCTAGTATACTTTCAAGCTCTAATTATACTTTTAATCCTCCCTTGACATTTAAATTTAACTGATTAGTATAAACTAATTTACTGCAACATTAAGATTCCAGCATACAAATTAGTGAGAACATTTCTATTTGGACTAATCAACTTATTAAAAGCACAAAGCCATTGGAGTGTATAGCCTTGGAAATATTTGTCAAATACTAAGCTGATGATTTTGTACAAAACGTGGCTGTTACCAAGTCACCAAGCATATGCATACTAAGATATAATTCTGCAGGTCAACAAGAAGTATTTCTTCCTAAAAAAGCAAGCATCATTATTTGGATCATTTTATCGATGTAGGTAAGCTGTATTTTTTCTTCAAATATACATTTCTGTTACTAAAATTTACTAATTCAGTTGCTCCTTTAGTATCTCCTCCTCCAGATAAGTAGAATTACTCTATACAGTGTTACACATTTTTTTTTAAATAAATTCTGTTTTCTTTTAATAATAAACAGCCTTTCAAATAAGTGTTGTGCCCAAGAAACAAAAAAATACAGCATTAGTGTCTTCCCAAGTTCAACACAGGCTTTATACCTTTCTTTTATCTTTTCTTTACCTTTCTGCTAGTAGAATAATACACAAAACAGATCTGCTTTCTGATGCAGGCCACTTTATGCTGAATATTTAAACAATGTCTGATTATCTAGCTACTGAATTTGACTGTGTACAATTCAGTTAAGACCCGAAGCCATTAGGGCTAATAGTACCGATGAAATCTTACCATAAGATTCCAGAAAGGGCTTTTATGCCCATTCTAATTGTATTTTGAAAGATATACTTGATTTGCCTACGTGCAAATAAAACTGATTCTCCAGCAATAGAATGCTTTAATTTTCTACTTCAGAAATATGGCAGCAGCAGTCTTAAGAGTGTTAGTTTTTATCTGTTGTAAAACTAGAAGGAATTGATAAAATTTGGTTACCAAGAGCAAAACTAAAGTTAAAAAAATGTATTTTTAAGACATTTTTAAAAAATATGAAACAATGAATCCAAATTGCAGAAAATGCTGCAGAAACTAAACCTGCTTCAAGAATTTACGTTTTTGTAAGCAGAAAGTTAGAGGGACTAAATCATATAAAGCAATTTTGAACCTGGGAACTTGCACTACTAAATCCAACACATGGCCAACAAGTCACTGCTATACACCACAAAAGCAGATGAAAAACGCTATTGCATTCAGTAAGTGTGCTCGAATCCGCCTTTTGTTCACACAGCAGGATGACAGGCAGTTTCATTCTGTTACTAAAGAACAGAGTGAAATGGTAAGAGAATTACTATTTGAAATAAAGGGAAAGAAGTAAAAATTCTAAAGAGAAGTGTAGCTATACATAACCCAAACAATGCTAAATAAAGACAATACTTAGTAGAAAGAAAAAGAACTAACAGCAAGAGAACATGAGATGTATGAGAAATTCATTTTTATAGAAACCCTAAAATGATACTCTATCATGCTGTGTCTAACCATATTTCATGGGTTTATTATAAATATACCCCATAATTAATTCCCAAATAGCAGTAGCCTGCCATATGGAACTGTATCTCTAATACTCCCTACCCCCCAACTCATCTCTTAAGTCCTATCAACTATGACAATGCCAGTTTCTATTTTTATTGAGAACAGAAGCCAAGCAAGAAATAAATTTATTCTTTTGCACTAGTAGTTACACAACTCTGCATTAGTAACAATAATGCACACTCCTCCACATCTTCTTCCCACGCCTAACCAGGTTAAGAAGCTGGTTTTCAGTTAAATAGCAGGACAGAAGAGGGGAAAAAAACCCCAAACCTAACAAATATATCTTAAATCAGTAAGTGTATTGCATTATACGTATCAGACAAAATACTGTTTGAACTGCAGAGTACATACAAGAGGTACATTCAGTGTCTAGCAGAGAATGTAGAATAGGAACAATGAAAGAGATTAACGCTGTCCATGACACAAGCACACTGTTAGTGGTAAATGCATCCTGCTCCTCCTAAGCGCATTCCATGATATTAAAAGACAAGTCAGGCAGAACTTGAAGACTTGTACAGAAGCATGAAAAAAACAGTTATGTAATAGAATGGATTAGTTTACAAGTGTCAGTGTTGAGAGTTCTAACTAATTGAGTGTGTATTTAAAAAGACTTTCTGTTGAACATTTTCTACAGTTAAACATCTTTACGAATAAGGCAATATATTAAAAAGCACGACAGTAAGAACCCATAGACAACTAGGCTCTGCTTCACTTTCTCTTCAAAGGAAACTTCATAGTATCAGCAAAAGTTTCAGAGACAATTGGAAAAGCCACAGAAATCAGGAATTTAAGAGTTACATTAATTGCCTTATCTTGCAAAGGAAGATTCTTTTTTTTACAGAAAAGCTGCAGATGCAATTTTCTGTATAATACTTTTTCTTACTTAAAAAAAATGCTCAGTTTGGAACACTTAAGTGCTGATCTTCTGGTTTTTTTTCAATTAAGTAAGATTTTTATTCTTATTGTTTGAGCCTTCTAAAGCACATGGAGCACTTGCTAGAAGCAGATGAAGATGACTTGTAACATAAAGAGCTCCAGCACTACTAATTGCTATAGCTAGCAGTACACATATAAATCTATTTGTACAATTCTTACTTTGTAGTTATGCCACAAACTGCTGAATAACATATTCCTTCCATCAAAAGATGGCACCTTTATAGGCACGTTCTCACGTGAAGAGTTTTTCATACTTCTTAAGGGACACATTGGGGACAAAAACTAAAAGAAAAAGCAGCTTATCTTTTAACACATTAGATCTCTCCCATTAAAAGATTAATAAATACATGTCTCTCTGATCATATGTGCACAGATAAACTTTCCATGTCACTGGCTCTGCAGTACTTAGATATGACTGGATGCTGTATCTTAGTGCTACAGATGATGTTGCCTGGATCCTTGATGCCAGTAACTAACGAAGGAACCAAGACATTTGCAAAAAGCAGGCAACTGAAAAATTCTAACCTACAGAGAAATTCTGATAATCTTCTAGAAGGTGATTTAAGCTGTTTGGTACTGCACAGGACCAAACAAATGGAAAAAGGCTACTTCTGCATAACAGGGGATCCAGAATATTTTAGAACAGATAAAGCACTGCAGGATTTCCTACAAAAGCTCCTCTGAAATAAAGCAACGAGTGACAAGTTAAAGTGTTATTCCTGTGCTAGGAAGCACGCAGATGTTTCAAAAGGAAAGATACATCAGGTCCCAATAAATTACAAAATAAAATTGAAAAGGTTATGGAAATAGATGAAATTAGAAAGAAACATGTACATTAGAACTCCAGTGATAGATAGCACAGTCCTCTCAATAAAAAAGGATCAATGTCGCCAATTACAAGAGCAAAAAAATCTGTCTGTCGCTAATGGAATTACAATGGCAAAAACCCCATCTGAGAATTAATAAAAAGCAGAGCTCCCTCAAAAACAATGTAATAATTCACTAAGTGACAGGTAATTGAGTACAGAAATACATCTTACAAGGTTGTTCCTCTTGACGACTAGATTCTGCAGGACTTTCAGAAATACTAGCAGTTTCTTCAGTTGTTTTTCCTCTTATCCATGTTGCCAGACAGTATGACTCAGAATTATCAGAGCAAGCCATTTCCAAAATATCACATAATGTATGACAGAGAAGGTTCTTCTGCTCCTCTTCTGAAAGACCAGAAACCTACTTGAGTTCAATTGCTGATAACCAGTGTTGTATATAAGCTTCTAGTATCTTTTTTATACATTAATGCTACCTAAATAATGAAGTTTAATAATGAGATAAAAGCAATAATGTTAACTGCTCCTTGACCATAGAATTTTAAAGTTGTCTTTAGAAAAATGTGGGTTTATATGATTTCTAATCCATTCTCTTTTTAAATAATAGATTTCAATTAAATATTTATAAAATGCAGAAGTATTATGAACAAGCATAGACCTCACAAATGGGAATTTAGAAGCATTTACTATACATGACATGGGAGCACACTAAAACAAATAGAAAGTGTGGAATATTTTAAATTCTTTGTACTAAGACATGCTTTACAAATAAATAAAATGGAAAAATTAAAGGGGGGGAAGAGGTCTCAATACCTGAACAGTTTCTCCAAGCAGACTTTTCACTGGTAAAAAGCCTCTTCAGAAGGAATGCCTTTGTTATCGAAGAATAAAATAATATTAAAATACAAGCCAACACCAACTTTTGCATTATGTCACAAACTCTATACAAAAGCATTTTTGCATGTTATCAGAAGAGTTTCAAGCTGCTCACCATTCAGTATCAGACCACGAGCCTGCACTCTTTACTGACTTTTCCCAATCAAACCAGCTACAAAAGTGGCCTCATAACATTCAACACTACTGAGTTTGAACCTCCAGTACACCTCCAGTGCACAGAGTGCATACTGACATAAACATCTCCACACTCACAGGACGGCAGTAATGGAGACACAAATATAATTCAGCATAATTGACCAGTAGTACAAGACATCCCTAGTCACTCAGACAAAACCCTTTAGTAGTTAACAAGCTTTAAACCATTTTAAACCATCTTTTAAACCACTGCAAGCCATAATTTGCTGATCAGGTTAAAGAAAACCTACGCATTTCCATATCCCTGCTTTGTTTTTCCATCAACACTAATGCTGCAGTCAAAAAAAAAGATATATGCTCTAAGTTACAGAGAAGGAATAATAACTGAACAAACTGTGGAAAGCAGAGTCTTGGTCTTTCTATTAGATGCCATTTCAGGTCTCAACAGTACCTCAAAAACAGTTGGTTCAACATTCACTTCTTTCCTGACACATTCACCCTGTTTTCCCATCACTGATCTTTTGCACACCTTTTTAGTAATCCACAGCAGCAGCAGGCACTGCAAGATTTCCTGCTTCCCTAGCTGGAACTCAGTTCACTTTTAATCATGCTTTAATCACTTGATTTCAAGGAAGTTGAACTGTATATAAATCTGAAAAAAACCTTGTCTATAAGAGCATTTGATATGGTAAAGACTTGGCACTGCCTTCAAGGAGCTGACTGGCCCTATTCTTTATTCTCTCCAATCCCCCCAAATAAAAGACTTTCAAGTCTAACATCAGAGACCAGACACTGCATCTGGTTTTAAAACCACAGACCTAGATAGAGCCATACTATGGAGTGTAATTCATAATTTTTTTTTAATTGATTGTTTGCCACTTAAGTGGTGCTCCTTCCTGTAATACAAATTTTTTGGTGGGACCAGTGTTTAGAGTGTCTCCAGGTAGCCATAACAGAGGTTATATGGATCAACCTGCTGCACTTCCTCAAATAAATGTCCTTCTGCAACACTATAGTTCAAAATCAGCCCATGGCCATCTCTACCTTTTTATAGACTTGTTTCCTCCACACTTCAGTTATGAAATCAAAATACAGTTAACTTTCGTTTTTTCATATTTATTTTAATTTCAAACACATAAAGAATAAATTTTGGTCTAATTTTAAACCATTCCTATAATAAAGGTATCTTACCTGTACAGGTGCTATCACTGCACAAGGGCCACCTTCAAATTGTTCTAATGCAGTTGATTCAGAGTCACTAAAGACAAATCCTGCCAAATGAAAAAAGATTATATTCAGTGAAATAAGTAAATAGGAACATGTTTATGTACATTCCTTCCCTAACAAACGACACCTGATTTATTCACCCTTAAAGATGAGGTAAGTTTTTGTTTCCCTGATAATGCAACAGAACATGGTTAAACTATCTGAAGAAAAAAAAAAGTCATGAGTCAGGTGAAAAGGACAGAAATTAATTATTTATCTCACCAATTACATCATGACCACAAAGCATCAACAGCTGGGGTTTTAAACAAAAGAATTTTTACTTAAATCATGGGGTTTATGTTATGATAGTTTATTTTTTATTGATACATTAAAATCTGTTTGTGATAATATTTTGTTTCACATATGTAGAAAAATCAAACATCTTTGAACCTTCACTGAACATCCATAATACATTTCTATTCCCTATGAAGGGCACAGTATGCCTCCCACTGATCTCATTTTTGGCCTATCAGTGTGTCCTATTAAGACTGAAATATGGTAAGTAATTTACATATTTTCTTGTAACCACTGAATCAAGCCTCTTAATGGTATTCTTTCACAGAAGATACACTAGGCTTATTGAGATGCAACATCACCTATTTTCCCTCTCCATCTTTAATGTATTTGTATTTCAGAATTATCTTACAGTCACACACTAGAAGAAATGCCATAGAAATTATAGCAAAATTGTTCTGTTACCATCTTGCCCTTAAACTTGTCTTTAAGATATGGTGATTCGTAGCTTTCATTTCTCATGGATAAATACACATACATGGACAATTAATTTGATGAAGCTGATAAATGGCAACTTACAGTGCATGATATTTTGCATTATTCTTGTAAGTGCTGATAAGATTGTGCCAAAGTGACACTAGTTCAATTAAATCTAGAAACCATGCAACTGTAGTCAGCAACCAACGAGCAAGTGGGGGCAGGCAAAAAGGGGATACACATGCACCTTTTCACAGTGTCAGTCTCAGCAGAAAAAATATTCAATACCTGTTTCCCCCAGTTTCTCCTTTTCCCAATTCTGCATCATTACATGCTGCCATATCAAAAGCATCTCTAGTCCCTGGATACGAATTTGAGTTGGGGAAATGCATCTCCCCCCTGCTACAGCATGACAGGTACATCACCGAAGTGGCAAGAGAGAGAACTACTACATGTTTTGTAGGCCACATTTCATCACAGAAATGGTAGCTGTTCCAAAACAAGGTGAATTTTTTTTATTCTAAAAAAGGATCATTGCAGCCATGGGGTTTCCCCTGTATCTGACCGAAGGCTCCAGGTCTATTTTTAACCACATATGCAAATGTGCATTACAAAGATATATTTTATATCCAAAACCCAGATGCATGTCATGCCTACATACATAGATCCAGCTTCACCTAATGTAGCAACAAAGCTTCACTAATTCATACTTCAAGAAAGGTTTGCAATAGTGTCATTTCACTCCTCCATTAACATGCCCTAATAAGAAGTATCACCAGTCCTTTAAACTTTCTGAATTAGTTTCTGAAGGCTTAGCAAACTAAAAGGTAAGTCCTCCTCTACTTTGAAGCATTACTGCATGCCATCTAAGCACACTGCAACAATAAGGCTTTTTTAGTTTTTTTAATTATTTGGTCACTGCAGAAAAATAACATACTTGGATGTGGTACCATTAAACCACACTTTAGAAATCTTGAATTTGCTTCACATTCTTCAGGCTTCTTATAGAAATCATGAACTGTCTCAGTTTAACCCTGCCCTCTTTTTCAAAATTGCTTCCTAAAAATAAAGAACATTGACCGTGATCCACCAGAACAAATACAAACTTGAGACAGACAAGGCAAAGTTGATACTACACAGAACTTGACAGAATAAAACCACAGAAAAAATAATACTTGAAGAAACACTTTACTTCTATTTACTTAAATGCTGTTTAATGTTTAATAAACATAAAGGTTCTAGAAGCTTTAAGGGAAAAAACAGGCTTCAGACAGTATGGTTATGCTCTCTTTTTAAAAAGTTCTATAAAATCTGAAGTCAGCTCAGATAAAATTTCAGAAACCAGCAGTCTGAGGTCCAGCTGGATTCAAGTCTACTTCAGCCTGCAATCACACCTTCTTACCTTTTTAACCCTCCACAGCAGTCACATCTTGGACAATCTCTATAAATACTCATCAACTCCACGCTCTTCCTTATGATTCTTAAGAATAGCCTGGCCACTCTTTAAACTACCAACTAAGATGAACATCTCTGATTCAGACTAATTTCTACTTACTCTCACTCTTAACCAGTCATATATCTATCACACAGCTCTTTTCACTCAAAATTTCACGAAGAAAAGAGATGTTATAATGCAGCAAAATAATATTCTTTAATTGTCTGCCTTTTATCCATAAGTGCAATTATCACCATTTATCTGTAAGAAACACAAAATAGTACCATTACCATTCATCTTCGGTGTCATTTATAACATTATTAAATACTCTACTGACCCAATTTTTTCAACATCATTACTGCTCTACTGCATTTGGGGCAGAAGGGGGAGGGAGAAGATCCAGATTCATGTTAGTAATCAGAGTATTGCCCAATATTTTGAGCTATGACATTCACAAATATGTCTTTATATCTTTATATCATGCAAAGATTTATTCTCCTTATTTCCCCCAAATATAGCATTTACCAAGGCCCATGTTTCTTTCTCACACCTAATTCTCAGCTCTCCTATGTACATTTTGCCAAAATTAACCTATGACTTCATTGCCTACTCTTGTCCTTCATCTGCTATGCCACATCACGGTCCAAAGCACTACAAAAACCATTCATTCTTCTATTATGACTACTCCACCACTTTCCTGCATCTTTTTATTATTATCTGATTTCTAAAAATTATTTCTTCCACCCAAGACAACTTAGACATTAATAACACTGTCATTTCACAGAGGATGCTGTGTATTTTCAGTATTTTCAGTCTGTGCAAGAACCACTCTAACTGAATAAAAGAGACAAGGGAATAGTAAACAGCATGCAACACCAACCACATCAGAAAACCCCTTGCTCTCTCTCTGATCCATTCTAGCTAGAAAGATGCTGTGCTATTAGTTTTTTGTCCTGTTCTCTGCTGACCTGGCCTCTCACCGCAGAAGTCTAATTTTTTCTCTCTTTTGGGATACAAGAACTGCCTGACAGAAACACTAGAATAACCCATTATTACTAGACCAATACTACAACAAAACTCCACTTAATTGGTTACGGATAAAGAGCCAGGAAGTCCTGGAAGGGTTTGAGGAAAGTATCCAAACTACCTAGTAGGCTACTACTAAACTGGGTAACAAAGTGCCAGAAAACAACGTAAGATTTCAATATGTCTTCTTTTTTTAACACCTTTGAAAAAAAAAAAACCAAACCCACGAAACAAAACAGCTACAGAATACTGATACTACAGAATTCAGATACTTCTGAAAACTTCTGAATCTGTACCCTGGTAAGAGCCTTCTATGTGAGCACTCCTCTGGGACTTTCATTTTCTTTAAGCCTGTCAGCCTGTCCAGAGTAAGGAATAGACTCACCAGCACCATATCCTTTCTTAAAGTAAGAACAATATCTTCCAGCTATTCCTTTATGGGCCCAGGTGGCAGAAAAGAGTTTCAGGTTCACTAATTATTCAGATAATTGTGTTACAAAGCATTTCAAATTCTTACTTCTCTATGCATATTCCAACTACACTGGCCACCATGCCCACTAGCCAGAAAATACAACCTTCTTAGCAACTTAACTTACATGTTCATAACTCATTTTTTCACAGTGAATGTTATCTCCTATTCTCTTTCCAGTTTAACAGTGCTGAAAGGGCTGTTACACAGGACACAATCCCTCCAAGAAATGTACATTTCTGCCCTAAAGCCTAGCTTTTCATTCAGCAAGCTTCACACAAGGTTTTGCATTCTTCAGAATGAATTTATCAAGACAACTCTGCATTAAAGAAATACGAAATAAATATTTAAATGTCATATATAACAGAAAGGGATTGGACAACCTAAGACAGCAAGACGTGGTTATTTTTTCTGTAAAGACAGTATCACTGTCCCAAAACCAATACCTCACTCTAAGGGAGGAAAGAAGAAAAAAGCCTACAAGTACAAAACTGAGAACTAAAACTTTCCCAGAGAAGGCTATTAGGTAGCTTGTCCCTGCTGTTTTTCCAAAAACCACTGTTGTCCCACATTTACTAACAGTACAGCTTGTGTTAGCAGGACAGTCCACCTCCTCCTGTCAAGTACTGCCTACTTCTATTTAAAGAGAAGCTCAAAGTCAGTAATCATCAATACTTCTGTGCTTGAAGACCTCAGTATTTTTTCCCCATGATATGCAAATTCCGGGAAGCAGGTTTGGCTTCTAACTTCTAACTGAGTAATATGGAACTTGAGATGGAAAGCACACAAATACAAACATTCTACAAGTGACAGTCATCAAAACATTTAAGAAAAGTACATAGATACCAGTGACTATTCCTCTCCCAACAACCAAATGAATTAAACATTACTAAATTTAACTCAGAGGAGCATTTTCAAATTACTACTTCTACTTAAGACTTTGGAGAACGGCAAGTGTATTCTTTCTGCTCAAAATTCATCTGCTTGCCTGGTAAAAATATTATTTCCAAGTAGCACTGCCGTGATCACAGTCTAGCAATACTACAAGTCAAATGACTTAAAAACGTTACAGGATGCAGCTTCTCAACTAACCATGTAATAAAAGCCCACCTCGTGATATTTGGTCAGAAAGAAGAGTTCCAGGTACATAAAAAAAGGAAACCTGGAAGGAATGGGAGAGAAAGAAGGAAGCCTGGAAAGAAGACCAGAGAAAGAAAAGAGAAGTTTCAGCCCACTCACCCAGCTCTCAACCTGGAAACTGGAGGAGGATCCAGATAAAACAGACATTTTTACATTGTACATTACCCATACACACACAAACTACTATTAATACCTTCACACAATGCTTTTGCAGTTAAATGGTTGTTTTAAAAAGACTGTCCCATACTTTTCTTTCCAAAGACCAGTGAGACACAGCTTATGCAATTCTGAAAGGATACCGTGCTCAAACCCCCCAGACATTCACATTATAGAATCGTTATGCCTTGGGCTTGATCTGAAGAGCAGCTTTATGAATGGAATTTGTCTCCTGGATCAATGAAGAAAATGACTCCTAACATGGGTACGTTTCTTTAGGGTTCAGTGCTTCTACTACCTCCTTCCCAAGTCATCGTATCTATGCCAGGAATCTGCCAAGAGCAGACTGAAGCTTTGCACTACATTTCTGTGTCTGCTTTGAGGATTCTGGTAAACAGATTCTCCAGAGTTCAAACTGCAAATTCTGCTGCAATCATAAAGGAAACAAATTCTACAAAGAAACCCCACACTAAAAACCTCACAACAACTGCAACAGCAAATTTGTAGCCATGCCTTTGTTAACTCAGGAATAAAAACAATATATTTAAAGTTGCCAATGCAGCAAACTGAGGGAATTATTGTTGCTAACTTCCAACAGCACATCCACATGAGCTGGGTTAGTAACTGCCTGCAGATCAGCCCATCTTCAGTCCTGATCAAATGAGGTCATGGAATTTGGTGCATGAGGGGGATTCCTGGAAAACTGCTGCCTTCACTGAGAAACTGACTGGTTTGAGTCTTACACCCTCAACACCCTCCCTATTCTCTGCTTTTCTTCGCAAATGAAAATCACAGTTCCCAATTTCCAAAATGTTTGAGAAAGGATAAGACAACATCTACCAAGCATCTGAAATAAATGCCAGTGTTTGCACTACATTTGAAAAAAAAAACAACAAACCACAGACGCAAAAAAAACCTCAACACCAAACTAGTTATTTGATGTTTTCTGCACATATTACGTGAAACGAGGGTCTACCTTTTAAACTATGCAGTCTTGGTAAATAATACAGCTTGATATTTTTATCTGTGGTTTTATTCTGTTAAATCTTGATGAGTCAGTGTTGACACAACTGCTTTGCAGTAAGTAAATGCTGCAGAACTTTTTCAACCGCATAGAAACAGAAAGTTGGGTAAAAGTATTATGGTGCTACACAACTGACTCAAACTGACTGTTCTGATTCTCAGCACAAGACCTCCGAACAGCACACTCATTTATCAGGCTTTGCTACACAAAATTGATTATACTAAGGATGATATAGAGGAGGCAACAGATACACTACACAGTCTAGTCACAGGACTTTCCCTGAAGACAGAAGGCTTCTTTGCAGAAGCCACCAAGAACACCAGAGACCATTACCATTAATCCTTCATTGGATCATAAGTGCAGGGCATTGTAACACAGTTTTCAATAAATTTTGAAACTCCTAAAAGTTTTCATAGAAAATATCTTCAAAATGTCAATTATTGCAATTCAACATTACCAGTTAAATAAATAATTAAGCTTTTTAATACCAATTCTTCTTTAGTGACTTTGCACAAACCTTGTACTGAAACAGCAACATTGCCAAAACTCAAAAAGAGATATTTCAGAAAGTAATTATATTTCAATAATCAGTTCATTAGGAAAAGTAACAGCTTTACTGTGCCTGCTTAAATTCTAGATCTTAGAAGAAATTTGGCATTTTCCCCCCAAATATTATCACTGAATTATCTGAACACAGATAAACCTAGGGAAAAAGATATATGAGTCTGGTAATACACTGTGTGCTGTGATGAGGAGTACCTGAAACTACGTAGATGACAACATTCTTCTTACAAAAAAAAAAAAAAGGAGCAAGGAACAGAAAACACTAACAAACTTCTGTTTCAACCAAATTTACACTGAGGCTTGAATGCAATATTTTTAAAAAATCTGTAAATTCCACTGTCACTTGGGAATTTTCTCCAGGAATTAGTGTTTTTTTCACGAACATCATAACCATTACTAGAACTCTTCAAAGCCCACAGTCAGTTATAAAGAAGGCGATTTTTCCCTTCTTTCAGCCAGGACAGTTTCACAGACTGATTTCTTGCATATCATTTTTACAAGCAAGCCTCCATATTACCCCTTACAATTGTAGCTTTAGAAGAATAACAGTAAGTCTCCACTGAGAAGAAACTTTGCATAGGTTACATAATTTAAATATAGAAGAAAACACCTTACAAATACCCGAGGTTCCATCGTTATTGCTGCTTTATCGCTTGCCACATCCTAAAGAAGGCATGCACCTGCTTCCTTGGCCAAAGAACCCGTTTAAAAAAAGAAATCTGTGCGTTTCTATCCCAAGCCTGACCCCACTTTTGCTAAGTCTGTTTGTGACTCACATATTCTCAGCAAAACAAACAAACAAAAAACCAACGAAAACCAAAGCAGAACTTATGCTCGTGTTTCCACGAGCTATGTAAAATCGCGCCACGAGACGAAACACTCAGGAAATGCATTTCCCTTTCTTTACTCAATTATAAGCTCCCTTGGGGATTTGTGGCCGAAAACGACCGGGCTGCGAAAAAAAATGAAATAATTATTTAGCGAGTGGAGCCGCCGCATCGGGTTTTTGGGGTTTTGCTTGGGTTTTTTTTGGCGTGGGCCACAGGGCGGCGGCACAGCAACGCGCGGCGCCCCTCACTCAGGACACGGCCCCGCGGGCGGGGGAGCCGCGGGTGTGTCCCGGCGGGCGGGCCCGGGGCG
>JAYRBT010000082.1:20218723-20253717 GCA_036023395.1 Myiotriccus ornatus | reverse complement strand
GGGGCCGCGCGCGCCGGGGGGCGGGGCCGGGGCGGCCCTTCCGCTTCCCCGGCAGGCGCCGCCCCTTCCGCGGGCCGGGGCCGTGAGGGGTGTGGGGATGGGCAGCGGCCCTGGCGGCAGCGGGGGAAGAAAGAGCCTTTCGAGGCGGAGGGGCCCCGGGTGAAACGACTGTGTGCCCGCACTTGGAGTTGTTCGTGCGGCGTGCAGCCGGAATCGAGCTGCGGTGTTGCGCCCACCCGCGTAACAGAATCGCAGAATCGTTAGGGTGGGAAGGGACCTCTGGACGTGGAATCCTGGAGTCATCAAGGTTGGAAGAGACCTTTGTTATCATCGAGTCCAACCATAAGCCCAGCACTACCACTGTAACCCTTAAACCACTAAAGCGCGTCACTCAGCGCCACATCCAGGCGCCTCTTAAACACTCCCAGGGGTGGCGACTCCAGCACCTGCGTGGGCAACATATTCCAGTGCCTGACGACCCTAACAGTGACATTTTTCTTCTAATACCTAATCTGAATCTCCCCTGTGATGATCTTCATGCCATCTACTCCAGTGCGGCTGACAGGAACGTGTCCGGGTGGGGTTTGAGTGTCTCCAGAGGGAGGCTCCACGAGCTCCCTGGGCGGCCGTTCCAGTCCTCTGCCACCCTCAAAGTACAGAAGTTGTTCCTCGTGTTGAAGTAGAACCTCTTGTGGTGCAGTTTATGGCCACTGCTCCTCTTCATACTGCTGGACACCACCAAAAAGAGTCTGTCACCGTCCTCCTCACGCATGCTTTTGAGATATTTACATACGTTAATGAGATCCCCTCTCAGTCTTCTCTCCTCTAGACTGAGCAGATCCAGCTGCCTTAATCTTGCCTCATAAGAGGTTCTTCAACCCCTTAATCATTTCTGTGGCCCCCCTCTGGACCCTCTCCAATAGTTCCTTGTCTTTCATCATGCAATTAGTGCTTTTATGGAGATTGAGCACGTATCGAGGCAATCATTCTGAATTAAGTATGAGAACAGCCGATATCAAGGGTGTTTATAAGCTTTCTGACGTGTCATACCACAAATTCATCAGAAGGTGGGGTGGTTGTACTTCTGATTTTTAAATGTTTTCCCGTATGTGTACAATTAAGCATTTTATTCAATAATTACTAACAAGTCATCAATTTCCTTCAATATCGATTAACAGAATGAATCTGGACTTGCATAACTAATGCAATTATAAGGACACTTTTTGATTTTTAGCATAAAGAAAGAACTCCAAAACAACGGGAAAGAATTTATTTAGAATTAAAGGCATCATAACAGCAAAATCATGTTCTTTACATACTATAATAAAGGCCATTGTGTTGCTAGTTTTTTGTGCATTTTGAGATGATAGTGCAGTAAAATGCAAATTTTTTGTAGTACTTTGAGTTTAATACTGGGTATACCAGACTTGAAATTGTAAATGTCCCACGAGCAAGAGGAAAATAACAAAGTACATTTATTTTAAAGTGTAGTGTTGTATAGACATTTGAAATATTTCAGAGAAGAATGCATCAAAATGGTTTGATGGTGCAAGTCTAAGCTAGCTCAACAAAGTTCAGACTATCCATTGACAGGAAGGCTTTACGAGGTGGAGGAAAGAAGTGCAAGTTTTAGCCCATCTCTTCAAGTTCCTGGGCTTGTTCTAGGGAAGTAAATTTACATTGTCGTGTATACTGAGGGTGCAATCTGAAAAACAATTCAGTAAACAAGTGGAGAATGGAGAGGAGAAGGTACTGTAAAACATGGATGCTGAACCTACAGTTGGGTGACACCCACTGCTGTATGGCAGAGGAGTTGTGTGGCACCACCCAGAGGTACCAAAAGTCTGGAAAAGCTCATCCTCCACTTCCATCTCTGATGCACTGAATTATCACTTCCAGGAAAACATTGTGTATGTTTCCAGAGAACAGCAACAAAACTGGTGAAGGGTTTAGAGAGTAAGCCATGTGAAGAGCAGCTAGGGGAGCTGGGGGTGTATAGCCTGGAGAAAAGGAGACTGAGAGGGGATCTTATCCCTCTCTACAATGACCTGAAAGGAGGTTATAGCCAGGTGGGGATTGCCCTGTTCTCCTGGGCACCTAGTGACAGAAGGAGAGGACATACTCTAAAGCTGCACCAGGGGAGGTTCAGGTTGAACATCAAGAAGAATTTCTTCAGAGAAAGGGTTGTCAAGCATTGGAATGGACTGCCCAGGGAGGTGGTGAAGTCACCATCCCTAGAGGTGTTCAAGAAATGACTGAACGTGGCACTTATTGCTACAGTCTAGTTGACAAGGTGATGATCAGTCCAAGTTTGGACTTGATAATCTTGGAGATATTTTCCAACCTAAATTATTCTATGACTCTATGATAATTGTGGAAAGCAAGTTGATTAGAATGAGAGTGCCCTTTGATTTCATGGGTGGAAACAGGTATCCACAGTGAAACAGATGTAAGTAAAAGCTCAGTCACAACCTGGAGAGCTGTGAGCCAGAAGAGATCCTGCAGTTTAATGCACTCTAAATTAGAGTGCAGCAGTTTTAATTTCTCATCAGAGTGTGGAAGAATGCTTATCAGCTGCAGATCTGTGAATACAGACCTGCAGGTTAGCTAGCAGCTCATACTCCTGTAAAGTCACAATATAAACTTAGATCTATATTTCTAACCTGAATTAGAATGACAAATAGCCACATTTTGGTGCAGTAGCAGTATTTTTGTGTAGCAGTGACAGGCTTGAAGCTACTGCCTTGTGTTGTGTAAAAATGCTTTCACCAGCAACTGATGGATAACTCTGATTTTGCTAATTTGCTCCATATAACTTGAAATGAGAAAATACTTCTTCAGAGTTAGTCACAATACTGACAGAAGCAAAGACAGTAATGAGAGACACAAGATGTAAAGTGATTTGACCCATCTTGGTTTGGCTGGCATACAGCACATGGAGTTCAATGTAGAAAAATAAAAATTAATGAATCTAGGAACAAGGGAGCAATTTTGGGGACGCGTGCCAACTGGAACAATCTGCCATGTACTGGTTAGAAAAAGCATAAGGAATTATTTTGGAAATACCACAAAATAGTACTGGAATTATTAGCCTCACTAATACAAATGGGAAAAGGCAAGCTGTATAGTCAGCTGTAGGAAGAACCGGAGCAAATAAGGCTGTGGATAACATCAGTTATGCTTTTTGATCTCTCACTGTCCATGTTTTAAGTGTTGGGCATTCATCAGCTAGTGATATGTTGCATATGCATACCAAAGATTTGGACTGGGAGATTTCTGTGTGAATTTATGTAGGCCGTTGAATTGCAGTTAGTGAGGAGTAAACTAAAAAGGAAGATTAGAAGAAACTACAAGTTCACTTGTGTCTAATACCAGGTTGACATCTATGCTGTATTTCAGAAATAAATGTAAGTGGATTGGAGTCAGAACTCTGAACAAAGAAAGTGCAAATCTGCACACAAATACATGAAAATAGTATTTTCTAGAATGATGAAACTGGTCTTTAAATCTTGTGTCTGTGGACTCTGGGATGTACATACAAACTGTACTATAAAGTCAGGCATTCATGGAGGATAAACAGGAGACATTCGCATATTGGGTCTTTAACTCCTTAAAATACTTAGAGGTATGCAAATCAAGAACGATTCAAAATTACTGCTCTACTGCATTGTTTGGTTATATTCTGAGTAGTATGCATAGGTTTTTAAGTACTTTTTCAAACTGTTTCTATTACATGCATTTTTTCTTTTTTTTTTTTTTTAATGTTGGACTGCCATCATGTGGTTGGTTTGGTGACTTAATGTGTACTTTTAAAAATACATGCAAGGTGTTTTTTTCTTTTAAACATTATGCACTATTCACTTTGTGTGGGTGTGGGGGTATGGGGGGTGTGTGTGTGTGTGAAATACTGTTCATTCCCTCTGCAGGCTGGTGTGGTGGGCCTGGGGTTTCTGGGTTTTTAGGAAAACACAGAAGCTGCTGTTGTCTCCCTTCTAATCTCTAATTCAACCTCACTCAGATTAGCTTGATTCTGTTGGTTGCAGCATGTAACATCTTAGAACACTTCTCCACTAGACAAAAGGAGAAGGTAAAGAACATAAGCGTATACTCTGTATGTGTGCAATCCCTTTAGGTTTACTTAATTTGTATTTTAAGTGTTAAGTCTCTTCATGAGAAAAGTTTTTGGCTTAATTGAGAGTTATGGGTTTACTGCTATGAACTGTTGACAGACAACAGTACAAGTTACAGACATTGTACATGTTTGCCAGACAAATCCCAGTGAAGTTCATCTACACTGAAATAGGTTTGCCTTACTTGTCTTTAAAAATACTGGCCTGTGTGGTAGGAAAAACCTGAATAGATGCAAGGTTACTTAGTCCCTACAGCTCCAAAGGGAATAGCAGTGGTGTTGTGTTACTAAATTGTTCTGAGGAGGTAGAAATGATTCTTAAAATTAAAATTTTCTCCAATTCCCTTTTCGGTTTGCATCACACTGTCCCTCTGTCCCCTTACCCCAACAAAGCAAAAATCAATCAAGTTTGTAGAGAAAAAATGTTATTTAAAATTTGAAATGTTGTGGTGGACAAGAAAAGATTGTTGAACCAAATCATAAAAGTGTTTAGTTGTCTACCTGTTGTTTGGATGTCTATTTCCTACTGATGGGAATTTATCTGGACTTTGTTTATAGTGCAACATGAAGTGTTATATTCTGTTTGCTCTCAGGGTGATCTCTGAGAAGAAATTTTAATATGAAAAGTCATACTCAAAATTCTGTTGTGTGCACATTTTTATCTGCAGAATAAAAAATGTCACCAGCTTACAAAATGCTGATTACTCCATCCCTTGCAGCAGAGGTAACTTCTGGACTGTGGCTGACATTGATTCTTCCTACTAGTTCTTGGTTAAAAGGTGAAGATAATTGTACTAGCAGTGATGGCAAAGTGAGTCGCTGATCCCTGGTTTTTGCCTGGGTTGGACAGGGAGACACTGTATGGAAGAGACAAGAACATGGTGTCATGCTCATCTGCCCAGTGTCCCCATCCTGAACTGGGATAGCTCCGCAGGGTTTTTTGTCTGGCCAAGACCCTACGATCCAGGGAATGGACAGAGTAAATTTCCTTCTGCCAGCAGGAAGATGGGGAGGGAAACTGGGGCACAAAAATTAAATTTTTCAGCTGTCAAGGGACATACTATGGCCCTGACACTTGCATGGTCCCTTTTGTCTCTCCTTAGGCCTCCTTATTTAAGAAGAGGGTAAAAATTATATTTTAACCTGTGTATCATCACCAGATTCTCTGAGAAGTTAGAGTCCAAGTCTAAGAAACAGAAAGCTCTCATGTGTCTCATTTTCTCTTTTGAAATGATGAATTAGTGCTGAATTTGAAAAAGTTCTTGGTGACTGACTCCTACTGAAATTATAGAAAAGAGAAAATGGGCGATTTCTTGGTAGATATTTGCCCTCAGAATCTGTTGAGGAGATTAAACAAGCTAGTGATTGTCCTGTGCATGTGACTGTTTGGGGTTGACATCCGTGCGGAATGGCAAGAATTTTCTGGAGAATCACAGCTTTCTGTGATAGCCCATATAGCAAGGTGAAAAGGAGTTATTTCTTGTGTATATAACTTATATACAGTGTCCTAATACTATAGACAATAGATTTGTTTCAGGCAAGCTGTTTAAAACTGCTGGAGCTTAAACTCCATCATTTGCAGTAGCATCAATAGCAAATCCCCCTGTATTCATATTGCAAGCTACGTCAGAAAATAACAGTTCTACTCACTGTTGCATTTCATTTAAGATTCATAAGTGTGTGGTAAAAAAAGTATGACAGAAAATGGTCTATTTTAGAAACAGTCATTTATTCCCTTTTTGCAAGTTACCATGGCATTTTCACATTGTTTAATGACAGGAGCTGTCTTCTCTCTTCCAAAGTATACTGAGGTTTTCTATTATTTTCAAATAAAATGATCTTACAGAGAGGTAAATTTAAACATCTATTATTTTTGTGTGTTCAGTCAGTGTGTGGCTCACAGCAAACATCTCTGGATTATGGACAGCAAATTTTTTGAAGAAAAATAATTAAAAAAATGGTATTGTAATTCGCAATAAAAAGCCTGTAATTATTAAGACTATTAGGAGTATAATTAAATTAAGACTGTCAAGTTCCAGCACAGTGATGCTAATACTATATCTCTGGCATTATTAGTAAAAAGTGTCTCAGCCAAGCTCAGTACGACAGGAATGGGCTAATAACTTGCTGTGCAGTCAATACTGTTTGGTTAATTGCAGAGTTTACCTAGCAATGACAATGCACAGAAGAGAAGAAAGAGGCATGTAGAGTCATCAGTTTTAGTTGTATGAACTACATTTCAAACTAAAAGGTCATTTGATGGAAAAGACTGAATTGTTTGATTTCAATAAAGCTGAATTGAAATAGGTTAATTGCATTGACATGTTAAAAGAATTAAATGTGCATAATTTAGTCAAAATTGAACAGGAAAGTTCCAGTCTTCTAAAAGGACTGGTTTCCTGCAGAAAGTGCCATTTAGACTAGCTTTATTTATTAGCTTGGAGTGACTGAAAAAAGTTGGTTTAACTGGGGAAGTTTTGTTTCCAAGCAGGTGATGCGTTGGAAAATGTTGTGTTGGAATGAAGAGGTGGTTCAGATTGCTGATAGGAGAAAACAAAGATACTCAGAAAGTGGTCTGTACTAGAGGGGCAGGAAGGTTCAAAACCATTTAAGTGTCTTACTCCCTTAATTCTTTTTCTTACTCTTACATGTTTTCTGTTTCAAACTCCTCTTTTCTAAAAGCCTGACACATTGGTTCTCATCTCCTTTTCATCTACAATACTGATGTTTAATGATAATTGCCTTTTTTTTAATTTTCCATCCTTAACCATCTTTTTGTCTCCTAAGCATTAATCTAAATGTTACTGCTTTTTTTTTATTCTTGCAACGCTCTATCTCTTCCTGTATGACATTTTGTCCCTCAGATATGTGATGAAAATTCATTATTTCATCTCTTTTCACAGAGGTAGCTGAAAATCCTATCTACTTTCATAGTGATACCTTTTCTGCAAGAATCTGTGAGTTCCTTGGGCCTGTGACACATTTGTGTCTGAGATGCAGTCTGCAAAAGTATCACATACTGGTGACATTTTAACAATATGTAAGTAAGAATGCAAGGATCAAATTCAAAGGGAGAAACCACGTTGGGAACAATCACTTATTCAGAGGAGATGCTGGGCAGTACTGAGAAAAGCAACCATCAGATGAGAAACCTCAGGGAAAAGGACGTCATGAGTAACCTCAGAATTAAGTTGAGATGGGTCTTTCATCAGAAGATGAATTCCTACTTCCTCTTTATGGAATGTTATCATCACACCAAAATAAATAATAGGATTTTATACTTCACTGTAGTTATATATAGCTCATTTGTATGGGCTGTAAATGAGTGCATCATGCACTCGAGCTCAACCTTTGGAAGAATTCAACCAGTGGTTGCTTCAGATCATGAAATTAACTGGTTTACCGTATTTGAATGAAAATTCTTTGCCCAATAGAGGGTGTTGTAGCTCTTAGAATAGCTAGAATACTGCTGCTTAGTCTAACTAAATTCAGTGGGGAAAAAAAATCCTTGGCACATTCCTGTGGTTAAGAAATTAAGGGTCGGGGAGGTTTGCTGATTTATAGCAGCTGAACATCTGCTTTGGAACACACAAATTAAAGGATTCAAATTTACAGTTTCCCACAACAACCGTGACTTGTCTCTGTTTTACAAACTGTTGGCATTTTTTCTGACAACTTTTATTCTTGAACATATAAACCGTTTTAGGGTTTGGTTTGAGGTTTTTTTTTCTTTTTAATTTCTCCCCCAAGAAAATTATGTTGATATTTTTGTTTTCTTCCCACTGTCTTATTTTTTTAAAAAAACAGAAGAATAAAGACTAGTAAAATCTAGTGACCTCTCTCCTGTCATTCTAAGTAGCAATTGATAGACATCAAAGCTTCAAGAGATAATTGTGATCTAGAACTGTCTAGATAAATTAGGAGTATATCCTCAATATCACATTCCTCTCTCAATTAAAAACTGTGTAGATGAATAGCATCATTTCGTCAATACTACATTCTTTTGTTAGTTAAAACCATCTATTCCTGAAATAAAATATTTGGAATGATTTATGGTCCTTATGGACCGTAACTGCAAGTATTAGAAAGGCTTTTTTTTGAAATTTTGCCATTAGATGGAAATATACAAGTTTCCCTGTTTTGTACAAATGCAGTTTTCTTTGGGTTTTGTGAAACTCTCAATTCCAGAACAGCCTGATTCTTTTAAGAGGTGGGGTTTTTTCTCTTCTCACTTCTCTCCTGCTTCTTTGAAATGTACTAAGTAGCTTTAGGTATTACATGTGCTTTGGAAAAAATATATGAACTCCTGAAAATCAAGTCTAAAAAGAAAACCCATTCAGCACAGCAGTGGGACTGATGCTAACACTTCTGGTACAAAAAAGTAATCAGCAGATAAATCAAAAGTATTATGGCAATTTTCATCTTAAGATGGCTGGCTGTGGAAAACAGGGGAGGCAGTCTGATATTCAAACGTCACTTGAGTCACTAGAAATGTTTGAAGTTTAAATGCTTGTTATTAAATTGTATGAAACTGGTAGTGTCAGAGCCTGTTCTGCAGTTTGACATATGGTACATCCTTGCACAGTGTTATACAAAACTTAACATTGCTTGCAGTGTGTATGGATGAGTTTCAAAATCCATTTGTCTCTCCTAATACTTCACTAATTTCTTTGTTTTAAAAATCTTCCTAAGCAGTTAGCATGAATATACTTTCAGCAATATCACATATGTACAGAGAAGTCCTAGTGCAGCTTTCCTCTCATCTTTCTGTGATCGCTTCATTCTGGAGCAGTGCAACTGAAAACAAAACTCAGGAGCACATCAGGAGATCTGAATGTAAGTTAGTGCTATGTTGTATTGCGTGACATCAGAGAAACATTTTTGCCCTGGAACCTTTTTCATATGACATTGAAAAGAAGTGCGGCTTAGCATGGCAAAATTTTCCACAAGCTTTCTGTATTTTAGCGAAGAAATACATTCATTTCAGGCAATAAGAGATGAGGATGCATACCCTAGGAATCTTGCACTTCTGAGCTTCCATTGCTGTTGTATTTGCATGAGAAGTTGCTACACTGTCAGAGCAAATTAAAATCCCAACCCCTTTTTTGAGTTTCAGGAGGTGTCATGTTTGCAATGAGCAGAACTCCTGGGAACAGAGAAGTTTCCAAAAAAAATTTCAGAAGAAAATACAAGCCCAGCAAGGAACTGGTTATGGCTTCCCAGATTTCTGGATTTTTATTTTCTAGTTTGCACCAGTTGGAAATAGTTGCTGAGCAACTCCTTCCTGTGTACTCTGGCTGCTTCTCATCTGTGATAACTTTCTTTAGGTCACCTACGTATCCTCTGTGCTGTGTGGTCTGGGAGGGTCATCTGCTTTCTATTCTGTGATGAGATGACTGGCTAAGCCCATAAGAGTAGAGCAGATCTTGTATACCTTGAATTTAGCAAGGCCTTTAGCGGTGTACCTAGTGGTTTTACAACCAAACTGGTGAACCATGGACTGCATAAATATTAAGATGGGTGGAAAATTATCTCAACCGTTAATCTTTAAGGGTAGTGATCACTGGTACAAAGCTGGTTATGAGTGGCTTGACACAGAAATTTATGCCAACCATGATTGTTCTCAGTGACAACTTGGGTGACTGGATCAAGTGCCAGTTTGGAGATATATGTGTTGGGAAGGGTGTTCAGTACACTGAATTGCAGGGTTCCTGTTTGAGGAACTTAGTCAGGCTCCAGAAATGGGCTGTCAGGAACTGCATGAAAATCGCCGAAGGCAAATACAAAGTTCTACATCTGGGGTGGACTATGCCCGTGCAACAGGACAGGGCAGCACTGGCTGGCTGGGAAGCAGCTTTGTAGGAAAGGACCCAAGGCCCTTGTTTTCTCTCTTGTAATGGTTTCCCCCTTGCCAAAGTTAAATATTTATTTATAGTATCCAATAAAATAAATGGTAAATGGTAGTTATAGAGACATTATAGTCTCACTATGGGGTTAAATACACAGACAGTTCTGGGTGAAGTTATAACCATGTACTCCATCAACTTCCGTTTTTACATCCATGAGATGAGGCATTAAGAACAGTTTTTATCTTGCAAAATGAAGTAAGGGAAACAATAAGAATTTATTGCATCCCATAAACAAAAGAAAATAATGAGAATAGGATTTAAGAAATAATGTGCTAAACAATCCAGAAATTAATATTAAATATATACAGTATATATCTAAAGTAATTCAGTGTAATAAATAATATGGAAAGAATATGGTAAACCCTAAGACCTAGTTTAGTTTCCACATATTGTTGTTTTATGTAAGATCAACCAGGCCTTATAGGAAACCACAGAACATAATTTTGCAGTGCACGCATTTGAACTGGGTTTGTGTAAGTAAAGACAGAAATACTAATGTGCCAAATGTTTCCAATGTAACCAAATGTTATTGCAACCTTGCTGTTTGCATGTAGATTCTGCTATAACTGGGTCTTTTGTTGTCCTCGAGCTTCTTAGTAGTCATGGTCTGCAGTAGTTGATTACCCTTCTTGACTCTATGTTTTGATATGTCTAAATTAATATTTTAGATTACTGAACAGAATTAGGATTCAGTGGAAAAATTTATTATTGACTTGTTGGAAATTAGGTGAGGTCTGTAAGCATTGTCTCCTGCAGTATGGTTTTGGAGTATTTTTAAAGTAAAATTGAAAATACATTTTACAAGTATTTTTAATAAACATCTTAGTAACATTTTTGCCAGTGAGGTTTTAATAAGCATGAAAATATATTATGCTCTTGTATATAACTGTAAAGAAATATAGTTATGTCAATTATTTGATCAGAATCTTAAGGCCAATAAGGCCCAAATTTGGATGGATTTTCAACAAATGGTTTTCAACAGCTGTTATTTTTCTGTACTTACCTATGACTTGTCAACAAAACTGAGTTATAGAGCATAATTCAAGAACCAAAGCAAACCAGCTTTCACAGGGGAAGTTATTTAAAATTATATGTTCACTTTTTTTAATAATCACACAAATACCGGTATTAGTTCCCTAGATAGAAGATTATCTCTTTCCTTTTTCTGAATAAATTATATTAAAATCTTGTTTAGGATGGTGTTGGAGATATTTTGATGTTGGATGCCAAGTACATCATAAAAGTTCAATACCTGTCCAAATTTCTGTTAGCGTGAAACTTAGCACAAATGCTGGTGCCAGACCTTCGACCTTGTGTCAGCTTAAGAGTCTGGCAGAGTTTTACCAGATGGTCTTCCAGCCGCTCACCTGGAACACTGAAGGCAATAGAAAGTCTGCTTGGTCTTTTGAAATATAAATCCTGTTCCCCGTGCCTCAGTATGGATTCCCAGGATTGAATGCTGTCTTTATCTATGGAGGTTTTGGATAAAAATGCTTCTTCAGAATCATGAACAGTTGAAAAAATGGGAGAGATCGGTTTTATTTTGCATCTAAAGCTAACTGAAAAGCTTCACCAAAATAATCCCCCCCGTGATTTATTCAGCTCCAAGTGTAGCATTCAAAAACTTCTCTAAGCTATATTGTTATGGTAGGCCTAAAAGGAAAAACTTGAACATTGGTCACCCAAGCCCCTGAAGTGCTTAATAACTGCCAGTATCAGGTTTCAAGATAAAGAAAGCAATAAGCTACACAGTACTAGTTTTCTTAAATATTTGTATCTTCCTTAGATATGGATTCATGTATGTTTCTAATGCAGAAATAGATAAAAGAGTATAGGACTCCACTGAAAAATATAATCCTCATAACACTTCATTCTCTGAAGTTCCTTACTATTTGTGTGAGAAATTGTTATGAAACTGTGAAAGGGAAAAAAACTTTATTAAAATGTGAGTTCTTCCCATGGGAACAGCTCCAGCTTGGGTCCCTTCCTTGAGGTGCAGTCTTTCAGGAACAGGCTGCACTAGTGTGGGGCCCACATGGGGTCACAGGTCCTGCTTCTGGTGGATTCTCACAGAAGCCACTCCTGTAGCCCCCCCACTACCAAAACCTTGTCACATAAACCCAATACAAAGAGTTATGTCAATGTATTTTGTGAATGTTTTTAAATGTATTATTTGTTCGGGAAGTCATGCTTTTTTTCATTTTTTCTCAACCAGTCTTAAGTGTGATTTAGGGTTAAAAAGGCATTCCTCACCCCAGCCTGTAATGAATCTGTGTAGCAGGGCCATTGGACATCTTCCCAAGTGCCCTGGATGCCAAGCACATCCCCCACAGTGTCTGAAGTTTGCAGACTTGTTCCCTTTGTTCCCTCTGCAGCCAAGAGGCAGAAAGCAAGCACCACAGATGCTGGGGAAAGCAGAAGTCCTTTACAGTGACACTGAAGGGTCTCTGACATGCAATAAAGTACTGCTGTGCAAGCCAAAAGGTAAATATAATCATCAGTATGTCTTAATTCGCTTTTTCAGAACTTTAATTCCTAAAGCAAACAAAGCATATATAATTATTCTTGTGGCCTGTCTGTGCATCTTTCCTTCCAGCTCTCCCTAAAAACTTTTGAATCCTAAAACTAATTTCAAACAATATGGGCAGTGTGGATCTGAGATCCTAAAGGTAATGAATTCTGAGATGTTTTGTGAAAATTCGTATTTGGATAGCTAATATCTATGTCATTGAAGAGAAGACAAAAGGATTTATATGCACAAGTACACGTGGAACTGGTAACGTGCTGAAACAGAAACTGGCTGGTCAGTCACTGTGTGTATGATAACAGCCAGCAATTGCACCTTTTGCCCAGATAAATTGCTGGGACAAAAGCAGGAGCTGTGGCAGCAAGCTCTGTGAGGGATGTAGTATGCAACATGTTAGGAGAAAAGGGCTGATTAACTCTGTTGTTCACGAAAAAATATTTATGTTGTATAATTCGTGTTAAATTTCAAGATAAAATATTTATTATCTTGGTTGAAAATATTGATAGAAACAGACTAATAGATTTATTCCCTGTTTTGTAATTAATTTGAACTAATATATTGTAGTTATGCATATGTTTTTGTTTTCAACAACTTTTAAAGACATGAGGCTTCCAGTGGGGTCCTGTCCGAGTAAGCACTTTTAAAAAAAATAGAAAGACAGCTTCTTGTTCACAAGACATATGATATCTTCCTTAAGAATTCCATATACTTTCTTAAAGGTGCATTTTTGATCTGGAAAAATGAGGTGTTTTTTTTTCAAATCACTGCGAACAATGAAACTTACTTCAAACATGACTACAGTTCTCTGTTTTGCTCAAAGATTATTTTAACAGAAACTTCTTAAATCAGGCATTAGCATCTAATTTAGCTCTGTCACTCACTTGCAGTACTATAAACCATGTAATGTTATACTCTAGATCTCTGGTAGATTTTGTGTCAATTTGCAGAATGTATTTGTCTAGAATAAAGTTAAGATATGGAAATTTAGTGCAATCTGTTTATAAATTTTCTGACTGTTAAAGAAAAGGAGAAGAACAAAATCAAGATGTTCTGCTATTGCTATTCAAGTGATTAAGTAATTTACACTGCAAAGATCCATTTCCAAACTTAAGCCCTCAAACAAACCCATTCTTTTGCAACACTGGGACAGTATGTACAGCTCCTGGCTTTGTTCTATTTTGATGAAATGTGTCATTGATAAAAGAGAGTTCAAGCTTCCCTAAACCAATTAAAATGTTTTTGCCTCAGGTGGTAAATAAAAGCACATGATAGAACTAAAGCAGACTGGGAGAGTGGTAATCAGTACAGTAGTTCAGTATTGAACAATATTGAACACTGTAACAATAACACATAATAAATCATTTTGAAAGGTACATTGGATATATTTTTTTCAAGGACAAATAAAGTATACTCACAAGGATCAAAATGACACCTTAGCTATTTTTATGCTCTGTTTTAGAAATTATTGACAGTTTCTTTTTAAAGTAGCTCTAGCTTGCTTGACTGCAAATGTTTATGAGGATACCTTTAGGTATGGGTCAGCTAGATGTAAATATGTTTTGTTGAAAGCTTTATTCTTGGAAACATCATGCAATTGTAATGTTTCATTTTTAAGAGCACTATCTTGATTTTTATACATTAAATATCTTGATCTTGTATATTTGAAATGCATTCAACCCACTTATTCTTATATCATGGAAACCAATGGTAGAGCTCAGCCTGTGTTGTTGCTGTTGTTGTTCTGCCTTTATAGAAGAGATTCACTTAAAAAAACCCATATCTATTAAGAGAAAATTATTTTTGTCTTTTTATAAGTCACTGTGGAGCTACAAGCAGTGCAATATGCAGTGTTTCTATTTAAGAAGAAGCTCAAATGGGATAAAACCCCTCTTTCCTATTGGAAAATTTCCCCTTAGGCTAAAGGAATTTGATTGTTTTTACTGTCAAAAGTTTATCATAAAATGCCAGGCTAACCAGTTCAAAATAGAACTGGGATACTGAAGGTAAGTTCTGGAGGACCCCAGGTTAGCTAAGAACTTGTTGAAGTTGATGTGGAGTTATTTACTATGTCAGTACACCCAGAGGTCCTGTGGGAAATGTCTTTGATTTGGGTTAAGCTCTCAGTGTGCAGCAGTCTTCATCAGAAGGCAACACACATGCTGGAAATGGAAGTGAAAGTGAGTTTGATTAGCTTTTTCTACTGCTTTGCAAAGCTAAGACCAATTTTTCTCTCCTTCCCAAAGGACAGACAAGGTCAAGGACAGTAAATAACCTTTAAGAGGGGATTTTGAAGAAGTTCTTGGTGTAGCACTGTACTGTATGGGATACCTTGCTGCCATTATGCATTATTGATCTTTCAAGATAAATATTTGCCTCCACAGGAAGAGCAGTAACAAAAATATAATACATATCATCTGCAGCTTTAAAATGTGCAAGATAATACCCTTTTTTAATTTTTTCTCTTTTTGTTTCAATGCCACTGCAAGGGGACCTAAAAAGGGACAAAAGTTTCAGTATTCTGTGCACTGTATTAACAAATATAGGAGACAAGCCTTGTCCCAGAGAGTTTGTTAGAAAATTGCTACATCATTTGAAATGCATCAAAAGACAGCAAATGTGATAGATCCAAGAAACAGTAAAGTGAGAAATTTTTTACATGTAGATAAAAGTCTTTTAGATTTATTAAATTCTGTCTGTATTTTAGTGTAATCTGTGGAGCCTCTTGTATTTTTTCTTTTTATATCTCTGTTTTTTCTATAGACAATGTAGAAATTGATCAAGTGATGAAAGAGAAAGCCCAAATCATAGAAATTAACTGTCTTGTTTCATCATTGTTATTCTCCAGTGCTCTGGTCTCATTGTAGAGGGACTCCATGACATCAAAGCCGTTACTGCCTTCCTGTATCTGTTCCAAATCCCTAAGATCATTAACAGATTTCTACTATTGGTTCCATATTTTTCCAGACTTTGAATATCTTTGTTCTAGATTATCTGGAGAAACTGTTCTTTATATGCTTCAAATATCTGTGGCCATCCTTCATAACTTCATGCAAGGTTTCATTTCTCATGCCGCTACTAATGGCCACCAAGCACATGTACAGTGTATTCCTGTGGGTCCTAAAAAGACGTATAACTTACCTGAGATTTGTTTTACTGTGCCATATTTAATGTACATTTCTTTCAGCAGCACTCTTGGCTTCTCTGTTACCACTGTTCACTTCAAGCCATTTGCCCCGTTGTGTGCCTCCCCCACTGCTGTGCCAGTGGGCCCAGTAGTGGGGTTCCCACTGGTAAGCCTGGTCAGGAGACTAATAAAGGCTGCAGTTTGAATTTTTTTTAGGTTATTTTTAGAATATCATCTGTTTCTACAGCACCAGCAGGTGATTTGCTATTTCAGATACTATTCTAATCTTCCACAAACCATTTTGCACAAAGTGGTTTCTTGCAGCTCATTCCAGCTGTATTTTGTTCACTGAAAACTGGAAAGATAAACAGCCCAGATCTCAAAGATTCACAACTAAAGTGCCAAATATGTACGCATATTAAAAATATTTAATCGGTGTGCTTTTCTTCAATGTTTTGCAGTGTAGCTGTTCTTACTGAAACATGATGATCTTAATTGTGCTGTGTTTTTCATTTTGCTTTGAGAAGACTGAAGAAATATTGCTGCTCTTACCATAACCTGTGCACTAGAGAAAATCCCCAAAAAGCATGTTTGGAGGGTACTCCAGGCAAAAACTGAACATTGATGCAGCTACCTTGGCCATCCCATATTTTGCATCAAAAGCTAGGAAATGGAAAGTCAGTTCCAAGGTGGTATTAAAAGTACACCCTAGTGAGTCCACTCTGAGCAGGTATTAAATACCTGACCATAGCTCACTCTCTCCAGATCTTGTTGTTGCTCAGAGAGCCACCCCATGTGGCTAAGCTTTGGATCCTTCCTCTTTGATCATGCTCACCAACTACTTAATTATTTTGTTGTACATAAAATCGTAGAATGGTCTGGGTGGGAAGTGATTGTTAAAAGGTATCCAGTCCACCTCCCCTTCAATCTGCAGGGACATCTTCAACTGGATCATGTTGCTCAGAGCTCTCTCCAACCTGACCTTGAATGTTTCCGGGGATGGGGCATCTACTACTGCTCTGGTCAACATGCTTCACCACCTTCATTGTGCAAAGTTTATTCCTTATGTCTAGTTTGCATCTACCCTCTTCTAGCTTAAAACCAGTAGCCCATGTCCTATTGCAAAGGCCTTTTTAAAAGGTTTGTCCTCATCTTTCTTATAGGCCCCCTTTAGGTGCTGGAAGGCTGCTATAGCATCTCCGTAGAGTCTTTTTTTCTCCAGGCTGAACAACCCCAACTCCCTTAGTCTGTCTTCACAGCAGAGCTGCTGCAGCCCTTTGGTTGTCTTACTGACCCTCCTCTGGACCCACTTCAACAGGTCCATGTCTTTCCTATGCTGAGGATCCCAGAGTTGGATGCAGCACTCCAGGTGGGGTCTCAGCAGAGAGACAGAATCACCTCCCTCAGCCTGCTGAACACACTTCTGATGATGCAGCCCAGGTTACGATAGGCTGCATGTGCATAGGCACACATGCCAGCTCATGTCTCTCCTCTCATCCACTAATACCCTAAAATCTTTCTCAGCTGGACTACTCTCGGTGCCTTCATCTCCCAGCCTGTATTGATTCTGGAGGTTGTCTCAACCCAGGTGTAGGACCTTATACTTTTTCATGGTGAACAAAGTGAGATTCACACAGACCCACGTCCTGAGCTTGTTCAGGTCCTTTTGGATGGGATCCTGTCCTTTAGGTGTGTCAACTGCACACACTGTTTGGTGTCAGCTGTGAATTTGCTGAGGGTGAACTTGATCTCACTGTCTATATCCCTGACAAAGATATTAAACGCTACTGTTCACTTGATTCTCATGTTTTACAAAGCAGGAATAAGTACTGAGATGGACACAAGGCAGCTCACTACCATCTTCCTGTTTCCACTCTTTTTCAATATTTGTCAAATCCCTAGCAGTTTTAGAGCTGCTGAGTCTCTTTGAGGATTTGACTTCTGAAGAAATATACTTCCAACTTGAGATATCTAAAACATTCCTATACTTAGTGAAGAATGGGAAATGACCATCAAGTTTCACGTGCTTGTGGAATCCCTTCATAAAAACCTTTACAAAATTACGTATTTAAGAGCAGTCCAGATGTCTCTTTGCATGTTCTTCACTACACTGTGTGTTTGTTATGATGCTGACGTCTTCACTCCTCCTTCTGCTCCCCATCCTGCTTTTGCTCTACCAGACCTACTTGTCTCCTTCTGACCAAACTGCCTATTTGGCACATAAGTGAAGACGACATATGAACAGTACTGGAAAGAATACTCCCATATCTTTTCTGTTGGCTTGAGAAATTGGTCAATGAGATATTTCTTCTCGGAGAAGTTGTTGAAGGAGTCAGGTGTCTTGGTATCATCCTTTTTTTATAGCAAAGAGTGCTCAAAATTACAGGAATTATATGCCTCTTTCAGATATCACTCAGCATAACTCTTGCTGGCCTTTTTTTGCGGCATGTAATCCCAGTGCTGTTTGATGCATATTGTTGATTTATTGATTCTTTCTCTTCATGTCTTTGAATTGCACAAAATGGTATTCTGCAAAAATCCCTCCAGCTGCATAATTGATGTGCCTTTGGCTGTCATACTTGCTTGCTCCTAAGTTGATGTAACTGTTGCTTCTCGTAATGTTGTTCCATGAAGGAGTTCAATGGCATCTTACGACTCGCTTTTTCTGCCTACTTAGAAAGTACTCAAGTGACCGAAGTGCAGCCCTTCCTAGAATGGATATTAATCTAAGTACATCGTGCACAGTAAGGTACATGGTTTGTGTGATGTGTTTAAACGTTTTAGAGTAACCGAATTTTAACAGAAATGTCTGATACAAAATTGATAGAATGCTACAGTTGGAGAAAATAGGAAATAATGGAAAAATTACGGAAAATATGTAAAATAATGTAACTTTTGTTTTTAAGGTAAGGAGAATAAACAAAGAGTCCCATGCCCTTTGGAGATCCTAACAGGTATTAGTGCAGACCTACTGAATGAAAGGACAAAGACCCTTGGGGTTAAGTGACCTGAAAAACTCTCACACATGTAAGTTTTTAAGTAGATGATCATGCTCATTGTAACCTTTTCCAACGAAGAGGGGAATAGGTGAAAAATCAAGTTTATAAAATTTGTTAGCTATTAAACTAATAGCTACATCATGCTAGTTCCTGGCTTTGTAGTACAAATTAATTTTTTTAAAATTTTGAGCATTTTGAAGCTGCTTCCCTTTGCCATTACCTCTCATAATTTTTGCCATTGACATTTAATTATTGATTGTATTTTCTAACAATTCACCAGGAAAGTGTCCTTAAATACCTGAACTTGTTGCATTGCTAAGTGCAATGTATCCTATTAAGCTTTGTTAGTGTCACGCAAAAAATAAGTATGTCACCTGGGAAAACATAGCTACTCAAGAATTATTTCATGGTGGGGTCTTTCTCCCTCAAGTCATATTATCTTGGGAGCAATAACCAGAATAGCCTGATTGGATAGAACAGTTCTTGCATTTTATTGCTGAGCTTTTATTCTGAGACTTTTCTACTTCAGTTTTTTTCACAGAGCAGTGTTATTTATCAGGTGGAGTGTAATGAGACAAAAAATGTTAAATATTATTAGGATGTTTTAAGTCCATGTTCCACAAACCCAAGAAACAATAGGAGTATCTCTCTGGCTTTACCGGTGATTTTGGATCTAAAAACAACAGACATTGACATAAGCACAACTCTTGTTTTCCTCTGTAGAAAACTGCAATGAACTTAACACTGGACTCAAATATCATATACAACCTCAGTTTATTAAAATATGCAATAGCTTGAACAGAAACAGTAGCAAAAAAAAACACCTAGAAGAAATGGGGAAAACATGGCTATGCCATTCCCCAAAATTAATAGAAATTGGGTTTTTTTTTTTTTTTTTTTTTTTTTTTACCATTTACAAGGAATGACAGGAGTATTAAATATCAAGAGATTTTAGGAACAAAGAAAATTGATGTGATCGTTTTGTGTGTGTGGTAACAACAGTAACACAGAACTATGCTGTTTTCAATTAACAGTGGAGCAATACTGAAATATATTTCATTAACACACAGGTAAAAGGACTTTACTGTTAATCAGAATGAATAGCTGCATTCAACACAGAGCTGCTACAGGTCTTTAAATTACTTTTGCCTTGCTGCATGGATATAGCTGAACATAGTTTAATACATTTTTTACATTATGTAATTTTGTCTAGCTCATACAATGTCAGGGTAATAATAATGATATTCTAATATTAATGCAAGCACAAGATATACATATTGATGAATAATGGTCATATGTTTTTGAATCTCCTTGCCAAGTCATATTAAAATGACAAATAATTGCCATTGCTTCAGAGAAATGGTACAGGCTCTGTAGTCAAAAAGCACATTAGGGACCCACAGGGTCCATTTGTTATCCTTTGTCAGGAAAACATGGTTCTTTAATGAAAGTGAGTGAAAGGACACTGATTGAGGATGGTGACACTAAACCTCTTTCTCAATAGGAGCCATGACATGAGTATTAATAAGCAGATTGAAAGGTTAAGACTCAGCTTTGAAACTCTGGAAGCACGGTAGAATCTGAAATAACTCCCCCCTCATAATATGGGAAAAACCACAGTGTAAAATGCATTGTATAAGCCTTCTGGCCACAGGAGGATACAGCAGATGGAAATTGGTTCCCAGACAATTCAGGCAAATGCCATTTAAAATCTTAACCCAAATATATTTTTGTTAAAGTCTTGATTTTAATTCTGTCTTGATAAATGATCCTTTTCCTTTTCATTATCCCCTCCCTCTTTGCTCCCAGTACTATAAAAATGCTAACAAAATCAGCCTGGGCATTTCCTGAATGTTGGTGAGAGCAGCTGAGAAAGCAAGGGCACAAAAGCACAGCCCAAGTTAGGTATAAAAAAGTCACCTAGAGCAGTGCATTTAGTAAGAATTCAACATATATGTTATTGAGAGAATGAAGGAATATCCATTTGATAAAAGATTTTTGAATGCATAATGCGTTATGGCAATCACTTATTAACTGCTGAAAACCCAGAGGAGCCAGTCAGGGTCACGGAAGAGTCTGAAACAGGCAGTCCCTGATCCTGCTGAGCTCTGCATGTGCATGCAGTTCTTCTGGAGTCACTGATGTGTGCAAGGGAGCAATACAGATGTGTGTGTCTCTGCAGGAAAATGGCTGGAGCTGCTGTGTCTTTATTGATAAGGTTTTTCCTCTGAAACTCTGTATGATCTCCACAAGCTCTGTATGATCACAATCTCTGACCACCTTTGCAGGTTTATGTTCTTTTTACAGTCACACTTTTCTATGCACAAAAAAAGATCTTTCAGGAATTTCATGGGTTTACTCTTATAGAAAAATCCCCATAATACTAAAATATCAGTTTTTCCATGCCAGTAGCAAAACTGGGCAAAATGCCCAAAGTTTAGGGATG
Source organism: Myiotriccus ornatus (assembly GCA_036023395.1). NCBI lineage: Eukaryota > Metazoa > Chordata > Aves > Passeriformes > Tyrannidae > Myiotriccus > Myiotriccus ornatus. Next base: position 20,232,583 of record JAYRBT010000082.1, on the reverse strand, counting down.
TTCAAATGCAGAGACTGGTTCTGTTCTTTACAGCCCAAAGTTTAGAGGTGTTTGAATGCAGTGACTGCCTATGTTCATCACGAAGTGGGATGGGATGTTCATAATTAGATTTCAGTATATTCAAACAAGGTTGGAAGACTAACTGAATATCTCTCCTCCTAAAGATCTGACAAAATGGCAAACCATTGCACACATTGAAAAAATGCATTTAAATTCAGATTTAAATGTATTTAAGAGGTTGCAATAATACCAGCTGAATATCTTTAGGAAAGGCTAATAATCATGTGAGCCAAGTCTACACCAGAAAATTCAGAGGGCCTGGGGCATTTTTCTGATGAAGAATCCAACAGAATGACATAACCGATGCCCATATTATTAAATGCTTTTAGTATTCCAACAGGTTGCCTCCATGCGTGCTTTGATTGACACTCTTTGCCAGCTTTTGTATATTGTGCTTAAGAGTCAGCTGAGACAGCTAGTTGGCACAGGGAAAAATTATACCATAAACTTTTCTAACAATTCCATGATGGAGGACTTTCATTGCTCGCTGCTGATGTTTTGTTTAATGATGTGTCTGTAGGGATCAGACTGATTTCTTCAATAAATGATCACTGAATCAATACAAGTTGATGGTTTATATTCATGTAGAGGGAGATTTTAAGGGTGAAATGGCTACAGAAATAATCAAAGAGGTGATTGTAATATTTTCCACAGTGGATCCAGATCAAGTGCTGTGCAATTTAGACATGGCTGGTGCTCACTAGTAGTGAGTCCTATAGTAAAGGACTGCAGGCAGTGTGGGCATGAGTGATTCGACATCATATGTCGCTGTGACCGGGCTGGATGCAGGACCGCAAGAAGTAAAGCTTCTTAGGATATATCAGGTGAAATGTTTCCAAGACAGAAGAAAAGTGAATGCATTTTATAAGCCCTTAAATGAGATCTCATCTGGAGTACTCATCAGTTCTGCTCACTTACATGCAATAAAGCTGAGATCAAGTTGAAACAATTGCAAAGAAAAGTTTCCTGGATGATCAAGGAGCTGGAGATCACAGCTGGGTTTTATTAGTCTTGCAAAAAGTAAGCTGGAAGAGGATGTGATTGCTTTAATTACATCTGAAAGGGGACACCAGGAATTGAGAATTGCTTAAACTCAAGGGCAATGTTGACTCAAATGAGTATAGATGAGTAAACATGAATAAATAAATTTAGGCTAAAATTTAAGAGAGAGAATTTGTGAAAATCGTGTGTGTGTGTGTGTTGTGGTTTAACCCCAGCCAGCAGCCAAGCCCCACGCAGCTGCTCGCTCACTCCCCCACCAGTAGGGTCAGGGAGAGAATCGGAAGGGTAAAAGCAAGAAAACTTGTGGGTTGAGATAAAGACTTTAGTAGGGAAAGAGAAAGCTGTGCATGCAAGCAAAACAAAACAAGTAATTAGTTCACAGGTTCCCATGGACAGGAAGATGTTCAGCCATCGCCAGGAGAACAGGACCCTGTCACATGTAGCAGTTACTTGGGAAGACAAATGTTTCTATTTCAAATGTCCCCTCTTTTTCCTTCTTCCCCCCACATTATACACTGAGCCAGATGCCATTGGGTGTGGAATATCCCTTTGGTCAGTTTGGGTCACCTGTCCCAGCTGTGTCTCCTCCCAGTCTCCCATGCACTCCCAATTTCCTTGCCAGCATGGCAGCACAAAAAGCTGAAAAGGCCTTGGCTGTGTGTAAGCCCTGCTCAGCAATAACAGGAACATTATTAGCCCTGTGTTCAGCACAAATACAAAACATAACCCCATACTAGCTACTGTGAAGAAAATTAATTCTATCCCAGCCAAAACCAGCATAGCTGGCTGTGGAGACAAAACACCTAGTTTCTCAGGTAGATCTTGAGGAATGTAGGGAAAGAATTATATGACTGATGGTCTAGAGATCATTGCATGACTATCTACTTCATCTATCTCAAATACTGTAGAAATATTGTTCACAAAAAGCATTTCATTCCAGTGTTACAGTTTCTTAGTTGTTCTTTTAACCTGTAAGGATTTAAATAATTTTCATTCTTGAAAATTTTTATGACATTTACATTGAACAAATCATGTGATTTCGAGGTCTAGCTGTATCAAGTACAGGATAAAATACAGATACCTGTATCCTAATTGAGAAATTGGATGTGTACACTCAGAAATGCCTCACTGATGTGTATAAGCATTGTGCATTTTCATATGAATATTGTGTCACACAATTTGAAGTTTGCAAATTTTGAAAATTTAGCCCTTGATGTGTCAGTTGTTTGAATGGAGTATCTGCTACCTGAAGTTTTTTAAGGTTATTCCTTTGTTTTGCTTCATTTCTGATCTGTGGTGAGGCTTGTGCTGGCAATGACAGGAGGGACAAATTGTTCATAGATCTTGTGTGCCATTCCTGATACAGTACATTTTCACTACTGTAGTTCTCATGTGCAGTGTTAGAAGTAGTTGAATGAAGAGACAGAACGCCAATGCCTTGGTAAATAATGGACTTATTTTTCTTGCTGATAGTCTGATCTTTCTGGAGCTCCCTCCCAGAGTCCCAGACGCTAATAGAACTGGCCTCCACAATTCAGTAATGGGCTTGCCTTTTTACTAGCTTTATTTTTTCATGGAGAGAGTCAGTTTTGAAGGAATTTAAGAAATCAAAGCACAGGATCTGAGGCTGGTTATATTGGATTGAAATTCACTGCAAAACACTTCTTACATTTTCTTATACTGTAATAGTATATATTTTTACAATTTTCCTTTAAAAAATACGAGTTATCTTTTACTACATTCTTTTGTGATTTTCCTTTAAAAACCAAGAGTTATCTTTAAAGCTGTGAAATAAACTCATTCAATAGTGAATTCAATTCAGTCTTCAAATAGACAATAGCAGACACCACAGCCATTCACAATACTGGTTTCATATCAGTTTTATATGTACAGGAATAATAGATCTGCAAAATGTGTATTAAATATGTTGTAAAATTCATTGTCATAGCAAAACGTGTCAAAAATTGCTGCCATTGAAAGGAATTAGATAGAAATGTATCCATGATTCCCTTTTTTACATCTGAGGCGTAAAGAACATTCTTTTCACTAGTTAGGCAGCCAGTGTTTAACAACACCAATAGTTCCCGTTTGTCCTTATAGCCCTTCACGTAGTCAGTGCCTGCTATTATATTTATCCAGAATAGCAGCCTGACTTGTGATGGTTGTATTCAGCCATTTATTATTCACAGTTTATCAGAGTGGGAGTTAAAGACAGATTGCTGTAGTTTTACATTTTTCCTGGAGGTTGGGCAAAAATATTTCTTAGCATAATCAACACAGAGTCCCACTATGGGAGATGTCATCACCTTGTAAACTGTGGGCCCTGTAACCAGACAGCCCCTGTTGCTTCACTGCAGCCTGGGAAATTCTGTGTCAGCTGAAGAGGTACCAGCATATGTGTTATCATTTTAGATACCATGTTCTGTGGTGGCTTTAAAATTTTGTTGCTTCAGAAAAGCAGAAATAGATAAAGCAATAGACAGAGGCTGTTCTTAACTAGGCACTGATAACTTCCATTGAATTTTGTGGATGGGTATAAGCACCTTTATGAACTTTATAACAAATAATTAACATGTGTCTTAAGCAGAACTGTGCTGCTCCTGTAGTGGAGAGCCAGTGAACCTTTCTGTGTGATAAGAGTTGGAAAGCTTCCACTTGTAAATAAATAATTAGTACTTCCAAAACCTATTTTCCCAATGTTATTTTAATGGCTAAATTTTTGTACTAACTAGACAGTCTGGTTTAAAATTCATATATAAGTTTTTTTAATGAAAAAAGTACAAAAAGTCAATATTAAACTCAGTACATTTGAATACAGAATCATAATATTTTTCTGATAAGATTAATCACATAAATTCATCGAAATACCATTTTCTTACAGCTTTGTTTAGTGGAGAAACACGGCTCAACAGTTCGTAAGTAATGCTTAGTTTCTCAGAGTTGTTAAGGTATCCAAACAACTTTGAAATTTTGGGAATATATGCCTTAGTTTAAATGTGCAAAGAACTGAACAGACAATTTTGCCCATGTTTACCTCCACCTGCTTTAATCCTGCCGTGTCTGAAATGAAGCTGCTTACGTGCATGAAGTGAAGCCTGTACCTAGATTATATTCTTACCTGATCAGGATCAGAATCTAGAATTTTTACATGAAGTCAAATGCTTTTGGACTCTCATCTTGTTTCTACCTAAGATATGTTTTCCCCCTTTATTTACAGAAGGAGTAGAATTAAATGCAAATATATTTTAAAATAATTTTCAAGGTAGTGTAAAAATGAAAACGTAGACTTCTTCTTTTTACAAAAAACATTAATTCAAGTCCATAACTGGGATAAACCAATTTTGGGAAAATTTTGAGTGGATGGAGAAGTCAACAACTATCTCTACTTTCCAATATAAAGAGAATCCCTTGAGCTTATCTGCAGAACCCCCTTCCATACACAGTCTTTGCTCCAAGTTGGAGGATGCTCTGCATGGGAAGATAATGAAGGTGCTGGCTAGGCTGGATGGAAATTAATAATTAAAGAAACTTATAAATTATATTGCCATCAAATGCTGGAGGATATGGTCCTGCTGCAAAAGAACTGGTTCTCATATGTCTGAGGCATTTTTCAGAGGATATTAAGTATGAATATTGGATGCATAATTAGGCTTTCTTGAAGGTATATTAGTACATTAGAGGTAGATCATGCAATAACTTCTATTATCTCACATTACCTATACTTTGAGCAGTTGTATCTCTGCTTGTATTTCTGCATTTCTAGTTGATATTTGTATTTTAGAAAATGGAAGATTATAGTAAATCTCTACATGCAGCATGCGTTTTTTTTTTAATCTACATTTTATTCCCGTGTATATTTTCTTTGCCCCTTTAATATAATGGAAACCGTATACAGAAGCCAGACAGATAAATGTACTGAAACCTTGTTAGCATTTAATCTCTTTTTAGAAAAATGCAAATACTGCTGTCTATGGTACTGGAGCCTTGTCCAGCAGTCATCTGAGGAGCTTGCTCATCCATTTTTCACAGTGTGTCCATTATTATCAGTTGCTGAAGATTGTGATCCAGAATATTCGTTCCTGATGAAAACAATAGAATTAAGCCACAGGGCTTCAGAAAATTGCTTTCATATTCAAGCAGTGCTACACATATACAGACACCTTGTTGATGATTTTCCTGCCCCGAAGAAAATATATTGCTGCTGCCAGAAACCTGTCTTTTGGCACTTTGTCACTTACAAGTGATGATAAAATTGCAACAAAGAGACTTCTCTTTAATCTCATAGGTCATCTTTTGTACTCTGGACAGTCCTCCCTTTGTCCTCACATTTAGTTTAGATAAGGTGGAAAAATACTTTTAGTTGCCTCTAAACTTATCTTGAAAATACAAAATCCAAAAATCAACCTCAATGTACCCTCAGATTTTTAAGATGACAACTTTTTTCTTCATGTTTCTCATTTAGATCCAAAGCTCTGTGTGCATTTTAAATATATATTTCTGAGGCTGCTGAATTGCAGGCAAGCTTTTTGAGTTATAGATTCACATCAAACTATAAACCTTTAGAGAGACATTTAATCCCTTTAATTTTGTGAAACCCCAAGAATCATGTGATAATTGTATTACTGAAATTATATCCATTTGTTATTACTAAACACTTAAACATAATTTTTAAAAATTCAGTTATCTGGCCCAGCAATTCAAAGTTGCAGAAATCTGGTGATGGATAGAAAGACAGAAAAAATCTGAATAAAGCCACATATATGCTGAATATTTTGAAGATAGATTTTCACACCATTTGTATGAACAACAATTTATCTGGCTACATTCATTTTTTTTCTCTACATTTTCTGGGAGATTTTTTCTCATCTTTGCCATCTTCTTCTTCAGTTTTATACCTCAATGAAACCCCAAACCTGTCTGTGACATAAAAAGTCTACTGCCAAGGGATTTTGATGAAGCATATGCAGTATTTTGCCTACATTCTCTTGCAGTTTGAGTCTCTTCCAGTTGGCGATATGGAAAGAGCAAAAAGAAAAGAGGCTTAAAATCTCCTGAAAAGAGCAGCAGCAGAAGGTACCCTTGCAGTGTGCTAAGCAGAGCCTGTGGATGCATCACAAATTCCATAGGATGAAGGGAGAGTCGGGTCCTGTAATCCCCATTGCACACAATGGCTTGAAGAGCATGTCCAGAGGAAGAGAGAGACAGAAATACAAGGCTTGCTGATAGGAGTACAATGTCCAGAAGCCAAAGAGTTTCCTGGTTCCTCCTAAGGGAAAGCCAAGCATTCAGAAATACAGAAATGGATACTTAGGTGCCTAAATAACCTTAAAGGCCAAACCCTCTGTAAGTGTCCAGTGGAAACAAGGCTCATCACTCCAGATGAAAGGATTCTTGAGTTCAAACCAATCACTATGAAGGATAACAGACAAATTACTCATTTACACTCATTTGAGTCCTGCAAATAGAAGTATCCTGGACCTCTTGCCTGTGTCACTTTCCCCCATCTCCTAAAATCACTGGAGATTCACCAGTATAAACAGGCAAAAGTAGAAATAGTTACAATAAACATTCTTGCTTCCTTGTGGAATTCTTCACAATGTGGGCTTAACCTGAAGATAATGAATCAATGTTGTCTAGTTAGATTGTACTGCTTGACAACCTGCACAATAAATAAAGATGCAAACTTAAATAGCTAAGCTCAGAAAATTATTTTTTCACCAGGTAAATTTCCCTTCTATATTTACTAATTATTCTTTTTCATTCTCATATTTGCCTTCTTAATTTTATTTTTTTCTAGGTGCTTATAGAGTAAATACATCCAGACACCCATTCACTGTTCAGCACTTACACTGTCTTTAAAACTACAACTTGAAAAAGAAATTGTTTATAATAGAAACAGATTTCCTGTCTAACTGCAATGCTTTAGAATACTAATGCATAAGTGTCCAACCTAAGTTTCATAGCCAAAGAAACAGTCTCTGGTAAGGAACAATACTTTGAAGGAATTATTAGGCCTGAGATGTTTGGACTTCAGATATAAAATACAATTCCTAAAAAAAAAAAAAAGTGTAAATATTGTTCAACATAATTTCTCAGTATGATATTGTATTGCAAATAATTATATAAGTGAGGGGACAATGGTCTTTTAAGTTTTCTCTCAAACTCTTCTTATTACATAAGTCACATCTTCCTGACTTTATGCTGATCGCATAGGATTTTGCATGGGTATCATGAGAATGTATGTGCTTCCATTTAAGAAATAAATTAAATAAGGCAAGAGCAAGGCAATTTCTTCAATGACAAACTATAAAACAGAAGCAGAAAAATATGGAAAAAAAATCACAAAAGAAAATTATGAAAAGCATGAGCAGTTTTGACTGATAGAATTTTCTCAAAATTTTAGGAGGCTTTTGAAGTGTTAGTGCATTTCACAGCATCCAGTGGTAGTTTCTGAATTGATATTTGAAAGATATGTTTATACCAGGAGCTTAATTCTGTACTCAGATACAAGCTGAGTAATTTTGTAATAATTAGGGTTTTTGTAATAAAATTAGCCACGCTCTTGCTGTGCTTATACAGGGCTACTGGTGTGCCCCTGGCACACTCAGCAGCACGAATTCATGCCTGTGGTCTGCTGTTTGGCTTTGGGTACCCTGAGATACAAACCTCCTCTGCCAAAAAGGGACAGTGCACTGCAGCTGTCCTGAGGTTTCATCTTGTCCTGCACGAGGAACAAGACGCATCTGTCTCCCCATGATATAGCTGGGATAAATGTGAGCATACTGTGAGAGTGGTAAAGAGTATAACAGAGACAGGAATGCCAACATAATTGTGCAAAAAAAATTCCCCCTGGGTTGATAAAACACTTTTAAAAATCAGCACATATAGTTCAGGATTTAGCAATAATTTTGCAGTCTCTGGCATTTTGTGTGTATGTAGTTGTTAATGTTTTTATTCAGTTTTATTTATTTCTGCAGCAATCCTCTAGTATTTAATTCTCTCTCTCTCTTCTCTTATTTTTTTGTTTAGTGAAGCAAAGCTTCTCTATTACAGTCTTGGATCTCCACACTCGGGATGACTGTGGTAACCCTGGAAACCTCGTTGGCAGGGTGGGCTACAGCTTCAGCACCTCTGGCTGAGCAAAGCCGAGTCCTTTCCCCGAGCCCTGCAAAGAGCTGCCTCCTGAGCTGGGGTGTCACCACTGCTGGCATGTCACCTGCTCCGTTGGTGTTGGGGGTGATAAGGTGCTATCACATAGTTCATCAAGACAGGTGGCAGGGCTGAGCCTAAATGTGCTTTGTCACCTTTTGAGATTTTGTCATTTTTACTCATACTGGAAAACATAAGGCAAAATCTTTTAAATTATTTTTTTAAAATTCTCTAACTGAGTAAACAGTTCTGTGTTTGCTATAGACAGAAAAGTTTTAAAAAAAGAAGGAATTTTCTATCCTATTCTATAGGGTCCTCAAGAACTCACTCTGTTAGCATAATCCATAACCTATTAACATAATCTATATTAAATTCTCTGGTATCATCTATTAAATTATACATCCATAGGACATGTAAAATTAGTATTCACCAGAGAAATCTTAAATGTTTTTTTTTTTTTTTTAGATATTTCCCAAGAATCTTTCTTCACATTTCATATATGTATACTTGAAAAGCTTTGGGAAGGAAATTTTGGACTTACAGGAATAAAATATGGGCTGTCCCTCTCTTGAGAGATGTTGACAGTTGCTGTGGCTTCAAGAAGGAGCACTCTATATGGTTAAAATTTTCCAAACAGAACTACTGTAATTTTTTAAATCATAAATTCTCTCTGCAGTCCTCTGATTCAGGCAATCCTGCTGAATGTTCCACATCTTCTCTCCAATATCTTTCTAGTTTACAGCATGCTTCAGTTTTGCTGCTTTTCAGGGTCCTAACTTTAGTCTGTTCATGTTTCTGAGAGCCAATATAGTAGCCATTTTTATGTAGGTATTTTTATCTGGTGTTTCTCAAAAGAATTCCTTCCAGATGGTTCCAAAACAACTGAGCATTCAGAAGAATAAATGTTGTTTGTAGAATATCTTAAACCTTTGAAACAGATTATTTTTATGTATGTTAGTGACTTAGTTTACTCTTCATTAAAGTCTCAGGGGATAAAAGTTTGCTTTTAGTTTTAGTCTTCAAAATTCAGCCTATGAAATACATTGATATTAGTTTAACCAAGCCAGGTATTGGGGCTTTCTGTGACAACTGAATTGAAATTGGTTTATGACAAAAGATTAATGTATAATTTCTTCTTGATCTATTTTTGTATATGGGAAACGCTGAAGTGATAGACTTACTGTTCAAATTTCTGTTGTGCAAGACTGTTCTATAGGACAAAACTGGAATGAGCAAGGGGTGAGAAGGACTAGACTCAAAGTTAAAGTTTGAATTAGGGTTGAGACTGGGACTGAGTCCTGAGATGTTTGTTTTACTCCTCAATCCTCTGAGACCCTCTCTGTGTTGGTTTAGGAGCTTTGTGAGTGCTGCTGGTATAGGAGTATCTGTAGGGTTGTTGATAATAAGTTTGTTACATTTGCTTCATTTTTGAACTCTGCTTATCTCCTACAGTGGGAATGAGTGCTGAGACCCACAGGGTCCTACACTGGATGTGCTTGTTGAGTGTGGGCTTTTGTAGTAATGTTAAAGATATGTTTGGATGTAAATTAGTAATGGAAAGAAGTTGGAGCTTAGTTAATTCGGGCGTGTGGAATATGCGAGTCATGGACTCGTAGTGTTATAGAATCACAGAATGGTTTGGGTTGGAAGGGGCCTTAAAGACCATTTACTTCTAACCCCCTGCCATGGGCAGGATAGCATTCACTATATCAGATTGCCCAGGGCTCCCACCAACCTGGCCTTGAACACTTCCAGGAATGGGACATCACAGCTTCTCTGGTCAATCTATTCAGTGCCTCACCACAGTCTGAGGAAAGAATGTTGTCCTATTATTAATCTAAACCTAGTTTAAAACTGTTCCACTTTGTCCTATCTCTATCTGCCCATGTAAATCCTCATTCTTGCAGATGTTTTTAAAATTTATCATGCATTTACTCTGTAAGGTTCAGCAGGTTGCAGTTCAGGCCACCTTGGAGACCATTCCACCAGTGGCTTTGAAGGGGCCCTTCAGCAGGTCTGTGGAGGAGCTTTAGGCATGAATCTCTTCTCAAGTCTATTGTTAGGTACGATGCTGAGGACTGATGAGAAAATGGTGGTTTCTATTTCACTCTATTCTGAGATATGTAACAGAGGCCAAGAAGAGTTAGATCACAGGCAGGCAGAGGTCCAGCACATGTTGATTTTATTGCACGGTTCCTGGAGGTCCTCACAGTCTGTCATAAACACTTTTTTCCAACTATGAAAATGATTGTTGGAAAACTGTAAACTGGGACAGCTTCACTGGCTAACCTGTGGATTTGGCAAGATAGAGGAATAAACTGAGCACCTCAGGCACTGTTCTCTCTAATACTTTTTGCCAGCCTGTGTCCTAATGTTAACAATAATCCTTAATAGCAGTTTAGACACCTCTCCCCTGGCCAAAATCAAGCATAACTGGTTTTCCATTTGGCATCCATTGCCATTCTGTTTCTTCAGGTGTTAAGTTTCATACAGAAGTAATAAGAAAAAAGTCAGTTCCTGGTGTCTATGGCACTAATCAAACTCCACCTTTAGAGCTATTAGCAGCAAAGGATAAAAAAAGTACTCCTTGCTTTGGCCCAAGTCCTTTTCCTGTGTCCTTGTTCTTCTAAGATCATGTAGCAAAAATAATAATTTATCATCTACATTTTGTAAATCTAATCAGAGCCCTTCCTAGTGCTAACCATTATCCAGACACAGTTAATGGGAACAGAAATTGTTCCCAAACTGCAATTGATTTGAACATCAAGCTGTATAAATAAGCATGTTTCTGAGATGCTGACCTCAACTCAGTCCTAACCCTGAACTTAAAAACAGCCTGAAACACCTCCTGTATAAACTGTTTGGTTCTATGGCTCTTGAAGGAGCACTTTCTTTTATAATTGCACCCCCAACCCCAAGATTAATTGTAGCAATTCCACCTTTACTGTTAGAGCACAATGCAGATCAAAGCAGTCTCTGCAACTTTAATAAACTCTCAGGCACTAACTGTCATGCTTTACTCACGGTGAGTTTAAAATACAGGGGTTTTTTCCTGTGTTTTATTCATTTCTAGGCTCTACTTCTCAAATATTGCATAATGAGAGACTCAAATAGGGCTTTGCTTCACATTATAAAATGCATACACAGATGATGGCAGGGGATGGTATATATAATAGTGCAGCAGCTTTCCTAGAGACAACAGTAGGATTACAGATAAATGTAATCATGGAATGTTTCAACTGCGAAACGCCTCACAGTTAGAAACTCCTAGAAAGAAAACAGTCAGGGTGAAGCAAAATAAATAAATAAATAGTATTGGCATTCTAGTATTATGAATTTCATAATGGTGACACCCAGTAATATTTGTATTGCAGTCTCAAGTTTATGAGGAGACCTGTCTTTGTGAACCACTGAGCTGGCAATTAGTGGATATGCAACTGCAGTGGATGCGCACAGCTCCAGTCAGCTCTGCACTCACCAGCTCCTTAGTGGTCTAATCAAAAAGGCACAGAGACCAGGACACCAAATACAGCAGAAACCAGAACAAGAAATCATTTGTTAGATATGCTAATAAAAGAAAATTACTTTACTAAAGGTAATGTAGAAGAATTTGGACCGGACTATTTTGTGCTTCAGTGGTCCAGTGTATTTGATTTCCATACCAGGCTTTGCAGCACGGGCTTTGATCCAGGGTAAGCAGTTTCAGCCTGACTCAAACATGCAGTTTTCCTACCGTTTTTTTTCAGGAACCTTCAATTCTCACAATTTCAGTATGAGAATAGGAAAGTTCATATGACAGTATGACATCTGTAAAACTGCAGCATCACCAAATCCCGCAATAGATTTAGTTTTCCTGACAAAGATGACAATCATTCCATCTTCAGTCATTGGGGTATCAGGACACTTTAGTATTAGGACAGAAGCCCCCTGCAGTAGCCTGTTTACAAGTAATTTATCTTCTTAATAATCTCTTGAAAAATTGCTGACAAGATTTGGTAATAGATTGTCATTCGGGGCATAATATACCATCTGTAGCTTACCAGTTTCTACAAACACCAAAGTGGGGAGATCCATTATGCTGGTACATCACCAGGTCTTTCAAAACAGCAGTGCAAAGCACTCTGTACCAGACACATCCGTTCTCTTGTTACAAAAACCTGCAGCACAGTCAGCCATGGGGAAAAAATGGCAAAACTCTTAGGTCCTGTGCGTATCAATGCGTAGGGAGTTCGTCATGACGTGATACTTTTAGAACACAAACTGTGATATACAGTCATTGCTTTGAAATGTTAGAGAATAAGTTGGGAGGAAAAATATAAATATCCACTGTCTTGAGGTGCCAGAAGGCATGAAAAATCACCATCCGATAAATCTTGTTGGGCTAAAAAATGAGTTCATGGCACCTGTAGGACTGAATACACAGGATTACCTGATTTATGGGAGTTATGAAGTTACATGGTGCCACTTGAGAAGCCCAAGGCAGGGAGCTGTTCAGGTGGGAGGATAAATAGTGATTATATTTGATTTTCAATACTAAGATAGAAAGGAAGAAAAAGTTCCATCAAGCCTCAATCACTCTTTGAGATCCTGTTCTGGAAATATCTTTCTACCAAATACAATGGCATTAGGGAGGCTTCTAGCACCCCATCAGGATGGTCCTTCACCGAAAAAAAATAATAACCAAAAAACAAATCCTTAGTGGAGATGTGGATTTTCAAGTAGGCAAATTAGGGGCAGCTTTTTCTTTTACAAGATTGGATTGTTTAGATCATGGAAGTGGAGGAGAGTTCTCCAAACCCACAACCGGCCAGCTAACAAGGGAAGAAATAGTTTCTAGATTTTGAATGTGGGTAACTGTGATTGATAAAGGACTATTTCAGATTTGGCCAAATCCTTGGTTGTATTCCTCTTGAAAATAGTTTTAGTATCCAGTTAATGAAGCAGTTTGGAAATGGTTGTCAATGCAAGTAACTTGATTATCAAAATGACTGTGCAAAAAAGTGAGCACTTTTCTTGTTTCCTGTTCCATTTTTTGTGACTATTTCTTTATGACACTATTAGCATGAAGCAGCAAGTAGATCAGTCTTTTTTCAAAGCAGACATGCCTGGTGTATCAGTAATTGGGAGAAAAACTATGTAGGGATTAAGGCTTATTTACCAGAAAAAAACAACATCGTAGTCTGCTTAAACTTAAGCACCTAAACAAAAAAGCTGGGTTGTAGGAGATGCTAAGTGCTTGAAACTTTCCATAACTCCAGTGGGAATGCTGGAAATAACCAATAAGGGAAAACACAATCAGTTCTGTTTAGATTCCTGGCTTTAGGTAACAAGATCTGGGGTTTTTTTGTTGGTTTCTTGTTTGTTTTTTTTTTTTTCATTTTCCCCACCTCCCAGAACTGAAATAGTTTGAGCGCCTTTGATTGAAAATATGAATCATTTATACAAAGCTATTGATAGTACCTCTACTTCAGGTTCTTTCTCATCAGTGTCAACTGAGGGTTTCAATTTCTGTAAAACACCAGTTCTTCATCTTTGTCAGATATAAACTGCAGATGCCATAATTTCCCTCACATCTTCCCTTCCCTTCCCTTCCCTTCCCTTCCCTTCCCTTCCCTTCCCTTCCCTTCCCTTCCCTTCCCTTCCCTTCCC
>JAYRBT010000082.1:20188670-20218691 GCA_036023395.1 Myiotriccus ornatus | reverse complement strand
CTCCCCTCCCCTCCCCTCCCCTCCCCTCCCCTCCCCGTCTTCACATTTCTGTGCTTTCTTTCCTTCTTTCCTTCCTTTTAAATAAAAATATTTCAGTTACTTCTGAGAAGAATAATAGGAATTAAGAAATTTTTGCCCCAAATTAAAAAAGCTGTTTATGGGAGTTTTTTACAGTTATCCTTCATTAAAAACTCACAATCTAAAGGTCTACCATATGCCAACATGGGCTATTTATTTTGATCTAGGGTTCCCAGAGAACAGAAATATTAACTTTGCAAGATAATTTTTTTAGTCCTCAAACAGCATTTTCTATGAAAATTCCATCTTACTGGAATATGCTGAGTGGGTGCACAACTTAGTGCTGGGTGAACAACACACCCACACCACCCTCCGTCCTCCCAGCTGGATGACTGGCCTTATACTGTCTGGTGCTGTTGCCACTGAGAAGGACTTCCCCTACAATAGTCCCCTCCCATGGTGGGGCATCAGCTTGCCAGCAAGTGAAGAATAAATAGTTCTGGAGAAACGAGTGCTTCCACTGCTGTTACTCATGCAAAATGTAGATTAATGAAGTGAGCAGTGGTTTGCAAAGAGCTGAACAGGCTGAGAATGATCAGAAGCCACAGGGCAGATGAAGAAGTATGTATTATTGGACTTTTCTTTCTAAATTCTGAAACTGAGTCCACATTTAGGAGGAAACCTTGTTTCAACTCTCCATCAGCAGAATAACTCTTTTTTTTTAAATCTGTTAGATATCCACATAAGAGATCACAATTAATAGATGTGATCAACATGGAAAAATCTGGGCTATGAATATAAAATTCTCCTCCTTGTGAAGGAACTATTTGGGGCCAGAACGATTCTCTGTCAGAACTCCCATTCTTCCAGTCTGCATTTAAAAAATGTTCATATGAAGAAGTCACAGAAAAAAAGAAAATTAAATTGAATATTGTTGTGGAAAAATGCAAGGTATATTTTTATTATGCATTTTTTCCACTGTGTTTTAACATACAATTTTGTTCTAAAAAATTCTGGCTTATGCTGTCTGTGGTATACACTTAGGTACATTCACTGGTTAGCTGCTGTATCTTTTTTTAAACCAAGCTAGAGAATTAAATTTTCCTACTAAGTAGAATTAAATTTTCCTTTCAAAAGGAATTAATTTGCTTTGGTTCTCAAAAATACGTGCTATGAACCAGCCCTCAGTCAAAACAGATCTTGATGAAAAATGGAAAATCTCTGTTAGTCCTGTAATTTTGTGATCAAATTTAGTACTAAACGTTATTAAGAAATGGTTTGGTTTTTTAATTTAATAGAGTAATACTTTAGAAGTGTGTTGTACTTCCAGAAGTGGTTAAGAAATCTATTTGTGCATCTCATAAATAATTCTGGCAGGTAAGAGCCAAAGTGCTGCTCTTTCTATGTGCTCCTATGTATAATTGTGTAGTGGACTTCCACAGGAACAACACAGCATTATTGAAGATTTGTCTACGAAGATTTATCTTATTCTGTTAAAACAAGTCATTAGATTTATTTCTTTCAGTATCATAGGTCTTCATTGAGTCAAATAAACCATATTTTGTTTACCACCCTGGAAAGATATAAATGCTAAATACTCTTTAACTTTATTTTATGAGAGTGAATATTATATTCCTCTTTCCAGTGACCTTTTATTGCCTTGTGAATAAAAAAATAATTTGCCAGACAGAAATAACAGCCAGAGGAAGGTGGGATTTATGAGCATGCCAACTCCACTAAAACCAAAGGATAAACATAGTAGTCTCAGAATAAAAATGGTGAGTTATCTAATGCTCTGGTCTCAAAACTTTAAAATAACTTTTCTCAGAAAATCAGAGCTTTACTCACGCCATCATGGCAGAAGCAAAAGAGTGAGGGTTCTAGTTATTTTTTTCCTTTTTTCTGTTACTTGTATTAGATATATTCTATTTGTAAGGAATTAGAATATGAAAAAAAATTTCCTTCCAGTCTATAATATGTATTAAATACAGGAGATGCAAAACATGCCTGAATTCTGAATGCAGCAGATTTTTATATTATCCTAGCAGTGTTAAGTATCTCTTAGTTGAAAAGAATTGTATGAAGTCTAAAACTTTTCAAAATAAGGCAAAAATCCAGCAAGTTTCCATGCTGGAATCTGTTCATTATAGGATCATTCTTTTTGAAATACAGTCTGCTTTAAGAAGTAACTGCAAAAGGGAAACTTCATTTTTCTGGAGATCATCTCTCAGAACTTTGTTTTACGTGACACAGAAATATTGTTGAGCTGGTGTCATGCTAAATTCTGTACTGCCATTCAGAGAGACTAGTTCTACACTTTGGAGAGGAAGAAGAGAGGGAGAAGGCAGAAAGGTGGGGGACAGCAAGGCATCCCTTTGCAAGGTGCCAGCAAACTCCTTGTCTCAGGGGTCTTCAGGTTAGATGTGGGACATGAGGGGGAAGAGCAAAAGGAGGGGGAGAAAAGAACCCATGCAAATTTGAGGAAAATAAACCGTTTCAAGCGACCCAGGAGAACAGAAGACAGTAGGGTAAAGGTCTGACTACGATAGGTCAGGGCAGGAAGCAATGGTCAAGTCTTTCATTAAATGGGGTTCCGAATGAACTGCTGTGTAAGGCTGCTTCCTCCCAGGGAGTGAACGTTTGAAAGGGAAGCACATAGCAGAGAACTCTTTGCACCTTGCACATTCCCAGTCAAATTTCACGCTCCAGATTCCTACCTGTCTCCTGCGAAAGTGTTTGGGACAGAGCACAGGGATATCACATGCCACTGTGGTGGGTCAGGTAAGGAGTTCTACCCTTTTGTCTTCTAAGGTTTTTAGTTTATATTGATTTTATCCTTGTTTAAATTTTGTTCCTTATTTCATATTTCAGATATATTTTCCTGTTACCATCGAAGTAATGCTTACTGATGAAAGGTCACACTTGCATGTATTTCCTAAGCAACATGTTCTTATGCAAAAAAGTTAACTCATTCTTAGTCATCCCTAGTCTGGAGACAGTGCTCAGCCATAACTGACTGAGATAAACGAGCAAGGTTGTTGGAGTGAGTGACCTTCATTCCCTTGTACTTTCAAGGGAGATTGTGGGGATTCCCATCATTGTCTCCTTGGTGGAAGACAAGTGAAAGAGCAGCTTTGCGTATTACCTCTCTCAAAACCAGGCACATGCACATCTGAGCACTACACAGAATTTGCTACCTTTTCAGCTGCACAAAATAACAGTCAATATAAAAATAAAAACAGTCAATACAAAATAAAAGTCAAAACCTGAAGTGAATTTGTCTTTTTGTTCATAAGATGAAATGAGTATTCTCCTGCCCTAAGATTTAATAGATTTTTATGCTAAATTAATAAAAAAAGTATGAAGAAAATGTCCATTTTGCACCTGTAATAGAATTTTCTTGCATCAGCAGTAGCTGTGTCTGTTCTATGTAGGTGACAGGCTGACAAATGGAAAGATTATTTCTGTTCCTTCTTTCATTTGAGAGTCATAAATCTGAAAAATGTGGAATAGATTTTTTTCATGCATCTTATAAGATTTTATAGGAAGATCCAAGATGGCAGAAAGGGCACAGTTCCAGAATATAGATTAAGATTTTCACTGGTACCAACAGCAGTCACTCAACATGATTTGACAGTATCTTTGTCAAATCGATACACAATGCTTTGATGAACTAGTGGAGTGAGTGGATATGTCTGATAAAATAAACGTGTTGTCCATGCCATTGACATGAACGCTTATTTAACAAGATAGTTGTGATTCAGTTTTCATATTTATACTATTGCAAATCCTGAAGAAGCAGTTGTGCCAGTCATCTGTATGACCTCATATTCTGTAGAGATGCAGATCTGCTTAGCTTTGTCTTGACGTTTGTGCTACTGTATCGATGGCAGATATGATGATAATTTATATTCACCCTGCACAGGCAGACACAAAGCTTTATCCTTTCTTGGTGAGGATACAAAGATCGAGCAAAGTGGATGTTAAGTTATTGGTCAGCTCAGGTGCTCCTTGTCACGAGGCATTTCACTCTGTACTGCTCTGGAGCTGGCTGATTTGGGGTCCATGATTACACCATGGACCTACAGCTCCACGAGATTTTTTTTCTTGGTTTTTGATGCTGCAGTTCCAATACCAAATTTTCCTCAGATATAGAGCTACTAAATTTAAGAACAATGTAGATCCTTCAGATGCTATAGATCCACATATCTGTGGCAATTCAAATACAGTGGATTAAGTTGTATGTGTGCTAGGGAGCAGGTATAGAGCCAGGGAAAATATCACCCTGGGCCACACTCATAGAGTCTTCAGGGGACAGTGTTGTCAGGAGAAATTGGTCTTTTAGATCACTGACACAGTTAGATTGCAAAATCCTTACTAAACCTGAAATGACATAACTCACATATAATTATATTTAGCTGTTCTGCTGACAGCCTAAACCATTTTTTAATTATAAACCTTTTCATTAGTTCTATCTTTGTCTTCTTTTCAGTCCTATAAATATATACAAGCACAGGTACTCTTTAGTCAATTGAAATATTAAGATTATCTAATCAGAGGACACTTTAATGTCACCTTTAGTGCACAAAAGGACGTATTACAGTAAGGATTTATGGTTGTCTGATTACCCCAAGAAAATCCTTTTGCTGATAGTGTAAAAATGAAAGCCTGGCAGTGGAAAGGTCTGTTCTTTGACTGTGTACTGACATCTGCATCACTATAAACCCTTCATATTTTTGGTAGCATAAGAGATATTAGTTGCTGCCTGAGCATTGGTGAGTCAAATATTTCTTTTGCATGGATTTTTTTTAAAGGACAATCAATTTTTTTTTAATAGTTGTAGCAAGACTGATATGTCTTTTTCACAGGTACTGCTTCCACAGAGCTAGATATGTCCCTTTCTACCTCAAATATTTTGAAACCTTTACCTTTCCTTCTTTTCATCTCCACAGGCAACAAAAATTGCCTTTTATGACGGATCTGTATAAAGACTGACCCCTCACGTCTGAGGCTTTGAGCAGAATCCAGGGTTTGTGCTTAAGTTTTGCATGCAGAGCGAGCCACAGTGTGTTTGAAAATATCAAACTATAAAATAACTGTTTTAACTTGAATGTGGAATGTTTGCTTTGGTATAGCTCCCTGGTCTTCTTTAATATATGAAAGAACAGCCTAAAGCAGAGAGGGCAAGCCTGTGCGAGTGGGATGGTGACTTCAAATGTGACGAGTGGGAGGTACAAAACTCCCCATGTGCCTCCCCTCTACCTCCTACTCCCTGTGTTCAACATCCATATCCAGATGGAGTAAAACAGGGAAGAAGCAAAGAGGTCGCTCCTTTCCTCCTCCATAGTGTGGCCGCCTTCGTAGGATGATTCAGGAAATTATCCTTTTTCATATATTCCACCCTCTGGCAAGCATGTTTCCTACAGAGGATGCCAGGAGCATTTCTACCTCCAGGAGGAAGAAGATAAAATTGTAAATAACATTTAAGAGTTAACTATATTTGCCTGTGCTGCATAGGCTGAAAGTCCTATTTTCTCCTTCAGAAATTTGTTTTGTGTGATCTGACTGAGGCAAGTCAGGGAAAGAACACAGAAGATATTTCTACAAGTACAAGTGCCACAGACCAGTGATCAGTAGCACAAGTGAGATTTAAATATAGTGAAAAATGGGAAATCAGAAAGGGCAGAGTGACTGCCACAGTCATAGTGGCAAGACTGCCATGTGTGCTGCTGCTTCTGTAACATCGTGCTGCAGCTTGGATGTGTCCCACGGCATGAACACCACCCCTGCACCAGCCCAGCACTGTGTTAAACTGAGCTGTGACAGCTGAGCTCTGAGCTGGGGGGCAGGGCCATTTCTTACCTGACTTAAAAGAGAAATATTTTGGTTCTGCTCTGTGGACAAACGTGCTGGGGAAAGATAGCTATCTGATTACATACAGTCTCCTGCAACCTGGTGTGTCTCTGAAAAGACACTGATGGGTTGTGGACAGGCTCTACTGCTGGTCCCAAGTTCTTCTTACCCGAAGAACTTTGGGCCATGGATATTCATGGTTCTCATCTTTACACACTCCCAATTCTGGATACTTCATTGTTTGTTTGGGGTTTTTTTAAAGTAAGTGCAATATCTGCTGTCTGGTACCTCAGGTTGCAAAGGAAGCTCCTCACTCAGACTCCAGTTGCTCCTGTGTGTTCTCCCCCGTTAAGTCTAGGCTGCCAGGTAGCAATTCTGCACTGATGTCTGGGCTTGTACCATGACACCTACTGTGTTCCTGGTAGAAAAACTAGGCACACAAACCAGTAAAGAACAGATTTGTTTGAGCCTGATCTAAACTGCAGACTGTGCTTAATTTGTAGTCTAATTATAGCCTCTGAATTGCTTCTTGTGCTCCCAGGGTCTTTCTTGAGAAGTAAGAATGTGACAGACAATAATGGGCAAGAATATCTTAGAAAGCGTTTACTCATTCATAACAATTTTTAACAGAGCACTTCACTATACTTCTGTTTACAAAACTGTAAACAGCACTAAGGAGTTTCCCTCCTCCACCAAGGGGAATGTGAAGAGAACAGCTCTCGTCTCTTGGTGCTTCCTCTTGAGACTGCAGGCTTCGTAGATAATGCTAAACAATTTAGTACGGACCCAAATGTCGGGGACAAAGACTGCTACATTAAAGAACACACCTCTAGAAAGAGAAATTCTGGAAAACACCTTGGGGTTTGGAGCAGATGATCTGCTGCTCAGTGTTGTGTCAAGAAACCACTAATGTAGGTAAACAGGATGATTTCAAGTAAGGAGTGGCAGATTCAAAGCAAAAAAAAACCCTATTTTTAGAGGAAGGTGTTCCTGCCTACAGCAGAGGAGTTGGAACTAGATGATCTTAAGGTCCTTTCTAACCCAAACTTTGTTATGACTCTATGATTATGGAGACCAAAAGCGTATGCTAATGAGACAAATTATTGCTTCCATGGAGCCTCAGACTCAAATACAGAGGTGTCTGTATTTGTCATAAAGTGGAGGCTGGTAAAGGAGTCCAGAAAATATCACTCATTTATTTTCTTTTTTAAACTTCTCCTGAATCATACACTACACATCTCTGTCAAATACAAGACATTTATCTAAATGGACCTTGGGTCTAACCTGGTACAGGTAGTCATATGTTGTTGTTCCTGCAACTGATACATTTACAGTCCTGATATACGATCAGTTCTCTAGTTCTGATATTCACAGTCCAAGAAGGGAACCGAAAATTTGAAGACTGCAAGAATATTTTTCAGTATTAGGAAACAAGTCAAATACTAAGGCACCTTGTTGTATTTCTCTTAACAAGGGCAGGGCTAAGGGATAGTTTGCTTATAATCCCAAAGTATCTAACTGAGAAAGGCCAAACTCTTCAGCAGAAGGAAGTCATGCATGATGGTAGGATACATCTGGCTAAATATAGATGTCTGTACTTGAGCTGGTCCATCTAGAAGCTCTGTATGTCAATACAGATCTAAGCAATACTCTCAGTGGATTGTAAAGCACAATTCATCTCAGTCTGAAGTAGATGTCTAAAACAGGTTAGATGAATCACTCCCTTAAAGTTTCTGTTTGCTCTACGGTCTGTGAAAGGCACCTAGTATGACTGGCACAGTTGCAGACCACAACTGAGGTTGCCCAAAGTTGGTTAAGTTTTACTCTTAATATCTATAAAGCAGTTAGTAGAGATTAGAAAGAGTAGTAGAGTACAGTACTGCTCAGTGTAATTAGCAATTGGAACACATTATGAAGAACTGAGATGGCTCTTCTTTCAAAGACTTCTTTGAAAAAATACGGTTACACTTTATTCCCTAGAAAATATGCCCTGGAAACATGGCAGTTGGCCTGGGGCCGAGGATTCCTCTGACCCATGTTGTACAGGAGACCAGGCTATCAAATCATAATGATTCCTCTCAGTCTTAAAAATCTGTGCCTTCAGTCACTGCTAATAAAGAGTGGCATGTTTTCAATGCCTTTCTAAGGGGCTCTTGATCAATACAGATGTGACATTTACCCGCAGGGTTTTCCCCACAATTGTTAGCTGCTGCTTCTGTGTTTGTGTCAAAGGATGTAATGTTGCAAACCAGCTTGTGGATCTCAGGCACTCTGACATTTCCCCATCAGTACCAAAGGGTAGATTTAGCAGTGGCTCAGAGGGTGGTAGACTTCCCCCCAAGTGCTCTGCTCCATGCTGTGCACCAGAAGTGAAGCTGCAGCGGACAACAGCCTTTCCTATCAATATCATGGCAACCTCCAGCCCTGTGTAGCCAAGTTTATTCTTGTATCACTTAGTCTGCAGTGAAAATTGCTGAATTTAAAGCTAGGAGTTTAAGGAGGGTCTTTCCCGACTCAGTCTTTCCTGCCAGTGACAGGTTTATCTGTAATATAGGATGCCTTTATATCCATCATTGTCAGACAGAAAGAAAAGATAATGGTGTGAGCATGGCTATGGCATGAGTGTGTTCTGTGCTGCTCCTGTTTTCACCAAGTATATGGCAAGCAAACACATTAATTAATCTTAGTGTTCACAAATACAGTTTTATTTTGTATTACTGCCATTTAGGATGACTAACCAGGACTTACACACAGTAGCTCTGTTCTTGGAGTAGCTGGTGTGAAATCACATTGTGAGTCAATACAACAACAAAAAACACTTTTGACTGGTCTGAATACTTTACCAATAAAAAAATTTTCTACTAATCTTGTCAAATTTATGACATGCGTAATAGTTACTGACACTCTCTCTTCATTATTACTGGTGTTATTAGAAATTTTGCATGTTTAGCTTTTATTAAAGGGCTGATAAAAGATGGCTTGATGGAAGGGGATGTTGAAGAATATTATAAAACCAGAACAATCTGTTTTTCATTTGCTGAACAGTGATCAGTATCACTGGTAATAATCACTGCTGTCTCGTCTGATTTGTTTTCATCTCACAAATGACCACAGCTGGGTAAGCTATACCTGAAAGGCTTAAATACCTGGTTCCTAAAGCTGGATCTTCAGCTGCAGGTGCTCAGACATCTCCAAGGTACTATCAGAAAGCCTGGTCATAAATCACAGAGACTTGCTGTTTACCACTACGACTGATCTCCAAAAACAAGATCAATGCAGCTCATTCCTGAAACCTGAGAACAAGTGTATATATATTTAAGGAAAAGTGGCAAGAAAGACAATATTAAAAAGAAGGTCAAACTTTAATTCACCTTGGTTCCCAGAAACATTCCTCTAAACCTCCTGATGAGAATAATTTCACAGTCTGTGTGGATTGCTTACGCCTACCCTAAAACTGAGTCCTTTAAAGATAGTTACTGACTCATTTTTATTCTAAAACTCTTTACTGTGGTGACATCCCTTCTTATCCAATAAGGTAAATGCAGATGAATTAAATGTAGTTTTCAGTGGTATTTTTGCTGCTAGAAGGCTGACTCCTGGTTTTACTTCAGTTTAGGGCAATGGAGGGGCATTTTTGCACTGTTTCAGGAGAGGCTTGGAGAAAAGCAAGCATTTTGAGGCAGTGATGCATGGAGCAGTCTATATTTGCTAGCACAGGGATCTGCCTTCTTGTGGGGAGAAGGCAGAATCAAAGCTGCTGCCAATATAATTCCTTTTTCCTTGCACAAAGTAAAGTCATTACTCTGCAAAGAAAGATTGCTCTCCCTCTCACAATCTGGTCTTTAAATCCAGCATCCAGCTCTGAGGCACAGGAGGAATTTTCACAGCCTTTGGCTTCTCTTTGCTGTGTGCCAGCTGAACCACAGTTTGTTCCTTCCTTCCTGAATACATCCTTTAACTGAAGGAGCAGAAACTGAAGAAGCAGACTGTGCAATCATCATACTCATATTAGGTGAGATCAAAGATTCTTCCAGCCCCCTATCCTGTTTCTGAGAGTGGACAGCAGCAGATGTTTCAGGCAAAAGTAAGAAAAAGGCAACAAAGACACTTCCCTGGTGTCTTTGCCTCGATTCCAGGAGTTTGTGCTTCACCCATTTCCTCAGATAGAGCCAAATTCTGCTCAACATTTTCTTCAGAAAACTTTTCCAACCAATACTGTATTGTTGTTCTCCCTGAAGTTGATCCTCAAGGCAGTGATGCCACCATAAATCCTAAGTATCTACCGTTCATCCGGTTGCATTACATCCTCCACCAGCTGCAACAGAATAAAGCTTGCTCCTAGCAGGTTGCCTCTTTTTCCCTGGCACAACTTGAAACAGGAATCTGAAAAAATGGGTAGGCAAACACTCCTCTCTGACAAGGCTCACTAACAGCAAATTTATACAACTCTCCTGACTTCGGTGGAGCTGGACTACGTTTTTACGGGACTCTGTGTTACGTTTAAAAGCTGAGCTAGAACAAAAGTTTTTGCGCCTGTTATAGTTTTAGAGTAGAGCTGTGCAGGCATGACTGGACTGATGGGCAAAGGAAACGTTCACAGCATATTTCGGTGCCAGCTTGAGCATTCAGAAGTCTTCTGTAGCCAAGAGAAAGAGAAGGCATGTACTTCAGCTCTACAATTATCCCAGAGAGATCAGCAGCCTTGTCTAGCTGCTAAATTTGGAACACAAGAACAACCTTCCCATTACTCCAACATTTTCCAGTTACCAATTTTGTTTTAAAAATAAAACTAAGTGACTACATCTCCGACAATCTGCGGTGGCCCAGCATCTTGCCCTGCAGCAGTTTCAACTCTGGCAACAACAACAGAACTTTTAGGAATAAAAGCTATGACTGATTTTCTAGTTAATTTATTGTAATTAGCTTTACTTAATTATACATACAGCTGTTCTGCACCCTCAACATAGCTCGGGGGACTGTTTAAAGTGCTTAAGTCTAAATGTCATGTTTTAGCACAGTATAGAGCACACTATTGTTCTTCTCAGGAGCTGGTGGGAGGGAAGGGCATCCAGCAGACCACCTTTCTTTCCTTTCCCTTTCTCCATACATTCTCAGCACATCCTTCTCGCCTACTCCTTTTTTTCTTGCACAAGGAAGAGGTGCCTGTTCCTGTGCTGTACCTGACACTCACTCAGGGTGCCGAAGGATTGTAGAGTTCACCACCTTCGCCCCTTTCTGGAGCACACACTTGCTGTCTCCTGTAAATCTCACCTGGTCTAGGAAGGAGGGTGGGATATGCCTCAAAGGACAGAGGAGGAATATGCCTCAAAGACAATCTTAACCTTGAATTTTCTGCTGCCTTTACAACACTGGGATTTAGAGGTGTTCTTTTTTCCTTCTCACAAATAACTGCTGGAAATATTTATGATATCAAATCCCATGCTAGAAATCTTGTGTGAAGACCTTCTTTAAAGTAAAGCTTCATGAGGACTTTTCCTACCCTGTTCACAGAACATTCCTATGCCTCTAAAAATGGTTAATAAAAATCTTTGTCTAAATCACCTCAGCACAAAAGGCAGCACAATTTCAGCAAATCAAGCACTTACTCACGTAAACAATCAGCTGGATTCTTCCACTAGGTTTGTATTGTTTATTGAAAGTGGTAATGACAATAGTTGAGATAGATAGGAATTTTAATCTGCTTTTCTATCAGATGAGACTATGCAAGGTCACCTTCACTGCAGTTCAGATACTCGCATGTGCACATTCCCTGCACAGATAACTAGTACTGTTCAATTTTGTTTGTATTGTCATTCCACTTAATTTATTTTAATTCTTTCTCCCTTATTAATCCAACAGAGTTTTATATCCTTATCTTTACCAGGTCTTTCTTGTTTTGTCAAACTTTTGCAAGCAAGATGTAGAAGGTAACAGAACATCTTGGGGATAATTACTCTTCAACTAATTTGAAGCAGTAATGATGATATTATAGATTTTTATGGAGCAAATGTTTTATGTTTTATTAATTGCACTTGTTCTTTCCTTTGGTATTTTTCCTGATGTCTAATAGCCTTCCAGGTTTACTGTCTAAACTATTCCTAAGCTGTACATCTTGTACCCCAAAAGATAGGCTTTATGATAGCACTCTAAAGTCCAGATGCTGCCCTTTGGAGAAGGAAAGTATTTATGAAGAAAACTTTAGTGAGAAGCATGTTCACTTCTTGTGATGGGGAATGGCTCGCAGATTGTGCCCTTTCACAAACCTCAACATATAGATTCTGTTTGTCTACCCCAATCATGGCTTGTACAACCACTCTAGCCAGGTACCTCAGAAAGTCTAACAGGTGTATATGTATGTATATATCTGTTCTCCATATCCATCTGCCTCTTCCTTCTCCCTCTCCTTAATTTCCTTCCCCACTTCCAAGAGCATAGGAGTATTGACTGAACAACTGGGTAATAGTGTTTTCTGTTTGAAACACGACATCAAAGGTTTGAGGCAGACAGGGGGACCTGGTGATGAGCCGAGTGGTGTCCTGGAGGCTGTCCTGGGGTAGCGTAAAAGTGGGACTGGGGAAGGGCTGGTATCTCTGTGGGAAGGAAGCTGTTTATCCCAAACATCTGCAAATCCTCATAGGATTTTGCAGGTGAGGACTGGGCAGCATATAAGGTGGGGACACCTAAGTTTGATAATGAAATGATTAGAGACTTTTGTAAAAATCATCAAACATCTATGTACCACTTAAAGCACTTGAATCTGCCCTTCCAAGCCTTCAAACCAATATTCAAAGGGAAATATTTATCTGTATCTTATTTTTTTTGTATAAAGCATCCCTGTTCTCCACACATTGCAAGGCACAGAATATGTCAGTGGCCTTGGCTCTCACGTCATTCCTGTAGCTTCAGGAAGCACCATGTAAGAGATGGGAGTAAAACTTAGAGCTTGTAGCTTCCACATGATCCTTCAAGATATTTGTGGTGGTGCATAAACTGGTTTTTTCATAACTATTTTTTCTTCTCAGTACGACTGGTTGGTGAGGTTGGGAAGACCAAGCTATAGCTTCTTGGGCAAACTAAGGCATATTTTAAAGTGAAGGTCAAATTATTCTTTCCTAATGAAGTGTTGGTTATTTCCTGTATACCTTGCAGAAAAAAAATGTAGCTCTGCACAACAGATGGAGGCCCAGTTGTCCTGCTGTGCCCCCAAGAGTCCCTGTTTTGCAGACAAACAGAACACATAGGCAGATATATTCCTGACCTCTAATCACAATACTTTCCTACTATTAAGAGAGGTTAAGAGGATGCAGGTTATACTATTTACCATGAGTTTGGTGTTTTGTCACAGACAGGAGTCCCGGAGCCAAATAGGACCAGCTTTAGCTTCAGGAGGCTTTCTGGCACAGAAATTGTTGGGACTGTGTTACTGTTGTGGGGTGCAGGAGTATTTATGGACTTTGGGAGCATATTTTGCAATTTCTTCTTTAAAAAGCTATTGAAAATTGCTTTTTTTCCCACAACTAGATATGAATTTTTTCCCTGTCTCTCTTTCCTACCCAGAGAAAGACAGAGGTTTATGAAGCTCAAGGGGTGGCATGTGTCTCACAAGGTAGTGTTAAACACAGTGCTCCTCCTCCACAGTTCTCAAAGCCCCAGGCTAAGCCTATCAGTGTTCTTATCTTCATTTCCAGCTGTGGCTAACTGGCACAGAGAAGTATTTAATTGCAGGGACAGCCAAGTGATTAACTGTCAATCTGAAAATGGCACCCAGAAAGATCTTGGCCATCTCCTGTAAGGGTGGGACAAATGAAAAATTTGAAAGAAGAAGACTTAATGTTTCATAGAAGACAGAGTCTTCTTCATCCAAGCGTAACAATTCAAACGCTGAGAGATGAGTACTGTCCCTCTTGCTTTACTGGAATTTGTCTTGGACCCTCAAACATACTGTTTCCTTGTGTCAGCACCAACTCTCAGGGGAAGATCTTCTCCTTTGCAATGTTCTTTAACATCCAGGTGCCCAGGACTGGGCACCCAGAGTCACATGAAAAGCCAGAAATAGGAGAGAAATTTGTCACTGAAAGTAAAAGCAGCTCATTAGTGATGTATCAACTCACATTTGTAAATTTACATCTGACATTTGACTGTCACCTCATCCTCCTGGGCACCATTTTTGTATTTATTCACCATAATGCATCCTCTGATACTTAAAAGAGTAAGGCTCAAATTCACGAAGGGGCTGAGGGACAGATGCCTATACAAGAGACAGTTGCTATTGCATAAAATGTCAGGGTCTAGAAATACGATTCCCAGAGCAAACTGGAGGTTAAGATTAAATTCATGATGCCCAGCTCTCTAGGATTAAATTCATGGTGCCCAGCATATCCAGCTGGTTGGTAGGGAGTAATGCAGAAATGCTGAGAGAACTGCTTTGGGATTTAAAGTCCCAGAGTTCCCCCTGAACTTGGGTACACACAACTAAGTTGTCCCTGGGATATATGCAGCTATTTCAGTCTTTGCTTGAGAAAGATGATGGTAGGGGAAGGAGAGGTGTGAGAGGTGACAGACTTATTACCTATAACGATTCAGTGCACGAGAGCAGGCTGTGCAAAACTAGAGCTAATTCTGGCATTTTTATTTTATGTTTAGAATCATGTGTTCCACATCCAATCCAACTGAGGATTGCCAATGCTTCCAAAATTGAGGAAAAAAACCCCCAAACAACACAATCCCTAACCCCCCAAAACCCCAACCCAAACAATAAGGTACACAGCAATATCCCTTGGTAGATTTTCAAATTGGTTGTCAAATTCCCCACAGAAGTGTATTACCCTGAAATTGTAAAAAAATAGTCATATCATTTTGCTACACACTTTTGAGCTTAAATGCCTAAATCTATGTTGGCTTCCTGTAATACTAAAAAAAAACCAAATAGATTTTAAAATCACCAAGTAGGCAGATATCGGAGGAAAAGTCTAGACCCAGTACACAACTATCTAGCAACTGTTTTCTTGTAGTGAACTTTACAAAACCGGTTGGGCAAACAAGATCCTACCTAAACAATGCTGATTCTACTTCTTCCCAAGAAGAAATAATTGAAAGGAATCAAATGATAAATGAAATGAATGGTGCCCCATCACAGCAAATGGTGATAAATAGAAACACCTTGGTGTTGCTAACACTCACACTAATGTGAACTGGTCAGTATAATTTATAATTTTTTTTTTTTTTTACCATTTGCAGTCTGGTTCTTTGTACTGAATCTGATTTTAAAGTGATAAATTAGCAAGAGGGAGGTTGTCTAATGAGCAAGTAAGCAGCAATATATCAAAAAACCCCAAACAAATCTAGGCTTCTACCAATCGCTGCGGTGTTTTTGGTGTTCCTTTTAGGAGAGAAAAGTATACTCAATCTGAAGCTGCAGCCCAAAATATATAAATATTTTATGTTATTTTCCATACAGATGCATGATAGGCACACAAATATGCATGTCATCTTTCAATATATGTAAAAGTCTGCAAGACTGAAAGGACAATCTCTACACATGATCAGTGGAAGAGTTTGCAATTACTTGCCTATGAGTGTTTAAACATGTAACAATACATCTGCATTTCTAAAAGTGAAGCCCTTCATGTGGTACTACAAAAGTAGTCCACTGAAACCACTGAGGAAATGTTCATTTAATTCCATGAATATTCAATCAAATGCTTAATTTTCTTACTTTTAAGGTTGGATGTAGTTCCTCTAAGGAATATATTTAATCACAGGCAAAGCACCCCTTTAAGTGTCTTCATTATCCCATTTGAAAAGACTTGATTAATAGAAAGGAGAAACTAATTTTTTTTGCCATAAAAAGATTCAGAAATGTTGAAAATTTAAACCATACAAATATCAGAAATCAAAATAATGAGAATTTTCATGAAGCAATAGCATGGGTGAAATTGTCATATCTGTGGCTTCAAATATTTCATTTTGCTTCCAACTTCTATGTTTTAAGTAACTTAAATGTCAGTACAGAAGCAATTTTGAACTGAAAATCCAGCATGTTCTTTTCTTAGAATAGTAACATTGAAAGTTTTGTGTTGTTTATGTAAATATTCTTTTCTTTTAGCAACCTTAAGTATAGACCCTTTTCCCATATTTTCCATTAAACATTTTTCAACAAGAAAACTCTTTATCAACAGATTACCTACTTATTCAATTAACAATTCTACAGATTCCCCACAACCAGGAGAACCAGGAACATTTTCCCTTTTTTCCTCCTATTCGTGGATGAATTTCCTTCAAGTCTCTAATCTTGAATGATGTATCACATAAAAATCTGGGCATGATTTTCGCTACCAGTTGTCTGCTGAAAACAACCTGATAAAGATGATGATTTACCTCAGTGTTTTCAGCTCAGCGTTTTGGTCACTATCAGAAAGAGATGAAACAGAGGTTTGATATCTAGGGTTTCTTCCAAAGTCTATGAATATCTACATGAAAATCATTACAAGCAGAAGAGAAATATTATTTACTAAATTCTGACTCCCTGTGCTAGTAATGCTGAAGTAAAGCCTGTTCTTGCTGCTCTGAAGTAAAGCCTGGCCTTGCTATTATCTTTCATTTTTTTTAATTTAGTTTTGTTGATTTTTTTTGTCTGTTTGGCTATCGTGGGAGAACCCAGCTCTTTTTTTTTATTTTCAGTCTCGTCCTGGAGGACATTACGCCAGACAACCTTCCTCAAGCTATCTGCAAGGCTCTTCTTTGCCATCCCCTCAGCCCAGTGCAAGTGCACTTGGTACTGCCAGAGAGCATTTCTGGCAGTTAATATGCAGCAGACAGCTGTGTAGGTAAACTTATGATGAAAACTTCAGAGAAATGGAAGATAACCTCCTATGGCTGCAATATACCTTCTTGTGTATCTCACAGACTAAAAATAGGCTTTTGTGTTCATCTACAATTTGTATTTCTATTTTCTGTGGGTCTCCTATTAATAATGGAAAATAAGATAATTAAAAAAAAAAAAAAAAAGCCTCTCTGTGTGCTTTGGCTCTCTTATAGCTGAGTTAGCAACTCTGGCTACATGCTGAGATGACTGGTAGAGCTGCAGGCCTTTATTGCCAAGGTCTGCATTATATTTTTCCCTCACTAGCAGCAAGGAGCTTTTCCTTCTCCTTTTAAAGCTTCTTGGTAAAAATCTTGTTATTCCAAACTCATGGAAAGGGAAAGACATCCAAACAGACAACACATGATAGCCTCAGTGAGTCCCGTATTTAAAAAAATTGTGACTTTTTTTCTTTTCAATTACAAAAAAAAATCCCTTAAAAATTCCTTTAAAACTTTAGTTACTGAATCCAAATTTCACCTTTACCCTTCAACCTCACATTTTATGCTTCTCCCCAGTTACCACAGGTGCTGGGAGCCTTGCAGGACACCTGAGAGCTTGAGAAATACTGCCATTTTATCCACAAAACCTGAGTCTCGTGCATTAAAGGTACCATGTTTTACCAGTCTTCAAAACTGGCTAAAATGCCTCTGATATTATTCATGGTCATACAAGAAATCTTTGGAAAAGCAGAAACATAAACCCGGAGCATTTGGAGTAACATGGTTGAGTGAAACTCGCTGTCTGGCCGGATGACATCAGGTCTTAAAAATCAGCAACTCTTTAAAGACTTTTTGTGGTTTAGGAGAGGGGTGAAGAATATGGACTTATTCGTATCTGAAAGGGGAATGTCCTACCCTTTAGACAGCATGAGGGAGCAGCCTATCACAAAACAAGGAGTGGGGAACACCCATGGAGTACTATCAGTAAGAAAGTAATGAGCTTTATGATTTCTCAGGTACCATAAACTGGGTTTTGCCATTGGGATACTGCAGCATTAGATACAGAGGGTTTGAAAACTAAATACTTAATGTTTTTCAGAGTCTGAGAGAAATAATACAACAGATAGATGGTGCAGGAATGTATATTAATCACTCTCCTCTATTTCAGACATTTTCCTCATACTTGCAGTTTGCCCTATGTAAATCTAGTTTATTCACACAGTTCTCATTAGCACTTTATGTCTTCAAGAATCTACACAGCCTTTTCTCCAGCTGTACCAGAGCAAAAGTTTGCATTCAATTAGTGCTAGAGTATTTGCCACTTAAAACTAAAGTGCTCTGTTTTGCTGAGTTGAGTCATCACTAAAGGGTATGCAACATCCATCTTGTAACCAACTGTAGTCAGACCCTTTAATTAATGACTTGGGATTCTGCTTTGTCTTTTAAAAGGATAAAATCTAATTGCAGTTCAGATTAGGCTGTCTAATGAACATGACCACAAAGCAATTGATCAAAACTAATAGGGGGAATAGTTGAGCCAACGTTAAGTAAACCCTTTGTTTGTTTTGCATAAGTAACCTAAGGAAGCAATGCAAACATTATTGATGCATTATTTGCTCCACTGGAATTTTAGTCAAATACTTTGCTGTGGTTCAAAGACGGAAACTCTAAGCCCTATTTGTCTAATACTAGGAATATTGCTTTTTCTTCTTCCATTCATTACAATATCACAAAGATCTGACAGTCTTTTGACAAAAAAAAAGAATCTGATTTTAATTTAACACACATCAGGAGAGATGATGGAGCTGAGTAAGGCAGCCCAATCTGCTCCTCATAGAACAACCAGAGCAACTAAGAAAAGGTGAAGGGTGATGATAAGAGGCAACTCTCTCCTGAGAGGTACGGAGACACCCGTTTGTCGACCTGATGCACACTCTAGAGAGATGTGCTGCTTATCAGGTGTTTGTATCAGGGATGCCACCACAAGAGTACCAGGTCTTTTACAGTCCCCTGACTGTTATGTGCTGCTGTTGTTTCATGTGGGCACCAGTGATAGAGCCAGGAGCAGCCTAAGGAGTATCAAGGATTACAGAGTAGTGGGAGGAGTGGTAAGGGACTCTGAAGTGCAGATAGCTTTTTTCATCAATCCTACTAGTCAAAGGGAAGGAGTTTAAAAGGGCCATTGAATGTGAAAAATCAACAGCCACAGCCCAGCCCAGGGGTTCAGCTACTTCAGATCGTGGGTCTCACATTGAGAAACTCCATCTCCTGAGGGCTGGTGGGGTCCACCTGTCAGAGAAGGGCAAGAGCATCTTTGGTCATAGGCTGGTGAGGAAGGCGTTAAACTAAATTTGCCGGGGGAGGGGAACCTCAATCTGTCGCATTCTTACCACTGTGATGCCCAGAGCCTGGAGAGGGATCACATGTCAGCAGGAGAGCACCTGAAAAGCATCACAAAGGCACTGCAATCACTCCAACCACTCAGTCGGCCTCATCTGGAGCATGCCAAAGGATGCCTGACCAGAAAGACTCAGTGGATAAGGCCCTCTATAAACAGATTGGAGCAGCCTTGCATTCACAAGCCCTAGTGAGATAGTTTGGGTTGTTTAGTCTGGAGAAGAAAAGGCTCCAGGGACACCTTAGAGCATCTTCCAGTATCTGAAGTGAGTCTACAAGAGAGTTAGAGAGGGACTATTTACAGGGTTTATAGTGACAGGACAAGAGAGGAATGGCTTTAAAGTGCAAGAAGGTTGGCTCAGATTAGATGTTAGGAAGAAATTCTTTACTGTGAGGGTAGCAAGACACTGGAACAGAGTCTTGCCTTCCCCATCCTTGGAAGTGTTTCAGGCCAGGTTGGATGGGGATTTAAGCAATGTTGTCTAGTGACAGATGTCCTTCTCCATGGCAGTAGGGGTTGGAAATAGATGGTCCCTCCCAACCCAAACCATGATTCTAATATTTTAACCTTCTTGCAGCAGTATTCTACAGGTTTACCTTCACACGTGAAAATAAAACAAACCCCAATTTTCTCTCATGGAATATTTTGTTTTTATCACTGAAAACAAGTCTTTTGTCCTAATTAAGCGGAGTTGGAGATCAAAAGATAAACTTTCCATTTTTTCAGTACGTTCATGGTGTACTTGTAGGCAAGAATTAGGTCAGGGTATGAAATTTATGCTTCAAATGCACAGTAAATTTTTCAAATTTACATAATGTAGAAATGTATCTTCAAAGTACTTTCCTCTTGATCTTTAGTTAGAGAAAATTTCTATTACCTGAGCAAGGGTTTCAAGATAAAGCCCTGTACAAAGATTATGTAAGATTAACTTGTATAGTGTAATAGTTCAGATACGAGACGCTCATGTTTAGATACATTCAGATTCTCAAACAAAAGACCAAGTTCCTGTTACGTACCTTTTTTTTTTTTTTTTTTTTTTTGGTGACATGAAGCCAATTTCTTAAATATCAGACAATTTTCTCAGGTTCATTATTGATGAAAATTTTCATGGGAAGGTCAATTTAAGATAATAATAAAATCTTTGAAATTAGAAAAACTTATTGAAATGTTATGCTAGAGATATGGCACATTCCTTATGATTAAGGAAAAACTATAAAAGGAAACAATATAAGATATAAAAAAATTTACTAAACTTAGCATAGATCCTATGAATTGGAATAATTTCCACAGAAGCATAGAATTATGGGAAGGCACTTCAGGAGACAGACTAGTCCAACCTCCTGCTCAGAGCAGAGTTAATTACAGCAGGTTGCTCGGGGCCACGTCCAGTCAGATTTTTAATATCTCCAAGGATGAAGATGGCATACCTCTCTGAGCAGCCTGAGCCAGTGTTTGACCATCTGCAGAATAAAAAACCATTTTTATTTATGTTTAAACAGAATTTCTCATATTTCTGTTTGTGCTTATTGCCGCTTGCCCTGTCACTGAGTGTCACTGGGAGGACTGTGGCTCAGTCTTCTTAATTCCCAGAGCTGCTGCTTTGCTTGGTTCTAGCCTGGTTGGCTCATTGTCCTACGTGACCACCTCCAACTGCATACAAAACAACTCTTAAATATCTTAACTACATGTTAAAAAATGACGATTTCTGTAGCTGCAGGAACAATTTCTACTATTTTCAAGTGTCTTATCTATGCCCACATGTCAGTTCTACAGCAGAAACAACCTGGGCATCTGTAGGACATTCCAGTCAGGATACTAATCAACATATTTGAGCATATGAATTGTTGCCTGGGGAGAATCTCCAGTACTGCAAGAAATTCCCATCTGGAGAATTCCTGTCACAGAATCACATCCTGTCACGATCAAACACTTTGCTGTGAAGGAATGATCTTGATCACCTATTTCAAAACCATCCACTGTCTCAAACCAGCCCATTATCTCACTGAATGGGTCCAGAATTTCTTTTTCCAAGAGTGTGGCATTCCAGTTTCCTGCCTGGGGCATGCATTTCTGGAGCACAGTGACTCACTCCAGCAGCAGCAACAGGGCAATTCCCACTGTACCCGCTTCACAGCTTGTTTTCAGGGAAGTCTTCTACAAAGTAGTATACCTAGATTTGAGCATTACTGGACACCACAGAATTCAAATGTAAGAAAATGCCATGAGAAATAACCTTTGTCAGTAATTTTGCTTTAAGAGAATTTTTTTTTATTCTACAGTATTTCATAAGCAGCTTCCTATCTTAATGTCTCCTTCACCCATTTAGACAGAAAATAACATCTGTTGCTCTGAAATGCAGAAATTTCTGCAGGAATGCCAGAAATAGATACACACCATGAAAAGCTCCACATAGCTTACATCTGTAGTTCCAACAAAGAGAGAAATCAATATATTTCTCAAAAATATTCCTATGGGGGACAAAAGCAGGCTTTCTTCTTGTTTTGTGTACAAACCAATGTAGAAGTGCTATTTTTTTAATTATGTAAAAGTTACAATGAAATTGCAAAGAAAGCCAGCCAAAAAAATGTAGAAATCAATGTTTTAGTATGAATTTCAAGGCTTTTCATTTTCATAAACAACCATATCAAAATATGAAGCCAAATTGATTCATCGATGAGAGAGAAATATAACGTAAAAAACATAAGAATCTCTGCTGTAATGAGGAGGAGATAAGAGGGATGATGAGGTGTGATACAGATTTTTTCTTATATGTATGAAATACATACTTCATTAAATCACTGCAGACAGCCAACCTATGCAAAGGGAGTCAGAAAGTAGCATATCTTCCTTTTATGCACAAAAACGCTAGTCTCCAAAATATAAGATCCCAAAATATAAGCAATGATTCAGCATAACAAAAATAGAATCACAGAATCATTTAGGTTGGAAAAGACGTTTAAGATCATTGAGTCCACTTGTTAACCCAGCACTGTCAAGTCCACCAGTAAATGATTCCCTCAGTGCCACATCCACATGTCTTTTAAATACCTCTAGAGATGGTGACTCAAACGCTTCCCTGGGCAGCCTCTTTCAGTGCTTGACAACCTTTTCTGTGAAAATATTTTTCATAGTATCCAATCGGAACCTCCTCTGGTGCAACTTGAGGCTGTTTCTTCTTGTCCTGTCACCTGGGAGAAGGGACTGATCCCCACCTCGCAACAACCTCCTTTCAGGTATGCATAGAGAGGAACAAGCTCCCCCCGAGGCTCATTTTGCCCAGACTAAACATCCCCATGTCCCTCAGCTGCTCATCAGACTTGTGCTCCACACCCTTCACCGACTTTGGACATGCTTCAGCACCTCAGTGGCCTTCTTGTAGTCAGATGTCCAAAACTGGACACAGGATTCAGGGTGTGGCCTCACCAGTGCTGAGTACAGGTGGACAATCACTGCCCTGGTCCTGCTGGCCACACTATTCCTGATACAAGTCAAGATGCCATTGGCCTTCTTGGCCGCCTGGGCACACTGATGGCTCATGTTCAGCTGCTGTTGACCAGCACTCTGAGGTCCTTTTCCACTGGGAAGCTTTCCGGCCACTCTTACCCCAGCCCGTAGTGCTGAATGTGGTTGTTGTGGTACAAGGGCAGGACCCAGCACTTTATCACTGTTGGCCTCAGCCCAGTGATCCAGCCTGTCCAGATCCCTCTACAGAGCTTTCCCACTCTCCAGCAGAACAACCCTCCTGCCCAGTCAATTAGATGCACGGCTGATTAAGCTGGCTCTCTTTCCACCTAGTGCAATACTTTCAGACTTTTGTGAATACCTTCAAAAACACCAGCTGGGACCATTCTGACACAGTGTATTGAGTTTAAAATTTTTTCACTGGCAGAACATGCCTTGGTGATCTCAGATGAGTCAGATGAGACTTATTACCTTGAAGTACTCACATTTGAAAGTGAATGTGCTTTCAGACTCCCTTGAAGGAATGAGATGTGGTAGCATTCACAAATAGCCCAAGAGACAGGTAACATATTAAATGAATACTCTTGAACTCAGTAGGTGGTATGTTTTATTTCAAATGTGTTTTAAGCCTAAAATATTAAGCTTCCAAG
Organism: Myiotriccus ornatus; assembly: GCA_036023395.1. NCBI lineage: Eukaryota > Metazoa > Chordata > Aves > Passeriformes > Tyrannidae > Myiotriccus > Myiotriccus ornatus. The sequence goes on along the minus strand of JAYRBT010000082.1, from coordinate 20,195,507 downwards.
AATTAAAAAAGTATTCACAAATTCCAAATAACATGCTAAATTTTACTTTCAGGAAAACTCCAGATATTTTTCAAGTTTTAATCATGTTCTAAAACCTTCTTGTAGAGTAGTCTGCAAATATATTCATGGAATTTCCAAGGAATTTCACCGTCCAGTATAACAAATGGCATGATAGAGTTGCAGGAGTTCTTAGGTCTGGAGGACTGGAGAATATAAAATCAGAATAGAACACATCATTTAGGTACTAGAGTTTCCTAAGACTGTTCAAGTTGAGTTGGAGTCTGCCTGACAAATAATATATAGTTTTTCCCTCCCCAGTTCCTAGCATCAAGAGTCATAATAAAAGAACTCTTATAACTTCATAACAGAGATGGGTCTGGCACTCTGCTAGCTAGTGAGATGTCCCCAGGACACTAGAAGAACATCAGTCTCTGGCTAATAATTTGCTGCTGTGACATCTATGCACCTGGGAATGCATTGTAAGTTTCCATAATTGTGAAATACATTCTTGTTTTGTATATGGATCAACATGCTCAACATGGCAACAATTCAGGTTTTCAGTGGTCCATGATTCACTATTGCCTGCTATTTATTCCATCCCTATCTCATGCTAATAATTGTTGTAGATATTAAAAAAATACTTTGTTGTAGCTTTCAGCAAACTATGTCAAACAAATCATTTTGCTGATGAAAAGTGATATTGCTTATATGAGGCTCTCAGATACTTGAGGTGGAGTAAGAAGAATAAGATTAGGATCTAACAGAGATTTGATCGCTGTCATCTCAACAACAAGATGTTGACAGCTAGAATAAATAACTTCTCAGGAGCAACTTGTTAAACTGGGTTAAAAGAGGACCTGTAATGATGTGGCCTGCTTTAATACCTCCTGCCAATCAGATTATATTTTATTACTCAGCTGAACTGTACAGCATGATTCAGTTTGCATGAAACTAGAGGGGGTCACAAGATACAGACACTCATATTCCCTGAAAGCATTTTGGCAGAAAATGTGGATAAAAACAAGAGCATGCTGGTGTCAGAAGAAACGACAAAAGGCTTCATGGCAGTTATTTAGGGCTAGCAGAGTGCTGGTCTAAGGCAAAGTGGCCACACTTTGCCATATAAAAAATGTCATCTGTGCTTCTGTGGTACACATCAGTGAAACCTCTGAAAGTATTACATATATATATATCAGCTCATACTACCATTAAATGTCCTTGAGAGTAAGTTATGGGGCACCATCAGCCACTTCAAGCAAGTAAAAGTCCTTCCTGAAACATGTAGGAATGTAAAGACTTCAATTATCAACTTCAAACCCACCCAAATGGCCAACATGAAATTAATAGTATTGGTCAGAAAAGGGTTGTAGAGCCAGAACAGGTATGAAAATTTTGCAGCAATACTAGTGCTAATGTCCTGAAAAATTACATCAGAACATTACATTGACTTGTAGTTTAGAACATTACGTTTACTTTATAAACTGACAGAGCATAAAAGGAGCTTCTAGGTTTTAAGCAATCTTTTAATATGTGGCATCCTCAGTTTGCAAAAATACACACTATAGTCAGTGTACCTTAGTATCCTGGCCAGTAGCTGGGTGCAAAGATGTTCTGCAAATGTTTTCTCTAGCTTTCAAATTGCTGTATCATTCCTCTGCGTTCTTCAGACTAGCCTGTAAGTATGTGGATATCAGAACTAAATGCAGACTTTCGTGGTTATCCTTACTGATATTAGGTTCAAAAGCAAAATAAGCACTCTCCTTTTAGTAACTGTCACCTCTTTAAGAGGAGATATTTGCCCTTTCTGACTCAGCATCTTTCTGCCTCGGGACCCAAAATAAAGGTGAACAAGTTAAATCTGGAGGAGAAGGTATCTGTCTCTTCCAGAACAGACTGGTGCTCAGAGACTTTCATGGGTAGCAAATGATTAACCTCTAGTCATTGTGGTAGGTTCAAATCCTTTTTTTTTTTTTTTTTTTTTTTTAAATTGCTCTTTTGACCAATTTGTCTAATCTGAAATGGTGTTCCTCTGAAGCTGTGCCCCTGCATTGCAAAAACCAGAGACTAGAAGTTACAGAAGAGCACTTAGACAAGACAGCCTGGATCAGCACGTAATGTCACAGCCTTACCAGGAAGTCTTACATTCCCATCTCTCCTTCAGCATCTGGCTTTGTTTCACACACAGGGCTCTGTGTATTCTGTCATTAATTAAAATACCTGTCTGTTCCATCTCATTGCTCTTTACCATTCTGCTGACATTTGTGTCAATGCCAGTGTTTTTAGCAATGTTTTTGTGTGTAATCATGGACGAAAACATTAAGTAAGCAATGATCTGTGAGGAAGTTCTTGTAGAAGCACAACCCAGTTAGCCCTGCTAATAACCCACGTCCAAGCATTTTAGATCAATCCTTAAAACTATTTAAAATGTGCTCTACTACTAGAGTGCTGTTTCAACCTTTTAAAAGAACATTTTTGATTTTTCCTGCCTTTTTTCCTCCGCGGGCCCATCTGAAATACCCGCCTGCTGAAATGGCACAGGAAAACTTAACATCTCAGAATAAGTCAGTATAGTTTGATAAGGATCCCAGCAGTATTGTATGGAGCTGGTGGTGACTGAGTTGCTGTGGCAGATTAAAGATCACAGAACTTAACCAGATTTTTGCAATTCCCAAAAAAACAAATCTTTACCAAACTTGGTAGTTACCGAGTCACATGTTCTTGTCAGCTAATTCCTTTCAGTTTTCATTTCCCTCATGTGAATACAGCATTTTCTTTCTTTCTTGCCCTCACCTTAACTCATTCATGCCAGAGACAATGTTTTGTGCTGTCAGAGAAGTTCATTACGTATTTGAAGCAAATTTACAAAACGAAAGAAAAATACTTCTTGTGCTATTCTTCTTATTGTTTTCTGGGGATGGAAGAAAAGGGAACTGAGATGAGATATAAGGAAAGAACTGCTCTATTCCATTTTGATTCTCTCATATCACAAAATAAGAAGACGGGTTAGGGAATGGATGAAGGATTTGAAAGCTGAGAGGCAAGTGCGGAAAGGATTTTCTCCTGTAAACCTGCATACAATGTCTTTGAAATCTTTTGTTTTGCTTTAGCTTGGAAAAACACCTGATCAGTTGAGTTTATCTCATCAGGCACTCTGGCATTAACTTGGGGAAGAAAGACTGGGAATCCTCCTCTGTCTAAGGGAAGTTATTAAGATTACCAGTCAACCTTTGTAGGAAAGGAAAACAACTGTGAACAGCAGAGCTGAGTTTGCCAAAGGACTCTGGGCAGTGCAGTGCCCTGAGGGCAGCACGTTCAGGGTGGATGCACTCGTCTGTCGCCAGTGAGCATCCTGAGGGACTCCTGGGTAGCAAATTGAGGACCAGGAGATGGAAAGAAAAAATCTGTTTATTTAAGGAGTCTATGCCAGAGTAAAGCAATCAGCCCTCACTCTCCAGCTCCAGGGTTGTCTACAGAGCTGCCTGAACCTATTTTCAGAGATGCCCCGCAGCTTTCCAATGCTCCCAGTCCACCAGGACTCAGACTGCAGCAGCTGCTCATAATCATGTGAAAACAACAAGAAAGGACAAGTAACTTCCAAGGACTTAACACTGAATTTCTAAAGGTTTTCATCCTGCTTTGATTTTCCCCTGGAAAAGTCTGAGAGATCCTTTTTTTAAGAACATTTTGGTCAAATGGTCCTGGCAGAACTGAAGGGTAACAGAGAGTTGTAATCAGCCTGGGAAAAGTCATAGTTTAAACTTTAGTGAGCTTACATAGGTAATCTAGACTGCATGACGGTCTGAGTTTTGTGAAAAGTTCCCTTTAAGAAAATTTAGAAATTTAGGTTTTAATTATTTAATGTTTTCCTGTAAATATCCAATCTCCTGCTACCTTTTCTGGAACTAATATTTTATATGTCATTTTATTCTCCTTGTATTTCAATACAGAATTAAATAGTAGGCATTTATTGAAAAGCAAACATTTCTGCTTATTACTGAGACACTTGTGTACATGAAACTCGACTACATGTCATATTTACCCTCTTGAATAAAAAAAGCCCCTTCCTATGATCACAGGTCTGCACTTTCTCAAGCCCTTATCCCATAAGCTGGGACGATGATTTTCACACTCATTTTACAGAGTCACCTCAGGAAACTTGGTCAAAGAGAAGGTATGCAATGCAGGAGATCCATAAAATTCCTCCAGAGCCAGGTTATCGCTGGATCATCCTGCATTTCTATTATCATATTAATTTCAACTGGGACACACAGCTGCTCACTAAGCTCTGTAGTCACATGCCCCCTCTAACCATAGCAAGGCAGTACACTTAGCAGGAAACTCATATGAGCAGAAAAGGAGGGAATTACACTGGGCTCCAGGACCCTCTCCACTCTAGATGCCAGAGGGCTGGATCTGCAGGCCACAAGCTGGAGCACACTTGTACAGCTGTGGAGACTTAGCACTGCATTTTAGAATTGTCAGGCTGTTACTGTTAATTACTAATTTGCAAGTCACATATGGGCTGCATTTGAAATAAGTCTATTAAGTATCAAAGGTGCAAATTCCATGACTATCCAGTAGCCTAAAGGAAAGGGGTGACCAGATTGATTTTTCTTCACCGTTTTCTGTGGAAAAGCCTTGGGCTGTTTATGAGAACCTTCAGAATTATTTAGACATTTTATTGTTATCATCCTGTTTGTTATTAGAAATTAAAATGTTTGATTAATACACAAAGTGAATGTTGATCAACAAAGAAACAGGAGAGAAGGGTTGGAAGTGTCCTCCTTAATTATAAAATCTTCCTTGCTGCTGTCTCAGTCAGTCATATCATGTAATTCTTTTCATAAAATTATCTTGTTTCATCTTAAAATAATTCAGGCAATTTTTCTGTTCCCAGTTTTTCTTCAGGAAGGCAATTCAAGAACATAATTTTCCTTATGGCAGGAGACCCCACTAGTGTCCAGCCTAATTCTGTCCTCAGGTCAATATTCTCCATAGATTAATATAAGTCTGTTAACTTGAACAGCTCTTTTCCTTCCTTCCTTCCGTCTGTCCTTCGTTCTGTCCTTCCTTGTTGCATCCATAGAGTGATAATGCCAGCCTGCATGTTGAGAGATTTTGCAAATCCAGTGGTTCAGGTCTTAGTGTTTTACTCCCTAGCTGTCACCCCAGCAGCCTTTCTCTATATCTGCCATTTGTTTGGTCACTGCTCCTGCACAGAAATCGCTGCCACCTGCTGCGGAAAAACAAGTTGTTAAGGGAAGATACTGGGTTACTCTGACAGTAGATACTTTCAGGATATCAGAAAAAATTTGGGAATCTTATCCTGAATTTTATCCTGTCTTCTTCCTACAGGACTGGAAACAGCAGTGCTCTGAATGGTGCCTTTGCACAGTCACGTGAGAGCTCGTCCACCACTGCCTACCACCCTTCCAGTGACTGCACCACCTGTGTAACAGCAGCCAGTGCTGCTGGGATGGAGGACACAGAGCCCCTTAATTTCTCTTTCCTGGCCTGATAAATCCTCACCTGTTTATCTCTGAGTCTTTCATAACATCATTCTCATACTTTGTTCTCAAAACCTCCAGACACCCAGTGTTCTGGGATGACCTTGAACTGTAGTGCAGTTGCTGGGATTACATTTCTTCTGTCCTCCTTTTCCTAAAAACAGTTACTATATTTGCTAGTCTCCAGTCCTCTGATATAATTCTTGTTTTTATGAGTGTCTCAAAAATCTTTTTCTATAATTTATTTTTTTTTAATGTTGGAAAGGCCTTTAGTGTATCATTATTGAAAATTAAGGACTCGTATTCATCAATCTTTAGGCCATATCCAGTCTATCTTTAATCACTCTTTCCTACTCTTAGTGTATAGCAGCTAACTCCTTTAAGTCCAGTCCCCTCTCTCAGAGTCAGGTTCTTCTAACACAACCCTCCTTTGGGTGTTTGTGTGGAGATTCCTCCCGTGGCTGGGGATGCCCACCAAGGATACTCCTTGAGGCCGAGAGAAAGAAATCTCCCCGTGAGCGTTGGTATGGGTGAGTTGCATCATATCTCTACTTAATAATTGTTTCTTTTTGCTGGCTTCAGTGTAACTGGTTCAACAATTGCTTCAGTATAGTGCACTATCCTAACCTATCTTATACTATACTACTAGTAGTTTTAGCGTTTATATTGTTGTATAGGAAATAGTTCTGATTAAGATCTTTTGTCTGAAAAGGGACAAAAATGTATGGTATAAAAGGGGGGCTTCAGGACAGAAAGAATCAGTGGGGGAAAACACCTTAGGCTGCTCAGGATCAGTTGGTGGACTGTCTCTCCTCTTCTCCTGAAAGGACATCTTTATGTGAGCTTTGCACCTCTAACTCTTTTGGAGTAGACCTGGGAATATGCTTTTTATCTATATATACACTTGTAGTACTAATAGATGTCTGTCTCTATACTTTCTCTCATGGCACATGTTAACACTCTGTAACCAGTGCATTTATCACCAGCAATCCTGAACCTGCTTTCCCTTTGCTTCAATAAACTACTATTTGTGAACCCAGATAGTTCAAGTCCTTGTTGAACACAACCAGACTTACAGCACTGAATTGGTAAATTGCATCATTTGTGAATCTGTGCTTATGAAAGTTCATCTTACTGAACTTGACCAGACTTACTGTACTTAATTAGCTAAAATCAGAAATAAAGCCAAATCACACCCAGCCCCTCTGATCTCTGAGGACCATCCGCAACGCAGTGCCGTCGGTTGGAGCAGGAGACGACACGGTGATCAGGGATACCAGCCCCCCTTTATTACAACAGTGCTTCTACTTATACACTTCTGGGTGTCACA
>JAYRBT010000082.1:20166848-20183485 GCA_036023395.1 Myiotriccus ornatus | reverse complement strand
GCTTGCCGCCGCTCCTACATGGCTGCTGCTTTTAATTTCAACTGCGCAATCCACCTTCTCTTCCGTTTTTCTTAAATGTGTAATTAGCAAAGGCATCACTAAGAGTTCTGATTGGGTTTTTGTCCGGAAATTCAGTTGGACAAAACTATCTACAGCCCCAAGGATGGGCTAGTGGGCAAAACCACAACAATCCTTAAACTCATGCTCCTGTAACAACTAAAATGCCTTGTTAAGATTCACTGTTGTTCACCGCGAGAGACACGCAGTCACTCAGACCACTCCTTTCCTTTTCTCCTCCATCTCTCCACTTGCAATGCTTCATCCCCTCCAACTCCACCTCTGTACAGGCTCTGCTCTGATTTCTGCTCCCATTGATGTTCCCCATCACCTTCAATCATTGCCTTCTCTCCACCTTTCACTCCTCCCCTCTCTTCCTCCAACCACTCCTCAGATTTTCACTTCCCCATCCTGTAAGCCCCATCAAAAAGCCAGGGCATGTTTGGGACGGCTGTAGCAGCCCCTGCCAAGCCCCTTGGGGCACCAGGCACCTTGAGTCTGCAGCTGCTCTCCCGCTGTCACCACGTTCAGCCCCAGCACCTGGTTTTTCATCTCTCACCTCTGGCACAGAATGTGTCCGGCAGTACTAATCAGAGGAATATATTTGCACAGTTCCCACTGCCCACTCGAATCAGGTTCAAGTGTCTGCGGTGGCTCTGCCCCATATGGGTTAGTGGGTCCCAAAGAGGTGTCACTGTCACAGATCCACGTCTGTTGAAGGCTGCTTCATCCCAGTGGTCCCTTCATCCTTGTACCAGCATGGGCTGCATCACCCTGGAAGAGTCCAGTTGGCCCCTGGCCCCCTGCCAGGCACTGCCGCAGGTACTGGAACGCTGTGATAATGACGTCCTGATCAGCAAGAGCTCAGCACTGGCCCTGTTAAACAGCAGTCTGCACATAGGGGAAGCTTACATTACTAAACTTCAGCAGAGAACAACTCTGGGATTTTTGTGACATTTACCACACTATCATCTGTTTCCTTTCCCAAATGACTGTTTGCATCAGTAAGTTCAGGCTTAATATTTCTAAATACTCTTTGGTTTAGAAGGGTAACAAAGTTGCTCTTCAGGTTTGCAACTGTAGATCTGCTGACTTGTGCAAAATGGCTGTATTTTTCCTCAGCCTTCTTGTTCCCCCCCCACATGAGCCAGATGAGTAGTGGAGCCTCGTGGCACCAGGGCTGCCTGCTGATCTTAGGGTTTCTTTTCCTGGGGAACAGACAACAAAGTGTATTTGTGATATAGTCATTACATCAATGGGTAGGGAAAGGCAATGGCAACATTACCAGAAAGATGTTGCATTTCTCCCTCCCATCCTCTGAATATCCCCATTTCATCTTCCGCATCTCTCCAGCTTCAGGAGGAAGATATGGGCCCAGCACTGCCAACTGGATTCATCCAAAGTTAGGATCCTTTTAAAGTTTTCAGATATCTAAATAACAGTATTGGCCTGATAGCCAGGAAGGCTCAAACCCACTTCATTTTACCTCTGCACTCCTGGAAATTAAGTACCTCATTTAGATGTCCAAAAATGGTTTTAGTGCTTTAATTTGTGTTTAAATACATTGTCCCAGGAATATCTTGCTTTGATAATGAATATAGAACAGTTGCAATGTCTAAATAATGAATGCAGCAGAATGAAAACCCAGAGTATTTTATTCCAGTGGAGAAGCTGTTCAAGAATATAGCAGAGGAGTTCACTATATGGAAGAGAAAAGCAGATTTCAAGAGAGCATATGTGCAAGTGGACGTCAGAATTGTACAGCAGAACAAAACTGAAGACAAAGACCTGAAGTTTTGCGTATGTTTTCTTGCTGTTCAGGAGACATTACAGCTCCATCAGTGACCTCTGATGAAGGATTCTTCTTATCCATAGGTGAAATCTATCTTTGAAGACAATACTTTATTTTTGAACCTGAGGAAATGGAACTGGAGAACCTGGCAAGTGCTGATGAAGAGAAAAGAAGAGAAAAGCAGCCAGTTTACAACTCTACCCTGGGTTTTGTTATGTACTCTGGTCTCTAGGAGACATGGTGTTGTCAGAAAAGGTCTGTGGGAGGAATCATCCACTTCCAACCTTTTTTTTTCTTTCTCAGAACTATAATTAAAATACTATAAAACTGTCAGTTGTTTTGGAGAGTTTTGCCTGATTCTGTTTCTGGCTGTCTTTTAAGCTGTGACTTACACCACTGGTATCTTGGTAGAAGATGTTCCTTGTGATTTAGAGTAGTGTTAAAACTAAGCAAAGCCCACCATAGACTCTCAAAGCATAGATCCAGAGCACTTACTCTCAGCTTTGCAGCAACCATACAATCTGCGTAATTATGTGCACGTAATACCTCTCCTGCAAGTGATACTCAAGGGAATAGTGCCACTGACAACAAGCATCTAAGTTTAGCACCAGATTTGAAGGCTGGCACACAGTCAATAACGTAGCCCAAAACTGCTGCCCTGCACTCCTACAACAACAGCCACAGCTGAAGACCATTGCACACCCACCAGACATTCTACAATAACATGCCTGGGAGGTGTTTCTGAAATAGTCTTGATAGTCAGTGAAAAAGCAGAGAGGAAAAAAAAAAAGAGAAAAAACCCAACTTCCAGATATAAAATATTTTGAGACTCCATTCAAGCTATTATAGCTGTGCTAAAACTGGCCTTGAAAATTTTAGACCTGCTACTCATGGACATGAAAAAAACATTGTGTCACATACTAAATTGAGTATTGTTGATGCATTCACAAATGGCCATGCAAAATTAGATAATTTAATGGGGAAAAAAAAAATTTAGTGAACACCACTAAAGAATTGCATGTGGTACCATCTGCTGGCTTTGTTCTTCTTCTGCTGAATCTTTGCACGTCCATTGAAGGTTACTGGTACCGTCTGAATTGCATAAACTCAGCGTGAGTAAACAGAAGTGATTTATTTTGTGAATTTCCAAGTTCAGAACTTGTGAACTGCAGCATTTAGCCTTGTCACTGATTAAGCTGTTTTATAAAGAATTTCATTAATCTTACTTCACTGTATAAGTTATTAATTTTAGAGGATTTGTTGCTATGTGTTTTCATAGTTCAATAAAAAATGATCAGTTTAAAGTGGAAAAGGATATGGAGCAGAAGGCTTGTGCCTTTGGGGACTGACACCAGTTATTAGACACATACCTTAAAGAATCTGAAATTTCTCCTGGCAGGTGTATGATGAACAAGGAGCTGTAACTTATGCTCTGATGGTGCTGAGCTACTTGGCCATTATAATTAAACTTACATTAGAAGAACCCTCCTGCTGTTCCCCTCTCCTTCTGGAAAGGCTAGCAGTTTTCTTCAAACAATTATGACAGTATTTCTAACACCTCTGCATTAGTTTTCAGGATATAAAAAGCCACATGCTCTGTTACATGGCCAGACTACAAATCTAGCAGAGGAGAAAGGAAGCACAGGAACAGGGAACAGAGAGCAGTGTTCCCCATCAGAGGTGGGGATTGCTGGGAAGAGAAAGATAACAGCAAGAGTGATTTTTTTCTTCTATTTTTAAGACAAAGTGAAATAACTCTCTAGCTAAAAGGAAAAAGAAAATCCAAACAAGAAAACTATGTCAGTACTACAAGGCCATTGCTTTCCTGGTAGGGCCAAAGATCTGTGTGCCATTGCTGTGCTGTGTATCTAAGGCAGGACGGGGGGGATGGCAAAGTTGAAAGTGAAGCTTCTCAAGAAGTGTGACCATTTTGGTCTCTTCCTCCAGGCAATCCTAGTCTTCAGTTTCAGACTCTCTCCTTTCCCCTCCATGGAGTTCAGTCTTTCACATGCCTGCTGACTCTGGATCTTTTCGGAATCTAGTTCATACCTCATCAGTAAATTGCGCCCTTTCCCATTCAGTCCCATTTTTGTTCCTTCTCCTCTTCCCTTCACCTCAGTTTTCACCTACCTGCAGGCTCCCAGTTTGCTCACATGTACCAGAGTTTGCATATTATGAAATAGTCAGGGCATTAAAAACCTAAATTTGAATAAACAACAACTGATTCTAAGCCAAGTGAATTTTCAAATTGCAATTTGGGCAGAAGTTTGACACACATAAACAGAGCTTTCTGGCTCCGTCATGCTCCTGCTTGGGGCACTGGAACTTGTCAGCCCCTCGAATACTTTAACTTGTGTGAGAGCACCAGCTTTTCTGCAAACAGTTTTTGGCTGAGTTCTGCAAAAACAAATTTATTCTCCAAACAGAAATTCATAGACACAGCACATATGAGCACTCACAGGTTTGCAAAGTTATAAGCAACTTAAAGAGGGGTTAAAATGGGAATCAATACCAAATCTTATCTACAGACAGTGCTGGGATCATTTGCAATATGAACACATGCCTGTGTAGTATCTGTATAGCATCCTCTCCACCTGCTGCCTCAAGAGGTATTCAGGCTATGTCATAAAATGCTAGCAATTCCAAATCTTCTCCAGCCAAGCCTTCCAACTGTAGATTTCCAAAGTGCACAGAAATATTTATAACTAGCATTCATATTGCTAATTGAAATATTAGTAGGAGATACCAGCTGCTTCATGTATCAAAATACTGACATTCATTATTATTGGTTGGCAGAGGCTTCAGGGTTTTTTTAATTTTTGTATAAAAATGAGTGTTAATGAAATCATACTAGTGGAGTTGAAAATGTAACGAAACAGAGACTTAAACATGAACTCTAACCCTTTGCTCTACCCCTGCCTTGGTAAGGGCTTTGATTGCAGAGCCAAAGCCTGGGCTTGCTTCCATGGAAAGCGAAGGACTAGCTTTGCAATTCGACTTTTTCCAATTTCTTTTTCTCAGCTGTGCAGGAAGAGCACACCAGATATTTAAAAGGTTTATGCTACCCGTATGGCTTGGTGTGCAGTTATATTAACAAGAAGAATGAGAGAAATGGGGAAAAAAAAGTCTTGGGCAGCCTTGAAAGATGTTGCTTTAAGGAAGCTTAACTCAATCCCTTCAGGGTGAAGACATGTTTTATCCTACGCATTGCCAATTTGAAGTTGCACGGCATTTTCTTAATTGCATATTCAAATGATTAAGAAGCACTGCTGCTAGCGTTGTGATCACAAGTGAAATTAATAGAGGGTCTCACTGCTTTTGGAATGATCTGGAATATTATTACACGTGTAGCATTACATGTATATTAAATAAGAAAATAATGGACATTTTAGACATTTTACACAACATAGGAACAGCAGGTGCAATTTCATTATTCTCTTCATGCAGCCTGATAACCAGTATAATCTTCCTTCTTTGAAAGACTGACTATACAGTTGTTATCAGTGTTGTAGTAGCAGTCTTGCCTTAGTAGGAGGACACATTACGATGCCAACGTCCCTGCCCTAGGCATTGTACAAACAGAGGGAAAAGGTGGATCCATGACAAACAGAAATTACAACCTTAGTCTGAGACAAAAGTCAGTAGGTGGCAAGCTAAAGAAAAAGTATCATTCTGTTATAGTGCATATTAGAAGCTGAACTGTCCATTGCCATGGCTTACTATGCTGTGATTTCAGGACTGATCTTGCCTTAGCAGTTTGTTAACTTTTCATTTTATCAATCCAGACGTTTATGCTATGTACTCATCACAGTGGTGCCCAAGAGAGCTGAAGGCTCATGACAGCCTTAGTAGCCAGCCTTTGGATATACACATAGAGGAGCACTACACAATGAAAAAGCAGAGATTTCATTCTCAGCATCCTATTAGTGAACACAGATGGTGATGGACTGTCACTCAAGTGTGACATTAGAGGGAGTATAAGACAGTTGTGGCTCAGCATCCCTTAGAAACAGGTAGAGGATGATTGGTTAATCTTTCTTTACTGGTTACCTAGCAAGAATCCAGTAGAAAATGTAAAAAAAACTAGTTATTTTGTGTCTTTGACAGAATTATCCCTTGTGGTGTATTAGGACAACACACTGGACACAGTGTCTCTGATCCTGAATTTCCTTGTGTTCTGCTGCATTAGATCTTTGTGCTTTGTTTTTGGCATTACATCCAATGGAAGAACACAAGTGAGAAAGCAAAGGGGTCCCGAAACCCCAGTGACACTGCGGTAAACTCTGGTGGTGGTGGGACTCCCTGGGGCTCCTCTCCAGGGATCTGTGTAGATGGGCTCTTTTGCACACCAGCTGAGTGCTAGAGTTGACAGGAATGTTTGGCCACACAATTTTGTTTGAAAACTTGCATTTGTCAAAAAATCACTTGGAGGGAAAGTATATCGTTTTACTGAAAAAGATCTTTCAGGTTTTGGATAGAATTTTAACTGGAATGGAAGCTTTTCTCCCCAGAATTGGTCATCCAAGACATGGAAACTGTGGTCCCCTTCCCTGCTCTGCATGAACTACATGGAGGATTTCAGTCTGCATTTCCCACTGCCTTTAGCACCCTAAATGCTTAGAAATTGGTTATTTCAGGCTGGGTCAGTTTATTGTTCTTCAGTGTTTGGAGCGTTTCTTGTTTCATCCTGCTATGAAAGGGTGTCTTTTTTGCAGCCAGAATATCTGCTGCTGAGACTGAGACCGTCAAAACTCTACCATCACATTTTTTCTTCACAGCACATAGGAAGGCCATAGGGAAAAATACTGGTTTTTTAAAGTAGAGATGGCACACAGCCTTGCTAGTAACATCTGTTCAAAAACACTGATGTCTGTAACTAAAGTAGTATTTCCTATTTTCTCTAGCTATGAGGCCATTGAAAGCCACAGAATTTAGATAGGGGTGTATAAAGATCCTCAGCAACTCTAGATCCATTGATTTCAAATGATTTAAATAATCTCAGCAACCCTGACCCAAGCTCTTGAGATGGACAACCCATTGCTGAACATAAATGACTTGCATGCTTTTGAAATCGAGACCTACACTTTATCTCCATTTGCAAAGACTTCTGCGAGCAGTTCCTGAAATCATGAAGGCAATATGATTGTTCTTTCTGAGAACACAGCAGCTTTGGTTGTCTTATTACTTTTTTCCCTCTCATGTTTTCTCATTGCCCTTAAGTTAATTAAAGTTGATTCAAATTCTGATTTGAAGATCAGAGACAAAACTCAATAATCTTTTAATTGCTGTTGAAACATCTCCATAGGTGTTTCCACTTCCACTTAAGCTGGTTTCATTCCTAATAAAATCTTGTCTGAAGAGTGAGGTTCGCAGACTTTGTTAGCAAAACAGCAGCTTAACAGCTGGGGGAGGCGGATCATCAGCTGCCTGTTGCTATAGAGTCTGTCTCTGGCTGTTTTGCTATTCAAGTATCATGCCTTCGTATTATGCCTTTTAGGAATATTTCTAAGACAAGCTTGCATCACACTGGATTAAATCAACTCCTGACAGTTTTATCTGACTATATGTAACAGCTTATTATTAATTAACTATAAAGTGTGAGAGCTCTGAAGTTTCTGAAATGGAAGAGACCAAGTTCCTTAGGGCTGGAGGCTAAGAATTTCCATCTGCAAAGAAATTCATGTCAGTGTAATGCTATGCTTTTGTACTTTTTGTTTCGTTTTGCAATGTCAAACTCTGCATCCCAATTGTATAATCCAGTTAACGATAGTGGACAGAATAACTATATAGACATAGGATGCTGCTTAAACTTAAATGCAGCATATATTTATATTTGAGATGAACATACAAAACAGAAACAAAATTAGGAGTGCAGAACAAGAAAATAACAGACATGGAAAAATAAAACTAGGAACAGTCTTGACATATGATCTGCTGCCTTCCTTCTCCCCCACTGCAGGATCACCTCTGCCTTTGCTCTTCACAGCAGCTGGGCTCAGAGCTCTGCAGCTCCAGAGAAGCCATGCCTGTATCCTCTGTGTCCTGCTGTCTTATTGTGTCATTGCCATTATGGAATTCAACCTACTGTCTCACCTGGGATTGATTTGCCATGAGTTAAACTCATTGCTCCTTGCTTCTTTGGACGATAATCTACTCGCTGCAGAAAGAAACTGTCATACTTCACTTGCTGCAGGAAGAAACTGCCAGAAATCAAAGATTTTAGGCTTATAACTTATCAGTCCAGACACATGTTGCTCTAAACTGTGATTACATATTCTGCCATAGATTAGCCTGGGATGCTGCTTTCACTAGGTTTGCAATGGCTCTCATAGTAGCATCAGTACTTGTAGATGGTGCCAGTGCTGTGTTTGCAATCACAGGTACTTATTTTCAAACACATCACTCCAGCATTGATAATGCATCACCAATTATTCTGAATGGCAGCTCACACTCCCAGCTGCACTGACTCAGTACTGTACCACTGTGCATTTCAGAGTCATGGTTTTCACTGTTTCCTTTGTTGTGTTCTTTTTCACCCAGGCACTTCCTCACGGACCAGCTGATACTGTTGGAACTTCAGCTCAGATTGTGGCAATTCCAACCACTAACAAAAAAAAAATCATTTAAAAAAATCCATAAGGGTTTTTATGTCTCATGGGATGATATGGGTCTTGAAAGACCAAAGGAAATCTTTACCTTAGGAAGGCATAAGATTTATTTCAAGAGCATTAGCATTAAACATCTTGAACATGTTTTAAAATATCACACTCACTGAACTCTTAATCACATTTGAACATGTAATGATGATGCCAATATTTTGTAAGTTATTATAAAAATAAATTTCTTCAGAGATCTTCAGAGTAACCATTGACAACCAAAGTTTCATCTTGTTGAGTTCTCTGCATCAGTTTGGGAAGAAAATTTTTCCAGGCAATCATGTCTCAAATGCACTCTCTAATTAATCTATTAATATTAAAGGCAAACAGTTGCCAATCCTGCAGTGCAATTTTACCCCTTGTGCATTCTCTCTATAGGAGAACCATTATTCTGATGCAATTAAGATCTTTGAATTTTTGCAATGATTTATTAATAATAATTTGTAATGCAGCAGTTGGTTGGTGCCCCAATGAACTATACATACACCAAGGATATTGCTAGTTTTCAGAGCCTTTATTACAAGATTAATGAAAGGAAGAGACTGTGGGATACAGAGCCAGCAGACTGTAAACATGTCTTATTAGTTGCACTTTTTAAAATACAGTGTGCTTAAATGATATGTGGGAGGAGCAGCATCAAAAGTTGTATAGGTGAGACTTCATACACCAGAATATGGCCAGTAGTCTTTTAAATATGCTTCTGTCAAAGACAGAATCCCAGGTTTAAAAGTAATTTATAAATGTTTAGATAATGGAGAGCAGGCAAGAAATTCATCAAGTCATTCTTCAATAGATACACAGAGACAAGAGTTTCCATCTGGTACAGCCCAGTGGTTCCCACTGCAGTGAACTGATAGTGCATATGGTTTCTTTTGGCAAATAGTTCAGTTATTAGAATATTTTCTTTCAAGGATGGGGAAGGAAAAAGGAAAAAACCCACACAATATAAAAAAAGGTCTACCTGCTTCACCTGTGCATTCATTATACCACTAACTCTGTGAGAGTCCTGTATATTAACTCCACAGTAAGAAGCTATTGTTAATGTATCTTTCCTGCTGGTCTTTAGTAATTTGAATGACTGATGCATCTGCCACAGGTTTAGTGTTCTTGTAACCAGAATCATAGAACCACAGAATCTGCCAAGTTGGAAGGGACCTGCAAGGATTGAGTCCAACTCCTGGCCCTGCAGAGGCAAAATTAGAATTATGTATTTTTTTCAGTTGAATTTGGAAGAATTAAATTTCATGTGACTAGCTGAAAGTAGTGATAAGAAATGTCTTACTTCCATACTGATGATACATGAGACAGCCAATACCTGGTTTTTGTTACAGTTCCCCTCCCAGAGTGTGGTGTTCCTTTTTATCGTTACTGGCTGTCTTTGCAATCCCAGCACAATTTATTTTAAAGACTAAGTTCCACAGTGTATAATCATATATCAGTGCTTTCTAAAAAGTGTCAGAGCTTGAATATGATTTAAAAGAATGTTGAAAAGTTTTTAGGTAAAACCAAGGTAAATAATGTTATTTAAAAATTTAAAATAACCTAGAAACCTAAAAACTTATTTACCTAGAGTTAAATTAATAGAATAAGAAGGCATACCCAGCAACATAACTCAAAAAAGTTTTCATTAATTCTTACTTCTTTTTATAAACTTTACTCCATTGATAGTTGCTATGATTACTTATAAATGCCATTAATCTCATTGCTATACCAAAGTACACAAACCAAATGAAGATCAGTGTACACTGAGCTTTTTAGATGTTTTAAATTTTGTTTGAAACTTACTTTTTCTTGGTATATCTAAGAAGTTAAATGCAACTGAATTAAAGACAAGATAGATTTTTCTTGAGATTATATTCTGAACCAAAGATTTAGGGAACATTTTGTGTTACAGGATACATGAAAAAAGATGTGATACTTGGCAACACTGTCTTTGTTTCATTACCATCACATCCGAATGCAGGGAAGCTGCTCCCAGCACTACTAACATTTACTCCTCTGGAAATCACCCAGACCATCACCCTTCTCCAGGCTGCGAAGAAGAAGATGGTATCTGGAAGCTGGCTGTTAAAAAGCATGCTCTGAGCAGAGATCTGTTTTGAGTCAGGTGGCAAAATATCTGTCTGCGAACGAGACGGGCTTCTGAGGCGTCTGTGGGCAGCCCTCACTCAGGTGCTGGCAGGTTGCAGATTCTCCACCAGCTGGTCTGAAGGCTCTCACAAACCAGTGGAACAGACAAGCTCCTCCTCTTCAACCAGCTTCTAGCAGCTTTCAGTTTTACAGGGAATGAATAAGAAGAACTCACCTAGTGATTTTCATCATGGAGTAGCAAAAACATCTCCTGGCTCAGACAGAACAAGTCTTTCCATGATTCTTGCACTTCTCCATAGGGTATGGCTAAGATCTTCCCTTTGATCCATTTTAACCACATTGTGGTGTAATGTCACAGTTGCATGGCAGTTTGTCTGGCCCTCTAATCCTCTTGGGACATGCACAAGGTGCCATTGTACAAGACAACCATTACACATTTCCACTTCAGACAAATGGACTGGCTTGAAAACGCAAACACTTTCTTTCTCCTTTACCACATCCCTTCATGCAGAATGGGATATACAACAACAAAGCCTAAGAAAAAATTATCTTATTTGGAGTTTAGAATAGGAAAACACAGAGAACAAAAGAAACATGCTCAGAAATAAATGTTTGTTATAAATTAAATATAATTGAACTTTTAAAATTTTTGTACATTGATAGCCATCTTGCCAGAGGAGGGTAATTTTGGAGAGGTAGCTGGAAGCTGTACCAATTGGGATTTACTCCTGTAGTACTGATGACTGGACCGTGTAGGGGTCTATTTCAGGGACTACACACTGTATTTAGCAGTTTTAGCTTCTCTAGGGAGTAATCAGTGCTGAGGGTGCATATGAATGTGATTATGGGGACCTCAACATACCATATGTTCTACAGGCTCAATATATGGGAAAATGATTTCCTAATTGGTAACACATAACTGAAACAGCTGCTGTTTTAGAAGAAGGAAATCCATCACCATGTGAATTCCAAGAGGAGTCAAATCATCACTTGATACATCCAAGTATTGGATTAACGTTTCTCTGTGAGGCAGAGTTTGACTGTTACTGTATTTGACCCAAACACTTGATGGTCTTTGTAAACTGAACAAAGCTGCTGCATGCCAGAATTAAATGGAGATTCAGTCTAAAGAAAACAGGGATTTCCCAATTTTCTTGAAGGAGGCTTTGTGAAAGGTAGAAATCTCTCAAGAGGAGATACCCTTGAAATATCTTGCAAGATACTTGTTTGGGTAGGTGGGACATGCAAACTAGTTGTCAAGGTTGAAAGAAAGCTTTCTTGAAATGAGTACAAAACTGTCACTGTCAACTGAGGAAACCACTACTATTTCTAAGACATCAAAATACCCACAGAAGATTACCTCTGGCTTACTTTTGCTCATGCCTTGCAAGACGTGCTAGTCAAAAAAGCAGCAATCTCTTTGAAGTATTCCTCAGATACTATTTTTGTCTTCAGCCTTCTGCAGTGAACAGTGTACATCTTCAGACTCTGGTCAGACCCTGTGAAAACTAGATAAGCAAGTAACAAGGAACCAGTTTTTGGAACACCTTTTTTTCTCATGAACTTTCTAGGAAACCTTGATCTCTTTCCAAGCTGAAGAGCAGGCCAGAGTAATCGATGCACATGCATAAGGAATTACAATACCAAACATTGAAATTGAGATCAGCTTCTAAGACATCACAACAGCTTTATCTTTTAAGATGGCAATTAACTCAAGATTTCTTTTGCATACTCAGTCAAGAGGATCTAATCTTGGAGCTATGGACTCTTTAATATTCCTGAAAAAGTCTTCTTTGCCAAAGAAGAAGCTTGCCATTTAAGCAATCTTCTAACTTTTTGGCCCAATTTAAAAAAAAAAAAAAAGAACAAAAAACAGACAACAAAACCCACCACAAATTAAACAAAACCTAGGCAGAATTCTGGCTGAAGAGGTTCCTCATTTTGTTGGGAACTTTGCTATAAGTTTATATGAAAGCTGTTCCTATATGATAGTGATGGAAAATAATTTAAAACCAATAGAATACAAAGTCAGTTGGTAACTTTCAAGAAGGAGACTCTAGACAAAAAGAGATGAAAAACGTTCTTCTCTTTGGACAGCTATTTTTTTTTTTCTGAATTTTGGATGGCTAGATATCAAGCAAACCTGAAACTAAAAAAAAAAAAAAAAAAAAAAGAGAGAACTAGATAGTGATAGAGAACTTTTTCAGCTGCCACCACTCTGGATTTAAGAAAGCTTGGGAGTATCTAGGGGATGTCAGAAAGACCATAAAGGAGAGGAACTGTAAGAAGAAAGGACATCAGAGTTGAGGGACTCTGAGACTCATAGACACAAATACATATGTATATAATAAACCCATAGCTATCAATAAGCAAATGTCATGGGTCAGAATTGATGTGCTGGAGGGAAAAGAAAAGGATTTGAAGATTAAGTCTTACAGTGTCTGAAAGGGAAAGAGGGAACAGGGAGCCTATATGACCCAGAGTATTGACTGATCAAGTACTAGGGAGATTATACGGCAGAACAGAAAGACACAGAGGCAAAATTTTTCTGGAATTAAAGAAGGAAGCTAATTCTAGGTCCAGAAACAAGAAAGAGGTTCAAGGGGATGCAAATAGCAGCTCTGAGACTGGTTCAGACATAGGTTTCTGAAAGCAAGAGAGGAAAAACCTACGCACAAGAATAAAGAGAGCAAAACAGAGATGAAAAGGAGATCTCAGAGCAAATTAAATTTAAGGATTTCAAGAAGCTCAGAGACAAAGTGGAAAAGGGAGATGAAAAGATGGTTGGAAAAAGCTTGCTTTGTATTTACTGGGAGGAGTATGCTAAAGGCTGAATTGACAGGCAGAAGGTGAGGAACTGAACAGAAAGAAGTGATTTTATGGCTTACAGGAACAACTAGCCAGAGGGGAAAAATTAGTCTTAATTGATGAAAGGTCTTCTAGTTTATTCAGAAAAAAAAAAACCACAATATTTTTCCTGTTAATTACTAGGGACAATTCTTGAAATGCAACAGCTTGTTTTAAAGAGCATATGGTAGGGGGTGCTAGGCAAATGCAGCAGACAATGTGCTACCAAAAGAAGAAGATCTCTTTTACATAAGAAGACATATGTAATCCAAATTTATCCACACCGTATCATCAAAAAGGGTATTTTAAATCATGCCATCTATAATACTAATATTCAGACTGCAATTAATCAGTAAGGTATTTTCAGACATTAAGAGGCAGCTTGAATCTTAAATGTATAGACAAATATAAAGGCAGAGCAGCTAGGAGTTTGCTATAAGTGATGGGTTAATCTGTCTGTGGTAAGTGATGTGCTAACCCAGCCTGATGACATGCTGAGGCCAATAAATGGTCCTGTCACGTCTTGTCATCTGGAAGTTTCTCAAAACTCTGCAACCACAGAATTTATCTCTTTTACATAAATATGATTTTGCTGCCTTCTTCAAGTGCTTTCAATATGTGCTCATAACTTAAATTTATATTTTAGTAATGCTGTCTTTATGGCATTAGGTTTTTAGCCCTCTGCAACAACATGGTTCTTTTACTGTCTCATTGCCACCTTTTGTCAGTGCCTTCCAGTTTTATATTCTCCAGCACAGTGTGGAGAAGTTTCTTATCTACCTTCTATATCCACCGAAATACTTTTGTAGATGAGCGACAGGGGAGAAAACTGGCAGCACTCTGCATTTCACTCATAAAATTACCTCTGTTTAAAATAAAATTTTGTGTTTCTATAATAAAGTTACAAATGAACTGTTTCACAGAATGGATGAATGGATCTCATTAAAAACAAAACTAATTATGAATGCCCATCTTTGCAGCATCCATGAGAAGGAGAGGGAGATGAAGGAGGATACAAGGTAACGGTGCCTGACAGGGGGAATGGTGTAGGAGGACAGGTCCTGCAGTAGGATCTGCTCTGGGAACAGTTATTCAGACTGCTGGCTGTGTGTATAGGGCAAAGTATGGTGTTCATTTGAGTCCTGTGTTGGTTGGGTTGATTGAGGTGCTCTGAGTGAAAGGGTGAGGCGGCTGGAACACAGCCTGCAGCTCAAGGGGGTCTGTGCTGGCAACAAGTGCTGGCAATGGCACCTCTGAGGAAAAGGGGCTTCCATGGCAGCCTCTGTGTTCAGGTCACCATTTGGATTTATGCTGTGTGTGACCTCAACTCCTTGTGCAGGTTTCAAAGGTGGAGTTGGGGTGAAGAGCACAGTCTCAACCTCACACTTTGGTTTTGCTGGGGAACCAAAAACCCACAAGGGGTGCTCTGCAGCCATCTGGGAAGCCAGCCCACAGGTTGCATGGCAAAGACAGTGCCATGCACTTAAACATGAAGTAGATTTTTATGAGTATTTTAGGTGCTGTAGAATGAGAATGGATGACTA
Organism: Myiotriccus ornatus; assembly: GCA_036023395.1. Taxonomy (NCBI): domain Eukaryota; kingdom Metazoa; phylum Chordata; class Aves; order Passeriformes; family Tyrannidae; genus Myiotriccus; species Myiotriccus ornatus. The sequence continues at coordinate 20,168,498 of JAYRBT010000082.1, read as the reverse complement.
ATATTTCCTGTTTTAAGATAAGGTCAAAACAGAACTCATGGTAACTTCAAAATAACAGTAAATCCTACCTAATCTGAAGAAAATATGCCCTTCCCAGTTTTGAAAGTCTGCTTCAGGAACAGCAGATACTGTGATGTCTCCAATGAGCAAAGGCAGTGAGCAATACTGTTGCCAATTCAGCCATCGTGTCCTCCGGATTACACTGTTTCTACCAAAGGGACGAGCAATACCTACAGCAACTGTAAAGAAGAACAGATTCAAAAATGAAGTATCTACTCACCCTTTACTCAGCTGAGGGGTTTCAACAGCCCTTTATTCCATATAAAGGCTAATCTGCATAGCAATATCTACCAAGAGACTATTAACTTTTCTGGAGAGGTCATTACCACAAACAAAAAATCATTTGCTTCCTGACATACCTTCTTCCTCCAGGATCTTGTGGTACAAAGTACTTTTTCCTTTGTGAGTGGCAGTTTCCATACCAACCTTGCTCTCCTAAGCACACTTATAAAGAGCTGAGATGAAAAGACTGAAGCTGAACCTGACAGCTACTGCACCCTGTGCTCGCTACGATTGTGGGTTTGCAGCCCCCGCACGTGGAGGTGTTCACCAGAGAGCACTACATCGTTGCTCCTTCATGGAACTCCCACCACCAGGTTACGTATCTACATTAGGCACAGGGAGAACTAGACATGGAGGAATCACTACTGAATGAGGGGACACATTATTATAGTCAATAGGAAGTGCTAAAAAGGGAAGAATGTTTCTTCCAGACTTAGACATCTGTTCCTTCTCTGGCCCCAGACTCGAAAAACATATGTGAGATTCACAGACCAACACTCTGTCACTTAAATCATCCCTTTGGGTACAGACGACCAGCTCCCTTTGTTTCTTTAAAAAATATAGTCAGTAGCAACATAATTTTATCAGCTAGTCTGGTGTTCAGATCTGAGTCCTTTCCAGCAAGAGGCAGATCAAGCTCATTTCCCAGCAAACAGATCTGTACGGCACACTGGGATGAGCCTCCTGCCTGGTACGTGTTCCCTACTGTGCAAAAACAGTGGGGAAAATTTTAGGGTCAGAAGGAGAGACAGTAGGAGAAAGCATGATGATGTAAATCTGTAAAGATAGTATGCAGCTCAGAGAGCCTTAATTCAAGCCTTGCCCTAACACATGAGTAAAAACATGCATTACACAGTATAAAACAATTTTCATGCAGTCACACTGCATAAAATAAATTATATGGTGATCAAGAACTAAACCCCAGGAATCCTCATGAAAAGCAAATGCTGTAAACATCTAGCATGTCTATATCCCTGTTTCTGAGCAAAGACCTCTCACTGAAGCTTCTTCTATTCTAGCTGCTATTTCCCACTCCTGCCTCTGACCATACCTCACATCAAAACCATCTCTGCAGTTTTCCCTTTGGCAGCCCATTTCTAGACCATCTCCAGGTAGAGCTCTAGGCTTTCTCTGTCTTTCATCCTTACCCTTTGCCCATTTGTAGTAGGTTGTCGTGGTTTTGCCCACCAGCCCGTCCCTGGGGCTGTGAATGGTTTTGTCCAAGTAGATGTCCGGACAAAACCCAATCAAAACTCGTAGTGACGCCTTTGCTAATTACATATTTAAGAAAAACGGAAGAGAAGGTGG
>JAYRBT010000082.1:20136738-20166748 GCA_036023395.1 Myiotriccus ornatus | reverse complement strand
GCATAAACCTTCTCTCAACTAATAGTAATTGTGTGGGGGGTGTGTAAGCAAATTGACCCAGGGCAAAACCATGACATTTTTTGGTGGAGAATGCGGGCAAAAACTGCCCAGAGAGGCAGTGGCCGAGTCAAACCCCCACAGGTGCTTAAACTCCTTTGCATATCTGCACCATTGCTTCTCCAGTGATAGATACTTTGAATTTTAGCTTTGGCGTCATGACTCGGGAAAGCTGTTTTCTCACTATCTTGCTGCTAATTAATTGCTTGCTCCTGTCCCTTTTGTTTGGCACACAGTTATTTTCCAGGTGATTAGTTAGGGTATTTTAAAGTGTCTTTCAAGAAAAATATTTGCTAGGTACAGTGCATTAAATCCACCCATCAAAGCCACACTCATTATATTTTTAAGAGGAAGTAATTATTAATCAAGCTAGTTAAATTATTCATTGTAATTTTGAATTTGTCTGCCACTTTGAAAATAAACAGCTTGTTTTGCCCTTTACATATGTTTTAGAACTGCATTACTTAACACCCAGCTGAAAGCCTGAGAAAAAATGAAAGAAACAGAAATCTGTAGGCAGATGTTGCATTTCAACATCCATTCTCACACTCAGCTCTGAAAATCTTATGTGCAGATTTCACTTTCTTCGAGCCGATCCACTTCATAACCAATGGCTTGGCATCAGCAATTACACCAGAGCAGCAAGGCAGAGCACATGCCTCCTTTGAACTGACTCCATGGATCATTGATCACAAAAGTCACTCACTGAAGGCAACAGGTGATTGGACAGTATTACAAGCATAGGTTTATCGATTCAATTCCTTAAATAAAACATTGTGAAGAAAGGACTATCGCAAAAGATCTGCAGATTATACAACAGGCTTGTGGCATGCATCTCGCTCCTGATATAAAATATGCATGGTACAAATGCCCTGGGAGTCTGGTTCTTGTCAAGGGGATTGTGTCACATGACAGCAGCAACCCAAGCAAAGGAAGGATGTGTGTGAGTAGCATGTTTACACAGATAGGTGGCTCAGCATTAGTGCTGAGTTCATTCACTTTATGCCTGCTAAAAATCAAACCTTTCATCTGTATTTGACATTAAGTACAGGTTGAATCCTTCCATATACTTACACCAATTTTATGCTTCCAGCCATCTCAGCTCAGCTCTCAGTGACTATCCAGGCTCTCCCATGCCATTTTAGGGCAAAATTGCAGAGGTCAGTCATGACTTACTGATTTTGCTCTCAAAAGAAAACTCATACAATTAAGGACAACCACAATGTGATTTTAAAACGTCATCTCCTCCCAGCCAAGCTGGGCTCACAGGCTGTGTGATACTGGAGCCCAGTTGTTAGGCTTGGAAGGGTCTGGAGGCACAAGGGTGGTGGGGTTACCCATCCAGCTCTTTGGATGCAGCACAGAGGACCTGCTGAAATTGCCTCACAGCTGCTGCAACACCTGGTCTGTTGTCTCTCTTAGTATTCCAAAGGCCAGGGTAAGTGTTGAGTCTTAGTGTTGAGGTGCTTCCCACCACGGTTTCCATAGCCCAGACATGAATGTGATGCCTCTGTGGGGCTACGCAGCTCACAAAGGTAGCAAGGAGCTCCCTAAGCCATTGCTGTAAGTCACACCCCAGTTGTGTCAGGAATCACACGTTGACACAGGTTGTGGAAATGATTCCTTCATCTCAGTGGCCCCACTTGCAAAAATATTTTTGGGAATGGTACTGACTGATAAAAATATGCACTGTAGTCTATGCCAAGGCAGTGGTAAATTTGCTATAGCAACATAGTATGTCTGATGGTTATGTTATTCCGAAGCCTCAGCTGTGGGCCAGGACTCCTCACACTAGATACTGTACAAGCCCAGGCTGAAAACTGTCACTGCGAATTTGGCTTTTAAAGTAAGTGATTTGATGAATGATGATAGCCTCAGTTGTTAAAAAGTACTGGTTCCAGAGTGCAGATCCTGCTACTTTTATCTCCAGTTGTTTGCTAAACATCCAAGTAAACTTACAAGTTCCAGAGCAACATGCTTTCTCACAAAATGTTCAGAGTCATTTCTGACTTTCCTTTTAGCTCTGCCCTAGAGGTGCCCTAACAAAGTCCTGACAGAGAACTTCAGGATGTTGTGGAAACACTCAGTCATTGCAGAATATTGATATTTGCAAAGATATTTCACCATGGAATAAAACACATTCACATTTATCAAGTAGTTGTTATTTCTAGTCTCTTCATACATGACACTATGATTTCTCTGCCACAGCAGAAGAGCTAAACAATAACTCCATGTAAGATCATATAGGCTGACAGAAAAGGTGCAATGAGAAACAAGGGGGTGAGAAGCAACCCCACAGGGACTGCAACAGCCTCCTGCCATGGCAAAATGTCTCTAGAGACACCAAAGGAACCTATTTAATAAATGGGCCTTCCTGGAGTATGGAAACCTACAGGCATCACACTGGCACAAAAAAAAGCAAGTCATTTCAAAGGAAAGGGTTATTTTCATATGATATGGTTAAATTATGATGTGTACTTCATTTATTAATGCTTTAAATAGTTTTCTTCTTTAGCTTACTTGTTTTAGATTAAATCCTCTTTCCGGCTGGCAGCGTGAGCAAACAGCTGTAGGCTGAGGTTTACTTTCTGGTGGAGAGAAGTAGGAAGGACCCCAAACTTACAGTGTCCAGCTTCTAGCTAATATAGAGCAGATGCAGTTCCATTTTACATAGTTTTAAAATATAAAATTATTCCTGATTGTATAACTTTAGCTTTTATCCTCACCTAATGAACCTGACCATGACATGTGTATCTTAGACAGGTATATACACACAGGCTAAATTTTGTCTTTAAAAGGTCTAGTAATATGAAAAAGATTGATACAACAAATTTTCATCCAATTTGATAAATATGCCTCTCTGTGCCAACCCTATAATGATTTTAGATAGCGGGTAAATGGTTATATAAATAAATGTACCCAATTCCAATGGAATTTATTTCATTGCATTCACATGTTTTGTTTAGCATTTTTATGAAACCATATGAAAAATGAATGAATGTTCAAACTAGTTTACATCACTCCTTAGTGATTAATTACAGCATAAACACCGTGACTCTTCTATGCTGAAATAGAAAAAAAAATACCTCAGAGACATGTTTAATCATTTGGATCTAATACTGCTGTGTTTATTCGTTCCTTTTTGGTCCATTAGAGAGTAAATTAGATTTGATTCACTTACTCTGATTGGCCTAATCGTACCAGTTACAGATGAAGTACAAATAAAACTGTAATAAATCCAGCAGATGTTTAACCTGCTCAACCAAGATCTTTAACAGTCAGTTCCAATTGCAATTTACATTCAGCAGTTTAAACAGACCCTTAGGAAATTGATCTGATTTTTCTGAAAACCAGACATTTTATTTCTGTGTTGCTGAAACAAGACTGGTATACAGTATTTCCAAGTCTGGATTATTTCACAAATATTTCTTGTAATCTTGATTTTTTCTGTGCTGGGCATTCCCCATTGCCAAGGGGATTACAGGACTGGTGTAAAAATAAATCATACGGCTTCTGCCCAAGGTAAAAGCACTAAAGGTCACTAGTAAAAACTGTAACAATTTCAGAATAAAATTATAAAAGAATTGTTTTTAATGTCTTTGGCTTAAAAATCTGAAAATACATCTAATGCATAATGCACTAAACTGCAAGGTTCATCAGATCACAATTTAAATTGCTATGACCTTTAAATATACTATTTAATGTGTGCATGAGAAATTCTAATACTAAATACCATGTTTTAGTCAAATTGATCTTTCATGTGGTATTGAGAAACCATCTGTATCTACAGAACTAAAAAGGACAATATGCATTAGCAAACCAGTGCATGCTGGAGTTCGTTATGCCCTACAAAGCCACACCAACAAATAAAGTAGCTTATTAACATAGAAAAATGTCAGTTATTTTAATTGTAACAAGAGGTGAAAGGAATCCTCTCTGAGTGTGAAATTACTGTGAACCCATTCATTGATCCCTCCATTTAATCAGTCTCTTGAGAGCACCAGAAAGATGGAAGAGTATCTGATTAGTGTGGAAGTGTCAGCCTGGGATTAGTTTTAGGCATCCGGCTTTCATATCAAGGGCTTTCCCCTCTCCACTCACAAACCTTGATCACTGGATGGTTTCACCACTTGCCCCACTGAAGCAGGTTTCCCCTCCCTTCGCAATGACAACGGGAAATAAAATGGAGGATACCAAACCTTTTGGTTAGGTACCCTGTCCAAAGACTCAGCAAGTGAAACACCAGATCCCAATAAAGAGAACAAAACCAGAACCTCCAGATCAGCTACTCTGAAGCAATACAAGGAGGCCAAGCTGACCACTGTTCCTGGGATGAAACCCACTGAAATGGATCAAGGAAATATCCTTCCCTTCCTGGCCATCTCCAGCAAACCAAGGGTTGATTGTGCGCAGGAGTGTGGGACTTAGTTTGGACCGTATGGGGGAAGAGCCGTGCAAAACTTAAGGGACATTTTAAAGGGATTGAGTGTGAAATGTCCTATGGGACATTTAGGTGAGGGATCAGGATGGAGAAAGGTGTCCAGGTGGCTCAAGGTTCAGGGTGAAGCAGGGAGAAGGACAACAAATATCAGGTGCTTCCATCAGTTCTCTGCAAGAAAATCTCAACTTGACCCTTCTGGCAGAGTCTGCTCTGCTTGTGTAGGTGCCTTTTAGTGTGGGGAAGTTAGATTTCTCCTTTCTCTGTTTTAAAATCTTTTGCTTCTTCAACCAGCAACAGAGGATGATGCTCGGCAAACAGTTGAATACACACCCGTGCTGAAAACAAATAATTTGCAAACAAGATATAACCTGGAATATGTTCTGACTATTTTGAATACTGAACAAATCTGTCAAAAACGAATTCTGTTCACAGATAATTTGTGAATAGCAGAAAAAGCTAAAACAGCAAATAAATGTTTGATCTGCATCTTTTATGCTGTTCTGTCAACATCTGATTTATCAAGCAGAACTCCTACTCAGATTCCACAATGTCATATCCAAATTTACTTGCCCCTAAGACAAGTCTGATCTGCTCAGAGGAGGCTGAGGTGAACTGGTCAGTGCTACGCATGTATATGCCTTGTATTAGCACTACGCTGGGCATCTCTAGGAAAAATCTGTCTTCCCTATAAACCAGCTTCCTGTTTAAAACCAAATAAATATTTTAACCAAACAAAATCATGCAACATGTCTGATTTTTTTCCTTTCAAGTATGTATGTGTATGCATTACATTACACTTGATTATTGTGAAGTCAAAATTTTCGAAACATTTGAATTATTCACCACCCACATCATTTTGTATTTTATTCAACTTGCCACCAAAATTGCCTGTGGATTAAAACGCACTCTCTAATAATATTCACTTCCTATTGCCTTTTTAAAAGTGTTTGCAAATAAAATCTATAGTTAGAACTTCGAACTTCTCAGTAAAGCCTTGAATCTGTTAATATTGAACTAGACATGTTACTCTCAAACTTCATCCTTGCTGCAAACCCTATCACTTTAAAAAAGAAGAAGCCCTTTAATAAAATGGTATTCTTACACCAGCGGAGCAACACGGGTAGCTGTGATCGGAGCTGACAGTTGGTTTATTCTTACCATTTGATCACAAAATTTCCGTGCCATCTGTGGGAAGCCACACAGGCAAATGTGTCATCACATCTAATAATGAAAAGAAGAAACAGACTGAATGTGCCGTAGAAACAGACTGCTTTAATTACCCCCTGTACAATGCTTCGCAAAATTTGCAGGGGAAAAGTCCTTTGTGGACAAGTTGCTTCTATAAAGGAGAATCTTATGGCAACTGCAAAACAGGGTATGACCTTGGATGGAACATAGATTTATTAAGAAAAATTTTAAGTGAAGGATTAGGGGATTTCACACCTTGCAGACCTCTGAATGTAGCAAAGGCAGGCAATGGTGGGAGCAACTCCCTGCTCTGCTCTGCAAGAAGGCTGCTGAATTCACCCACCACAAGCTGTAAGAGTGGGAGGAGCCTTGAGAAGTTTAACAGCTATGCTGAGGAGATAAAAAGGCTGTGTCTAATTTTTACTCCAAATGGGGGTCTCCAGCCCAGTGAGATGAATGGAAATAGGTGCATACCAGCATCGCCCGGTGCCAGTCGGGGTGAGGTGTCAGGACAGTATTGGAGGATAAAATCCCAGGGTGATTCAAGCACAGGAAGCTGCTCTGAAGAATTGGCCTGTGCTGACAGGTAGAGTATAGCCACACTTTGGAGAAGAGATTGCTCTGCACGGGTGACAACACTCCTATGTAGTTTGTGCCTTAACAAAGAGATGGTGCTATGCTGTGTTATCCTGACTGTATGCCCTGCTTCCTGGGCGTGCTGGGTTGAGGACCAAGGTTGCTGTGCTGGTTCAAAGAGACGCAAACCTCTCATTTCTGAGGGTGGCCTGGGCACCAGGACAAAGTTGCAGTGTGAGCTGTGTCGAATGCTGACTGACAACTGGGAACGAGGGAAAGCCCATTGCGGGGAGTGGGCACAGGCAGTTATAGTGGGACCCGCTTGGACAGTGTTTGGATGTCTGGGAAAAACAAGTCATACGGAATCATTCTTGTCTGCAAGCCAACACCCTGTCCCAGCACACGCTTGAAGTCCCAGACTGCCCTTCAGCCTTCCCAGGTGCTTCTTCTTCCACATCTAGTCTCAAGTTCTGCTGCACTAATGTTTGCAAGAAAGACCATGGTGATACTGTTAATACTTTCTTTATGTTTTTCAAACACTATTTTTTCTCTACCTTTGGCAGTCTGGTCATCCTTCCCGGGTATGACCTAAAGAGACATCCAATGGCTGCTCACAGAGACTACAGGCACTGGGTTGTCAGGATTTGGTCTCTGCCAGGAAATAAAGTTGCTTGGGATTTTGTTTCCAGTCCAGACCAGTCTGCAAGAGCATAGCCAGGGTTGGCTTTGGGCGCTTTGTGGAGACATCCATATCGTCACAGTGCCAGCTCAGCACAGCACTGCCTGTGACATCCAGGTTTGGCAGGTGGAGCTCACAGTCTGCTGAGACCTTCCCCTCCAAGCAGCAGGCAGCAGGCGGAGGGTACGTTTGCTCTGCTAATGCAGCTCGTGCCGCACCCTGGCTAGGGGAAGGCAGACATGGCTGAGCTCAGCTCACACTGTAGCCCAGGACCCATAGTTATGCAGCCCACTGGACAATTCAGCACCTAAAATAAAAATAGAGGGTCTGTAGTGTGGCACAGAACTTTGTGGAGAAAGACAGCTGACAGCTTTCAGGGACCTCAGCTGGTTAAAGCCTGGTGCTAATAATGCCAGCATCGTGGGTTTGATCATCATATGGGCCTTTCACTTAAGAGACTCGATAATCCTTGTGGGTCCCTTCCAACTCAGAATATTATCTGATTCTCTGATTTTGTAAACCATGACAGAGAAAATGCATTTCCTGTTCTGGCCAGCCTTTCCCGTGGACAATGACACTGTAACAGTCACAGTTTATAAAAAAATTAGCACTTTCATAACATTCCCGTGTGACCAAGCGTGGCAGCACTATACCTGTGTGCAAAATTGGAGTAATTTGCTATCCTTGAATGCCACCTATAGGATAATGTTTTCTAAAATGATCCTGAAAAAAACTATGATCGACAGAGGTCAAAGTGTAGTTCTGGATTAAAGCTGCCAATTTTTTGTGTGCTTACTTTGATTTAAGGTCACTAATAACCATGCTGTCCTCAGGACAGTTGCATCTATTGCCTGATCTATCTAATTTTCCAGATCTTTTCACTCATGGTCTTAATGTCTCATCTATGAAATTGTTATTCAAAGGCTAATCTTTTGCAGGAACAGAGCCCTCTGGATTTATCCCTTATTTCAAAAAACCCTTTAGCTACTGAACAATACTACCACACAGCATCCTTTGGTAGGATGTGACAGGGCACTTCGCAAGAAACAAATTTCAGATCATTAACAGGGAAGTGAGTAATTTACAGCAGCTCTGAGACTGGTCCTGCTTTCTGATAAGAAACTGTTGAGCAGCATGCCTTTGACCCTTCACTTTACATTGTGTCCTTTATATTTATTTATATTTTCCTCATTAGAGAAGAAACTTGCCATTGCCCAACTCTGTAATAACAGGAGGTTCCTTTGGGAACAAGTTTATTTGGGAAGTTTCTGATAAAATAAATGAAACCATCTAGAGATGGTCAGATCATTTCAAAGAGGATTCATCCTGCAAGTTGCTGGGCATGGCCTGTGCTCAAGGCCTTCCCCTTGTGCACTGCCTTTTGAGAAGGCACCCAGGACACTGCAGGACCTCATTGCCTTATTCCAGCTCAGTGATTTAGCTACAATGATTTAAGAACATATTTGGTAGCATATTTGGACAATGTTACTGTCTTAGTCTTATGGGACAACCCAGTGTAACTTCTTTTACAATAACCTCCCTGAAATGCTTGGGAAAAGACAAATACAGATTTGGTTATATTGGGGGTTTTTTTAGAGCTTCTAAAAGATGTGGATGAGCAAGGTATTACTACAAGTGTTTTCCTTCTGAGCTCTTCACACCTACATACATAGAGTATATGGGAGTAGCTGTATAATTTCATAAAGAATGTTTCTTTTTTCACCTATAATATCTTCAAGGCACTTACAATGAGATCAGGGAGGAAGGTGTTTGACTTGAGTCAGTGTATCTCTAGCTTCATATCAACTGAAACCAGCAATGTTTTTATGGAGGCATAATGCAGATTAAGAAATTCAGTTGATGCAGGAGGTCCTCCAAAAGGTCTAGGGACCTAAGATGTCTCCTAGAAATGTTTCCAGAAGTACATGGTCATTCACGACAATACTAGACTTCACTGATATGTGCCACAACAGTAAAAACCAGCCTCCTCATACAGATGTCAGATTTTTTTTTCAAAAATTTAAAGTTCAATTAATTACTGCAGTTCTTCCTCAAATCCTTAGATTTCTTAGATAACATCTGAGAATGAACATGCAAACAGCTTGAAATTCCTTTGTTGCACAATCTAATCAACTGTTAAATGGATGAGCAAAGGTACATAATTTTTTTTCCTGAACCTTTGTTGCTAAAGTAAACACAAAATGGATCATTGCAAACACATTCTTACCACAAAGGATGATAGCTTGCTAAAGGCTCTGTTGTCTTCAAATTTTCCTCAAAAGACTTGGAAAAATCTTCAATATTACATGTTTTGGATATAAGTCATGTAAAACAGTAACAAAGCTGAAATGAGTAAGTTCTCATAAGATCAACATAGCCTGATATTACTTGTATTATTAATATTGCTTTTTTATTTCTCGACTTAAGCTATTTGCCTATCACTTCCAAATGTCTTTTAACTGTGGTATTATATGTAACAAATTCCTTTGTTTGAATAGAAGATTAGACTATTGAATTGATGCAGTCTTTCATTTTCTATCACAAGTGCTAAAGATGCTGTACAAGCATCTGTCCACATTAGCAGGCTCAGCTGCACATTTGCTCTCAGAGAGTCAAGAGAAGGCAGTATTTTCCTGGTGACATTTCTAGAGCTATCTAATTGTTTTTCCTCTGTTAAAAGTCTCTCCCAGGAGGTATAAACAACTAGCAGAGAGGGAACAAAAAGTACTTGAGGCTCCTCCCGAGATGACAAAGCAAAAAAAGTTAGAAGATATATGACTTTTCCTTCTTTTTCTCATTTCAGTATTTGCAGTGTTCCTTAGTAGGGCCTCAGAACCAATGAGTAAGAAAAAATACCTCTTAAAATAATCTAAAAACATTCAGAAGAAATTTAGGTTTTGAAAAATCCCAGAAATATCTCTAATGACTTTTCTACTGGAGAAGAGGACAACGCTTTCCATCAGCATTGTCGCTGAAAGTGTTGCCCTCCAAAATTCCCATCCCCAACAATAGAGGGTTTGGGCAGGTCTGACCTCTCCTGTTCCTGGTGGTGCATTTCTCACCTGATAGGATTTTTGGGGTGGCAAAGCCTTTATTCAGGGAGGACTTCACTGAGTGGACCAGTGTAGGGCTAGTGAGCAGCCACACTACTGATGGTTTCTGCTGTCTCCAGATATCATCTCCTTCACAACAGAGCCCCTCCAAAAGGGGATGAAGAGGAGAAAAAGTGGTGTCATAGAGGGGGTTCCCCACAAGGACTGCCTGTTGCCATGGGGGGGGATGGCCACATAACCCATTTTCAAAGACACACTTATAAAGAAGCTTCTCCTGAGCCAGGAACAAGCTTGGCTTTGTCACTTCTGCAAGATCCCACACGCAATTAGGACTCTGCAAGTGTGTGACCTGCTAAACTGGATGTTGAGATAAGGTAACGTGCTCTCATCCATTTCTGTCAAGGAAGGCAGATTTTGGCATGGCTAATGACAAAATTCTTCCCTCTGAACAAAATAGTGCATTTTTGTGATTCTGATGCTGGCTGTGATTCAGCTTTTCTGTGTGTCAGTTGCCAGCAGCTTCCTCAGATGAATCAGTTTCTGTTCCCTAAACTGAGGCAGACAGATGTTAGCAAAATATCTGTGCAGTACTTAATTCCAAATACTATAAAGAGAACTTTCTTGCTTTTACCTTCTGTCAAGAGCAGTGGTTGAGGCTGTGCAAAAAAATTGCCTTGGAAACAAAAGGAGCAGAAGGTATCCCCTCTTTCCAGCTTGGGTGGAAGTCTTTGGGAAGCTCACATAAACTGTATTTCACATATTATTCAGCATCTGTGGGATTTCAAAATATTTTTTTTCTACATGATTCTGAAAATGTTACAATTCCAAATGATCTTTGGACAGAAAACTCTAGCATTTCCTTTTGGCCAGAAGGTGATCATAGAGCTTTTTGACTCATTTCTAGCACAAATAGTAAACAAAGCTTTTTCAGCATTAACATCCACCTATGTTGACAGATTTTGTGAGAATCCCAGCAAGAGTGGAATCCTACCAAAATAAGACCGTGCCAAGTTAACAGAGTACATTGCAGAGACCAGCATCTGCAAGTCCTCCTCTTATTGCTGTCAGATACAGAGGGCCTTGGTGCTAGGTATTACATTTGGAAAAGTATCTTGGCTTTTCCACATAAGCATACTGCTCAGGAACAGACAGCTTGAACAAAGAAGAAAATACACATTATTTTGATTAACCTTCCAGGGAACCATTCATGAGGGAGCATAAATAATTCTATAGGAGAAACCTGAAGAATTTGACAGCAGTATTAAATTACACTCTACCTCAGTAGTTGCTTTTCCCAATTGTTACCCTGAAATGGAAATATTCCGGGAAAGATTACCTGATCACCCGTCATTTTTAATGACAAAGAGAGCTTAAGCCCAAGGAAAGCAATAGCATTTTTAGGGAAAAGGAAAAATGTATGTAGAAACATTCGCTGTATATCAAATGCGTGCCCATTTATTACAATAAGCTAGAATGTATGGATTCCAATTTATGTGTCCTTAAAAAGAGTTCAGTGACTACTAAAGAAGTTATTATTTTTAAAATATCTTAAAGGACCAAAGGGCAAACAGCTGGGTGAATCCAAGCAGGGTAGACAAGAAGGTCCTGTGGTACAGCTAGTGTTTGCAGTGCCACCACCCCCAGCTGAACTGCTCACCCCAGCTCCCCTGCAGGGTCATTGGAGAGGAAGGCATGACCCCCAAAACATGCTTATGGCATGATTCACCCAGCCTCTTTTACAGTCAAAATTGGAGCATGAAAATTCAAGCACTGGAACAGGCTGTCCTTGGAAATGATTGAGTCACCATCCCTGGAGGTATTTAAAAGATGTGGCACTTCAGGACATGGTTTAGTAGTGGAATTGGCACTGTAAAGTTTATGGTTGGACTTCATGATCTTAGAAGTCTTTTCCAATATAAATGATTCTCTGATTCTAATCTGTATTTCCCGTGTTGCAACTTGGGAAGGTTTCCTTTCACTGCTCACCTCTGTGAGGAGTCTGACTGCCCTCCCTCTAACCCCTGTCAGGTACCTGAGAACAGCAATCCCATTTCACTTCCATGTCTCTCCTCCAGTTGAACAAGCCCAGCTCTTAGACACTTGTGTCAGGCTAGGGTGAAGCTCCCACTACTCTCCCTGGCCAGCACCATCTGCATCTCCCTGGAGCAAGGTGAAAAGCTCAGACTCAGGTAGTGATGAGTAGCAGGTTTAACGGTGTGACTTGTCAACCATCCATCTGTAGTTAAAGCTAAACACATGCCTTACCCTGGCTGATGAGCAGGGAAGCCTGTCCTCCCACACGGACTGCTCTAAGGACAGTGAGCACTGTGCTTAGATACAGTCAGCTTAGCGCCCCTTTTCAGACATTAGGCAGGTATCACTGATAGTCTCAAAATTAACCAGCCACTGAACTGATATTTTGAAAATATCCAAAAGTTCATCTATCTGGAGAAGTTTCAAAGAGAAAAAGGCAAGTGAGGTGTAATGGCAAAACACTGTCATTGCCAGCAGTATGACTACGTTCACAAGGTAGGTAGCTTCAAAAATAAAATGATTCCACCAGAACAGATAAGTGTTGTTTTAAAAATGGCAGATACTATTTTAGCATTCATATGAGAAATGTTATAATTAGGTAGTTTTGAATATAAAGCATCCAAGCTACAAGAGAAGACACCCTGTTTTATGCTGTTGCTGCCTGGATTATCTGTGCTGTGACTTTGCTGCAGAAGGAATCAGCATTACCAGCATTCTCTGACCTCAAAGAAGGACAGAAATTATGTTGAAGATGATATAAGAATCCATGAGACCTGCCCTCTCAGGGTCTCTTTAAAATCATGATGGGTGATTTTCCTTTTTTGTGTGTCTACTACATCACGTTTTACACTAAAGGCTGTGGGTGGTCATCGGAGAAGAAATGGAGGAGGAGAGACACACAAGCAGGAAAAGACTGGGATGTCATTCTGCACCTGGGCCACCGTTATTTCCTTGGACGGACAGAGGCTTTTCTCAGGAACTCAGAAGAGTATAGGTAGACCTGTTTCTATACCTTTGTACTTTCACTCTGTCTGAAAAGTTTTCTGTTTCATGTGTTCCTTTGTAGCATACAGATTCCTCCCTTCCCTTTAGAGAATTTAATCTCAAAGCCTTGGTCCATTTGGGGTATGTCACAGGAGTAGTCTGTCCTTGTCACCATGCTAAAGAAATCATTGATTGACCTGTACATGAAACCATGCTATATAGTTGAGAAAAAATATATATGAAAATTTATACAGTATAAAAACAATCACAGGAAAGTTGGTATATGCCGGGCATCTCATGAGGGATTTCATTTTACCAAGCAAATTTAATTTTATTTTCATTTGTGTATTGCAAGAAAGATGAGTGCCAGGGATAAAATTAAATGAAAGAAGGCAGTAACTTAGCACCCTGGGACAAGGAGGACAAGAGGTGTTGCACATGGGAAAACACATGATGAGAGATTCATGGTGTGCTGGAGCTTTGCAAAGCTTTCCTGGCATAGCCAAGAAAATTCAAATGAGACAGAATGGGCAACAAGGAGTCAGTGGCATGAATCATAAGGGTGTAATGAAGAAAAGGTCAGGAGCCAAGTTCATGTTAACTAGCTGGATAGACTGAATGGAAACAAAGCAAATCTCAGTAAGGCCAGATTCAATGACAGCACAATGTGAGTTGATGATTTGTAATTTTAATAATGCAAAATTCAGTAAATAAAATTTAAAATAAGCAACTTTAATAATTCATTGCAACGTTTACTATTTTAGGACTGTTATTTTATAGCATATTTGATTCAATTGCTCAGTGTCATTGTATGTCCTTTCCTTGTAACCATGTCACAACTTAGACATTACAGTGTTTCATAACGGCCAGCTAATTGTAAGGTGTTTCTGGGTTTTTCAATAAAGCAGGACCCTGTCTGTCACTCCAGAACGTCAACTTTGAACTACACTCCTGTTCACCAAGATTTTATATCGCCTGAGGTAGCCTGCATTTCTAGTGCCTGTACTAACCCAGCAAGTTTATGTAGGTTTCAATACCATTTTGGGCTTCAGTAGTTTGTATCTTCAAAGCACTGTATAAATATTAACCAATGTACACATGTTGTAACTGCACCAAACAGTGCTTGTGTTAAATGCAGGAGTTAAGAGCCAGAGGCTGCATCAAAATTTAGAGGTTATGCTATATCTGTAAAAGCATTTGTAGGTGCTTTTGGTAGAGCTGAAATTTTTGCATGAAGAATATATATAACCTACACCAAAATCTATCTTTTTTATAACAGTTGTCTGTGTTTGATGCTCACAGTGACAGATGCAGGCATACGAATAGGTAAAGTATTACTGGTGGGCAGAGGCTTCAAAGGCTAAAAGGTGGCACACAGCTGACTGATGGCTTGTTAGCTTAGTACTCATCTCAAGCAAAATTGTGGGGAAGACTGAGCATGACATATGTGTTATTGTTAAAGACTGGTTTAAGTATAATGTGAAATACCAATAAGGAACACTGACAACACACTTTAATGAAAACAATAGCATCCCTGTTTAATGTAATTTTTTTAATGTTAGCATTTAACACTGAAATACTACTAGTATTTTTGACAAGCTTATTTAATAAAAAGTGACAGCTGACATAATACACTTAGATTTCCAAAGGTTCTTTTACTTGATACAGTATGACATCCTGATTAAAAACATTTAACTGAACCACTGAAGCACAAACTAAAAAAGGTTTTAAACTGCCTATTGGGTGGATCTCAGAGGTAATCGTTGGTGGGGTCTCTTTTTAGGATCAAATGTGTTCAATCTCTTCACTGAGGTACAGAAGCCTGTAACCCAGCAAGACCAAGGCTTAGGAGAAGACTAGCCAGCTCAGTTTCTCACTAGCACGGAAAGGTTTTCATGAAGGCCCCTACTTCTGTGGTCATATATTCACATCTACTCTCTTGTTTTTCTTACTCTGGCATTGTCCTCATCTGACCTACTCAGGTTACAAAGTGTTTAGGGCTAAGTCTTCACTCCTGAGTTGGAGCAAAATCCCATTGTAGCCAGTACCAGGATTTCTGTTAATTTCAGTGAACTTAAGATCCCAGTGAGATATTCAAACAAACAAAAATTCACCAATTCCTTGTACCTTAACAGCGGTGAAAGCTGATTCCCTGATATCCCTGAGGACCTTCACAAGAAAAACACTAGTCACAGAGATTTGGGCAAAAACAACACCTCATGTATTCTTCACGCATGAGGGTAGCTTCCAGCCATAATAGACAACAGGTAGAACAACAGTAGAACAGAAGCATACACCTTGCACTGCACAGCAAAATGCTCTGCAAACCCCATGTGAAAACAGAAAACTCTGGCATCGCTACCTGCACGAAATCGTGCAGACCCAGGCCTTGTGCAAACCTGAGTAAACTGATCTCCAGAGCCCTGATGATGGGGGTAACAGCCTTATAGCTACAGCAAGTGCACAGAGATGACAGATGTGATGGATACGGAGGATTAAAATGTAATTAACATTACATTCATGATACATAGTTACATTAACTGCCAATCTGACTGTTGCACTATATAACCCACGAGAAAGATTGAGGAAGCCTGAGCATAAACAGAGAGATGTTTTTATAGGGACACCAGTAGCCATGAAAATTAAATCAGAAAAGCAATGGTGATCATACAATGCTCTCTGAGCCTGTGGCACAGAAGCAAGAGATTTGCAATTTATCATGCAGTTAAGAAGACAGCAGGAACCCCACAATTCCTATTGTGAAGCTGCAGAATTCTCCTGTAGTCAGCAATTTAGCCTGGACCATTTTATAAAAATGCCTTTTTGTGCTTTGCAACATAACTTCTGTTTGAGACAATATGCTTAAATTAAAAGTGAGAAGAGTCTCCAGGCTCAGTGGAGAGCTCTGCAAGCTCAAGAGGAGAGATTGCTATTAGCACTCTAGCAGCTCCTCACTGTGGGTAATCACTATAATATGCTTTCTTCTCCTGTAGGGGCTGATAAATATATGTATATATAACAGGTCCAAGATCCATGTTTCTACCATTTTTAAAGTCTGACTTCTTACTGTGCCAGTAACTTGCTTTTTCTTTAACACAGACAAGTAAAAAATTGCTAGAACATGGGCATCTTTCCCAGTCTCTTAAAGATAATGCCTTTATAGGAGGGATGACGCTTCTTATGCTCCCGCTACAAACAGCATAAGGAGCTCACTCTGTCCTTTGTTGTATCAAGCTTGTTATGGCTTTCATTTGACAAGATTGCATATATGTAAACTTCAGATAATGCAAATTGGTTTAGCTTGATCTGACATTTGTAGCACAACTCTATCTCTTCGGTTTGGAGTGCAAGGAAGAAGGATCACACAAACGGAGACTCCATTTCAAAACTCATGTACTGTGAGGTTCCTATTCAACTATTTTCAAGCCTTTGAAAACCCCTTAGCATTTCAATGAAGATAAATAGAATTAATACATTGTGGTCTAGATCCATAACTTTTTACGGCACAAAATACTGCTCTAGTGAACAAGCAAACTAACAAGAGATGAGTCTCAGAAGTCCTTCAGCCCCTTATTTTCCCAGTTATAATGGGTCTTTACAGTAATTTTGAGATCCAGTCCAATAATGCAGCACAACATAAGACCACAAGACTGATGTTAACCAAGTATGCCTTTAGAACAAATAGGTACAACAATGAGTACCACAACTCAAGAGTTCCTCTCCAAACTATCTGTAATGCCTGCAACCACAAATCTTTGCTCCCTTCCTGACCACAGGAACATCAGAGGTGGATTTTATGTTCAGCTCCCAATAGCCAGGAGGTGGAGTCATGAGGCTTCAACATGGCCCAGCCTAGCTCTTAGCCCACAAGCCTCTTTAAATGATCAGTCTACTAGAGATCTATCTTCTGAAAATAAAAAATATAAAACCATAAAGTTTTTAATGGATGATAGAAACCATGAAGCCCCGTAGACAGCACATGCTTCTGAATTTGCTGCGCAGACACATTTGTGTCATTAGGAGAAGCCAGTACTTCTTGGGGGAAAACATTGTTGGAGAAATGGTTCAGAGAAAGGAAAACAATATGAAACTGTCTGCAGCCAGTCTTGCTCAGACGCTATGGATCTGAATTTCAATACACTGTAAACAAGCAGCCCATCTCTGAGCGTGTCAGCAGTTTTAATGTCATGTCATCCAATCAACACACGTTGTGTTCTGGGAATCAGAAAAAAACACTTTGCATTCATGGGAGAGAAGATGTTTTATTTTACTAATTCCTTATACTGAATTGTACCCCATTTAGCACTTTGCTGATGGTAAAGACCAGCATTTACTTTCTGTCACTGTGGAATTCCTCTTTCAACATTATAATTAGTTCACAACATGCTTCCAGAGTGCCGTACAGAAAGAAGTAGCAAATCACTCTACAGAGAGTGACATTTTTTTATGTGATGCAGTTTGAATGTACCACTCCTGAACACACTTTTTAAGGTGAACTGTCTATTTGAAATCACAATTTGCCCGATACTGAGTTATTTCTTCAGCTGCTGAAGTCTGTCAGAGCTCCATTTAATTCAGTGGAGACATGCAAATTTTAACCAAAGAACTGACCCTCTGTGCCTAACCATATTAAATTATTATTCTATTAGACAGATCACAGATAATTATAATCCTGCATGTTTCAGTTTATTGACACTGTGTCTCTGGGAGCACTCTCTTAAAGGAATTTAGCTAGTCATCTGACATTTGCTTCAATTACAGAAATGCACATACCGACTCACAAACTAAAACTGAAAAAAATCCAACCCAGAAATAAAAGACTATAAAACCACAGAAAGTGTCAGAGAAATTATAGGCTGGTCTAATATTTGATCTGCTTTCAACTCATTGTTAAAACATTACCTAGCAAGCTGGCGAGATTTGAATGACTCTTTAACAGGCAATTCATGATCCTTATCATGGAACATCAGTCTGTACACATAAGACTTTGTCTCGTTCAGTTCCTGACCAGGACTGGTCCCAGCACTCCTCAGACCATAATGTTCTTCCTTATTTTAATTTCTCAAGAACAGATGTCTCCTGCCTGACAGCATATCACTGCCTTTGAGCAACGAAGAGCCACAGACTTGCCTCCTGCTGCCCACTGACCACAGCACAGAGCCTTGCCAGTGTGGGATGGGGGGCTCAACATGTTACAGAGATGCTGCCCCACTGCTATAATGGTGATGCTGCATCGCTGCTGCCTTGTGCCCTGTCTCATTCCACGATGGAAACTAACAGAGGTACAGTTAGCTCCTATCTGCATGTTCTCATGAAAATCAGAAAGGAAAGGAGCTTTGTAGTCCATATGTGCCTTCCTATTTTTGCTTTTTTTCCCCCCAGTGTGTTCATTTCACTGGTAAAAGACTGTGAACATGGTTTAACAGATAAGCCTGAACCATCTCCACATTGTAATAAGTCCTTGTCTGTCTTAGCAAAGCAGGGTTTCATTTAATCCTAAATCACTGAATAGAAAGGTGTGAAGTACCCTGCACATCTTACTATGTGCAGTGGGAGAGGTACTACAACCACCTTGTATGCCATTTACACAAACAAATTTAATCACACCAAATTTTGCTCAAAAGGCAGACCATCCCCTTTCTTTTACCTGAGCTAGCTCACAAATCACTATATTGCCACACATCTGACATGAAATATCTCCTGCAAACAGTACAGGCTGGGTCCAGCTGTGGGCACTGGTGGAGGGGCAGCTGAACTTGAGCCTGCAGTGAGTTCTTGGGTCAGGGAAGGGCAGCCATGTGCTGGGCTGTCTGTGAATAGCAAGCTAGCAGATCGGGGAATGTGTTTATTCCCCTCTTTCTAGCACTTGTGAGACCACATCTGGTGTGATATGTCTAGATTTGGGTTCCCCAGTGTAGTGAAGACATTAACAAATGGGAGATTCCACAGGATATCAGGAAAATTACAGGGTGGGAGCATAAACAAGTATTTGTTCAGTTTGAAGACAAGCAGGCTAAGGGAAGATCTTACTGTCTTTTTCAATCAGCTTCTGGGAGGATCTAGGGAACACAGAGCCTGACTCTTTCTGGAGATGAACTGTGCAATCAGTGCAACTTGCAGCAAGAGAAATTTGACAAGACATAAGGAAAAGTACCTTAATAGTGAAACTAAACAAATTCTGGAACAAGCTACCAAGCAAGTTTCTGGAATTTCCATCCTTGAAAATACCCAAAACACAACTGGACAGTCAAGCAACCTGGTCTAACTTTGAAGTTAGTCCAGCTCTGACCATGCAACATTCAGGATCCCCTGAAACCTGAACCATTCTGTGACGCTGCATGGCACAGTAGTGGAAGAAACAGATGTTTTGAGGGGATTTAAGGTGGTTCAAGTCCCTGGGAGGCAAATGGACTCATAAGGTCGAGATGCTACTTCTGAACCTGCCCCCAACCTTGCGTGTGACCAGCCACTCTGGGGCAGCTTAGGCATCATGTCTCCTGGTGAACCTGGAGACAACAGGAACACCTATACTGTGGGAGTAATGTCCCTCTGCCAACAGCAAGGCATTCAGCCCAGTCTAGGATCATGCCATCATCTGTCACAATGGAAAACTAAGGATGCATACAGTGAGAGAGATTAACTGTATTTGAAGGATGCAGGTTCCATAGCAATGGAGGCCAACAGGCAGCAAAGGAAAACATCTACAAATAATACAAACTAACATCCAATCCTGGGGAAACCCATCCATTTTATCTGCCAACTTATCTGGAATGGAAGTCGGTTGTGAGGGACTGCAGTTAAGTGAGGAATGTGAAAACATGATTTTAAATGTTTGGTAAGTACTTTTCAAGACAATATTAACATTAATAAATCCTGCTGGTATTTGGACCTCCGTTGTCACCCACTCACTTTGGCATCATATCATACATAAAAACTTTTGCCATTTAGACTAGTTAGTAATGTCCTCCAATACTGCTACTCGCACTTAACTTTCAATTTGTCATCATTTGATGTTGCCAGGTTACCTGTTTGTACAATTTTTTAACTTATTCTTCCACATACTCCAAATCATTTACAGGCTATGGGCTTCCAAATTTTACTAGACAGCCCTCTCCATGAATCTGATTCAGAACCGCAGTACCATCTCTGTGCAGGCTGGATCTAGGAGTTCTTTGTCATTTAAAAGTAGGAGCCACCTGCTGCACTTTGCATGCATTGAAACTGCTGCTGAAACCAGCAAAGTTTCAACAAAAAAAAAAACAACAACAAAACAAAACCAAAAACAAACACAAAAATGCACAAATGCACAGGAAGGTTCTGTATACACTGTGGTCACCCTCTGGTACTTAATCACAGCTTAGTGGATGTATGCCTGTACAGGGCACCACAGTGCCACATAAAGATACCCAAATCAGCTGAAATACTGATACTTTATTCTGGTGATCCATCAGGATGATTCTTCTATTTCTCATCTTTAACAGTAGGTTATATAGTATCTTCTCGCAATCATGAGAGAGGTACTTCCACATGCTGATTACCTTGATCTTGGCAATAAAAATTGCTGTCAGGCAGTTCAACAAGGTCAGACTGACCTCCAACACACTTGAGGTGCTTTGGCATGAGAGAAGTCTTTGGGGGATCACCGGCCAATATAAGAAACATGATGAAGCAGCTATATGAAATGTAGAAGTAACAATACTCCCAGTAAGTACCTAGCTTTTCATTGCTATAAGATTTTGAGTTTATTTTCTTGTAAGGACTCTACTGTAACTCAAGGTCAAAAGTGACCATCTCTTTACAGACCTAGCGTTAAGAATTAAAATAAATACCAGTCAGCAGTCATAAACTTTTAAAAAGCCCTGGTTTTCATATTTTGCTGATATTTTACCATTATCTTTATTACAAGAAAATGGTGCGAAATCAGAAGAATGACTGGCCTGTCTTTATTGCATGTTTAATTTTGACACCTGAATAAATGCATTTTCAAGTATACCGTGGAGCTGAGGACAACATGCTTGACTGTGGGGCATGTGCCTTTTGCAGTAAGTGGGGTTTCAGAGCTGCTGCCTTGCACTGAGACATGATCCCGAGCTTGTCTCTCCACGCGGTGCTTTTCCCCGTGGCCAGGAAGCACAGGGGAGCACATGGCCACCAAGGGTGCCTGCTGCCTGCCCTCCTCCAGGGATGTCTCAGTGGGTGGGGGCAGCAGCCCCCTGGGCTCAGTGAATCGCTCTGAGAGCTTCCCTCAGAGGGAGGCTCCCAGCTGCAGAGACCAGCCAGCCTTCGGGGCTCTGCACTTCTAACCAGGAGCATGGGGGGGAACCTGAGGCAGAGGAAGGGAAGGGCAGAGAGATGTAGTAGCCTGATCCTGGGCAGTTTTATTTTCCAAACATAATTTTTTTCTTGCTGGCTGCATTTTTTATGTAAATATGAGGGGGTTTTATTGGAGTGAGAAGTCATGTGTTGTAATAGATAATCTACAAATTCATACCACCTTTCTTAGTTCCCTATGAGTAGCTCAAAAATGTATAAAAGATACAAGTTAAATATATATTTCTTTTTTTCTTAAGGGTACGCATTCAGTGAGAAGCTACAATTTAATGCCTGAGTGGCAAGCAGCAAAGTCTGCAAAGGTTGAAGGGCTTTATCAGCTGTGTGATCTCATGGTCCAGTTTATAGCAAATGCAGAAGGGCCAAGTCTGACTGTTAGCAACAAGACAGCCATGGTAGAAAACAGTTACTGAAAATATCAGTCACTAGAACAAAACAAAATCCTTTTAGTCCCACCCCCACAAACACTATATTCAATGCAAACCAGGAAAAGATTAAAAAAAAAAATCCCAAACTTATTATTTCAAACAAAATAAAATGCTCAGCTCTAGACCTAAAAAAAGACAGTACTGATGTGGGCATACAGAAGATGCTACTTTTCAGGGAAGCATTTGCCTTGCTAACACTCTGTCTATCTGTGAGACAAAAATTACAGAAACATATGAAGATGATAAAATGGGGTTATCCACGGGGGTAAGCACATTCACAAGAGGGGGAGGCTGAAAGCCTACATTTACCAGTTACCCAGCACACTACTACTTCGTAGTGTGTCCAAAGGGACAGTCTCTGCTCCTCTTCTTAAGACCTTGTTTCTGCCAAGCCTGTTCTTCCCTGCCAAGACCCTGCCTGGTTCCATCTAATCCCGGTGTGGGTGGGCCTGGGCTGTCCACTGCGGCTTGCAGGAATGCCAGCTCTCCCACTTCCTAAGCACTGGAATGACACCTCCCTCAGACAGCCCTTGAGGTAGTTCAGAGGGGGGCTATAGGGGCGGCTTCTGTAAGAAGGTGCCAGAAGCTTTCCCTGTGTCTGGCAGAGCCGATGCCAGCCAGCTACAAGGCGAACTCACCGCTGGCCAAGGCTGAGCCCATCAGTCATGGTGGTAGCAGCTCTGGGATGATGCAGGTAAGATGGGGGGAAAAATCCTGAATAGAACCTGCAGCAGAGAAAGGAGTGAAAATAATGTGAGAAAACAACTCTAAAGACACCAAAGTCAGTGTTGAAGGAGAGGGAGGAGGTGCTCCAGGCAGCAGAACTGGGATTCCGCTGCAGTCCATGGAGGTCCACATTGGAGCAAATACTTACCTGTAGCTCATAGAGGACCCCAACCCAGAGAAGGTGGATGCCTACCTTTGACCCCATGGAAAACCTGGAGCAGTCTCCTGTCAGGACCTGTGATCCCATGGAGAGAGGAGCCCATGCTGGCGCAGGTTTGCTGGCAGGGCTTGTGATCCCATGGGGACCCATGGTGGAGCAGACTGTTCCTGAAGGACTGCACCCCATGGAAGGGACCCATGCTAGAACATCTCTTTAGGAACTGCATCCCAGAGAAAGGATTCACATTGGAGAAGGTCGTGGAGGACTGTCTCCCATGGAAGGGACCCCATGCTGCAGCAGGAGAAGAGTGTGAGGAATCCAGCAACAGTCAGCCTGCTACCACAGTAAAAAGCACACCAAGTTTTTAATCTGAATAAGACAGGTGTAAAACACCAAAGGAAGTCTGATTAGGGTACCAAAATCTTTAGCAGAACACAAAGAAAAATTATTTGATTTTTTTCATGACCAGTGAAGGAGTGTACAGTAATATTTAAAAGCCATCCACTCCTCATGAATCTTCACCTCAGATCCCTCACGTAGTGCAATCTAAGTGGAGTCTGACTAGCCCTTTATCCAGCCTCAAAGTGTCTTCTTGGAAAATCCTCACATCTTTGTGTCAATGCAGGCAGTGGCACTGTGCTATACCATGGAAATGGTTGCAGGTTCAGCAGCACCAATCAAGAAAAGTGAAAGGGTGCTGCCAAACACTTCACAACCTAGATAGAAAATAAACCACTTTGGTCCGTTAGGAAATGGGCTTCCTTAAGTTCTCTTATTGGTTATTCCAGATATGGAAGATTTTTAGAAACAGACATCAATAAGCTTATCCTCAGCTGCAGCAGGGCTCACTGGTTTGTTATTAACCATTTGTGTTCTCTAAAGCTGTATGTTGACTTGTTTGTATCTTCACAGAACTCTGTTCAGAACTGCCAAAATGAATTCCTAAGATATATGCTTGGGAAATTTTGTCCCAGTAGACTCTGTTCTCATATAGCTTCTACTAGATTATTTCAGTCAACTGCACAAAGTTTTCCATCCCTTTCAATTATTCATTTTTTTTCCTGAGATGTTATTTATACAGTAGTGTACACAGTGCTTTGCAGTAAGTAGGTATGTCAGGCAAAGAACAATGTCCTCTTGACAGCCTTTGCAGCACAAAGAAATTAATAAGGTACAGACCAAAACAGTAAGAGTAAGGAGGCAAGGTGACTGCAGTTCAAATATTTCACTGAACAAAAGCAATGGTAAGAATGTTTGAAAAAGGAAAAATACTTGTCGCATTGAGAAGGGTTTGTTCACTTATCTTCACACATTTATAATGCAAGGATCCGTGTCTGAGCTGGTCACTGGAGGTTCCTTTCTGGTGAGAAACAAGTGTTTTAAGAGGTGAGATTCATATAATTTGGACGCCTTTAGGAAGAAAGGAATCATGCTCTATGCTCTACTTATCATATAAACCATTCCTCCATTGACTGTAACATAGTCAAGCTGACCAACTCAGATATGGATAGTTATATTTAGTTAGATGATTCCAACCTACTGTTCTAGCCACATGATAATGTCTCTTTTAAGCCCTCTGTAAATTAAATTTCTGCTTGACAAAGCTTTAAGCAATGGTTCCCCATTCTTTCCCACTGTGGGTGAGCATTTTTTAAAGCCCCTGTTCACAAACACTTTTTTTTCCCTGGAGGTAATTGTTAGATTAGCTCAACTAAATCAGCTGTCTCGTAGGCTGCACTCAAGATGAGATTTGGTTATAGAAGCCTGTTTTTAAAAGCTGTCTGCAGATATTTTTTCTTTTTGTTGTAAGTAGATGCCATGTAAGTGTGGTTTACAGCCCTGCCATGCCAAAAGCTGAATCAGAGCAAACTGGACTTGATGTGACTTAGACTACCACATGACTGGTCACAAGCTGGGATAGGGAATCTAGGGGGAGGCAGAAGCCTTTTAACTGTGTCTGTAACCTGTGGAACGGTCCATGGCACCATGTTCTCAGGCTCCACTGCTCCCAATCCTATTTGAAATGGTCACCCACTGAGCAGAACAAAGCAGGCAGACATCCAGTGGGGTTTTGCCTGACACCCTGTGGCTACTGGAGCTCCAACTTGAAACTCTCACCTTTGAGAGAGAAAGTGGAATGCAACAGAGAGAACACAAGTGCACCCCACACTGAGCACCTTCAGGTCCCTGCACCAGCAAGGAAAGCTGAGGCTGCTCAGTGCCTCACACATGAGGGTATGAAAGTTGTCACTAGAGAAAATACCTTTTATTTTCTTCTGCAGGTGTAAGTATTAAGCCACTTGTGCTGTGGCACTGAGCAGCAATGAGATTGCAATGATTTGGTGGCTGTGGTTACTGAAGCCCATTGATTTGGAATGGAAAGTCCTGCCTCCCATTAGCACTGTTAAACGTCAATCAGTTAGTCTCCTATATGAGACATCCTTTGTTTTTCTATTTAATAATTTCAGAAACTCTGCAATACAAAACTTTCTCAATCCAGTCCTCGTGTGTGGGAGGGTGTGAATATTTCCAGCTCATAGTAATGAATGCTTTGGCACAGGCAGTTGCAGCAGGCATAGGCCTGCAAGCACTGCTTTCCAAGACCAGCTCCAATATGCTTCTTGCTGCATCCCAGTGCTAATGCAATCAGCTTGGCTTTGCGCGTGCAGCACGGTGAGATGACACTGCCAGGGCAACAGAAGAGTGCTCTAAAGACTCTGACATTTATCTGTGATGTTTTGCATACTAAAAAGTAATTCACAGTTCTTACTTAAGGCTCTTCAGTCTGAAAAAGGTGCCTAAGAATCTGAGACACCCGTGAAAGCAGAATGTCCCTTTGCAGTGCCATGGTGGCACAGAAGAATGCACTCAGATGAGCTCGAAACCGGTCCCACCCTGGCAGAGCATGGGGTAGAAGGAGGCAGGTACAGATGCTGCCTGCTCTCTTCCCCGGAAAACAAATTCTCTCTCAGCTGTGTTCAGGAGGGGTTTGAATTCTCTCTCTGTTTTCAACACGCACATTGCCTTCCTTTTCAATCCTGAAGCCAGGTTCCAGTGAAGACCTGGAGCAGCCACAGACAGTATAAAACGGTTCTGATTTGCCTTTTCTGTGACAACCCCATGAATGCATTAACATTTTAGCATTTTTTGCTGCATTATGGCAACACTGAAGTGTTGATGCCATTTAAAATTGGTCCCAAGTAACTAATGAAGTGATTAGATGCTGCCATGGTATGTAAATTAGATGAGCAGCACAAAACCTGTGTATGTAGACAGTCATATTATTTCTTTTAAAATGAAACCTTAATTTCAAACTCTAAATAAATAGAAGGAAAAATACAAGTTAAAGGGAGAAAAAAGCAAAATATCAGCTAAAGAAATGAGTTGATAAGAGATTATTCTGCATGGTTTAATCATGAAAAGCACACTGTTTTAAATAATACAGTGCATACTAAAACTGGATAGATGTAGATGCTAATTGTCTGCTCCATTACAGAGAGAGAGATAATGCCATGGATTTGAGACAAATGGCACTTAACCTCCTGAACCCCAGATGAAGAGGGAGATAGATGTTTACTTTTGATCATTCTGGTCTTTTCATGATCTGAATCAATAACTACTCCTTATAGCTTTGAGTCATGTTTCTAATTAGTCAGCCTCTTGGGCCTGGTTTACAAAATAAAATATAAATCAACGCACATTTGTAAATTCCAACAAGCATGCTGGGCCAATGCCATCTCAATAAAATAATTAAAATGCCATCAGCCTGTTAACTTGCTCTCATCTCTGCCAAAATATATATACTGTCAAATGCCACCTCATATTTGGAGTGATAAGGAGAAAGGTATTTTGAAGATACAATAGTTGTAATAAATGTAATATATAAAATACATAGGTCTTAATATAACTAATTAAAGCTTTTCTTTGTTAGTGCAAGGTATTGCAGAGAGAGAACTAGCAAGGAATGTTCTTGACTATGAAGATCATTGAATCACAGAATAGTTTGGGTTGGAAGGGACCTTTAAATGTCATCTGGGCCAACAGTTTTTGCAACGAGCAAAGACATCTTCAACGAGATCACGTTGCTCAGAAGCCCATCTAGCCTAAGCTTGAATGTTTCTAGGGATGGGGTATCCACAGGGCAACCTGTTCCAGAGTCCCTCACCCTCATCATAAAAATTGTCTACTTCATAGCTAGTTAAAATCTACCCTCTTCTGGTTTAAAACCATTATTGTCCTTTTGCAACATGACCTGCTAAGAACTTTGTCCCCATCTGTCTTATAAGCTGCCTTTAAGTAGATGGAGACTGTTAGAAGGTCTCCCTGCAGCCCTCTCTTGTCCAGGCTGAACAGCCCCAGCTCTCTCAGCCTTTCCTCACAAGGGGGTGTTCCATCCCTCTGACCATTTTTGTGGCTGTCCTCTGGGCCTGCTCCAACCCACCTAAGTCTTTCCCGTGGTGGGGGCCCTAGAGCTGGATGCAGTAATGCAGGTGAGGTCTCATCAGAGCAGAGTTGAAGGGCAAAATCACCTCCCTTTACCTGCTGGCCACACTGCTGTTGATGCAGCCCAGGATACAATTGGCTTTCTGAGCTGCAAGTGCACATTGCCAGCTCGTGTCCAGCCTCTCATTCACCAACTCCTCTGGGTCATTCTTAGCAGGGCTGCTCTTGATCCCTTCATCCCCCAGCCTGTATGGATA
This sequence comes from Myiotriccus ornatus, assembly GCA_036023395.1. NCBI lineage: Eukaryota > Metazoa > Chordata > Aves > Passeriformes > Tyrannidae > Myiotriccus > Myiotriccus ornatus. Next base: position 20,139,391 of record JAYRBT010000082.1, on the reverse strand, counting down.
CCAGGCAGTTGCCCTGACCCAGGTAGGTCAGATATCTCTGATCCAGAAAATACTCAGTGAAGCTCAAAATCAGCTTCTCTAGAAGACAAATGCAGCAGGTAAACTGCATTACAGAGCGAAATACATACAATGCTGCACAGGGCTTGAGCTCTACAAAGACAACAGCCTATGAGGGACCCCCCTCATTAGGGAGCATCCAGGAGACAAATTGTCCATTAGCAATATGATTAATTTTCCCCTCTTTCGCTTACTATTATGCCTCATGTGTACTAGGACAAATGTGTAAGGACAAATTATCAAAAACAGCCTCTGAAATCCCATCTGCCCCTCTCTGCATTCCCAGCTTTGTGTACACGCTGTCGTTTGCTGCTTCCAACAAAAGGCCAGATTCAAGTCTCACTGGCACCAGTGAAAGAAGGGAGATAGAAAACAGCACATTTAAAGTGGAAGCCAAATCCCTGCATCTCCAGCTATGCAAAACAAAGCACTGGAATTTCCCCATGAAGGGTCTCCAGTGAACTATTCAGGCAAGTGATGTGCCACATCAGTTAATTGAATATCGATAATTATGAGGCTCATCAAAAGCACACAAGAATTGAGAAAGAATTCTTAAGGAAAGAAAAGTGAAAGATATAGAAACATATGGGAAATGTGAGAGAAATGCTTTTTTTCCGGAATAGATAAAGCCAACTGTCCTGATATTTTGGGGGGTTGTATGGTAATTGCTGATGATATGTCCTAAATTTCACTTACCTAAATTTAATATAATCTACATATGGTGCCATATGAGAAACAGTTAAGCTGGAAGAGATCAGTATTAGTGTAAGAATCATAAATTTGCTCAGAAGCTGATTGCGATGGCAAAAAGAAACAGGAAAGTTACTAGTGGAACTCCCAAAACACAAGTCTTAGGATGCAGCATGCTTAAAATTTTTACTAATGGCACTGACACAAACATAAGGATGCACAAAATTACCTGGGTGCTTCTGGCACCCTGCTGGGGAGTACCAGCCTCTCGATGGGCATTCAAAACAACACAAAGGAAAAAAGTAGTAACTTAGAGACAGGGAGGAGAGGAACAGAATAGTAACACAGTTGGCACAAGAGGTTTACTAAGATTTAGTAGGAAGAGGCAAAAAAAAGTTCTTTTTTGGCTACTCCAAGATAGCAGTCTAAATTCCGTAGCAAATTTTTTAGCAATCGTCACCCACAGCTTACCTCAGTACTATGAATCTTTAAGTCAAAGTGATATAAAATGCTCAACAGAGATGTTTGTTGTTCTGCGTCTGAGTTTCATCAGAATCCAAAGCTGATTCCTTTCCTGGGATGGGGCAGCTTCCCTGTTCTAAGGCCAGGCTGCAGGAGCCCCAGGAAAAACTGGGAGGGGGACGGGTGCTGGTGCTCCCATGGCAAGCAGGTCTGCATGGGCTCCTGAGCTCCAGTGAGAACCGAAGGTGATGCTTCTAATACACCCCCCAAAGCTCAGAGAGCTTTCTTTTTGGCAGACTTTCCTTTCTCTTTTTGGCAAACTGTTCTGCTCTCTGCAGTAATGCCTCAGCTTTGATCTGAAAGCCCTGGGGCCCGAGAGCTGGGAGGAAGGATTTGAGAAGCACTAACATCAAAAGCCCTTTCCCTCTCAGAGCACCTTCGGCTCTGGTCCCCAGTGGGATTTACTGGGTCACCTCTCCAACGTGCACTGCAATGGGTAATGAAGGGGATGAAGAGGGACATGGTCTTGCTGGGTGTCATGCTTGCTTTGACAGTGCTCTTTGTAATTCTGCATAGGTGGTTTTAGACACAGAGGCTCACAAAGGTTTTAGTGAGGTGCTGGTTTGCAATCAGCTTTAAAAAATAATTGAAATAGTGTCTACCAATGAAATAATGCAGCATTACACTGGAAGCAAAAGCCTGGGGAGTTGAGACAGAAGCTCTGATTTTGTCCATGCTGGTGGCCAAGGAATCAGAGTTTACATGGCTACGTTTTTTCATCCCAGCATAAAGGTCTATGGGACATAACAGTCACTGTTTGGAAGACAGATAGAGGAGGATGTGCTTGAAAAGTAGCATCCCTTACTTGGACAACCCCAACCTGAGCAACATTCCAAGCCAGAAATCCCTCTGTTAATATGTTAGGTATATCTACTAGTTTAAACACATTAATTCACATGTCCTTCCACTTTAAGAAGCTTAAGAATTTCTAACCATTTATTTCTTTATAGAAAACATTGTTTTGTAAGCACACTAAGAGAAGAGTACAGTAATGGGTTTCTAGGTCCTTGGCCTTTAGCAGACTGTTTGTGATAAAAACCTTAATACCTCAGGAAGTGATGAAATAATCATCTTTATGGATAATAGAAAGGACTCACATCTTTGTTTTGTTGTTTTGTTGTTCTACTGCTCTGAACTTAAGGAAAGACTCAGAGAACCAGAGGAATGCAAATTACACCTGTTTCCGTGGTCTTATTACACTTCATAAACAGATAAAGCAGAGCTTATAGGAAAGGGAAGGCAGTGTATTGCTCCACGGCTAACTGGGGAATCAGTGTGCTTCATTGCCTTAAAAGACACTAACGATCGAACCTTAGGATTAAAGGGTGGGCTCAGTTCCACGCACACTGTAACTCACCTAAAAAATCCAGTGTGCAGGCTGGAA
>JAYRBT010000082.1:20119324-20136638 GCA_036023395.1 Myiotriccus ornatus | reverse complement strand
ACCTAAAAAATCCAGTGTGCAGGCTGGAAGGTGTAAAGACCTTCCCCGGTTCTTCATTCGCGAAGACTGGCCATTATTATTATATATTCAGGAGAACTAGTGGAATTCAGAGCAAGAGGAAACCTTGCAGATCCTGGAACTTGAGGGAAATCAGCCTTCTATAGGATTAGGCATAAGAGGGTATAGGAGGATTTTGCCTCTCTCATCTTTACCCATCTACCTTCTTATATGAACAGGACAGAAATAAAAGATAGAAACCACTCAGTCTATTTATTTCCAATTCTACTCCTGGGCAATCTCAACCAGAACCAATGGACACCCAGCTGATTCCTTTAGGATAAGGAGAAGACAGAAGTGTCATCTGAGTTGTACCTATCATTTGTAAGATTGGTAGAATGGTTTAGACCATTTGTCGCAGGGCAGTGATAACAACTAGGTTGAAAACAAACACGGGACCCCGTAAAACTGACCACAGAATAAACTCTCTACAGAAGAAGGATGGGTTACAACATATTCAGCCAGGAGAAATAGAGAAATAAGGCAATGAAGCTAAATTTATATTTATTTTATACTGTGATAAACACAGATTTAAATAAATATCAAATACCAGCAACACCCAAAGCAACTGAGTTCTTGAGAAGAGGCTATATTCTGGTCTTTTGCCTAATGAAGGATGCTAGGCAGGGACTGTAGGCCACTCCTGCATGGTTGGATATCATGAAATGCCAAATTTCAAAAACCACAGACATCCTAATGAGTGCAAAATCTTTATCCCATGGCTGTGGTTGCATACGCAGTTTATTTTCACTGTAGGCACAAAATCAGCAGTACAGTTGTGTATGTCTTTTGTATCTTATTCCTAAAGATAGCTCAGTCTAGCCTGAGGCTAATTTTTTTGAAACAGCAAAATCATTTGCCATTAAACAACTGTACTTTTAGCCTGTGATTAAGCTTTATAGCAACAAGCAAACAAGAATCTGCTGTAAACAGAAATATATTGAGTGCAAAATATAAATAAAGCACATATATACCTTGGGATTTTACAATTTATTTGTTTGGGTTTTGTTTTTTTTTCTTACACACCTTAGGTGCCCAAGTCTTTGGAAAACCACACCTAGCTTCCAGATTTTTTGTAATGTTTAGACGTGAAGCACAGAGAAGTGAGATGAAAGGGAGGAGTTCTGGTAGTGAGGTGGTGAGAGCATTGTAAACACTTGGAAAGATTTCTCATACCAAACTACTCGTGTCGCATACCAGGCATATCAGCAGCTCTGTGAGGGCACACTGAGTGCAGGGGGATTGTGCATTAACAGCATTTCTGCCTACATGCACACAGATGTGACCGTAACTGCTGTAGAGAGAGCTGCTGGCCAGGAATCTCCAGCACAGCTGCACATGGAAACCTTGAAGCTCTGTTCCCCTTTCTCCCTGATGCAAAGAGCCTGAAGCCCCTTCTGCTCATCACACAGGGAGATTCTGACACATCAAGGCCAGTGTGAGTGGTCACTACAAGGCCTGTCCTATGATATTTTCCCTCAGGACCAGCTTTGTACATTTTCTTCTAAATACTTTTATTCCTAGACGCTAAACTTCCATTATTTGCCTTGAACTGAATAGCAGAACTGTAGCATATTGTAGGATATATGTTTCATTCTTCAGCAGATGCAGATAATGGCACAGATTTCTCAGATTAGGCTGGAGAAGTTCTTTCATACTTAAAAATAATTAAAATGGTCTGGCATGCAAATGTCAAAATGGAAGAAATTTAGCAGAAAATGGAGGAGAAATGGCCAGATCTTCCTATTATCTCTCAAGACAGCTGATTCCTGGCTCTGTAAGGGTTCCAGCATTCAGTGATTTATTGGGTAATTCAGCATTTGCCAGTATGTCTTGTGCTAATTAAATGCATCGCACTCTATTCAGAAATGTCACAATTGATTTGTCTTCTGCAAGCACTGACTTTATTTCAATCTTCTAAAAAAGATTTTATGAGCCCCAGATAACTTATCCTGGCACATTCATCTCCCAGGGCAGCTTCTGCATCTGAGGGCAGTATGGGAAGAAACCAACAGTGAACATCCAATACAAATGTCTTCTTTGGACAGCTTATTTATCTCATATATGCCGTACATCCAGGAGTGCATAGCCTATATGGTGAAATTACAAGCTGCTCCATTAATGTATAAAAACACTCAAACATGACAGAAATTATATACTGTATTGGCAGATTTTATTGGCTGATAGATTGGGTCAAAAAGCCATGAGGATTGAGAACACTGTAATCCGTAACAAGGTGCTTATTTACAAGTGGTTTTGTGACTGAATTTAGCTATTAACTAAATTGCATCAAGAGGAAATGAGCATAAAATAGCTCACTCTAAATATAAGATGCCAAAGCATGCTTAGTATAATATTCAGAATCTGAGGACAATTCTGTCATTTTAATTCAGTGCTTTTCCCCACATGCTATGCATAACTGAGTGCTGGGGGTGAATTGCAGCTTTTGCTACTCAGTCATGGAGAACATAGTTACAGTGTACAGTAGAAAACTGCTTTGTTCGGAGAAAGTCCAATTCCTGACACGAAATTGTGCTTGTAGCTTAATCAGAATTGAAAATCTGTGATGCTATACCATAAAGGGTGCTTTACATGTGACACAAAAGAAAATAATTACCTGTTTTAGGACAGGAATGATTATTCAGAGGTCCAGCAGGAAAGTCAATGCAAACATTCAGATTATTTTACTGTAAACAAATAATTTTTTATTACTTCTGTCCCAGACACTTCTTAGATTCTTCTGTGACAGAAATTGTTCCAGAGAGGGACTTGCTGCCTTGACTAGAAACTTTCCATAATAGGCTTGAATCAGTTAAACACAGTTAGAATTTGTCATTTGTCACATTAGCAACCAAATGTTGCATTTGTAGCAGTTCGATGTGTATAGCAGAGGGAGGACCCTCTGTCTATTTTCTGCTGCACAGGCTTCTGCTGCTGGGCCCCAACCAAGGATGCCTCCTAAAAGTGGCTGTCTGAGATACTGCAGCAGTGATGACATTTAACTGGAAGACAGTGATTCACACAGTTTACTCCCTGGTGTCAGACGGCGACTCTTTATACGCTGTCTGAAGAAAAGCCTTTGCAATGACCATGCACATGGTTATTTGGCTGTGGCTGTTCATCTTGCGAAAACATGGAGGGGTGTGGAGTAGAACTGGACTACTGGTTGGAGGTTCCTGTCCTTTCATAAGTCTTTGTTGTCTCCTCTTTGCTGACTTGTATGTGAAAGTGAGGAAACACAGTTTACGAACTGGAATAGAAAGGAAAGTCCTGTGTCCTTTATTCTGCAACTTCAGGCACTTCTCATAAACTCATCGTGTTCAGAGTGCTGAAACCACCTCTTGTGTGAGGCTGTTCCAGAATCTTATCAGCAATTGGAAACACTCTTCTCCTAATTTTCCCTCTTAAAATATATATTTATTTGTTCGGTGCTTATATGATCCTTTGCTTATATAGCTTGTCTTACTCTGACTACATATGTTCTTTACATATTTATAAAGCACAATCATATGCTCTCCCACTTTCCATCCAGCCAGTCTGCTAAGCTGTACCAACCAAATGTTTTGATCTCCATTCCTCCGGCCATCCTCACTCCCTCCACCAATTCTAATTTTAATTCATGTTTCTAGCACTCAGATAGCCAGAACTATTTCCAATAATCTATATTGTGCAACAACTTTTATACTTTTCTCTCTTTTTTTTTCTGCAAATGCTTCAAATGCTAGTATCAAATTTGAGTTTTTCACAATTGCATGACAATTATTGCTTATAACCACTGTCATTGAGTGACACACTCCAGCTTTTTTCTCCTTTTTCATTTCAAACCTATGAATTCCCAGTTTACCTTGAAAGACTACATCACTCTCCCTTAAGTGCAATTACATTTTACCCCCTTTTATTACCTAATCTATTTTAGTCCTCTGGTTACCAAGTTCTTCATATTATTCTGATTTGTGTCTCTGCACTATTTTCTGGTGTAAGAATTTCTTTTTCTATATTCAGAATATATTTCATATAAAAAAGAAATATGCTGTTTACATAAAAGAGGAAAAAAATTAAACGTCAGAAGACATCTTTGGTGCAACCATATTTTAGTATTGCTTATGTCACCTTATGTCACTGATAAAGAAGGGTGCCATGCGAGTAACTGTCCCTTTACTACTGAAAAGAGCATCTGCTTCTGTAATAAAGGGTAGACATTTGTCTCCAGGAGTATTTTAGGATATCATTACTGCAGAAGGCTGAGACTGCTCACAGAAGAGCAATATTTGCAAAACCAGTTTTTCATAACTGGCTGTTAGAAAGTACGAATTAGTAGTTCAGCAAAGCTGGTATTTTAGAGAACTGAGATGAAGGAACAAATCTGGTTAATGAAGAGGATCACATCACATATGGAAACTTAGCTGATTAGTAGAGTCATGGAATATGCTTCTATTTCATCAGAAAAACTTTCTGGTGATCCAGAAAGCTCAAATCTAACACAGTACCTGATGTTCTGGTAAGTTTTGCTTTCAGCTGCGATTGCCAAGCCACTCTTTCAAGGGACCAGTTTTAGGTCTTGCAGGGAATCAGCTCTCTGGGCTATCCTCAAGAGCACTCACTAGTCACTTGCCAACCCAAGAAATCACGTACTAATCCCACTTTACTGTATCTTCCCACACAAACTTTTACCACCAGGGATCCTGTTTTCAGAAGGGGTCTCCAAATTTGCAAATTGAGTTTAATGTCCCGCCTGTTGTGTTTGGTAAGTCTTCATAAAATTTTCACAAGCCTGGTAATGACAAAGATGTGGTTGAGTAAGATGACTGAGGGTTGATACCCCTTGCCTGCTGTATGTGCAGGCATGTTTAAATGTGTGTCAGTTTGGAGACACTGACAACAGTGTCACTTCTTGGTCTGCCCATGGCACAGGTCAGCACTAGCTGGGAAGGGACTGCTGGGATCTGTCTCCAAAGAAAGAACACCCTCATGCACTCTACTGTGTGAGACTTCTCTCATTTCTTCTAAACTTAACTTCTGTTTGAGCCTATTACATTGCATGCAGGGAAGGAGGTAAAGGGACACAACCCAATTAAATGTTCTAATTGGAAGTTAGAGTAAAAATGTACAGTTAATGCCTGGAAGATAGAAGCAATGAATCTTTACTCCCTTGAGTACCTTCTAATAGAACAGTTCCTAATGTAGCTGCTTTTTCTTCTATACATGCAAAGCTGATGCACTTCTCTACAAATATTTCCCATTCTCTTTCCTGCCAATTCACTCCCATTTGTGTCATTGGCAAAACTCCCACTGATCACAAAGGCAGCATGATCAATGCCTTCTGCACCTGGATGTTTGTTTTCCTTTTTAGGAGATATTTCACTGAGTTTCTTCTTACTAGCACACTTGTTCTTTCTCCTTGAAGGGCTTCCCTTCAAGGCACTGTCACAAATAAAGATGATCATTTAAAAGAGGTGAGCAAAAGCTTGCCTCTGAGTCTTTCTAGGTGTAAGAACAGAGAAAGAGATAGCTAGGCAGGTGATAATATGCATATCTACTGGTATTAAGATTAAAACTATGTAGAAATGTCTTGGTAGACAGGAAGACCTAGTTGCTGATTTGCAGGGCACATGAATCAAACACAAGCTTTTTCTTAAACCCCTAGGATCCTCAAGCACCACAGACAAGCTCTATGTTAGAACACTCCAGAGGTCCACAAACACAGCACTGCTAGCTCAAGTCCTGGGAGAAACCTGTCCTTCCTTCCTGGCTATGGGATTGCTCTCCTCTGCCTTGGAGAGGTCATAGCATGCTGTTGTGATTATTGCGAGCAGTACAGATAACACAGAATCATGGAATATGCTGAGTTGGAAGGGACCCATCAGGATCATCCATTCCAACTCCTGGCCCCGCGCAGGACCCACCAAAAATCTCACCATGTGGCCGGGAGTGTTGTCCAAACACTTCCTGAACTCTCTTTCTCTTTCTTCACACACCATTTACACTTCTCAGCAAGGAAATTACCTTCCCTTTATTTCTCCATCTTCTTTTTGTATTCCCTGTCTCTTTGTCCTGTCCCAATAGGTCCAGCCCTGAGTGCAGTTCCCCGGGGCAGGTTGCAGTGTGCCATCCTGAGCACAGTTCTTTCCATCAGCTTGAATTTTCATAGGATGAGAGGCAAACACTGAAAGCAGAGAAGGGTTCTCTCTAGGACTATGCAGAACCGTCCCGCCTTTTTTTTTTTTTTTATTTAGACTTCTGTCAAATATAAGCAGGCATTTGCTGTCTGTGTCCTCTCACTATGGCAACAAACACGGATCTCAGTGAGGGGAAGGGAAAAGGGGTTGTGGAGAAACCATGTACACAGGATAGTGACCCCGAACCTGCTTTTATTGGCTCCTTGAGACACCCCAGCTCAGAGGAGCTGCTGCAGGATGATCCCAGACGGCGCGGCGCTCTCACAGCCTCCTCTCCACCACCCACACAGCCACAGCGCCGGTGCCAGGAGCCTCCCGCGACCGCTGAGTCACAACACCCGCCGCCCGCCCGACGGAGGAGCACTTTTGCCCCGGCATCACTGAGCTCCTCCCTGCTCCTCATCTTCCCCAGGGCTTCTGAGGGGAAAGCCAAAAGAGCCTTCTCCTCTCAGTCGTTCTTGGAAGGCAGGCATTCATCCCACGGAAGCAAGAAGGCTATGTGTCTTTCATTTGCAATCAAAATACAGTTCTTAAACACCACATTTTAAAGTAGAAGCAAAATAAACAACAAGTCAACAAAAGCATGGTTTGTTAGTGAGACGAAAGTGCTAAATTCTGCCTTTTCTGCTTGCTTTCTGGGATACAATAGAATCCAGTCAGTCCCTGGGTGCCAACAAAAAATATATACATAACAACAGACAGTTACTTCTAGCAGAAAGCCAGGATTCGTGCATGATAGGCTCTAGAATAGCTATTACTCACTAGTTGCATCTGCTGAAAGTCTGGATCTTTCCTTGGAATCTGTCATCTTACCTTCGAGCCACAAACTGAATCAACGGGTTTCTTAGGGACTGGGAGCTCGTGTCTGCTGTGAGGGTAAAGGTGGCCACGGGTGCTCAGGACAGCTGAGACAGATGTGTGCAAATAGAACTTGGAAAAACATTAGTCCTATTGACACAAAACTGCCATGAAATAAAATTATTTTTGCTTCTGGCGTACAGACAACCACTGAGTTCATTTAAATTAGCTGTACAAATCTAAATGAGCCGCACTTGGCCTCATCTGACTTCCGATCATTTTGCAGCATGAAAAATTACATGCGGAAAACTTTAAGTGGGCAGCTTGTCCTGGGCAAAGGCCAGGGTTGTTGGAAGTTGCCTCAAAAGGCAACTCAAAAGTAAACTTGCCATTTCCCTGATCCCTGTGTGTTTAACTGTTTCCCTGATTCTCTGAATGTGTTTCCCCACTCAATTCTTCCTCTGTCTGTCATTCCTTTGGTGGTAGAAATGCTCCATACCAAATTTCTGCAATTTTCTTGCTCTCCTAAAACACAAGAAATAGCTTCTCTTGGTATGAGTGTGACTATTCACAGTGACCAGAGTTTGCAAAGTCACAACCCTGGTTGAGAAGACACCCACTGTAATTGATGGATGAGGTGATTACCACCAGAAACACTACCCCAAGGAAGGGAAAAAAGCAGCTAAGGGCTGATGAAATTCTGCAGTCAAGTGGCAACTGAGTTGCAGGATATCAGTCTTACCTGTTAATTGCTGTGATTTGCTTCTGAGACAGCTGGAGGTTGAAGAAAGAAATTTGTTTTGTTCAGTGGAAAATAAAAGCACTTCCAGGGTGTAATAGAGAAAATTCTTCTGATTACTCAGCTGGGCAAGGTCAGACTTAAATTTCATAATTTTATTTCAAAAGGAGTTTTAATGAAGGAAGGACATTTTGGCAAGTGTGAAAAATCCCTCTTTAGGGTTCTTGTGACTGAATTTTGAGCGAGAATTAACCCTTGCAGTCTGAACAGCAGGAAGTGGAAAAAGCACTGACAAGCAAGACATTTGTTTCTTGTTGTGCTGACTCTGACAGGGAGTATGGTGACAAGCAGAAAGGTCAGAAGAGATGGTCAGATGTTACCTAGGAATAACAAACAAAATACTTTTTGCAGGAAGCACAGAGAAATTAGTAAAATAAAGAATTAAGAGAAAGATTCATAAAACAGATCACACATAAATAGGAAGCAAAAAACCAAGCCAAAACCAAAGCAAATGTCACTGATGATTAAGAAGAGGAAAAAACCAAAAAAGAGGGGAAAGGACCTACAAATTTGCTATGGTCCAAGAGAAAAAAAATAACTGGCCTTTTAGGAGAAGCTGATCACTCAAACCATTGATAGGTAAAAGAAGTAGCGAGACAGGTCTGTGTATCTTGCCACATCCTCAGCTGCCTTCAGGAAATCAGTACACGTCAACTGAAATGACACCAGTGGTGTTTCTGGCCAAAAGATTTCGAATCGTTGTGATTAGCTGGCTGTCAATAGCAGATGTGTAACTGAAGGAAAATCCTTTCTTAACTAATCTGCAAGTGTATCATTAAACACAAATCACAATGAAACCCAAACGGTGGAGGAATCATCCACACTGACTCAGTGATGTTTGAGAGATCCAACTCAGACGCGGAGTCCTGTTTTTCAAATTGGAAAGAAAAATATTTACACAAAGAACCCAGGAAGCCTCATAGCTTTGAGTATAAGCAACTCTTACATGAAGGTGGGCCAGCTGATCACATCCACTTCAACAGTGGGATTATGGTAACAAACAGGCACATCAGCAAAGTTCCTTGTTTCTGGTATCACTGTGCATGCTCAAATGCCTCTCAGCAATTAAATTGCAACTTTACACTTGAAATGCGTTGTTAGAAAGAAATTAAGATGGTATGTGGGAGGTCAACTAACATATCCAGCAAAGGAACCGTCCTGCGCTTGTTGCAGGGCAAATGCTGAAATATGACAAAGAGCAAGAAATTTACAGCAAGCAAGGTGAAGATTGATCAAGCACACCAATTTTGAGGACACTTAGAAACAAATCTGGCCTGATGTCAAGCTCCTGTAAAGACTCTGTCAGAGAAGTCATAAAATGTGATTTCAGTGCCAGTCAGTATTGTCCAGTCAGTATTCTTCACAGTGCTAACAACAATTATGTTTCCTCAACACAGAAAGTCTAACAGAAGGCTGCTAATGATGATGATGGGAGCAAAACAGTTTCTTCTCTCATTCCTAGTCCACTCCTCTTGGACAGCAGATGGACCTACCTGTCGGTAAGAACACGGGTGGCCAGGCAGTCTGCATCACACAGCAACTTCATCCAATCAGCTCTGCACAGAGGGCTGGTCCTTTATAGGGCTTTGAAAAGTCTAAGAAGAATTTCACTGAAACTTAGCACCAAGAAAATGAGAGAAAAAAAAAAAGAATTAGTTATTCTTTTCTTTTTTTCCATCCTTTTACTTTCCATGTTATGAAGTCTTTCCTACTCTTCTAAACAGTCTTGCATTAGAATATTTGCAATAGTTTCAGACCAGATGGAGTCACTCATTGATAGGCAATACTGTATAAGAAGTGTCCAATAATTAATAATTACTTGGCATGCCATAATTTGTTATAAAAATCATCATACACTAATTTACTGCAAGTAGGAATCCAACAGGCAGTCCAGATGACTGCTATAGCTTGACTGCTATAGCCTGGCATCAGCTCATGTTCTTCATATATATATGGAACAGCATTTTCATTTTAAAAAAGAGCTCTAGCAAAACCTTACAACTAAAATACATAGGAAAAAAAATCACCAGCTCTATTCCCCACACTAGGCTTTTCTGTGTCAGTAGAGAGTGTGGATCTTCTCTTGTGAAAGGTGATATAAATGTTGTACCTTTCTGATGGAAACCTTGTAACCACCTCCAGAGCGATGAAAATCTTTCTGTGCAACAGCAGTAGGCTCAAGTTTTACTGTCTTTAAAGTAAATCAGGATTTCTGGTACATAAGAAAAGCTTCCTAAGGAATATTGCGACTCAGGTACAAAGCTTTTCAGCTACATTGCACAGAATGTACAAATATGGGCTTTTTGTCAATATTTTGGTGAGACTTCGGTGTCACAGCAGAAACTCTTTTGAAAGGAGCAATAGGAAATCTGTTCACATAACTACGATGTGACCCTCACATGATTTTCATATGATACATCTTCATAGGCTATTTTGTCATCAACACGTGAACCAATGTGTGCACCAGGTCACGATCTCTCTGAAGCCTAGATATTTGATGGTGCTTCTTAAAACTTCATCTCCTCAAATTAAATAGTTTCATCTTAAAATGTACACTGTTGACTCAAAAAAACAAACCGGCACATCTCTCCCTTCCCAACATCTCTAGCCCTAAGGGGAGTTGCTGAGAAAACCCTGTGAACACAACCCAAGTGCTCACAAAGACTGAGAAGCTAAATGCGAAGTCAAGCTGCATGACTTCTCTCAAAATCACCCCTTCCCCACACTGCTGGAGAAACCCTCCCCATGACACTGGGGAGTGGACAGCCCTTGAGCTTCACAGCAAAGCTCCTGCTGCAGAGCAAATCCTTCACTTAGTGACTCTGTGAGCAGGAGCACTCATCCCAGCGGCTCCCTGGCTGCTCCCACCCCAGCTCTGACACACAAACGTTTCAAACTTTTTTTTCATGTCTTGTTTGTAGCCCTGGAAGAGCCTTTTTGAATAATCCTAGTTTCAGTGTATTTTCCAGTTCAGACAAGCCCTGCAGACTTTAGATTCCATCTTTTTCTTACAGGCAAATTAGAAATACATGCACATTTTAGGATACTGGAAATCTCAGAGGGACTTCTAAAGGGAACTGGAATGCTTTCACAGTTAAGTCACACCAAGGGATGTTACCTTTATTCAAATAACCTTTACATAAGTGATCATTTGTACTGCCTGTGAGATGTCAAACCAGTCGAGACAATAAGCAAAATGTCAATTCTCCTGCTTTCAACAGACTTTGCTACAGACCCCAGCAGAATCCTTTGGCCCTCTGGGAACAGAGTTGTCATGCTGCAGGAGTCAGAAGTGAAGGTGAGGTAGTTAATATCCCTAACAAGGCACCTACATTGATCTCCAGTCTACTCCCGTTCATATTTCTCTCGGTGGGATTAGATGCATAGCAGCCTCCCCGAAGACCACTTAGCAGGCAGTCTGTGATTTGAACCACTTCAGGGCTTCTCGATCAGGTTGTTACCAAACACTAACAACCAACATTTCTCAAGCTGTTCTGCCCTTTTGCTTAAGGTTGCTTTGTGCCTGCTAACCAAACTGATATCTCAATCATGGCAGATTAATGTCACTTTGCTATACCCTGAGAAAAAGGGGGGGGGAAAAAAGAAGTGTGCTTCTTTCTTCATAAAGGTTGCCATGCAAGAAGGGAGCACAATGAAGTTTCTCTATCCATTTGCCCACCTGCTCTGTACCCTCTCAGGTGCTCTTTAGCGAGGCAGACTATCTTGTGTGATAAAAGACTCTGGGTAATAGTTATGAACACCTCCAAGCATGCAGAAGGGTGTTTTGCCATAGCTGGGAGGGGCATGGCTAAGACACTGAGGTTATTCTATAGCACCTCATGTCGCTGACAGGGTTTGGGGAAAGGTACTCTCTTGGGGAGAGAAGAGGTTCCTCCCAGTGGAGAAAACATGGTGGCATGATCCATCCAGTACTGTCTATTATTGGGATGTCTTTTTTCTGTGTGAATAGTTTCTCTTCTTATACCCTCTATCATTAACATCGTTGCTGTTACTGTTCATTTTCTTATCTCATTGCTGTTTCCAGTAAATTGTTCTTATCTCAGCCTGTTATCTTTGCCTTTTGCACCTCTAATTCTCCTCTCCATCCCCATACAGCAGGGAGGGGGATGGGAAAATGAGACGGCAAGGGAGAGTGGTGTGTGTTTTGGAAGTCTCGGTGAGGGAACTGAATTGGGGATTACCATTCCTAAATCATGAAAAACAGGCATTCTTTTATCAGAATTAATGAATCTTCTTAGAAATTCAGCAATTCCATGTCCTTCTAGTCCACAATCATGCCAGAAAAGCAGAATAATTTCAATAGTCTTGTGGTTAGATATATTGGGCTGCTGTACTCTTACCTCTTGCCCTTTGAAGGTGATGAGGCTGTTATTATGGTGGGGTCTGCAAAACACAAAATGGAAACCATTTCAATTTGATTTCTGGAGAAGATTTTGTCATAAATCAGTGACAAACTGCCCCTGTAGGATGTTTATATCCTCACCTTCTTTTCAATCCCACTACAAGTCTTATTACATTTTATATGATCAGAGATATATGAAACTGCTCTGATTGTCTCCTGTTTTGCTCCCCACTATTAGTGTCTGTGTATATAAAAATATGTGTGGTCACAAAAAAAACTGGGCAAGGGAGAGTAAGGGGCCCTCCATTAGTCCTACATCCATCTGGTTCAGAAGTGACAGCTGAAATGCCCACTGTGACAACCTAAACAGAAAAAAAATCTTCTGACACCTCAGGACTGCCATAAGACCTGGGGAGAATGATTGCACTCAAATTTCCATTCTGGATTTTCATTAACCAAACCAGCAGCAAAAAAGAAACTTCACTTATCTCTTCTTCAAAAAGCTGGAAAAGACTTTTTTTACATGTTGATTTTCATCTTGATTCCAGGAAAGAAACAGCTTGAGAAAGCACATGCCTCCCATGAAATAACCAAAATTCCAAACCACTTCTCGCTGTCTGTTCTGTTCCTGGCCTTCTGATCTATGCTAATTGCTAAACTTTGAGTATGTACTTGAAATATTCTGTGGGCAATGTGACTCTCTTCAAATAAAAATAGATGCCAGGATTTTTTTCTAACTGAAATACAGAGAATGACATTTAATGTAAGTGTTTAATCATTATTAATTGCTTTGGTATTCATTGAAATTATGATGGGTTCATTTGAATGTACAGCACCATTTAAGAATAATTTGAACAAGCAAATATACCAGATCAGTGTAAAAAAGCTCAGTGAAGCCTTCTAGGAATGTTATTTAATCCATAGATGTGTATGCTGGAGATGGCTAGAAATTCCAACTAATTGCATAAGATACCTGTAAGAAATAACCTCACCTATTTTGCCAAATAAACAGTTTTGTTGAAAATACGAAGTCTAAAACATTTTCAAAACAAATTCATTAAAATAGTTCATTTTAAAATTTGAAATAAATTTTTCCTAACAATTTTTATGGTAAAGCTATGTCTCGTATTTTATTTAAAAAGTCAGCCAAAAAAAAAGTAAAATGTCCAGCTCTAGACAAGGTAGGCAGACAAATTTGTCAGCCAAATTACACATGACCTGTCAGGGAATGTGCATCCCAGAGCCTTGCCAAAAAGGTTGCTACAGAGCTCCTTCTTGTGAGTCCAGGGAAAACTGTTAGCAATCCTGCCATTTGAGGGATACTGACTCCAGAGGACACTTAAGAGCACAGTTTTCAGTTGCAGCCCTTTCTGCATTAAAATATCTCACTGCAACAAGTCAAGGCTCTCTATAACCTCATAACACAGAGGTCTGGTATAAATTTATCCACTTACCTCTTCTCCAGAAAAAAACCCTGTTTAGACTTTCAAGCT
Organism: Myiotriccus ornatus; assembly: GCA_036023395.1. Lineage (NCBI taxonomy): Eukaryota > Metazoa > Chordata > Aves > Passeriformes > Tyrannidae > Myiotriccus > Myiotriccus ornatus. The sequence continues at coordinate 20,122,952 of JAYRBT010000082.1, read as the reverse complement.
CTTTACAACATCAGAAATACAATGACAAGAACTGGCAGAGGTAGCAAGCCAAGGAGTTACAGCCACACAGGGCAATGTACAGTCATTTATTCACACATGCATGCACATAGATGCCATAAAATTTAGTTTCAGAAGAAAACAAGTTTAAAATGTTATTACTTCTTCCTCTTATCTGGTAACTAACTGTTTCTTCCAGTTTCCTACTCATTACGTAAACCATTTTCCATGTTTCAGCCATGTTCAGCCTTAGCTGAATGGGGTCAAACTTCTCAGTATTAGACACCAGTGTTTGTTATTGAGCCAGTCAATGGCACTGCAATTTTATTTGGTTTTTATTGTTGAGAACTGGCACCAAACAAAAAAAGAGAAACAGAGCCCGGATAAAAGGAAGGAAATCAGTTGTTCTACTGGAAAAATCTATCTTGATGATTGGGAAGAGCAATTGGTTTTCTTTTTACAGTTGTGTTTCTGAGCAGAGCAGAGTTTTACAAACTGCACAGCTGTAGCTGCAGGAATCTAGAGCAATGGATGTTATGAAATCATGAGTTCAAAGTAAGTTATTATGAAAGATAATAAATCTAATTGCATGACAATTTCTATTCCCATTTCAAAAGGTGAGTGCACAGCTGAAGACATGCAGTGGTAACCATTCTGATGTCTATCCCTGCATTGTACTAGTGCTACTCACCATGTCAGCCCTCCTGCACTGCAAATGCAATAGTAGAGTAATGCACTTCTCTCTGTATTAATAATTGTATCTTAGCTCTCACGCTCCATATTTACAGTTGGGAACGCTTAAATGGAAAGAGCCATCTGGCCTTTCAAATACAGAAGTTGTAATTTTATCTTAATGTGACAAAAGAATAGTTATGATACTTGATCACATATAAAGACTATTTTGAACCAGGCAGAAAGACTCAAATACCAAAGTTTATATATTCTTCTACAAAATATGGAGATGTTTCACTCTGCTGGTTTAAAGCAGCTGGAGAACAAGCATAATGACATTTTGAAGTAAGAAGAAATCTGTCTTATTTGTAGAAGCAAGACAAAAGGTGACAAGACATGTGAATTTTCTTCTCAAATGAGAGAAAACATTTGAAAATACATGCCTTAAATCCTCTACTTTTATATTTGTTGATTGAATTCCTGATAGAGTTGGAGTCCTGCTACTACCTTCCAAAAGATCAATATTGGAGTTGATCGGAATTTTTCTGGTAAAATAGCTTTCTGTCACAAAGGTGTCAACTGCTCAAAGCCAAAAGTTTGTGTAAAAAATAGATATGCTTCAATAAAGATAACTTCCCCTATGCTGGGGCAGGGGGAGCAGGAGGAAATTTTTTTTAAAAAGATTCACAGCTAATATTTGCATCCCAACCATTTTCTCTCAGATGACTGGCCAAAATTTTCAGTCATTCTAAGATGAGCAAGACCAGAAATAGAATAACAAAAGCAGGATAGGTTGTGTCCCCCTTATTTTGTGTGGTGTGACCTTCACTTTTAAACCTGAGACTGCGAATAAGCTTCCTCTTTCATGTCCCAATTCACATAACATTTATGTCTGTCCTGACTGTCCAGTCTATCTTATTTTCTCATTTTTCCATTTTGAAAACAGGTGAACACGCTTGAGTTAATCCCCGTGTGGAACAGGCAATCAAGAAAACTTTCCCAAGGAGGCTGAAAAACATTTCCTATTTGAACTTTATTAATATTACTAGTGTCTAAAGAGCACTTTCCGAGCCTTAAAAAGGTGTTAAAAGAAAGTGTCCTTTCACAGCTAAGTGAAAAACAAGCTTGACAGAATTATAGCTACCTTCACAATTAAAAACATTGGCAAAAGTGTAGCTAAATGTGTTTCAAATTCAGTTTGGTACTTTCTAGGGGATAAGCTGTACAGCAGCTGAAAACCAAGGGAGATAAAGGAAGATGTCCTGCTGGTGAATCAGAAACAATGGCAAAATCACTCTCCTTGAACTGATGCACGTGCCCATCCCCAGGTTGTCTCAGGCACTATCCTCATATACTTGCCCCCATGGTACGACCACCACTCACTGAGTAAGATGTATGATTACAATCACTCAAGCTCCACCTAAACATAACAAAATAGTATAAAAGTGTATTAAGAATGGGGAGAAGTCAGGGAAGACTCCAGTGTAACATTTGGGATCAATCAACAAGCTGAACCTGTTGTCTCCTCCATAGGGATACCTCTTGGGTAAGAACTGTACTCTATGTATACTGAATCAGTATCTCAAGTTCATTCCAGGGATGAATTATTCTCACTTGTTAAGCAACAGAGTATTATTTCTAATCTGAGTTTGTCTAGCTCAGATTCACTACTTTTACCTTGTCAGATGAAGAACCATAAACAACCAGATACCTCTTCTTAATGTATAAGGATCATATTTTTTAGTCTTACCCTTGATAAACAATAATTGAAAAACTGAGCATTCTGGTTCTTTTTCCTTTTCATGTTTTCCTTGACCCTTTCTTGTAACTTTTCCCAGAGCAGTTTTTGTGTTTTTCAGTACCCTTTGTGAAGAGACAGGATGAGAAGGAATGGTCAAATAATACTTGAGTCAATGTCACTGTAGATTTGAGAAAATTCCATCTGCCTACTTCTTTTTTTATATTGGCAGACGTAAGCATGCAGGAATTACATTGCTCTCTTGCCTACAGCATCAGATTGGGGTATTTGCTTCTTATAACTGTGTGTTGTGAATCCCACGTCATTTTCATGTTACATCTTTGCCTTATCAATACTTTCTTTGAGTCTAGATAAAAGTCTTCCCATGGGGATAAAATTAAAAACCATATTCTTCAGGTAAGCATAGCATATATCATTTACTCCACTGTGATTTTTGTATCTGTGCACTTTAGCATGATGATTCAAAAACAATTAGCAAGACAAATGAACAGCAACAATGCAAGAACAGATATCTTCTTCTAGACAGACAATTATTTTCCTGTTTTCCCATTCTGTGAGACTTACTAAGTAGCCAAATTCCAGGTAATACAGGCAACATCGACTTCACCTTCTCTTCTCAGTTTATTTTTCAAGTTTAAAATTGAATTTCTAGAAATCATTATAAGAAGTGGTCAGTTGAAAATAATGATACCTCTGGAAAAAAATCAAAATTTTATGAAGAAAAAACATTCTGGAAAACTCACGAATCTCAAGAACCCATCTTCTGTAATGAATCTAGAAAATTCAGGGCACTCTTTTTTTTTTTTTTTTTTTTTTACTCTAACTATAGAATATTCATCTGGTTTTGGAAATGTTCAGCCTATTCAAAGACTACAGCTCCTGAACAATATCTCAATATCAGCAAACAAATATCATTCATAACTTTGACTATAACTTTGTTAATACAGCAATTACAAACTCACTGTGTCTATGGCCTAAACAGGCTCTCATTAATATATATATATAGGACTATTTCAGCATGCTATTATCACTAATTATTTAATATGTCCTCATTACAAGCTGCAGTTTCAAGAGTGATGACTAAGACTTCAGAAATATAAACTAATTTTGTATCATGCATATTGCATATTAAATTATTTTATGGAGCTTCCTTGCTTTAAATGAGGTTTTTCCCTCCCCTCCCCTCCCCTCCCCTCCCCT
>JAYRBT010000082.1:20024088-20117397 GCA_036023395.1 Myiotriccus ornatus | reverse complement strand
CCCCTTTCCCCCTTCCCCCTAGTCAATTGTGTCTCCATTTTAAATTGTAAATAAAACATCTCTGTGTTATTAGTCTGCCATAGAAGGACACTAGGAGCATAGGTTTATCCTCAATGAAGCACCTTTCCTACAGAGAGATGCCAGACTGATTTACATGCTCTTGCAACACATGCCTCATGGCAAAATGCAGATACCTCTAATCTGAAACCCAAGAGCTGTTTAACAGTGCACGTAGATCATAAACTATACTCCAAGCCTTAAAAGATAAGAATGTTTTATCCAAATCGAATTCATTCCAGGATCTTTGGACAGAATCAGCATATACCTACCACATTTTATAGCACAAGCCCCTCAAAACTATGGGACTATCAGCAGCCTAGACTTAAGACCTTGTCTTTAAGTTAGCTACACAACAGCAAACTCCCCTGAACATGCTGAACTGCACCAATTACTTTTTGCTGCTTTAATGCAGATGTGATACACTCTGGAGGTTTGCACCAGCCTGGTTTCCTAGTAAAGGAGGACACATTCCTGGGTGCTTCAGTACACCAAGACTGAATGCTAACAGACTGTTGGCCTGAGAAAAATGGTGTGTCTCCCAGTGCAACAACTTACATACCAAAAGACTAAACAGCAGAGCTTTGACCTCTGCTTTGCCTTGCCCCCTCCCTGGTCTTGACCCATTGATTTCCTTGACTCACAAGTCACAGAATATTCCAAGCTGGAATGGACCCACAAGGATATTAGTCCAACTCTTTACTGAATGGATTATACCAGGGATCAAACCCATGACCTTAGTGTTATTAACACCAAGTTTTAACCAACTGAGCTAATCTCAGGTATTGAGATGGTGGAGAGGTTAGCAGTGCCTTTGTTAACACTTCTCAGTAAGCCTCATCTGACTTACTGGGTTAACATAGTACAGGAACAAATTGTATCACTAGACTGGCAATCTAATTCTCAAATCTCGAGAAAAAAACTATTGTGAGTCTATTGATAATGATATAACAGATAATGTCATAATTCCTTGCTGAGTATTTCACCCAAAATCTGCGGCTGCCCCTCTTCCAACTCCTATACATGCGTAAAAAAAACAAACCCAACCCCCCAAAGTTTTAATTAAGAAACAAAATGTGGGTGCTTTCCTGCACGGAAAACCAGTTTTCCTTCTGTACATGCAAAATCAAATGCAGGTGCATTTGGGAGTATTTGTACTGCTGACTGTTTGATTGGCATCTTCAAATAAATTGTTCATTGTCCAAGTACTCAGGTGTAAAGTTTACACAATTGAATTCTAAGTGTAAGAGGGAAGCAAAGCTTGACACCTGCTGTATCATGGTTGTAAAAATATCTCTTTGAACCTGAAGTCCTGTATGCACTAGAAACAATATGTTCAATATAGTCAAGATGCTAGACCCTAAGTAACTCAAACACATATGGAAATGTCCTGTACCCTCAGACATCTGAGTGCTTTGATACATAAAACAGAAGCTTTGTCCTGGACTTACATTGCTTTATAAAGAATTACAGGAGGACTTGATCACCACCCAACAACTTCTAATATTAAGCAAAACTGATTATTATCAGAGAGCTTTTAGCAAAATAAGTATAATGTACAGAGATCAATAAAATGCTTAATTAAGTGATTAAATTAAGATAGGCAGCCCATTCTCTTCTGCAGGACTGTTTAACTGCTTTTTTAAACTCATTCCTACATAGCCATCAACATACAGCATTTTAACCAAACCTTGCAAAACACTTCCCCATAGCAAGCAACAGACTGGCAAACGTGTGAGGAAAAGCCATTGACTTGATATGAAAGAAGGCATGGCAGACAGGAGAAAAATCTATGATTTCAGCTGTGAATGCCACAGAGCACTGTAATGCTCCTGTAGAAGCAGTGTAAGCAGCACAAGCAAAGACCCAGCCTGCATGAGTCTGAACTACCTTCTCCTTCCATTGGCTGGACAACTAAATGTCAGAATACTGGGGCAGCAAACACTGAATTCTCACTGCAGATATTCTGCATTTCCTCTGGAAAAATAAGTGAAAACCTCCAAGGCTGTTAATCGGGCATCTTTCATGAACACTAAATTCACACAAAAAAATTAAGAAGAGAAGAGTCACCAAGCCGGTTTTAGTGGAATGACACAAATTGTAGAGTTGTGATAAACCACTAAAAGTGTGGAGTGATTCTATTTTCAAAGCAATTTAAAAGGTGTTGTTTGAATGCAGCACTAAGAATAACTAATTTGTTCTGGTAGTGTCTTCAGGCTGCCAAATGCATTTTAAAAAGAACCCCATTTACACTGCAACCTTATAGTAAAACATACCAGTGTTATCAAACTGGACAGTGAAAGCAGGGGCCCACTGCGTCTCTTCCAAGCAAGAATGGTGCAAGAAAAGAATATTTCTGTTGCACCACAGTAACAAAGCTGTAGGTGAAAGCTACATTTTCCTATCAGTTTCAGCCTTAATAGGTCAGTACAATCACTATCACACTAAACTTCAACTTGCAGTATCAAAAAAATTAAAACAGACAGGCATCACTTTAAGGCAGTTGGCACAATTTACCTTGACTTAATAGGGTCTTTCCGTGGGAGGATAGCTAGGGGTATAAAGAGTTCTACAGGTATGTTCACACCTTTGGTGCTTCATAAGACTGGCTACTATGACTATGATATTGGTCACAGAAATATTTATTCTGCTCAGTGCTTTTTTGAATATGTCTTCATTCTACTAAAAATTACCTTTTTTTTTTTTTTAATGTTAATCGGGTTCAGATGCAGGTGATGACATGCGTTTTTTTCAGTTTTTTCATGGCTGTTTTCTCTCAACTATGTTTTATGTGCAGGCATATTTTGGAGCTGACCTATCATGTACTGCTTCTGCTGCGCTGCCAACAGCAAGATCAGCAGAGCTCTACCGGCTGTGCAGCAGTCTCCGAGTTCCTTCTTTTCTAGACAAAAGTAGCTGGTTAAGGCAACTTAGACAAATTAGCAACCAAGTGTCCTGTTGTTTTACAGAACATCATATTTTCTTGTAATTAAAGGTGTCCTTGTTAAAGGAGGCATTCACTTCTCAGGGTCCCTGGGGTAAATGACATGACTGAAAGGAAGGTATGACCAGGATCCTCATCACTGGATACTGTTTTAAGGGCCACTGGCTGGAAAATCACATTGATTCTGGCTGAGTCCAAAACTTCGGTAATCACTTCTGGGTTGTAAGCATTCTCCTAAATTTAATAGAGGAAGCCACAAACTGTTAGGACACAAGTAGCTGGATTTGGCTCTGCATATTTCTAGCAAAGTGGCACCCATGCTACAGACAATTATATTAAATACACCAATTTAGCATTTCTGAACTGACAGACTTTCAAACAGGAAACAAAAATATGCTCCAAATGTATAAAATGTGTGTATTATCTCTAATTAGTTTGTCCCATCTGATTTCCTCAGAAAATGATCTCTCTGTAAACATGGGCTTCCATTTATGATTGTTGTCACTGCTACAAACAAGAGGAGAAATTTCACTAAGTACAGTTTCCACACTCCTTTGCACGGAAGTAACTGGCTGTACAATCTGCATGACAATACAGGAACTCAGACCTAGAGCTTCTGCAAGGCAATTAAACAGGCACGTACAGCGTCCCAAGTGTACTGTCTGACATAATTAATATAATATTCAGAAACTGTAACTTTGCCTCCTAAAGCGCAAGCTCTTCTGATTTATTTAACACCAAGAGAGGAGAAAAAAACCACCCCTGTTCATAATAAGAATATTGTGTCATAAGACTAGGTATCTTGTCAAACAAAAGCAAGGCAATAAATCAAAGAACACAGCAGCCAAATTTTTAAAGAAAGAATGTTTTCAGCTGTAAGAGAACTGCCCTTGACTTTCTTCATCTGGATGTAAAACTAAGATTCAACAGCAAATACGAATAAAAAATTAAAATGCACATATAAAATAACTGTAGCTCTATTCTCAGAAATCAAAACACGAGAAAAGGAGAAATCTCTCCCTGTGAGATGCTGCAATTGATAATACTGTTTCAGGATACGAGGGGATGTTGTCAGCTCATAATTTAGACAATACAAAAATTAACCAGAATAACTTCTTATGATATCTGCTTTGTCTTTGTGCATGTGTAGTTCCGCGTGTGCGTGGATGAGGATGCATGTGTAGCTTTCAGTTCTTTGCTACCTTTTATCTTCCTTTTTTTTTTTTTTTTTTCCTGGAAGATCAACATAAACAAGGGAAGACTGACTAATGCACCTCATGCTGAAAGTTTCTCTCCAGGGGGAGCTGCCTTTGCCCACACAGCACACCATTAAAAATGGTGAGGCTCCACATGGGAGCACAGGGCTTCCCACATGCAGCAGCCAGCAGGATCAGGGGAATTAACGATGCAAAATGTTGTCTAAAGCAGGCACTTGACTAAAGAGCAAAAAACAATATAGATCTAAAAACTCAAGGAGATTCTTGTAAATGGAAAACTAAAAAAAAACCCCAATGTTTTTCTTGTCCTGTTCTCCCACGAACATTCAATATGAGAAAATCCCTTTAATTTTTTTGCCTGATCTCCAGTTGGTTATTCTTGAAGAACTGTCAGTTTTCCCCTTTTCCCATGGCTACATCAATTCCTGCATGGTGTGCACAAAGCAGAAGGGAAGCATTTTTACTCTCAGAGTTGGATTCTTGTCCCTGTTAGAAATTTTGTAACTGAAGAATTATGCAGGCAAAAGGTAAATCCAGGTCATTCTCGCTCCAACAATCCCCAGCAGCTGCTATAGCCCCTGGAAGTGACAGTAGTCAGCCTTGAAATTTCTAAAGCTATGTAATATGGCTGGAAGCAATACCATTGAGCATACAGTTGGTATCATAGAAATTAATACAGTGTAAATTTTGCCACTTTGCTGCTCACCCCAGTGAGCTCTTTCTTTCCCTTTCAAAGAGTGGCTGTGCTGATCAATAACTAGAAAATCTGTTAGAAGCAGAGAAAATTGTTTGCCCTGTGAAAACTGGTTCTCTCCTGTAAACATTTGCTTTCAGATAGCATGGGGTGCAGCTGCATCCTAGATTGAGCAAGCCAGCAGAAATGGCTCACCCTAGTTTGACTTGAAAGGGGCAGTCACTTCTGCTTCTATCAATCAGCCTCAAACTTGACCCCTCTCCCACCCAACTTATGGCCAATGCCGAGGGACTGCAGGATCAGGATCATTAAGCAGTGCTGAATGGACAAGTCCTAAACCAAAGCAGAGGGACAGTCACTGTAGGCGGAATGCAGCAGATTTATATCCACTAGGTGAAAGAAAAATGACTTCTAAGTGGGCTGGAGCAGCTGCGAAACTGGTCTGCCATAAGCAAGGATGAAGCATGGGAATCTCAGAGAAGAGCTTTTTAGCTTTCCAGCTCTAAAAGCAATTACCATAGATAAGAGCAAGTTCCTGACAGGGCAGGCAAATTGACAGGGCTCAATTCTAAAACAGCAATCTAATCCCAGGGGAGCTTCCAGGTCACTTACAGACCTACCATCACAGCATCTGTACTGACTGAAAATATGACAACAGAGTAGGAGTGGGAGAGACTGTCCCTTCAAATAAACTGATGTTGCCAGAAAGAGAGGCATTAAAGAGAGGATTCCACATGGAAATTACTGTTCTCGATGCAGATGTCAGGAAAAAGCAATCTACTGAAGGTTGGTAAGAGTGAGCTGCAGTTCTACAAATCAGAAAGTAAAACTCTCAGGCATTTAAATTTTTAATTGAATCCCCTTTTATTGTGCTAACTCTGATTGTGATTAGTGTTTTGTAGTTAATTTCACGGATCAGAACAATTGTTCTATAATCTCCTAAACACAATTCTGTAAGGCCTAAAGCTGTATTACATTTTTGCTGTAAGCACAAACTAATATAATTTTTTTAATAAAAGATGAAATAATAACATATTACATTGTGTGGGGAGGCAACTATTTGGTCTAGTGGTAGGCACTGGTTTATTAAAAAAAAAATCAGAAAAAGATCAAGGTTAAAGTGAGTCTGGAGAAAATACAATATCTTTCACTTCTCTAGAAGAAAGTTTTGAACTGTGTGTCCCATGAGCCATGAAAGAGAGCAAAAACTGAGAAGATAGAGCAGAGAGAGAAGCTGGACACTGAAGCATGGAAAGATGTATGTTTATTATTACTTAGAGAGACAGGTGAAAACAACGGGTAAGTGAACAAGTGAGAATAAAAGATCTAGAAGATGAGGTTAAAGCTGAAGTGGAGGGAGATGGCCATGCTGCAGGAAGGGAAAATAAAGAAACTCTACTTGTGAAAAAATATAAACCAATAATATAAGTTTACAAAAAGAAGCCATCACAAATAAAACTTCCAATATGTGGACGGCTGGAGAGAGAACTATTGAAGTTTTACTCAACAGGGAAATGCTTAAGGGCATCATGTGACAACTCCTCTATTGCCTGTGTAGTTTCTTGGATTAGTCTAGCTTAGTGCAAAGTACAGGCAAGCTAAGGCATGTGTGGCTGCATCGTCATCACAAGGGGTAACCTAGATAGCACCAATAAGTACAAATACTTGAGCTTTCCTTGATCTAGCATTAACCAGTTTCAGATCCATCTGTTCCACTTTGGATTGCAGCCTGGATGTTTCATGTTAACTTCGTACGCTTCTAAATTGCCATCAGTTGTATCTCCTATAAAATAATGTTCATAATTCAATAACCATCTGGACAGAACAAGGGCAGTGTTCTCCTCACTAATTTTATGACTACTTAGAGAATGAGGCATAGAAGACCTGATCCTATGCCCGTAAATTCACTCCTAGGTTTAAAGAACACTACTTACAGCATCTTTCTGTGCCCAAATTAGCAGAGAAACATATTCAAACTAAATAGAAATGTGCTTTAGGCAAACAAACTAAAGGCTTGTAAGCCAAAGTTTTTATTTTTTTTTTTAATATAAGGAATTTCATGACCTTCAGAGCCCTTTTCCTAAGCAACGGAAATTTGAGGCTATAAAGGACAAATATTTTTTGCAATAAAGAAATGGGAGGTAAGGAACTGATTTAAGGAGATAGGATTTGATCCAGCGAGTTAGTGAAAAAAAAAACCAGTCTAGTCTCTCTATGGTTTACTTTGAGCCTGTAGAGTCATCTCCATTTCAGTTCCCCTCATTAAGGAGTTTTCTCATTCTCAGTTTCTCTCATTAAAGACATAAAGTTTAAAAGGTGTCAACTAACTGAAAGAAATTGTGTTTGTACAGTGAATTGAAATCTAGTAGCCTCAAGTTTTGCCCTCAATTACATCCACACGAACATATTTGTAACTTCGGTACTAATTGCAAGTACAGATGGTATCAAAGTCATTTATTTGCAGCTCTTGGGATTTATCAAAAGAATGAAGGTAAAGTGTCAGGCTGAAGTGACAACTCTTGGTTTACTCATGTGTGCTATCACTGATCACCAGCAGAAATAAGCTTGAATTTTGTGCTACTGAATGAAGTCATCCTAGCACTGAGCTGGAAACAAAGCAGGAATTGTTTCCAGATTTCCTTCACATAGTACTATAAAATGATGCTGAAATCAATAACAGTGAGTGAAACAGTAAAATTCACTCTAATGTTGTTTTGTTGTACCTGTAAGAAAAATATTTATTGAAAAGAGCTGGAAATGTTTGTTTGGGAATTTTTTTTCTGTTGATCAGCAGCCCATTATAAATTATGCTAATTGCCTCACCATCCCATCTTCCACTCTGGCAGTGAACCATTCCTCTCCTTCCCTGTTTCTTCTCATTCTTCTCCCTCTTCTGTTCCTCTACTGTGCAATCATCAACAATAAGATACATGCAGTTTAAAATTATATGTGACTGCCAAACCTGTCATTTTCTAATAAAAATGTCTGCATAGTCACTTGCCATCTAGATCGAATAGATTTACGTACATGTCTTTGAAAAAATTCCTCTTAACACAGAAAGTGAACATGCATTTTTTTGCTGAAAATACCTCAGAAGCTTACAGACTCCCAGGAATACTTGTCTGCATACTCCTCTCTGGGAAAAAATAAAATCTTTTTTAGATCAAACAAATGCTTGAATACTTACCCTCCTAAAATATTAATCAATAAGATAACAGGAGAGGTACCATCATATAACCTGCTTAGAGTTTCTAGTCTAGTCAGACAAAGAAAAAGCAGATGAAGGTGCTGAGAGAATTGAATTCAATGGCATTCTGAAATAATATGAAAGCTGAATTCTGCAAGCTTTCTTAATGATCAGCCTATCTTAGCTGTTTCTAAATACCCTCCACTAACTCAAGTAATAACTGAGAATGTAGGATTAAGTAAGTCTTTAGTAAAAGTCAACATTGTTCTGCCTTTTGCTTCCAGAGACATATTTACTTTTGCTGTTAATGAATAGCTTGTGTTATTTCCATTTAAATATTATGTATTGCCTACTTCTTCCAATTTTTATTCGCTCCTTGGAGTATCTGCAATTTAACACTCAGTCTGGTACCTATATCTTTAGCACATCAGAATTTTTCCAAAACAGCCACTGAATACCACTGTTAATAAAAAAAAAAAATGCTTCCTAAACAAAAAAGACATACCTGAGGCCCCTTTCAAACAATCATAGTTGATTTTTAAATGTTACTTACCATACAATTAATTTCCTGCCTGTTGTTCTGTCATTTAAGAGCAACAGGCACATGCCAGACTGACTAGCAAAATATTCTTTCTAACCCTCCCAGTTCATGGAATCCCTTTGGAAAGAGCAGGGGGAATTTTTCTATAATGATCAATAAAGGGTTTCCCCGGAGGATTAAATTTCTCATATTTTACCCTTGTTAAATGAATTTTCTCTGCAGTGTTTTTTACGTTCTGGGATTCCTATTTATTCTACTACCAACTTGTAAATTCTGGATTATACTGTGCATATGTGCACATGATACTCTCACTTCCCATTCCTCAAAAGTATGTGTGCAAATGCCTATGTTTGCAATGGCCCTTGCATAAGTACTGCTTAAATTACATTTTGTCTCTTTTTCCTTTCCAAAGAAGGAATAGTAGTAATCTCTAGTTTTCAGCCACTAATTTTTATTAAAGTAAACTGGAATTTCCTTGTCTTTGAGACATACCAGAAGAAAAACTCACATACAACACGATACTGAAGAAGTGCTTGTTCATGTCCAGAATTTTGTCTGATTTTCCAGTTACATTAGAATCATAGAACTCTTAAATTGGAAAAGACCTCAAAGATCCAACCATTAACTTAACACGTCCAAGCCCACAACTAAACCATGTCCCTAAGCACCATACCTATACGTCTTTCAAATACCTTCAGGGTTGGTGACCCCACAACTTCCCTGAGCAGCCCGTTTGGCCTAATGAGTGCTATAATGTTTTCGTGTTACCCGTCAAAAGGGAGCTTGTCTCAAAGAAGAAAAATATTGCATGCAAGCCAGTGTAAACATTATCAATTGCTCTCTGAGTAAACCTAAAACATGGCATGGTTTTTGTATCTTCTGTAACACCTGAGTAATTGAGCCCTGAGCAGAAGATTTCAGTCTGGAGAAGATCACTCAGTCTCCAGGGTCCCAGTCCCCAGGGTCCCGGTGCAGCGGCTCAGCTGTTGCCATAGCTACCCAGATGGCAGTGGCTGTCACAGCCTCTCTGCCCTGGGAAACACCACCTGGTTTTGAGGCCTCTACATCCTCTGGGTATGGCCCCTTGAGAGCACTTTCCCCTAAGCCAGCCTGACCTGGCATTGCACCTATTGGTCTGCTCTCTTCGTGCACCTTTAGAAAGAGAGAGATGCTACTGAAGCTCAAGTACTGCAAGTATTTGCTCCTTATTTTGTGTCCACTGTTAAATAGTGGACAGACTTTACAACAGTGTCCCAAATGGGAAAAGGAACATTGGCTTCAGTGACCCTTTTGGTCACTCCATGGTTGAGGGGGACAAAAGCACAAGTGTGACTTAGCCCTGAGCAGACTGTAACTTCTACAAAAGCTACTGTATTGACATCAAGCTTTTCTGACAAAACACAGAACACCTTTTCTTTCTTTTTTTTCTTTTTTTTTTTTAATGTGTAGACTACAGACTACTTTTCCTTGTTTCTGAACTATGCAATATGGATATTTTAGCTTGTGATGTTATTGACACTTGTTGCTGCTATTTGTATAGCTGAGGGGGTTGGGGGACAAAGGTAGTGGGTTGTTTCCCCAGTATTATGAACCACTTAATGTGGTAACAAATTCAATATTTCTAGAAAGCCCACAGCCTGGTTTTCAGATTGGAGAAAGTGGATACAAATGCCAGATAAATTACCTACGGTTGTATGTCACCAAAATTTTGAATACAGTGTCATACGTATAGACTTTGCCAGCTGCTGACTTGTTTTCACTGTTCACTATGCATCTGGTCTGAACAAGACAGCCTTGTTACTTTATGTTTACAAACCTCGGTTTTGTAGCAGGTTGAAGTCAAGGACATAAAAAATAAAAATATAGTACCTAACTTTGCTTTGGACATAGTGAAGATTGCTTTAAAGAGAAGCTCATTCTGCATGTGTAAAAATGCAGATTGAACATGGTTTTACTTTGTACCTTCCCAAATTTTAATACTGCTTTTATATTTTAAAACACAAAAGAAATGTAGAAGTACAGGCCTTATGTAAAATTCATCACAAATCTTCAAAACAGGTTTGATATGGCCAGTGACAAATGATGTCCCATAAAGCATTGCATGACTATTTTTAACATAACTCTCATACATTATTTCTCCTGCACTGCTTGCCCAGCAATATGAACATGTTGAAATACAAGGCACTATAAGCGACTTTCGTATCTCCACTTAATCTTTGCAGGACCCCTACTCCCTTGACTTCATATGAGAAGCAAATAAAAACAAGTGACGCTGACAACTGGTACCATCCCAGCAGCTTAGCTCTAGCCATCTATTTTTATTAATCACTGCTGCATATACATGGTGAGTGGCTGCTAATTCAAGCATTTCACTTGTTTCACTGTCTTTACTTTCCCTTTACTGGGCAGTAATTTGCCTTTCAGTTGAGACCCTAGAGGTCAAGCCCTCCCCACACCAGTATCACCAGTCATTGTGGACTCTAACCCTTGGATTCTAATATTCTCACAATGCTTTTCTTCTTTGTATTTTGTTGTTGTTGTTTTGTTTTCTTTTTTGTTTGGTTTTTTGGGTTGGGTTGGGTTTTTTAAAGACAAAATTCCATTTCTCTATCACTTTCATAAAAGCACAACTTTCTCTTACCTCCTACCTCTCTAAAGTTGTTTACTTTGGCACCCTCCTCATTTTTCATCCGCTACCTCCACTTTTGTCCTTTGCTGTAAGACAGATGATAAACGGCCTGAGCATCGGCATGCGTTGGTTTTCATTCCCAGTTTTGCCCACTCACTTTCTGCATCACAGGATTATCCAGGATCTGAATAAAAGCTAGGATCTATCTACCCCAGGCAATGAAAAGCCGTTTAAAAGGCAAGCACTGTGCTCAGTGCTGGCCCCAACCTGATACAAATCGGGACAGGGAAGGAGTCAAAGTAGAACAGAAGAGCAAGTATTTCTCCCAGAAAAGTCTGAAGTCTCCCTCCTGACTTCAGGTAATGTGTCTGCACAGTGCACAGGGTGGCTTTGCTGCAGCTTGGGCTATGTGTAAGGGCTAGAGATGTTCACTGTCCTCTGTGCCTTTGCTGGTCACATTGCCAGCATCTGTTTAGCCTTCCATCAAATGGAATAGTACAACACAGGATGATGTGAGCCTTAGGGAAATAAGACACTTTTGAGATCCTGGGTGAAGGATTCTGAAGGTGAATTCTTCATCAGGAAGCATTCCTTGACTAAAAGGGTTAAAAAGCACTAGAACTGGCTGTCCAGGGAAGTGATATAGCACTTAGTGCTATGGTTTAGTTAACATGGTGGTGTTCAGCCAAAGATTGGTCTAGATGAACTTGGTACTTTTCCAACCTTGATGATTCTAACTTGGTGTCAGCTCTGTTTTCATTTCAGACCTTGCACACACTTTTTTTTCCAGAATTACTGTCATTGTCATCCTGTTTGTGGATACTGAGAAGCGCCTCTTCAACCTTCCCTGTTACTTGCATTGCAAGGGCAAATTAGAAAATATTGCCACTTGCAAGCCGGAGCACTCAGCGCGAGCTCCCACCCCCCCAAAATGACTCAGTGGATCCCAGCCTCCTTCCTGCTGTGTAAACAGGGGGTACGCGCAGGGTCGCTCACAGCCACCGACTCTGATTTGCACTTGGAGCCGAGGCTGGCACACAGCACCGCTGCTCCTCACTCCACACGGCTCCTGGGGACGGGGGCCCAGCGCCGGGCAGCCAGCGGGGCAGGGCCCGCAGGGAGCCAGAGGGGCAGCGCTCCCGGCCCGCTGCCCGGCCGTGGGGCAGCGCTCCGCCCCGCTCCGCCGGGCTCCAGCAGCCCCGCTACCCCCTCCCGGCCCGCTCCACACTCGCTCCCGTGCCCGGGAAGTCCCGCCCCGCCCGGGGCGGTCGCGGCTCCCGGCCAGCCGGGGCCCTGCCGGGGCGCGGCGCTGCCGGCGGAAGGTGCTGCCTGCGGGTGAGCGGCGGGCTCCGCCACCTCCCGCGGCCCAGGGCCGCCCCCCGAGCTCGCCCTTGGTGCCCTCGGCCCGGCGAGGCGCCCGGGCCGGGAAACTTCTCCGGAGTTGAGGGGCGAGAGCGGCTTCCACCCCCTGCGCTGCCGGCCGGGAGGGCCGAGGCGGGGAGCGGGAAGGGCTGGGGGTGCGGCGGGGCCGGGCAGCGCAGGGCCGGGGCCGGGGCCGGGGCTCGGGGCGGGACCCGGCCCGGCGGAGGGGGCGGCTGCGGGACGAGGGGCAGAGGGTGGCCGGGACAGCGGCGCTGGGTCGGGAGTGTAAGGGGATGAACACCTCCTCCTCCTCTCTGGAAAAGCGTTTCACAGCACCAGATGATTGTCACCAGCAGAATAACCCTCGAGCTCAGGCGGCTTCACTATGTGAGTGCAGCTACGCTGCTATTTTTACCGCTGGTATTTAATATTTGTACAGTCATAACAAGCTAAATATTAGAACTGCGTCCCCTCTAGTACTTCCCTCCCGACAGTCCCCGAGGATGGCTCTGGGAAGGAACGAATGCCTCAATCCAAAACTGGGACCTTCAGAGCCTGCCTTCAGCTGACTCTCCATCTGGAAGCACCCGTATCCCTGTGCATGATGCTTCCAGAGTTGCTTAAGCTTGACAAGGCTCAACGGCAAAGCTCCAGACTTGCCTGTGAGCCTTGTTAGGATTCACACACTGTGCATGTTCTCTGTGGCCTGGAGCTTGCTGCCCTTTACAAGACTCAGCTGTGGCAGGCACTGCTCTCTCCTCCTCTTGCACAAATTTGGTAAGCGCAGAGGGGAGTGCAGGTTCTGAGCGAGGGAGGTTTAGGTCCCCCTGCCAAGTCAGCTTCAGTACTGTAGCCAAGCCACTGCTGGGCAGTCACCTTGTGTGTTTGGCATCCCCTCTGCAGCAGGTCTTGTACTGTGATGAATTTGGCCTCAAGTTGAAGCATACACGTCCTGTTGGTGAGGAACTCAGATGAGCCTAGCAAGTATTTGAATGTATATATGATCTCTAACATACTTGTAAGCATAATTATTCCTTTTAGGTGTGTCTGTTGTATCTGTGCTATCTTCTGTATGCTAGAGGCTTGTGATAGCTTGATAGGTGAACGAAACAAATTTTTAGCCAGAGGTCACTTGCATTTGGGAAATTTTGTTTTACTTGTCTGGAATTCCCTTCTGCTTTGTGTTGAATACATTATTCAACATTCTCTGTCGTAATATGTTCTGTAGTGTTTAAAGGTTGTTGCCTTCTTTCTGCTGGAGGCTGTGTCAGTGATGGGTGAAGTGATGCTTCTAATAGGTAGTTTTGTATCATTTTGTCAGGTACTTTGGAATTGTTTTATGAAAGACTACATAAATGTCATCTATTATTATGAATGCCTCTCATGGTTTGGAATTTAACAGACGTAATATTTGCCATCATGTCACCATCGTCACAATCATTTTTGTAGTTGTAATCAAAAATGGTAATAATGGCATTCAGATGCTTAATTATATTTTATGTAGGTGACCAGTTCTAACTTATTAAATTAAGGCATGGTGGAACAGGAACAAGTGTCACTACTTCCCTCTGTGGTTAGGGAGCCATCAGCTTGCTTCTCACACATAAAAATCAGTATATGGTGAAGCATATGGCACCAGCGAGTTCTGTGTTTATTAAAGGACTATTTCTCTGAACATTCTGTGAATTTCGTTCCTTATTTCACTTGATGTAGATCTAAAATGTTTTTCCCACCTTTCAAAACTTGAGATACTGAACAAGTTCATTTTTTAGTAAGCTGAAACCAAGACTTCTTAAGGTTCCTGAAAACAGTGAAACCTTTACTTTCATCAGATTGGCCAACTGTCTGGTAGGGGGAGAATTAGAGATCTGTCTAAACTGTGGAAACCTAAGTTTCAAGTCCCTAGTTTGATTCAGAGCAGTTTTGAACTTTTTTACATTTTCTGTCTTTCCGGATAATTGGATTGCCAGCTATACTGGAAAGAGAAGGGAGTGTCCCATCTCCCTAGTTCTAGGTTACATCTTCTCAAAACTGGTAGGGTAGGTTTTCTGCTTTAATGTCATTTTCTGGTCACAAATTAAAAAGCTTCCTCAGAATTTTCTAAGCAGTGCCCATGTCTTTGGTCTGATAGTAATATGTATGTGGGTAATAATCCAAGAAAAGCTTTTTATCCTAGCAACAGCTCGGATATTTTTTACAACTATTTAACTACTTGCATAAGATGGAATTAAGAAGAAAGGCCACCACCATCATCCCTTATATGACAGCTTTAAGTAAATCACAGTTTTTAACTTGGATGTCAGAAACATGTAGAATCACTCTTCTCAAAGACACTCTGAAGCCCTAGTTTTGTCAAACCAAAGCCACAGGGTTTTTCCTGGACTAATTTCTGTAGAGGAGGGGGGACCAAAGAAGAATGGTATGTTACCTACTGAACTACTCTTCCTTTTTTTGCTCTTTCAGCATCTTACCTCTTATCCTACAGTTGTCTTTGCCTTGTCACTGCAGTGAGGATCATTCACCCATTGAAAGGAATTTAAATCCTTTCCTTGCTGTGATTTGTGTAACTTGTGACAGTTGGGTCATTTTCAGATGGGTCTGGAAATGTTCAACTGGTTTTTTAATGCTTGAACTCTGATGATTTGTAAACTTCATTACAGGACTTTGATCTGGGTTGTTCACTTTAGAATGGGTAGCAAGGATTTTTTAAAAAAACAGACAATAGATTCCACAACAAAAGTAATGAGTTTCTATCATAACAGAAATACTTTGATACCACAATCTGTGATACAAAGAGGCAAAACAGTGGCAGGGTTCTGTGTCCAGTTCTTGTTAAGACTGAAGATTCAACAATACCTGGAAATAAAAAAAGGATATGCATGAGACCTGACAGTCTTGTCAGCTTTTGTGTGTTGGTTCTTCCTGCTATTCCACTGCTGTACCTAAATGGGGGTAAGAACTTAAAATCAACAGGAGTTGTATAAGCAAGAGGTTGTTGACTGACTGCTGACAAAACATGCAGACTCTGTAAAGGCAGTCTCCAAGTTAAAAGATACTCATTAAGTTACAGCCATCACCTTTAAGTTTTCCCTTGACTCCCATTAACTTCTGTGGGCTAGTTTCTTTTTAGAGCAAAAGTGGACCTTGAGAAGGGCGTTTAGCTTCCATTTCCTGATGCAGCCATAGAGAACAGTCACAGTAGAAACTCTGAGGCTTTTCTGAGAGTATTTTTTTTCCAGTAGGTCTTCAGATTGGTTGCAAGTTTTGTGATGTCGTTGTTTGCAGTAGTGGGACATTGAATTTAGTTCTGTGCATCTAAGCTTGTCACTCACTAGTAAAGAAGGTAGTTTTCTGAAAGTCCTGCTTATCTCAGTTTCTGCAGTCTGTGATATTGAGTGAAGCACTAAATTCAATCCCCATGCTCTTTTCCACCTTCACAGGTCTCAGTGGATCAGTGACTGGTATGTTCTGTGGCAAAGCTGACCTTAAGGTTCATTCATATGAATTTTGCTAGCTAGAAATGTCCAGTCTTGATCAGGAGGTAGTAATGCACATCAGTCATCCATTACTTAGAGATTTGTGTGGTGAGAAGGGTGATATCTGTTCTCTCAGACCTCAATCCCGTTTCTCCTTATTTCTGCATGTAAAGATCATGGAGTGATTTTATGTGGCTCTTGGTGATAGGGCTGTACAAGTGAGTGATAATGCTCCACCCAGCATGCTTATTGAAATGTTTAAGCTCATGTGAAAATCTGTGTATGTGACCTGAAGCAGAGAGAAAACCAACAAAAGTCAATGAGAATAACACAAGAGCAGTGTTAGACGTATACTGGTTTCAAATCTGAAATTCAGAGGGAATGAAAACTGGATATCCATTTCTGGAAAGCAAAGACTTTCTTTCCTACTTCTTGTTGTCCTAGCAGGAAAGAGAATATGTACTTGTAGCCCAGAACCAATGAGAAGCAAATATGATTCCACTTAGTCTTAAGAATACAAATGTATGTATCAACATGCAGGACATAGCCCATATTTGCATATAGCATAATGTGACTTCAGTTCTGATTTTTAGCCTAAAAACACTATGTATGCATGTAAAATATAATTAATGTAATGTTTGACCCTGGAGGAGAATTTTTATCTGACCTTTTATCAGGAGTAATTTTGGAAGCTGCCCAAAATGTAAAATCCCCTGAAGTTCTTCTAAAGGAGATGTTAATGAAAAAACACTTATGGGTATGCTGGTCTCTCTGAGGAAGAGAAACTTCAATGTGACTTTGCTCAGAGAAGCCTAGATTTTGAGACTGTTATCTGCACAGAAATAAGGTAAAATAGAAGTCTGACTATTCTAGTCACAACAGCTAAACTTTAACCAAATTGAAAAATTGTGCATAGTACAAAGTGTCTTGGGGCAAATCACTGTTGGCATGCATACATGGTCATATGCTGAGCACACGTGCTTGCTTTGATCCAAAGGTTTGGCCTCCATACTGTGAAGTCAGTATGAGAGGCCACACTTGTTCTGGTGTGACAGTTCAAATGTAAGGAAGCAATCTGGTTTTTATACATGATACTCAGACCGGGTGAAGCTCGAGGGTCTGTCTGTCTGCCACTAACTGAGCCATGAAGGGAATACGCAGTAAGAATTTCCACGTACCTTTCAGGTGAACTTTTAAAATCTTTACTTCTCACTTACCCAATTCTCACCCCAGGGAGTGCTTTCTGGAGGTTCTGAGGACAGGGGATCAATATATTTGCCTTTCCCATATGTGTACTAGTGTTTAAATTTCTCTTAAATTTTAAGTGACTTTCCTTTTAGGCTGTAAAACATGTAATGTAACTCAAGCAGTGTAAACGCTGCGGTGTGTGTACCTGCATATTTTGCTGGGACTTCCTTTTATCACTGTAGGATTATATAAGGCTTGGCTAAAGCTCTCCTAATTTTTTTTCATAGCACATACAGTAACTTTTTATGTAGTCTTACTTATTCCTTCTCACTTCCATAGTGTAAAGATTTTTTGGTTGCTCAAAGCAGATATAGAAAATCCAGTGAAAAACAGTATTTAGTGTATCTTTTAGCTTGGCTTCTTAAGAAAATACATGTTTCTGAATGGGTTGGAGACCAGAGGTAGGTTCTTGAAGGCCACAGCGTTAACCCACTACTCTGAGTGTGTTTTGCTAAAAAATGTGACAAGGTAGGGATAGATGATGCTTTTGAAATATTCTCACCAGCAGGTCTCTAGGCTTTGGATCTCTTCGCCAGTTTCTACCCAGTTGAGAGATTACACGTATCCAAAATGATGAGGTTCTTACTCACTGCATGAAGATAGAGTCACCCAAAGGTGGGAAAGTGCAGGTGCCCCACTAAGGGAAGAGCTGCAACATATGCTCCTATGGGGTTAGACAGGAGTTTGTGTAGGAGAGAGGCACTGTAAGTGTTCCCTTCCTCTCTGATAAGAGCTTTATTTAAGGCATGGAAGTTGTCCCGTGTGACACTGTTCCTTAGGACTCAAAGCCTTGCCTCAGTGTTGATGCCTGTGTTAGTACTAGCGTGCCCTTGTCTCCTTAGTACACTTCTGCACTAGGCAAGGGGCCATACTATGAAAAGTTGTCATGATACGTTTTTTTAATTAATAGGGTATGAAGGTAGTTAAAAAACCCCTCACCACTGCTTTAAGACTTTAATGAGAATAACCAGTCACCTTCAGAGCAGCATATCTGCCATTTCTGCAGAAGGGACAGAAGTTTGCCCAGCAATCTGCATTTTGTCAGTACTTTTACCCCGCTTTCAAATTCTGTTTCGTGGGTTAAATAACCCAAAAGCAACATAAGATACATTGTTGTCTCACGTAACACATGCGAGCGCCTGTGAAGGAGTGCTGCTGGACTCCTGTTGTCACAGGCTGTTGGACACCTTTGCAGGGACTGACACAGAGGCAATTCCTGGGCTAAATGGCAGATGAGCCTTTGTCTGTCCTGGAGCACATGCAAATTCAGTCCTACTGCTGCTCTCACCCAGCCAGTTGTGATGAGCTCTGCTCTGCTCCACAGCCCCTGTAGCTGCACTTCTCTGACACTGTGCATGAACAAAAAAAACATGCTTATTGAAACCTCTGTATGAGAGAATGTTTCAGGCATGTTTGTCCTGTAATTAGCACTTGTGAATACATTTCTGAAGAAGGTAAAGTAGATATGACACCCATCTGTTTAAGAAGTTAGAAAGCTTGCTTGTCTGCTGGGGAAGAGAAAGAACCGTGCTGGCAGTATTGAGTTCCTTCCACCCTGTAAACCTCTACAGGGTTGGCAGAAATAGGGGGAGAGAGAGAAATTAATTTTTTTAATTCTTCCTGACATAGTCTACATGTGTTCTCTTATGCTCTGCCTCTCCTCTTCCTTTGTCTTGCTAACTTCTTCCCTTGTTGCAAAATGTTTACATTTGGGGAATGGTGAGGTAACGCAGCACAGACTAGCTAATGGCAATTACCTGCAGATGTGTCATATATTTCTAATTTGTGGCTTTTCCATGCTCTGTAGGGGTTGCTCAAAGTAGAATTCAATGCTCAGAACATTTCCTCCATCTGTAAATATGTAGTGAACCTGCACTATGTCACATTTCCCACGACTGCACTGTTGTGAAGGAAAGACCCGCTTAAAATGCTTTTGATGCAGTCAGGGCAGCCCTTGTTTCCAAATGGCAGCCGTATTTAACTTTTTCTGGATACAGCAAATACCTATTGAGCCATTCTTTTTGCTTTTTTTTTGTAAATTTTGTGTCACAGCCGTCTGGATTTGGTGTTGCTGTGATCTCACATTGTAATGTAATGGCAATAAAATGATTCCCATACCAGTCTACAGAGAATCTGTGCTAATGCCATTAAAATGTGCTTACCGAATCAAAACAAATGCGGCATTAGCATGTGGAAGCTGTGTTTATGCAATTATAATGTTTCAGCAATATGAGATTACTGTAGGAAGCAACTAATCCAAACCCAAGGAGACTTCCCATTACAAGACCATTAAAATGACACAATGACTGAAGCGCAAGTTTCAGATGGGAAAAGCGGAAGCACAAATCTTGTCATCAGTATTCAGGCAAAACATCTATTGAACTCAGTGGAGTTTTTACCAGACTCAGGAATGCAGTACCATGACGTTTTTAGCAGCAAGTCTCTTTTCTCTTAACAATACCTCTAGGAAAAATATTTACTTCACCAGTATTTAATAATTGATGGTGACAGGTGTATTTTATGTACTATACAATTGGTGTTTGTAAAGATTTGTCCAGAGTTTATCACAAAAATGTTTGTGTATTGTTTCAAGGCTGTTGAGAAAAAAAATTAAGTTTTGGTTATATCTTAAAGCAGTTCTCATTTTGTTTTTGTCTGAATATGTAATTTTCAGGAAATATTTATTTCTCTCTTTATAGAGCATCTGGAGCAGAGAGGCCTTGGTCTATGCAGGAGCACCTTGGTGATACCACCACAGAAATTAGTGATTTTCAAAACCAAAATAGCTATTATTTCCATATATGAGCCTACCTGTTTATCTTCTATCATAGGAATCAGCACCTTTCCCTCTCACCTCAGATGGGATTGAGGAAATATAGTTCACGTGTCCTATGTAGGACCATCTAAAATATACTTGTCTTGTCCAGGATTGTTTCTTGGCTCCCTCCTTAGTCCATGGAAGGAGAATAGTATTACAGAAAGTAACTTGTCCTGTCCTATTACAAACACTCAAAATAGCCTGGATGAGTTGCCTGTGAATATGTCTTTCCATCTCCACTATGAAAATGGCCTAGATGATTGTTCTGTAAAAGACATACATCATTTTAGGTGGCTAAATGAGGTGACATGAATTCAGTCCTTGGTGTATGAAAGAAGAAACTTTTTCAGAAGAAAGTTCTGTGGAAAACGTGGTGTGCAAGTTGTTAGTAACGCACAGGAACACTGATTTTTGTAGTAACATGTACATAGTTAAACTAAGCAGCAATCCTTACTCCTTTTAAAAGCTATTTGCACCTGAAATCTGTTTAAAAAACACTCAAATTCTGATTCCACTAAGTGAATCTTATTAGGAATAATGTATCATTATTGCATAATCAGGGTAGACTGTCTATGTAAATGACAGCAGGGAAGATATCAAGACAGTGGTTTTAAAAATTATTCCAGTCACAGGTTGTTGAGTGTCCTTATTTTTTATAATTCTTTTATTAAAAGCAGTGGGTTTCTAAAACTCTGTGGGTAAGCAGGCACAGGCATTAATATTAATCATATTTTTCATGCAGATAAAATTAGGCCTACTTTAAATGCTGTTTGTGTCAGTTTCCATTTTTGTGATGCTTCCTATATTTATAAAAATCCTTCGCCTCAATCAAAAGGTTCTGTAAATTCTGTATGTGAGCTGTAATGTGAAATCTAGAGTCTAAAAATCAACAGGTTGGTGTCTACAAGAGAAACCTGACACTGGAACTGGTAATTTTAGATGTTTCCTGCTGTTATAAATCAGAAGACAGCAGCCTTAGGCTATAAGATCTCACATGTGCAACCACAGGTCTTCACAATGGGCAAACCAGATCAATTGAGGGTAGTCTAAATTAACTGTGTCAGAAAGGAATTAGTGGGAACAAATACTGAAAGTCAACTTTTCATCAAAGTGGTAATCTGAAAGTGAGCAAAAATTCACATGCAATTAAAGTGGTCTTTTCAAGTAACTGCACTATTAAATAACTAAGCAACTGAAGTGGAAAATTGTTAAGGAAACAGACTATAATCGATTTGTGCAAGCTTTATCAAAAGACGTTAAATACTAGTGTATTTAATTGTATGAAAAATTTATATATAGGTTTGTTCTGCTAACTTACTAAATTGATTGGAAAATTCTCAGTGAACATGGGGAAAGAAAAGTGTGTCTCTGATGCAGAGAGTAGTTATCACTCTTTATGCTGTCAGGGTTTTACTGAATGCAAGACTGTAGATATTTAACATAAAAAAAAAAAAGGGAAAAAAAAAAAGCAGAAGTAATGCTTAGAATTGTCATTCACTTTGCTGTGCATGTAAGAATGACTCAGATCACTGAACTTTCTCCAGAATAGTAGGTTGCTCTGTATAGCATGAGGCTTGTTCAAGGATGGAATTAATGACTGGGTTGGACAGCTTAATTGAATTGCAGTGAGCAGCAGTTTCTGACTAAGACAGGTATTTTGCTTTTAATTATTTGCTCAAGAATAGTATTTCCTGAAATGTTGCACTTCTTTTTTGGCAAAAAGAAAAAAATCATTATATTAATCAGCCATCAGCCTGTTCTATGCGAGTAATTATTCTTCTGCCTTCTCAAACAAGTTAACACACTAGTTTAGAAATGAAATTCCTAAAAGAACAGTTCTTCATAGGTAAGTCTGCTTTTACACAAGGCAAGTAAGCGTAGTTAGTCATTTCTCTTTCTTATGGATGGCCAAGTTTTCATATTACAGTAACTGCCAGCACTACAGACTTGACTAGGGAGGCGATAGCTGCCTTTTCCAGGGGCTGGGTCACTTTTGTGCATTGGTGCTCTGACAGTGACTGCTTCTTGTGAGATCAAAGTACCCCCAAAGAGGTCTTGATGTTCCTGTGCCCTTTGATATGTAGAGTTCAGTGCCCTTCAGGTTTCAGTTTTTCTGTCATCCTGGTGGATTAACTTTAGCAGTTAAAAGGAAAATGTCCTCTGAGGGCTTTACCAGTAACAAACCCATGTTTGTGACATTATTCACTAAAAGGGAGACAGGAATGGGAAAGACCTCTCTCTTTAATCAATAATGCATGCTCTAGTAAGTCCTTTCCTCTGGACATGATTAAACATGTATTTTGTTTCATAACTGATGATTTTGGTTGACTAGGGATTTTAACTATATATCCTCAAGCCTTTGTGACTAGCATCAGGAAGATCTAACATGAATTCCCACTCCCAAAAGGCAAAAAAACCCCATCAAAATCCCAATGGGGAGAGCTGCAGATAATTCTAACCTGCAGTGAGTCAGGCCAAACTGGCACAGGTCCTTTGGCATGAACCGACTGCAGACAGTAGCCTCGGTGTTTGTCTTTGCCACTACTCATTTGAAGTTTTGAGAAATATCAGTTTCGTTCATGTTAGAGATGAATAAAAAGTGTCTGAGATGCTGAGCTGTGTAAGTTAAGTGTTAGATTAAGGCCTGTACTTAAATGGTAAAATATTTGGCCAGTGAAGCACTTTGGCTTCTCCACCACTCTTAGGGGGCCACGCTACACCTTTAGCAACTGTTGTCAGCCTTAGAGGAGTTGTCCTGGGCTGTTCCAGACCTCCACAAGGCAGCTAGGAGAACCTGAGCCCTGTTGAAACCAGAGGAGCAGGTGATCACCCCCATCCCTGCATTCTGAATACAGAGGGCAGACAAGGTGCCCAAGCACAGACAGCTTCCTTGGTATCTGAGGGAGACAGTGAGTCTTGGAGGACAGAGATGAATAAACTGAACATACCAGTAAGAAATATTCAGCCTTGGTGCCAAGTGTGTTCATCTGATGGCTCAAGCTGATAAGAATTGCCAGCTGCTGAGGAGCAATCTATCCTAAATGAACATACAGTGGTTGTTACTAAATAGGAAACATTTGTCTTAATGTGATACTGACTGCAGCACAGTAAATGATGATGATTTCCATGTACTGGAATGTGATGTGTTTATGTTGCTGGAGTACCAGCACAAGTGCAGTTGGGTAAAATCAATGCCTTGGTTTTCATCCTGACCACTCTGCTGCAAACAGCGTTTGAAAACATCCCAGTGAATACACACAGTGTGTAGGTACGTGTGCGTGAGAGAGAAGGGAATTCAGAAATTGCCTGAGAAAGGTTTTCTGAAATGTTTTTGTTTCCTCTCTTTTTCCTTCTCAGACTCTTTTAGGATCTGAAAATTTTTTTTTACCTTTTGTTGAAGAAAAATGCCATCCTTGAGAGGGAAAGTGCAGACTGTCTTGGGCCCTGTGGAACCAGACTGCCTTGGCTATACACTGACTCACGAACACTTGACTATGAACTATAGCAGCTGTTTTTGTCCACCTTCTCCAGGCCAAGAGCCTTTCTCTGATGGGCCCATTGAGATGAAGAACTTGTTTTGGATTAAGCAAAATCCCTACAGCCATAAAGAAAACCTTCTTTTGTATCAGGAGACAGAAGCTGTGAAGGAGGAGCTGTTGCATTTTAAAGCAGCAGGTGGTGGGACTATTGTGGAAAACACAACTACAGGAATTGGCAGGGATGTGAATACTTTGAAGAAACTTGCTGAAGAAACTGGAGTTCATATTATTGCTGGTGCTGGATTTTATACAGATTCCACTCATTCTTCTCAAACACAAGCCATGACCGTGGAGCAGGTAAGTCTTAACCATTGCTTGAGTGTCCCTCTCCTGTGAATTATCCCTGGGTAAGCCAAAGCTGGAGAGAAGTTCCAGCAAAATAGATGAAATACAGAGGTTCTCAATGTGAAAAACTTGGGAACAGCGTTACTGCTTGTGTGATATTGTTGGAAGTGATATAACTTTTCTGATTTTTTTAATGGTTCTAATTGACCTTTTAATTAGTTGTCTTAATTAATCATAGGTTGTGTGTTAGGCCTTAAATCACTTTTAGCCAGCATATAACAAAAGGCTTTCATAAGCAACTTTTGCAAGAACATAGCTTGGAAAAAGTACTAAAACTAAGCTTTCTTAAAGTTAACCTTGATATCCTTTGATGAACAAAGCCCGTGAGAGAAAGATGTATTGTTGTAGCTGGACATCTGGAAACAAGGACCCTTTGCAGAAACCAGCAGATAACTAAGAAGACTAACAAAGGCTCAGCATCTGTGTTGGAAAATCCCTACCAGAGGAAAAAGATACTAAAAAGACTGAAAGTGTGAACTAATTAGCTTAAGCAACAAGAGAATAATAACCAAGAGTGGATAGAATACTAGTTAATGAAAAGGAATTATGTAATTTGGAAACAATGGACATTAATTTCTTTGTTAAAAATTTATAAATAGGTGAAAAAGTGCTGTATTGGTGTCTGTATGGAGACAGGATTTTTGTTGGCCACAGCGCTGCAAATAAAGAAATGCCTTGCTTTCTAACACTGAAAAGACAGTGTTAGAGGGTTCTATTATTCCCTATGATTTTGGAGGTATTTGGCAGCAGTATAGCTGGAGCAGCACTACTTGCATGTGCTGGGGTTATCTGTCAGCATTTCCAGTTCTTAAGCTCCATTTTCTCTGAGGGATTTGTTGTAATGCAACAGTAAAAGGAAAATAAAGTATTTCATGTGTGGACATCTGGTACAACACCAATTATCCTGGGGTTTTTTACTGTTTTTAAGGAAGGACCATATCCTTGCTAGCTCTCTTGTCTTTTTTTCTGGCTAATCATTTCCGAGTGAGTTTACCTACCATTCTTGTAAAAAGCATAAGTAATTGCAGTATTTATAGGACAGTTGTAAATCACTGGTCTGCTCAGGCTGTGTGTTATATCTCTTCTCTCTGTTATTTGTTCAGACTTTTCAGGGGAGTCTACATCAGGTTGTTTGTATGGTGTCCAAGACAATGTGTTAATAATAACTGAGGTCCCCAGATATTCCTATAATAATAAATATTCATTCATCTTTTATTAAGAAAATGTGATGATGGGGAGAAGAGGGAACAGAACTCTCCAAGGCAGGAGGTTGTGAATGTGGATGAACGGAGATGAGAAAATTTTTAAAAATCTGTCACAGTTCACAAATGGGTCAAATTCATTTTAAAAATCAGTGGTCAAAACCTGAGCAGTGCTACCAACAAAACTGGACCCTAGCTGGCCCAACGTGTGCACAGCAGTCCTGCTTTTCCTAATTGTTCTTCCATCACTTGAAATTTGATAAAAATAGTTTTCTTGAGGCAAAGGTTTCCCTTCTGTATTTGGTGGATTGATGGTGACCCACAGATGTCCTGTACTGAGCACTTAATCCAGTCCAGAAGGCAGGTCACCATCAGAGCCATTTTGTGCTCAGCTCTGAATGTGTGCTTAAGATGTGTGGCCTATTCTGGAAAAGAAAAACTAAAGCTTTCATAACAAACTACTTTTATTAAGAGATTCTGATGTCTTTTTTTACCTAAGAATATTATAAAAGCAACTCATTTTGACCCTGTAAATTTGTCAGATAAGCTTTGTTTTTGTGGTCCTGAAGTCAACAGAACTCCTCTTGTTTTATATCCACATTCCCATAAGCAGGATTTGCCATAAATTTGTCTCTTTGGGATCTTTGCCTGAGTTTCTCCCTTCCCTGTCTGAATGACAAGGTTTCCTTATTCTCTGAGCCCTTGTTTTGCAAGAAATTATGTTGAATTGTGTCTGGAGCCAATTCAGGAGTGTAAGGCACAGGTTTTGGAATAAACTAACATTTAAAAAAACCCAAAACACTTAATCTCAGGCTAAATCAGAGTACAAACTATATGTAGACCAGTGTTCTTGGCAAACCTGGGCAAATGTGCAAACAGATACTGTTAAATTAATTTGCTTCTCTCTTTATTTTGGTCTTAGTGAATGACTGGCATAACATTAGTTGACAGAAACCAGATTTTAACTACAGTGTTTTCACACACCCAGCTGTTAATTCAATAAGTTCAAAAAGACCTCGGGAGTATAACAGGCACAGTGTCCATAGGCCAAATTTGATGCTATTTAACACAAATAGTATTAATAACCAAAAATCTCATTTTCCTATTCTCTAGCTGACAAACATTATTGTTGATGAGATACTCAAAGGAGCAGATGGGACTAACATCAAGTGTGGTGTGGTGGGAGAAATAGGTTGTTCCTGGCCTTTGACTCAGAGTGAACACCGTGTGCTCCAGGCAACAGCACAGGCTCAGTCACAGCTTGGGTGCCCTGTTATCATCCATCCTGGCAGGAACAGCGACTCGCCTTTCCAGGTTATCCGCATTCTGCAGGAAGCTGGGGCTGATGCTTCAAAGACGGTCATGTCTCACCTGGACAGGTAAGCAGACTATTCTGCTGTCCATCCAGCAGTGTTGCCACAACTCACTGGAGTTTGTGGAACTATGCTGGAAATAGTTGACATGAAGTATTATCTTCAAGTTTACTGTCTTAAACATTAGGTGCTTTTGTAGAGCTTGGTTGGCCTCCAGCACTTCAGTCAGGATCAGCTTTTAGATTCCCACTGATGAAGAGACTTTGGTATTTTAAATACTC
Source organism: Myiotriccus ornatus (assembly GCA_036023395.1). Taxonomy (NCBI): domain Eukaryota; kingdom Metazoa; phylum Chordata; class Aves; order Passeriformes; family Tyrannidae; genus Myiotriccus; species Myiotriccus ornatus. Next base: position 20,090,544 of record JAYRBT010000082.1, on the reverse strand, counting down.
TCTTTGAAAGCCTGGGAGAGAGATTAGGAATAACTGTAACCACGTTTTAAAAATAGGAATTCCATTAATTTGTATCCCAGCACAAATCCCTGTATTTACAAAGCATTGGACACTGAGCAGCTCTCACCAAATTGAGTGGGAAGTTGCTGGGCTTCCAGCGTTTTTGAAAACTGGATCGCTCTTAAGGGCCTTACCAAAATCTCACAGAAGCTAATGGAAAACTTGATTTTGCTGGATTCTGGATCAAAGGAGAAGGCAGATTTTTAATGTTCTGCTTCCAGCCAAAAGAAATATCACTTTAAAAAAGAATGGTTGGGGTTTGGATAGTTCATAGCATAGCCCGGGTAGCTAACTTACAGCTTTCTCGAGAACAAAACCCAGGAGCTCCACGTTGGGCATGGAGAGAAACTGGGATACTTTTTTATCGCCAGCTTAGAAATACAGCCTCTATTACCAAATCAGTTTTGTATGACCTTGTGTTGCTCATGGTGAGCTGGAATATGTCCAAGCATTGATTAGTTTGGCCAGTTGCTGAATAATGGAGACTGTTTGTGGTCATATGATTTTCAGTAAATGGATTGTTTGCCCTCAATGTGAGTGCAGTATAGGCAACAGCACTGTGCTCCAGATTTCTGATGGTTGTAGGCTCTAAGAGGTAGCAGTTGAGCTACAGGTGTTTTGTATGCAAAGCTCCTTGTTTTACTTGGGGATTTTAGGAAGATAAAATCCAGTGCCATGAAATTCTATTTGTTTATTATAAATGATACAAACTTCCTTTATGTATTTACCTGCATTCCATTGTATCTATGGCTGTATTTTCCTCCCCTTTTTAAAGAAAAACTGATCACTTAAATCTTCTAATGAAAGAGAACTGGGAAGGCTGCAGATATCAGTGCTTATGTAGCCATTTTGATAAAACATAAACATACAGTTGTGGGGTTTTGCCTTTATACATTGTTGTAAATTGTTGAATTAAGTATTTTAAGAATTAAGTAATTTACCAGTGGAAGTTAAGCAGTATAAGCAGGAAAACAGTCAAGACAGTGGTGCAGTTTCACTTACAGCCACTGATGCACAATATGACATTTCCTTATTTCTCTTTCTATCATTACTTTCACACATTCGGTTTGGCACTTGCTGTAAGATAAACTACTGTGAAGTTTGGCTTTGCAATGTGCATTTAACATTTTAAGTCTCTTCCAGTGAGAAAAATCCATGTGGGAGCATCCCAGTCCTTTAAATGTGAGATAAATTTGTACATAGCTCCATGTTTCTTGTCTGTGTTTGACATAGATAGAATGGTAGTTTGCAAGTGGATTTACAACAAAATGATAAAACTAAAATGCTGGCTACCGTCTTTTTGTTGTTTTGCAGTTTAGCATCCTGGAACAAAAGGTAGCGGAATATGTATCCATATGGTGCAGTTAAAGGCTGAGAAGCAAAATTATTTAGCCTTGGCTTTGGCCATTTGTTAGGGGTTAAGGTTAAAAAGTTATCTTGGTAGAGTTCAACATTCATTCACTTTTAGCTTTTGTTAGAAGGCTTAGAGCAACTGCTCTGAATATGGGCTTCATAATGGTTTGGTAGCTGTCCCTGTGAGGATTTACAGATGAGGCCAAACTGCAGGATGGTCCTTTTCCATGAGCTCAGGGCAGCTCAGGTACAGTGTTGCCCAAACATCCAATTGCAGCACAGAGATCTGCAGTCTGAGCTGGGCACTGCTGCTGTTGCTACATCCCCACGGCTTACAATGCGACCCAGTGGCTGATAAAATTAAGCTCTCCAGCTCTTCGTTGGGACAGAGCACCAGAAGCATGACACTAACAATAGTCTTAAAAAGAAATTGTTGGGCTGTGATTTTGAAATATATTGTTGGGTGTTTTTGCTATGTGCACCAGGACTGAATACTCTTGGCGACTGCCCATGAACCAAGCAGAGCTGGATCTAAAATAACCTGTTCTGTTGCTCTGCACTTGAAAAACTCATTTGGTAATAAATGTTCAGTCTCTGTAAACTGTAACATTTATTTTAAAATAACATTTTTTATTAATTACAGTTGGCAAGTCTTAAGCTCCTGCTGATGGCAGGCTTGTTTGAACAGGGGGTTTGCCTCTCTCAACCCATCTGTTCCTCCTACTTGGTCCCGTTGTTAAGTCATAATATTGAAAGTGTGACATCAGTCATTTCCATAGCAACAGACTGTGATGTAATTGTAAAAGGTAAAACTGCTTTGTGACATCAATATCTGCAATAATAAAAAAAAATTGAACTACTGTCCTTTTGGTTAACTGTGATGCTCTTGTGGAAACTTGTTTTTTAATTAAATAAAAAAAATTGTGTTGTGGCTGTAAAGATTAAATTGTATCATTTGAATGTTTTTGTTTTCCTTTGGACAGCTTATACACTTGGTAAAAATGATTCAAAGGAAACCCAGAATATTCCAGAAAGCTCTTATTTCTATTGCTGTCCTTTTCCAAATGAGTGATATGTGTTAGAAGCTTTGTTCCTTCAGTTTTCAAATCTGTCGTAAAGCCCATGTCCCAGGTACACACAGTGCCATTATATATTTTGGTGAGAGCATTTCCTTAAGGCGTTCTGGCCAGATCCCAGTGCAAACAATGATATATTGCTGTTCTAATGGCAATCTAGAAACATCACTGTACAGAATAGAAACGAAAGACAAAATTGTGTATTACAGGTGTGTGATGGATGAAACAAGCCCTGGAGGGAGCTATCTTCTGTAACTCTTTTGGGAAAGCAAATCTGCCTTGTCTAAGTAATCCATTGTCTTTCTTTTAAGTGTCACTATGAATTAACCTCCTCCTTAAATGTCTTTCCTGGTTAGGTTGTCTGTTGAGAGGGTTAATGATATCAAAAGTAAGTAACTTTCCTGTTTCCTTTTAAAGATTATCATAGATGTTTTCATTATTTCATGGGGAAAGAGTTGGGGGGGGTTTGTGTTTTTTTTAAAAATGCATGAAATCCCAAATGAATGTGAGAAAGGCAATGCTGTGTATCAGCTTAAGTTGCATGTGTCAAACAGGAGTCCTATTTTTCAGAAGGGTGAATTAAATCTTGGATTATTGTTTTTTTTCCTTGCAAGTAGGAGGTCACAAAATTCCTGTCCTCATGCCATGAAATATTTTATTCCTGTTTTACAGTGCTGACTCTGTGTTATGTATGTTCTGCAGGACCATATTTGATACAAAGAAACTTCTGGAATTTGCTAAACTTGGATGCTATTTAGAGTATGACCTATTTGGTACAGAATTTCTTCACTACCAGTTCCATCCCGATATTGACATGCCGAATGACAATGAAAGAATTGCAAGGTACCTGCTCCCATGCAGCTTAAGCTATAGCATGGCCATTGACAAAAACATGTTATTGGTACTTGTTTTAAGACCATCACATGGTGATTCTGCTTGCTGTTCAAAATTGTCTTCTTTCATACTAAAATAATGCTGTTTCCCCCTGCTGCAGTCACACCCTTAGAGCAGTGTGTATCATTTCTTCTATTTGCAAAGGAAGATGCAGAATCATAGTGTTGTACAAAGTTACTTGAGAAGAACATCAAAAGCTTTTTTAACTTCATTCTCTGTCCTAATTCCATGCTGATCTGCTTGAATTTTATAATTTACTGCATTTATACAGTCTGTTTAAAAAAAAAGGCTGGAGATACTGGATTTATGTTAGGATTTGGCTTTTATTGGAAACATAGCATTGGAAACCTACTAAGCATCATCTGATCCTGTTACATCTCCTCAACGGTGTGCTAACCCAGCAAAACTTGCTGGTTGTTTCGGGTGGATTTGATCTTGTGCTTCTCTCCTGAAAAGGTCCCTTTTTTCTTCCGAGCACTTTGTCACCTTTCCACCCCCTTTCTTTTTGCCCTTTCTCTCTTTTGGAGAATGTGATTCCTGTCTCCTTAGAGCTCTCATGCTCCTCACACTCACTCACAATGTGAAAATATTTGCCCCACTGGCAGGATACCTCTTCCCTGCTTCTCATCAGCACCTGCAGTCTCAGCTCAGATGCACAGCAAATCTGCTGTGCTGTGCTAACACAAGGTATTGCCAAAGAGGTGCATTCTGTGCAGAAACTGTCTGAGAGAAGGTAGGATCAGCTGGGAATGGCCATCTCACTCTTTCCACTCCGTCTGGAGGTGTGATCCTTCTGTGCTGTTTGTCCACAGTGTTTGTGAGCAGTGAAGTGGCAGGTTTATGAGTGGCGAGGTGCCATCCTGCCTGTGTCTTTTTACCTTCCAGAATCAAAAATGGTTCTTAAGTTCTCCTTGATGAGAAAGATTTTATGATCTCTGATCACTAACGAAGTAAATTCTAGCTTCCACTTACGTTTCAGACATAGCTTCTCTCCCCCTCATTGTCAGATGAACCTTGAAACTAATCTCTGCTTTGAAACTGTTCCCTCCTAGGAAGGTGTCGTGGTTACTCTTCCACTCACTGCCAAGCATTTGCTGCTGCTTTTCACACTAGCAATAGTTTCTCTCTCTTAACAGTGCTCTCAGTCTGGCACTCAGTATTTTAAACTGTTGCAATGAATCTGCACTTTTCACATTTAGAATGGATAAAGTTGCTCCCTCTCCTGTGCCTCCTCCCCTCTCCTGTGCCACGGAAGGTCAGCTTCCATGGAAGCACTGCGGAATACATATAGAGAACTGGACTATGCTGTGGTTAACAAGTGCTTGTTCAACCATGGCAGAGTTTTCATTCCATCCATGATACTTGCTCAGCCACTGATGTCTCTCCCTAAACTCCCTGGCATTTGAGTATTTTTTGCAGCAGGCTGTTCATAGGAAGAAGTGACGAAAACTTTGTCTTCTCACTGTATGGTGTAAATATGTACATTTGAGTTCGAAGTGCCCTTAAGTGGATATTGGTGCACCCACAATGGGCTTGAGATGGCAGTGACAGTCTCCTTAGGGTTTTGTTTTGTGAAACAGCTTCAGAGAGGTAGAAATCAAATTGATCTCTATATGAAAATACTTGAGGGAAAAATCTCTTCAGGTCTTTTCTGTTCAAAATATAAACTTCTGTAGTCATAATGTACCTACTCCACACAGTTTGGCCATCTGTGTACTTCAGCAGTTTGGCTGCAATCTACTGCTAATGCAAGTAAACCACTGATTTTTGTTCAGGGACAGTTTTAATTTGAGTCAGAAGAAAGTACTGGCTAAAATTACAAGAACAAGCTAAAAGGAGCGATGAATACGAAATGGAAAGGACCATATGCCTCCCCAACCCAAGAAATTAGTCCAAATATGAAAAGAGATGATTCGAAATGATGTTTGGTCAGCAAACAACTTAGTTTCCCCAGTGCCATTGCTCTTACTCTCTGTTGAGAATTGGAACAGGCTGCCCAGGGAAGTGGTCACAGCACCAAGCCTGTCTGAGTTCAAGAAGTGTTTAGCTCTCAGGCACATGGTGTGATTCTTGGAGTATCCTGGAAAGGGCCAGGAGTTGGACTCTATGATCCTGATGGGTCCCTTCCAACTCATCATATTCTATAATTCTATTCTGTAGTCTCTCTGTATTTCATGCTGGAGTACATACTTGTGATGTTGTAACGCTATGGTATACATAGTGTTGTGCACTATATGGCACTATTTATGGTGTTTTTTTCTGAAAGATGATAATTTAGCAAATTCTACTCTATGTGCCTTCTTCCTGCTGCCCATATTGATTAGATCCTGATACATATATCTCCTCGTAACTAATTGCAATAAAAACTGACAGTAAGGGCTTTCAGATACAGTGTAGTTACTTATAATACTAGTGTTTGTTTTCTTGTTGATCAAAGCACAGTAAGGAAGGTAAGAATCAGAATTTCACCGTGCTGGCAAATGACTGAATTGGAGGCCTACATGAGGAACAAGTACTTTCCAGGTCTGGTCTGTCTATCTCTGACACTTCAATGCAGGAATCTACTGCCAAACTAAACTGAAGCTTACTGGGAAGCTTAACAGTCGTGCAGTACAGGTGTTCAGACTCACCTAATAAATTCTAAAAATTTAGCTGATCAAGGGATTAAGGCTACCCGAGTGAAACGTGAAACAGAAGGACTTGTAGCCGTCCTGATACAAAGGAGTGACCAGATGGATTATTTCTTTTTCCAAGCCGACTTGTCATTTTGCCAAGCCTGTTCAGCTGGGTTGCCATATTCACTCTTATTTCCTGGCACATGCTAGCACTGTGCCATGCCAGTCTTATTTATATTCTTCCTTAATGAACATCTTCGAAATGTGTTTGGATGATAACTGTCTATATGGAACATGATGGTGGCAACTTCATATTTTTATTAACCTGGTTTGCTAAAGGGGATTTTACCTGAAGATGTGGAAGTATTTGTGCAGTTGATCCAGGCTTCTTAAAGGACCTGTCACACACACAGTCTGGTCATTAGCAAATGTAATAGGATCAGCTTTGTGACAGCAGCAAGAAGTAACCTGCTGAGAAGGAGTTTAGGTAGGAAGTTTTTACTTACTCATGTATATGAAACCCGTGTCCCATGCATCGTGATGCTGAAGCTCTTGAATTCCTCTGTGAACTTCATGGGACTGGGAATGCAAAGCCACGTGCCAAATGGAAGGAGTTTTCCCTCTCCATTTTGAGATGTGTGGTGTTATGTTTTCAGAGGTGGGTTTTTTTCATGCAATAAAAAATGTGTTTTAATTTCAAGTGAATATAAGGAGCGTGTTTTCTTAGCACCTAAAATAAGTATTTTCTGCTATAATAGAGTCCAGCAGTATGTAATATAAGAAATGTAAATCCTGGTTGGTTCTGTGCTGTTGCAGAGTGAGAACTTTCACTGACAGGTGTGCTTTTAATTTTTCAGGATTCGTACACTGATTGATGAAGGCTATGAAGACAGAATTCTGATGGCTCATGATGTGCACACCAAGAACAGGTTGATGAAATATGGAGGTCATGGATATTCACATATCTTTGAAAATATAGTTCCTAAAATGCTAATTAGAGGCATATCCCAAGATAAAATTGATAAAATACTCCTAGCAAATCCAAAGCGGTGGTTGACTTTTAAGTAGGAATAATGAATAATTATTACTGTTCTATAGGGAAGCTTGATAAAATTCAAATTTCTTTCCAGAGAGCAGTAATTTTAAAATTTGGTTCTTTTCAGAGAAACTGAAAATTATTAAGGAGATGCAAACAAACAGATTATAAATTTTCTTTTTAATTAGAACATCAAAATTGAGTACTGTCTCTGCGTCTTCTCCCTTCTGGAAGCTTGTTCATGGGTGATTTACTAAATATGAGCCTACCTGCAAAATCTTTTCAATAGAAATTTAAAAATAATTGTTTCAAGAGTATAATCTAATACTATTATTGAATGTTAACCCAAACTACTTTTGAAGATGCATCACCTGGACTTTGAAAGAGATTATGGTTTTCAGTTAAATTTCCTGTCTCCAGGGACTGATTTTAATCTTTGTAATGCTGACAATCTTCTCATTATCCTTGTATTCTTTAAGTAAGGCTTGACAAAAGGTCTGGAACTTTTAAATAGCTTCTGAAGACAACACAAGGCAAAAGAAATCTCAAATAAATCTAAGAAGATAATGTTTCTTTATAGTTTAACAATTTACTTAATTTTAACTGAAAGTGTAAAAAATACATGGAAAAATATATTTTTGAATAAAGCAATTTGATGATCTCTTAAACTATGTGCAGTATTGTTACAGATGTCTTTTTTTAATCACACATTTTTTTTTATCATGAACTTTTGGAATCTCACAGTGATCATGTAAAACTTGACACAGACCAGCTTCTTTTTGTAAAGATGCAACACCAGAAGTCAAAATATATTACATAATACAATTTTAATGAGTTGTAATAGTTATAACAAAGGTTGTGATATAAGTCTTTACAAATCAGTATATCAAGATATGATGAAAAAGGAAGAAATGTTTGCCTTATATGTGGTTTTTACATAAAGTGTGTTCTTTGCTCTTGTCTAACTTTAACCAGGGTAGGTGATCTATCCAAAAAATGGTCTTATCTAGTAGCAGTGGGAGCCTGATTTCAAAAGCTTCTTCAAATTTGACCATATACATCTTGTAGTGTTGAGCCTTTCCAATAAACACCTTAGTAAATATGCACTGCTGGTTATAAATGATCTCTAGCTTGGTGCATCAGTGTGTGACACTATGTAGAGGATCTCTAGCTACACTGCTGTGTGAGTGCACTGACCACTGAAACAACAGTGGAGCAAACAGATGAAGTTCAGTTACACATCTGTTATTAAAATAATTGCCTCGTAGAAATAAAACAGGAGTAATCACTACAATGTACAGACACAGGCTGGCACTTTGTCATAAAGTAAAGGCATTAACCATTCTGGTGGGATAATACACAAGCAGCTGGCAGCACTATGTCCACTTATAAACCCCTACATGAGTTTGCCTGGTGATCCTCTCTGTCAGCCAAGACTCATTCGGCATTTGTTTTGAATTGGACGACTCAAAACAGAGACAAAGAGTAACACGTTCTGTTTAAGAGAAGTGTCACTCATATTACCAAGATCTTTAGAGAGATGTGTAAAATCTTTATCAGACTTTTGCTGAGCAGCCAGCACTGGAGAGCTTTTTTGTCACAGTGGCAGACACTTCAGGCGTATTAGTGCAGATAAATCTGAGTTTGTACCCTTAGCACATTAGACAAGGTTGCTCGTAGCAAAGTACGTGAAATAGCAGTGCTAGGGGTAGTCTTTATTACACTTTAATGATTTACAGAAATGTTGCCTTGATTTTGCCATTATGTTAAATATAAATAACATAACCAACTCTGCTAAAGAATTATTCAATAATCTTGCTAAAATTTAGGTTTAGAATGAAATCTGCAAGTTTTAATCTGAGAGAAACAGACAGCCTCTCAAAACCAAAACAAATAATAAATTAATTTTCTGAATAAAAATATTCTGTGGACGTTACTGGTATGACTGATTTTAAAGCATTTTTATAACTATGTAACTCATAATATGTGTTGTGTTTAATTCTCCAAGCCATTAATCCTCTATATGAATTAAACCTCTTTTAGATTTTATATATCTATATCTATACATATATGAATGAGAAAAATAGGTTTTAATACACACTTTTTTTTTTTTTTTGCATGTAAATATCTGCTTCTTTCTTTGCATATGTGTTATCATTTTTGGTAATATGCTCATCTGTGTCCATCTCATAGGCACACCTTACTACAAACTGGTAACTAACTTCCATGGAAAAGGTCTGACTGACAGCATTTTCTTATGTGTCAAATCTCCCACTCCTCCTTCGTGGGAAGAATCCCACTAACTTCAGTGAGACGAGACACCTAAGACAATTAAGGTTTTGACCCATTATATTCCTACGAAATTCTAGTGGAACATCTGCAGTATATTAATCCATAACTACTTTATTAAAAATAGTACCCAAGTACAGACTAAGTGCTAAAAGACTAATGAAGACTAACTGCTGCAAAGAAAACACTCTACCTTAGTGTGATGATGTGGATGACAGGCTTTCTAAATATTTACACAACTAACCATCAAGAATGGGCCTGTAATAATTGTCTAAATATATATTTATATGTATACAAATTAAAAAAGCCAAATCCCTTTTCCACTAATAGCAGTGGGAGTTTTGCCATTGGCTTCGGTGGAATCAGGGATTTGATTCAATAGAATAGTTTGTCAACTATTACATTTTTCAGGGGAAAATAAAGTGTTTCTTCTATCCTCCTTTTTCTTTTAGAACACAGCTAAGGGAAGGACAAAATTTAAACAACTCCACTGGACTGATTTTATGTTAAAAGTCTAATGTAAACCTACAAAGCAGGAACATTGAGTTAAGGCTTGAAGATGATTAGTTTCTAGTTTTAAGTGGAAGGGTAATAAAAGTACAAGGCAAACAATTTCTTTGCAGAGAGAAAGTATATTTTGATTACCTCTTCCTTTTATTGTAAAATCATTCCTCACCACACTATCAGTGGACTCCAAGCATCATTGTTAGCAAGTAAGTCACAAGAACCAAAGCTGAAGTATGGATAAAGCAGCAAGATCATAACACATCACACTGAAGAAATAACTCAGCGTCCTTAGGTGGGCTTTTTTCCTATAAAAATTTGATCTATGTAGAACTTCATTCACATGGACACTAACAATGAGGAAGTATTTGCTTTGGCGGTAGTGGATCGCACATCTGTTGAACTCGTTTTGTTGTTTTTAAACATAAGGTTTCTCTGTTGTTCAGATGTGAATCAGGTAGCATTTGACTTTTTTCCCCCGCTACTGAGGTGTTTGGTGGTCACTTTCTGCTGGGGTACTTGTTTCATTGACTTTTGCCACGCAAATCCATCAGAAGAGCAGGCTTCATTTTTGGACTGGTTTGGTGGGTCTTTTTACGCATTATCAGTCAGCATAAATAATAAATCCAGAAAATGTGCTGTATTTGTTGTTGTTTCCTCCATGTGCTTTTCCTCCATCTAATTTAATGTAAACTTCATCTCCTGGCTCCAAGTGAAGCACCACGCTGTTACTGGCATAGTCGTAGTTCTGATCAGCATCCTGAGCAATCGCACTAGCTCGAACCTACGTAAAATACATAATGAGCGGTTAAGAAAACTCAGGTGGTTTTTCTTGCATTGTGAACTTAAAGCATATCCTCAACATTCTATTCACCATGCACGAGTTGCCACTTTAAACATCTGGCAACCTATATTTTTGGTTTTTTCCTATAGTTATTGCTTATTTTCTCCTACAACACAATATCTGAAACTGAAGGAATAACACACTCCTTTCTCAGTCATCTGATGAATACACAGCTGCTTGATCTCCTGTAAATGTCTAGAGCCTTTTTAAATATATATGTAAGAATAACTGGAGTTGGGAGAACTGGATATGGTCAGGTGCTAGTTTTACGTTGGTGTAACTTTTATTTCAGGGGGACAAGTGATTGACAATGGTGAGGATCTACAGGGTGCTCCCAAGCTGGGCTTTTTCCAGTTTACTGTCATACCACTAATAGGGTCATGCTGCAGAAAAGAATACAAGAAATACACACCCACCCACACACATGAACACAAGCAGGTAAGGATCCTAGTCTGGGTTTGGTAAAACTGCTTTTGCCACATTTCAGTAAGCAAAAATTTAATTTTGCTGTGTTTTAAGAGATGCAGATTTGTAAAAATCACAGGGAAGTAGCTATTTGCTTTAAGAGATTTTTGGAATTTGCATGTTATTGAGGGCTTTTCATTTGCAACTTTCCCTTAAACATACTTTTTTCACATTTCTCCCTTGCTATTCCACTACTGATTAAATTTGACATTTCTTGCAAACTGGAAGTAATCTGTAGTTTCAAGATATATGCTGGTTTCCAGCAATGAACAGTCTATGTCACTGTAAGTCTCCAAATCATTTATATATAATTTGACTGTGTTTGGTAAAATATTTAAACATGGTTGTATGTGATTTATTTCAGTGTAACACGTCATCTGCTTGTTGCTTGTCTTTGTTCTAGTGTAGTTACAGAGCAGTAAATGATTTAGTGGCATTGCAAAGCTGAACTAAGTAATAATGCATGACTTGGCGTACTATATGTGGGATTTTATCTGTTCTGAATTGAAAAAATAGGCTATAAGTCACAATTTTCCATGGATTCCTTTCAAAGTTTACATGATAAATTTCCAAATTAAATTTTCATGTGATATGATTTCACATTAATATTGAAATGTTATAAAGGAGGGGGTTCTTTTACCATGCAGGATCTTATGGCATTATGCAGCTTAAAAATCACAGTAGGTGGAAATTCTTTATGCATCCTGTAAGAAGAGTGAGAAAGGCTGCAAAGGCTTGCAGTGCTGTGACAGGCTGCAAATTTAAACTGATACATGGCATGTTGATAAACCCCGACTATTTCAGGACTTCTTTATTCTGACTTGGCTGGTATTGTTTACCATTATTGATCTATTTTGCTAGTGTTTAAGCAATAATTATTCTAAGCACCGGATGTTTCCTCTGGATTAATGATGGGCAGGGTGGAGTTGAAGGCTCTCTGGGTCATTAACCCTGGAAATACCTTCTAGAGAAAAGAACGGACTGAGATGGCTGTTGGCAGTGTAAATGGAAAGGGCAAATGGGGAGGATTGAAAAGACTACACATAAGCTAGAAAAACTTCCATACAGAACTAGTGTCTTGCATACGGGCAAGCAGATGGCTTTAATATACTTTTCCAATTCCCATTTACATTCTAATGAAATGCTACTTTGTCGATTTGTATAAAATTTTGTGTTTCTGTGGATAGTAAAGGAGAACACAAATTATATTAGCGATTATCCTAAAGGAGTCAGCATGTGGACACTAACTGCAACAGCAATGGATATTTCATTTTTAAGATTCTACATAGTACATACTTGCTGAAAAAAAATATTTTGGGTTTTGAATGTCTAGAAACCAAAGTACAGCTCTTACTGCCCTGCGTATAGCATCAAAGATCCCATAGACTCCAGTATACTATTCCTAGGGGTTTTACCTCCTTGCTTGGTTAGCCAGAGCAATTTCTTTTTAAAGCCTAGGAGAAGAGTCTCAAATGAATTCTCAGTGAGTGTACTGCTGCAAGAGAGTAAATGTAACTCAAAATTAAACCATCAAGGGACACTATATTTCACAAGTTCCATGCAAGTTCTTTCATGAAGCTGTGCTCTCTGGCTGCACACACGTATTTGCTGAGTGATCTCAGCACTTCCCTGTTCAAGCTTGATAACCATTAAAGCAGCATTAACACTGAGGACCTTGAGGTTCCACATATGTATTGCTTAGGAATGATTTTTGATATACACATTCCAATGGTTTGGCTTTTTTCATTGTTAGAAAACACTGAATTCGTAATGTTACCTTTGTCACTCCACCACTTCCAAAATTTCTGAGCTTTCTTACAAATAATACACAAAGGTAACTGCTGCTACATCAACATTTAGAGTTTCAAGTATAAGTCATAATCACTGATGGATTAAAACTGTGGGCCCATTTTAAACAGTTTATATGCAGTTTATATTACCTAAATACTTGTCTTGCACAGGTATATACAAATATATACACAGAACCTCTGGCCTTTTTGTTTTTTCTTCTTTGAGTAACTACGAGTTTAATTTGTCTGGCAATGAAAGTAGCTATATTTGGGAATGGTTAGACTTCAGGATCAATTTCATATTTATAATTGGGTACTTCTTTAAAAGTACTGCTATATATATATTCAGGATTTGCGAAAATAAACACTTTAAAACATTGTAAGTAGGGGTAAAAAATTACAGTAATGCTTTATTTGCAAATAAAATGGTATTCTTGTAGTAGACAAGATTGCCCTTTGTATGAAGATACCGGAGTGAATGTATTGCGACATACTTTGCTTTACTGGTCCTGGTTTATCTGCTGAGACGGTATTTACGGTAGGTATTTTCTAACTTAATTAACTGCCGCTGATGTACTCATTATTCTGTTTTCATAGTCCTTCTGAGGAGCCATAAACCAAAGGTTAAGTGGCGTATCAGGTTAATTTACCGGCGGCCGCCGCTCCGGTATGCGCCGAGCACAAAGGGCCGTGAGCCGGCGGGGGAGGAGACGTGAAAACGAACGAGCCCCTCCGCGACCCGCCCGGCACGGCGGGGACACGGGGGCCGGTGTTCAAACCCACGGATACCTCGTAGAGCTGATCAATCCCCCAGCCCGCCCCGCCGGGCGGCGAACAGCCCGGGCAGAGCCGACAGACGGCCCCGCAGCCCCTGGGAGCCGGGACGGCTCGGGCGGTGAGGGACCTGTGGAGCGGCCGGTGCTTGGCGGGTCCCTCGCCCTCCCCCGCACGGAGGGCCGGGGGACCGGCGGGAGCGCCGCGGAGCTCCGGGGACATGGGAACGCCTGGGCACACACCGCACTGCCCCCGGGCACCCAGAGCCGGAGGGATGGCGGTGCTGCTAAGCGGTGTAAGAATTAGAGCCAACCTATCCGCGTCTGTTAACTACGTACGAAATAGGCGCAAAATTGCAAAGGACGGCTCCCCGGAGGCAATGTTATAGGCACAGCCTCTGCGAGCGCGGTGGCAACATTTATCCTAATTGAAAGGGATGATTCCTGTGTCTTTCAGACAGGTAGCATCGCAAGACCTTTAATTATTTCCGTTGTCTCCATCCTGCTCCGGGGGATGCCGACAGACCAGGGCCGTGCCTGGGCTCTCCGGACGCCCGGTGTGTCTCCTGGCACGATCCATCAGCCGGGGCCTCCCCCGGCGCTGGCCCGCCAAGGGCCGAGCTCTGCGGCCGCCGACCTCACTCTGTCACCAGCTTTCCCGGGCAGGGGGAAGCCTCGATCCCCTCCGGGGGCTGAGCGTGTCAAACCCAGCGCCCCGTGGGAGCCCCGTGCCGTGCCTGCTTTCCCTCCCACGCATCTCACACTTTCCCCACGCAGTACCACCCTCTTGAGCTCACTCGCCGTCCCCAGCTCCCCTTCCTTCCCTGGGAGTTTCCCATTCCCATCCTCGGTAACGCCGGGCCGCGGGCCGGGCTCTGCTCACTCCCGCGGGGGCAGCGCAGCCTGCGCGCCCGCCCCCCGCTCTCGTCCCGGCAGAACTGCGGGCAGCGCTCCGTGTCCCAGGCGGGCTGGGAGCGGCGCCGAACAGGTGTTGCTGTGCCCGCGGGGCGGCCCGGACGGCGGGCAGGGAGAGGCACCTGCGGCGCGGCTCTCGGGGAGGAGAGAGCGTCGAGTCCGCATTCTGCTCTACGCGGAACCCCCGGCCCTTCGGTGGTCTGCGGGCACCCGAGGCGGAGCGGGGCGGCGCTGCCCGCAGGGTTCCCCCGGCTTGGGCTCCGCTCCCCCTCCTCGCAACCGCGCCGCCTCCAGCGGCCGCCCGGCTCCCCCTCCCCGCCCGCCTCCCGCCCTGCCCGCGCCGCTCCGCCCGCTCCCCGCACAGAGCCCGCTCCCTCGGGGTGCCCGGCTCTCCCCGGGCGCCTGCTCCCCTCATGTCCCCGGCTGCCCCCGGCGCGGCGCCCACCTGGTTGTTCTTGCAGAGGTCGGCCCACATGCTGGTGCCGTCGCCGCCCCGCATGAGCACATGGTACGTGAAGAAGTAGATACCGGGTATGGAGCAAGTGAACTTGCCGGTGGTGGGGTCGTAGTGGTTGCCCAGGTTGGTGACCACGTCGTCGAACTTGAGCACCTCGTAGCCCTCGTGCTGCCGCTTGAGGCCGGCGTAGAAGGCGATCTTGGGGACGGTGCTGTAGGTGGCGGCGCTGATGGCCCCGGCCGCGTTCAGCCCCGGCGCCCCGGGGGGGCCCGGCAGGCCCTGCCGCCCCGGCTCGCCCTTCTCACCCGGCGGCCCCACCGGGCCGGGCGGCCCCGGCTCCCCCGGCGGGCCGCGCGGCCCCGCTTTGCCCGGCCGGCCGGCCTCCCCCTTGGGCCCCTGGATGAAGGTGGGCAGGGACTGCATGAGCCCGCGGTCGGGCGTGGCCGCCGTGCTGGGCGCCTTGGTGCCGCCGTAGGGGTCGCAGACCATGCGGCAGGTGCCCAGCATCTCGTAGTGCGCCGAGGTGCCGGCGGAGCTGACCAGCACCGGGATGAGGATGACCAGCAGCAGCACCATCACCACCCCCAGCGCGCCGGCCGCGATCAGCCGCCGCCTGCTGCCCACCAGCCGGCTCAGCGCAGGGCGATCCTCTTGTCTGCTTTTGGACAAAATCTTGATGGTTGGCGGGGTTCCTCCTCAGAGCCGAAAAAACGCCGAGCCCGTGCGAGCTCGGCTCCCCTGGGGCTCGGCCGCCCTCCCACGGGCCGGCGGTGGCGCGGGGCTCCCGCGGGTCGCGGCGCTTCGCTGCGGCCGCTGCAGCCACCGGGCGGGCGAGGGAGCGGAGAGGGAGAGGAGGGAGAGCTGCCGCCGCGCCCCGGCCGCCCGCACTTTTATGCTCCCGCTGGCGATCGACTTTTTTTTTTTGCAGGCTGTGCCAGTCCGAGTCAACTTTCCCTGGAACTTGCCTTTCCTCTCGCGATCGCCCCGCTCGCCTGCTCGCTCTCGCTCTCTCTCTCTCTTTCTTTTTTTTTCGCAGAGACGACCGTCCTCAGCGGGGACGAGCCTCCCGGCCGCCCCGGTGCCCGCCGCCCAGTGTCCGCGCCGCCGCGCCGAAGCCGGAGCCGGAGCCGAAGGGAGAGCGGGATCCTGCCCGGGTGCCACCTGCCAGGAGAGGAGGAGGCTGACGAGCGCGCTGGAGCAATTTATAGGCACCCAAAAGCGCAGGGGAAAGGGGAGCTGCTTTGGCATCTCATTCCAGCATCTGCTCTGCTCTTCCCACTCGCAGAGAGTTTGGCATTACTCTGTCAGTGTGGGAAATACATATTTTTTTTCTTTTCTCCCTCCCCCACCCCTCCCGCAAACGGATGAACAGCGAAATCGTGAGCCTCACTCACTAGCTGCATCTTGCGATGACAGCTCTTTCTGGAGCAAACTAAAGGGAAGAGATGTGCTTAACAGCCTCTGGGTACCCTTCAGGTCACCAGTCAAGAATTAAAAGGTCAATCCACCTCCTGCTTAATGCTTCCCTGAGGCCACCCTACCATGTTGGTGTTTTATGGGAAATACCGCTTTAAATGTAGGGATGCTTTACCCATTGTTCAAGTAGAAGTTATTTGAAAATATACCTCCCACAATAATAGAGATTAACATCTCTGGCAATTTTGGATCTCCCTCTTCCCCCTCACCCCGATTACAACCATAAAGACAAAGAAAGAAATAGTTCTTCTGTGGATTAAAATTGACATACTCATCAGTGGCAGCAGTGTTTCCCGGTGTTAAAGACAGCCACTGTTTGCTTGCAAACTGACACCTAGGGAAAATGTTCCCTTTTGTTTAGAAGCCAGAGAAAAGTGCGGGGCATATGCAAATCAGCAGATGCCTGGACCTAAGGAAGAGATGTCTTTGGTTTAACTTAGGGGCAGCAAAGCATTCTGTTAAATCTTGGGGGGTTCTCTTTTCTTTTTGCTGTGTGTGTTTGTGTTCATGAAAGTCTTCTCCCCCAAGGTCTGGTGCGCACCTCTGTGACTGAGCGGGAAGGTGAATGTGCAATATTAGCAGCACTGATGCCGAGAAAATATTAAGGAACTTGTCCTGCTTACAGATATAAAAGGTACACAAAGAGCTGTTTAAATAAACAAACAGAATTGATTCCTAAATCATACTTCTGTATTCAGGAGCAATGGACGTCAATCAAACGTGGGTGACATTTGCCTGTCAATACAGGGATGATGGCTGGAAAGAGTGTGACTTATTACAGCAAGGCAAGAATCAGAAATGAGCAACAGCAGCAAATAGGACAACAACCAAATAATGGCATCTCCAGCAATGATCAGAGGGCTGTGATCTTGTCTTGGATTTTATTAACACGAATCCCCTCTCCCCTCACCCATTCTCTTTTATTTCTTTTCTATTCCACAACACAAGAAGGTCAAACAAGCAGGCAGTGGGAAACAAAGATTCATTGATTCTTCCTTTTAAGCAGAAATGTCAGCAGCTCCTTTTGCTCTTTCCTGAGAGACTCAAAGGCAGTGAGTGTGTCCATGCCGTTTAGAGATGGGCCAGTCCAGCTCCTTATCTTCCCAGAGAACTCCCGACAAAGCTTCCATTCATGCACTTGTAAATATCCCTCCTTCCTTTTTTATTATTATAATTTTTTTTCTTTTTTCTTTCCTCTAATGCTCTGTCTTAAAAAAATGCATTATCTGGTACTGACACAAACTAGCCAGTTCCCTTAGCTAAGAGCTTCCCCTCAAGACCCAGGAAGAATTGAACACACTTGGAGGATTCTGTTCATATCTCATCACTCTCTTTACCCCATAGGAAAGGGCTTTCAGAGTTGCTCGTTTTTCTGGGCAGGAAAAAAAGAAAAGTTAGGACAGGAGTGACTGGACTGTCTCAGCTGGGCCCTTGAGGGTTTGTATTTAGTCATGCCTAACCCAGGTGGTTTTTGTGACATCAGGGTGTGCATAAAACTCCATTGCAATGGCTGTGTTAAACACTTGGCAAAGAGCAGATCTCTTGTCCTCAAACAGACACAAACCTATCGTGATCTGTCAAGTCACAGTGATGCTAGGTGGCCTACTGGCATTAAGCACACCCTCAATTCATTAGTCCAGATATGATAAGCCTGATTTTTAAAGTGAGGTCCTACCATACCGACCACGTTTTCCTTCTCAATAGAACTATTATCCTCATGCATATAGCCAGGGATGCTCATTCACTCTGAACTGTTGAAGGCTTTTTCCCAAAGAAGACAGCCACAAAAATCACAGCAAGAGTAAGCAGAATAGAGAGAGCAGGGCAAGTAATGGTGCTGGGTTGGCAGTGGGACAACCCAGCTGTTAGCTGGAACATAAACTTGGATTTAGTTACCAGATTATCCTTAGTTCCCAAGGAAAAATTGTATTTTCCAAGAAAACTAAGAATAGGAAACCAAAGGCCTCAGAGGTCTGGAGGTCCCAGCAGTCTGGTGCAATGTAAAAAGAAATGTAGAAACCTGTTTTTTCCACAGAACCTTTGTTTTCCTGAAGTGGTGTGTCATAACATTGATTTGCTGTAATTAAGGCTTAGGTAGCACTTGTGTTAAAATCTCTCCATGCTGAAGACTAACAGTCCAGATTGACAGTCCATTCTTAATATTACCATTATACCTACATGAGCTGCTGCCAGTTTTAGTGTGCTAAATTTATTTGTATTTTCTAAGCCCTCTTCCAGGCTTGCTCCAGCCTTTCAGCATGTTTGCTTCCCTTCCTGTTCTCTGGGCCCTTAAACATTCAGACACGCAGTTGGTGTTTGAGCTGTATCCCCTGCAGCTTCTGCCATTTGGAACAGCCTTCTTGTAGCTCTTACTGACTAATTAATTAATATTTATACAGAGACTGAAAGATGTACAGCATAACATGTATGTCCATTTTACATGTGTGCCATTGCCTCAGCACTAACTTAGGGAAAAACCGAAGAAAACCACCTAAGAACATGTTCCCACTGGCACATGGGAATACGTTCTGCAGTCACCAAGCACGAAATGACTCCTTGTGCCTGCAGTGCTAAATTCAAAGGATTAGCCCAGGGAAAAAATACTCTGTAAGGAAGAGCAACCCTCTACTCAACTACAGTAAGCAGGAGTAACGTGGAAAAAAGGCATATGCCTACCAAAGGAGGCATATGCTGTGCCAGGTTCATACTGCTTCTGCTCACTCCTATCTGCCTCTGTTTCGCTCTTGCTTATATTTTCACTCCTTTTTATTATTATTTTAAGGAAGAGTTTTGAATTTCAGTCTATTCGAAAATTAAGGCTTTGGTACACTGGACTGTTATAAATACTGGTTTAATTATGTATGTAAAGGTTAGCATTTTAACCCAAATACCAGGGGTACGGTCAAGGAAAAACATGCACTCACTCCAACAGGTAAGTGGGTTCAATGCTACAAAATGAATCATAGAGGGAAAAATATTCATATCAGTATAGGTGGCTCAAAGGTACCATGGTGACATGGTGGTAACATACTGGTATCCTAAACCATTCTTTATATCGTATTTCAGTTCTGTTCACCTGTTTTGGTAAAATCTCAGTGGTAGCACGTGCGTCAGTAGGTCCTGGAAAGCCACATCCTGCACCAGTTTTGGTAGATGCTCATATAGGCAATATTAACTAAACTCTCACAAAACTTGTTTTGGTCAGCATGACTGAAGACCATCTGTGTTTATAGTGATGCAAGATGCTGTATTCTTAAATAAAATCAGGATTTTTATGCTCATGGAAGGAAAATCAGCTTTTGCACATAAGAGAAAAAAATTGCTTTGCTGATTTTTTTTGAAGCTTTTACCTGTCCTTTGGAACACAGAAAGTCCTTCTGGAGGGTATTCTCTGCTACTCAGAGATTTAAGCCATCTTTGTGTGTGCGATTTGAAATATTCTAGATTATCACAATTAATAAAGCTCTTTGAAAATCAGCTTCTGAATGCAAAGACAAACAGGAAAATGATCCAAAGAAATTGTGTCCAGCCTCAAAGGGGTTACATACACTTTTCAAATCCAAATGAGGGGGGAATGCAGGGAGGGCTGTCACTAAAGTGACAGGGCTCAACAAGGAGAACTTGCAAATAAATTTGAGATATCTCTTCGTTTTTAGTTTTTAATCTGCAAAGATCAGTCAAACATGACTGGTTACTGGGGGAGGGGGAACAAAATTAAAATGGGAAGATTGGAACCCAAGTCATGCATATCATGTTTTGACTGGTGAATTACCGCAGATATAAAAACGTAACTGCATGTGTAAAAAGTCTTAAAAAGTCTTAAACACATAGGGAGCTAAAGATTACACATTCAGCTGACAAAGTTTAAGAATATAAAATAATCATGTATGACACCTGGTAATTGCCAACATAAATAGTAGTAATTAACCATAAAAGATGCTCATAATTGCAAGTGCCCCTGTTTATTCCAAAGATTAAAACACTAGTTGCAAGCATAAAAGATTGTTCTTTCAGGTTTCTTCTTTCCCATGCACCTGCAACCCTGCAGCTTTCTGTTTTCTCTCTATTCCATCCCTCCAGAGCTGTGATCAAAGGTGGCAAATACAAAGCTGCAGTGCATGGGAAAGTGTACAGTCAACCTTGGCAGTACTTTTGATCATGATGATAGGACTTCTCCAGCCCCCATGGTGCCTGACCAGTTGATTGCTCTTGCATGGGTGATGGCATGGAACTGCTAGAGCTGTACCTAGGGTCATTTTCATGGTCTCTGGGTAAACCTGCACCCACTGAGATCCTTTTTCTGATCTGTCCGCCCTTCCAAGTGGCAGGTCCATGCTTTCCTTTGCAGGAGGAGCTGGGATTTGGACAGTTTCTGGAGAGGTTTCAAAGAGCCATGGTGCTATGGAGGTGTAATTGAGCAATGCTTGCACCACCCAGTAGATTCCTCCTCCATAAATAGCCTCAATTTGCCAATAAGTGCACTGCATTTCAGGAACTGGGTTTCCAGCAATGAGGGTTTTTCACACAGCACTCCCACTCAGCTTTCTTCACAGAAGCCTGGGCATCCAGTGCTCCCAGAGACCATGAAAGTATCTGCTTGCAGCAGGGTCCAGCTCACAGTCTGTCAGCAGTATTTGCTGAAAACACCTTTTTTCTCTACACACCCGACCTTTCCCTTCCTGTAGGATAGGCATTTTAACTCATTACCCTCTTTTAATGTAGAAGTCTTGGCTTCTGCAGCTGCCTATGTAACTACAACAGTGGTGGCAATGTTTTCCGTGTAGTCTTTCTGCTTGATCCCTCCCGCTTTTAACTCCTTTCTGATCAAAATCTGTAACAGATAACCTGTCATAAGCAGGCACACAGAAGAACACACAATGTTCATTAATAAAGCCCAAAATATAGAGATATTCCTAACTGCTATTAAGTCAAGGAGTATTGCTAATAGTGAAGGCTACAATGTCGGCATCCTTATGAAGATGTAAATAGTAAATACAAAAGGATGGAAGATAAATGCCTCTAACATGGGAGTAAGATTAAACAACCACTTTGTCCCTGCTTAAAACTATACCGATAAGCAAAGGCATATATCATGTTGCACTTGTATTAAAAATTATGTCAGTAGTTAGAGTCAATCAGGAAGAGATTTCCAGGTGATTCACCCATGAGAATGATTTTGGTTACCTTTGAAATGGTTATTATACTGCCAATGCTATTAAAGAGAGATATTAGGGAGAAAAAGGAAGAGCAGAGACAAGCTTTTCTAAACTGTCATCTGCGATTTACCCTTCCTCCTCCAAACCTGAAAGACTCCCTTTCCGTTGTTCTACCAACCCAGCAATCTTCTGTCATTTCATACTGGAGTCCTTTATATTCATCAGGAGGTTGATGGATGGGCAATAAGAATGGATAGCTGGGAGTGGAAAACTCAAAATTAAAATCCCCAGAGTGGCAAGATGCCCAAGAGATTTATTCTTTCTTCTGTCATCCCCTCAACTGAATTTCTTTTTGTGCCTGATTATTGATTTCTGGAGTAGTTAATGGTGTAATTTACTTCGCAAGTTGAAATTACTTGTGCTCATTCATTTTTCTTCCTATCTGTTCATTAGTTAAAGCAGGAGACCCTTTGATCCCAAACAATCTTCCCTACAACAAAATGGCATACAGTGGACTTTGGTGTGATCCTGCAAGACGCTGAGCTTTTGATTATTATGGTAAGCAACTGGGCTCAGAATTTTGTGAAAGTTCGGCTTGTATTGTTAAAAAAGGCATGTTGCAATATTATTCTGCAGGTTTGATCCACCACAAATTAGGCATGACTCCACTGAAGTAAGTTGTAAAATGAGACGTTAACTAACGCGTCTGAGATCAGAATTGGGTTTGCTATTTGCATTACATTCTTGGTATCCAATTTCAGTTCTGTTCACCCAGTTTGCTAAAATCAGTTTGACGCAACAGAGTTTCAAATCACAAGGAGATACAATGAGTGCTCTTCTCCCCAAAGGGACTGATTACACCTCCACAGTGAGGGAGGGACCAGGACGTTTCCTTGCGGCATTGTAGAGGTACAGCCATACAGATGAACCACTATGTATGTTTCCCAGCATAATGTATTGCCAGTGCCATTATTAATATCCTGTACTGGATGTTAGTTTGGGTCTGGGTATTTGTTATTTTAACTTATATGTGCGCATTTAGCAATAATAACAAGTAAAGGGTGCAGATCGGTGAGAAAAATTGAAGTATTTACCACCTCCTGAGATATGCATGTGTTCATGCAATGCATACATTTTCGGCTAGGCTGTTTATATTCTTTCTATGAAGCATTAAAACTCTAGTATGCACAATTACTGCACAAATCCAAACTGCATCAAGTGAGAAATGGAATCCGACTGGCTAAAAAGCATGTCTGCCATTTAGGGACTGAGATTTTCTAATCTCCAGGAAGATAAAATCTCAGCTAGAATGTTCCTTTCATGTATTGAGACACATAAGTTTTCAATATGGCGAGACACACATATGCCCATGCACATGTGTGCATACAAATGTAAAATTAAAATGTGTATGTTTTTCTGAAATCAGAACACTAAAACCTATGACTATCACAATTCAGCAACCTGTTATTTTGTGGTTTATTGTTTAAATGTAACCCAAAAGAGCAGGATATCCCAATATCCCATGAAAATAGTCTCAACCACTGACATGCATATGGAGTTACTGTACTAAGTTAATTGATGGAGTGCCAAATGCAGTTTGCACTTAACACATGAGCGACTCTGTTGGCCTGGAAGGAGCCCTCACTCCTGGGCTGCTGCACAGTGAAGCTCAACTTACATTACAGTTTCACTGTTATTTGTGAGAATGGAATTTAGCCTGGAATCTTCTGTTTAATTAACTTTAAATCGCTAATGACAGCCTTTAAATATCTAAAAGAGGAAAGAATCTTTTATGGATTTTAATGCCTGGGGGAGAGAATGAAGTGGGAAGAATTTGCACTGAGTATCCTGATAAATGCCACTTCTCCCTGCAATGCTGAAAGGAATCAGAAAAAGATATCTGAGGAGAGGGCAGTGCCTATGCACAGGTTAGACCATCTGACTGGGCGATTGTTGTGAACCTGGGCTACAAAGGGAATGTCATTTCTGGAAAGCAGCATTTCTAGCCACAATGTTGCAGTGATAATATGTTGAAAAATACTTATTTAGGCATTATTTTGAGAATTAATTTTGAACCAGCATAACACAGCACAGAGAATCTGTCTGCAGGAGGAATCTCTGCACTTCAGCACAGGGAGCAGTGCTACAGCAAAGGTGAATGACAGTAACTTCCAGGCAGCTTTGAGAAAATTCTTCAGACAACTTGTCTGGTAAGTGCTCATCCAACATTTGTCTCCCATCAGGTAGGGATATTAATGGCTTCAAGCTAAAACCAAATTTGTGCTGCAAAACTTGTCACTCAGGTTCCTTTATTCAGGAAGTACAGCAAGCAGGAAAGCCCGATGTGCTGTTGTGCTGCCAAGCATGGTCGCTGTGGGATCCAACCACCAGACAGACCAAGCCTAAAAACTTTGAGTCAGAGTTTCCTCTTCATGTATTTAACCATCTCTTTAGGGATTACATCCCAGATTTATTTATTTTTTACAGGCAGGCATTTGTTCGGCATTTAACATGTATCTTTTATTAGGTTTCCATTCTTAATTATGTCCTTATCACACCTCCTCACTCAATCTATTACAGCTTTCCTCATTTTGAAGTGCTAATAAACAGCTAGTCTGAAGTCAGCAAGTAGGTGTGTCAGGGACAGCATCATATCCAGGTTTCCCTTCCTCCTGCTATACTTACTGAACAGGTAGAAGTATAGTTTGTTTTTTCTTTTATTTTCCAGTGAAAATTAACTGCCTCACCTCTATGACTTCAGCATGTCATATTTGTTGTATGACTATTCATGTTAGAATAGCATGACTAGTCATGTTAGAATAGTCCCTTTCATCTGCCCGACTTTCTTTATCTACCCAACTTCAGACAAGTGGCATAAAGGATAGACTGAGCTGCCCTTGCTCTTTCCTTTGCAGGGTTCTTTTTCACTTGTATAAGCATGAGATCTTGGTGCAGAGGATGCTGCTGTCAGAGGATTGTGAGGGGACGGCAACTGCAAAACCATCCCCAGCACGCCAGTCACCCCGAAGATTCGCTTGTCTTCACTCTGGATGATCACATCTTTGTGTTCCTGTTTATACAGGCGTTTGTGCCAGGTTTCCAGAGTCTCTCTGTGAGAACACTTGGAATATCTGTGGGCCCATGGACACTATCCTGGAGTCAGGTCTTTATTCCCTACACATGCATTCTCCTTGTTCTCTTTGTCATCATTTCTATGAAAATGTAAATGAATTAATTTCTAATTGCTCCAAGTCAGATAGGCTACAGAACAGTGAAAAATACAGACAAAAGCTGTTTTTTGACACTGCGCAGACAAATCTGACACTTGGCCCCACAGCCATTCCCACTGGACACCCGCTCAAGGCAGAGGATGCAGCATTTCCTCACCCAGTGCCAGCAGAGAGCATCAGGGAAAGGAGTATAAGTGTCATGCCAAGGACACTCACCACCAGGTGATACCAATTTTCAGGTAAGGTAGACGCTGCAGGGGAAGTACTTGACTCTGCAACAAAGCATGTGTTTGCCTAGCTCCACATGAGAACTCTGGGAAGTGGAATAGAGAGCAAAAGTCTGTGGCTGATCTCGCTGAATGGGACAGATGGAAACCCTTGCCAAAAATAGCTTTGCTAGAAGTAGAACACATGGTAAATTGCATTAATTTTAATAATTGCTTTTTATGCTTTGATAAAAACTGGCAAGGACCTAAAGGATCCTCTACCCAAGATAATTAGCATAGTTCTCCTTGACTGCTCCCCTTTAAAGAGAATGTTGTTTTGAGGCTCTCATGGCTCACAAAATTGGGAAGGATGAGGCTGCCCGCTTGTGCCAGGAAAGCGGAGTGCTCGGCTGGGTACAGGACCCACAGAAAAAACAGCTTAGCTGCCAATTCCTCAAGTAGAAAGGCCACTAAAGCAATGCTGAGTTTGGTCTACAAGGGGCATGCTTGTCTGCAGCCTGGCAGCATTCAGTGTCTGTCTGGCCACAGGATCAGCAGAGTTACACTCTGAAGGTGAGCAGATCCCCAGTCTTTAAAAAAATTTCAGCAACAGCCTTTTTCCAAAAGGAAAACATATTTTAAGATTTTTTTTTTTTTTTCAGGAGAGACACAATTTCCTAGCTGCTCTAGGAGAAAGGGAACAGACAGTTCCTTTGCCCACTGCAAAGGGGATTTTTGCCTACCATAGTGCCAGGTATGACTGTATGAACTGTCCCTTTGGTACATGAAAAGGGATAATGAGAAGAGTATGCTCAAGCTGAGCTGTACCTGGTAAAACATGCAGTGCATTACTGCTTCTTACCCCAACCTCTGGTCAGGATTTAGGGATGCTTGACTTGGAAAGAAATCCTTATATCAAAGCAAACTCCTCCAGCAATGGTGCTGGATGTAGTGTCAGACAGCACCAGCACCCTGTTTACACTGGCCATCTCACTGCCTACCTAAATTGGTTTAGCCTTCTGCCCAACTGCAGATAAACCAAAACACAGAACTGGCAGTGTGCAGGCCAGTGACACAAAATTGTTTTCTAATTGATGTAGTTAATTCAGGGCATCTGTTGTTCAAACAGCTCTGGAATAACGTTTAATTACCCAGGGGATTTTGGAGCCAACAATGCCTGCATTTCTTTCCAGTTCACAGGAATACACAGTGCACGTCCTACTCAGGTGCTATACATATTTTATATGAATGAAATGTATTCTCTTTTACAGATAAAAAGTGTGCCTGTCAGTCCAGATCAGAGTCAGTCTGGGATACAGTCACAAACCTATCAGAGTCAGGTAGACAAGAGGACAATGTCTAGGAGTGGTATTTGTTTCTGTTAGATTAAGGAAGCTCACTGGAACTGCAGTTTTGTCTCCCCAAAAGCACTGTGTGACTGCAACTGAATGAGTTTGATTTTCTTCTTCCTGCCACAGCCAAGCTCAGGCAAACAGACAGGATCTGTACCACATAAGAGCAGCTTGGGAAGCTCTGAGTGTGTGATAGAAATGCATAAATATAGAAATATAAATGTGTCTGCATGCAACTAATGTCTCAAAAGGACACCTGAGCTAAACGTTGGTTGTTTTGGGAGCGTGATTTGGATACACTAACTGCTGATTGCTGAAAGTTCTCGGGCAGATAGACTGAAAAAAATCCCTCGAATTCAGGTCTTCTCCAGTGACAAAGATTATAGAAGTGAGCAAAAAGGGGCCTGCTCTCTCAAGTAGGCCATAGTTTGGCATTTTGCTTCCCAAGCCAGAACTGAAGCACATCGACGGGAGCTCAGCAGGGCCAGAGGGATGCTCTGCTCCTCCAGGGAGGAGGTAGCTGCTGGCTGGCAGGCCTGTGCTGCAGCACTCAGAGCAGGACTGGCACCAGAAGCAAGAGCCACCACACCCTGAAATGCCTCCCTACCTTCTCATGCCTTTCCCTGGTACCCCAGCGATCTGGTCCTTGAGCATGTGTGTGCGGATAATGCTACTGATGACATTTGTATCAGGTAATTTTTTAAAGCTCAGTGACTTAGATTGACAAATGTATTCTGATTTCCTAATATGTTTTTCTTCACATCTTTGCTGTGTTTTTCCATAAGAATTATTCTGTTCAGCAGCTTGGGAAAAACAATCAACAGCTAGAAGGTATATTCCACTTCAGAATTTTGCCCAGAATTACAATGCCTCTTTTTTTTTTTTTTTCTTTGTTTCTTTGTTTTTTTTTTTTTTTACCCTCTGTACAATGTATTTGTGTGTGTGTTTGCCCCACTGGCATTTTCTTTTAGCTGTGTGTTTGACCTGATATTCCATCAGCCCTCCTGTTTTTGTTGATGTGTTTCTGTGAGGAAACCAGATTGGCCTGCCATGCTGATGTTACTTTTGCTCCCACTTTTTTCCTACAGCTGCACTGTTGTTTAACAGCCTCTTCACAGAGCACCTCGAAGGCTACTGATGTTTGTAACGCTGCAAGTGCTCAGTGAAGCCCTCTTCAAACACAGCCATTGGCTGAGAAACACCGTGAGAAGAGCAAAGAACTGGGGAGAAGTGGACATACTTGAGCAAACACTGCAAAAGGGATGAGATATTTTGGAGCAGCTGGGTTGAAACATTTGACTGCATCACAGGCAGCAGATGAGGACAAATTTTTGACTTTTCTGCAAACCTGTGGGTTTTGAATGTAACTGAAGATGAATGTCTCAGTGTGTCAGGAGATGAGAAATCTTAGAAACACCAACAGAATACCAAAAATGCTGCAAGGAAATGGAGCTGAATCAGTTCTTGCCTTACTTAGTAATCAAAGAAGTTGCTTTTGGTAGCTTGCTCGTGAAAAAGTCTTTGTCATTTTGTTCCAGAAATTAGCAACTTCATTTGAACTACCGTCAGGATGCCAAAACCATGCAGGGAGTGAGACAACTGTAAAACCTGTATTTTAGGGCTGATTAGGGGTGCCTAAGCCCCTAGCTTTGGCACGGTTCGATCAGAGCCACCAGCCTGGGCTCATGGATCCTATAAATACAGAAATCCAGCTAGGCATTGGTGGGATTTCTGAAGAGTGCCCAAGAAAGTGCTATTACATCCATAGTGGTTCAGTTGAACAGGTTTGTGTCATGGCAGGCAAGTCATCCTGCAGTGGATAATTAAAAGGATTATATACCGGTATAGAAGGAGTCTGCATGATGAGTGAGCGTTGCTATCTGGGAGCTATTTCCAGCTTGACAGATACAAAGTTATTTGAGCATGCTAGACAGAAAATTCCTTTTTTAATCCATCATATGAATAGGCTAGATTGTTTCTAGAGATGATGCCTAGATTTCTGTTTAGAGACAAGTTTCTGGACTCTGCAGAGGGGAGGATTTTCTCTGTAAGCTCAGGATGGATGTAGACTCTGTTTAGGAGGAGAGATCCTGAGGCAGAGCACTGCTCTGTGCTGGTTCCCATTCAAAGATTCACAGTCATCCAAGTCTTGTGGCCAGCTTCAAAGCAGACGAGGGGGAAGAAGAGACACCAAGACCTGCCTGACAGAAGGCTCTCTGATAGGGCTTGGCTGCAGAAGGAAAACCTGCTCACTACCAGTATAAAAATGTTATTAGGAATTTCTTCTGGACTTCAGTGCTGGCATTCTAGTGCCCAACAGGCATGAGAGAACAAAGATTCTCCATATGCTGTACATCATAATGCATAATATGTTTGTCTATTTTCCCAAAAATTCTTTAGAAAGGCCAGAGAGAATTAAAAAAATCCAGATCTAAACCTTCTTTGTCTCAAATGTTCTAATTGTGCTGCTCTGACCTCTGTTCCTTGGTTTAGGTGCTAATCTCTGCACTGCAGAATTATTCACATTCTTTCTGAACTGCACCCACCCACCACAGCCCACCTGGTTTACTGTGTGCACCCCAACGGTAACCCCAGAAATGCAGTGGCCGGTCACATCCAAGTTTGCATACAACTTATTCCCGTTTTCCATAGCCCTTCTGCGTGCTCAGAAGGGGAAATCACTTCCCGGGCTGCCTGAAAGGGGAATTGTGACTGATAGAAAGAAGAATACAGGACATATACCAGAATACCAAATTTCAGATTAAAGCATTTTGTATTACTCAGAAGCAGTTTAGTATACTTTGTCCAGGAAGAAAGTTCACAAGAACTCCACCAGGTTTTTGGCATCATGAGAGACGTGCTCTGTGAAATAAAAGCAGAGGATTCCCACTGTTGTGCCAGTAGCCCTTTCCAGACACCCATGTGAGAGGCCTGGCTTTCATAAATGTGGCAATACTTCTTTTTTTGCCACAGACCCTGTGCATGGATGAGTTTTCATTTTGAGGAGCCCTCAGCCCCCAGTCCTTGCAGAGGCAGCGGCAGGCAAGGCACTGCCGGTGCCGCCTGCGCAAGGCACCCGCTCCCCGTCCTGGCCCTGAAACTATTTCTCTTCATAACATCTTGTAACTTCCACCAGGTGCATCCACCTTCACCCACTCCCTTGAGAAGCTTGAGCCTTTGCCCTGGGTTTACTACACCCAATTTTTTTGGGTGGTAGCACCTGACTCCCAAGCCAGGGTGAATACCAGCCACCTCTTCAGGTCTCTCAGCAATGTGGTGAGTTCAGTCTTGAAGGCAGCTGAGCCTCCTCTGCTGGCTGGCTCTGCTGAAATGGAAAATATTGACTGCATGAGGCTTATGTCAAACATATGAACATTTCCTACTCAACCACACTAGAATTTTTTGATCATTGGTGCTACAGGTTACAAACATACCTTCCATCCTCCTGGAACAGCCACCAGACAATTTGTGAGATGAGAAGGAGGAAGGTAGGAAGTCCTGTTACATAAAAAAAGATAAGGCACGAGGCAGAGCAAATGTGCTTTGGGCTTCATCAGCAGTTTTGCACCCAAAATAGTCCTGAAGGCTCATATCTGGACAACAGTCCTGCATGGTGCCATCAGTCACTCTTCACCCTAAATTCTGGGTAACCCTGAGCTCCTGCGCCGGCTGCTGCTGCCTGCCTCTGTCTCTTGTAGTGTCACATCACGTTCCAGCAAACCGAAGAAACTGCAAGACCTTAGAGATAGGAGCTGTGATCTCTGTGAAAGTGTTTCAGAATTTGGGCCAAATTTTATTTTCCTTCCAGGAAGGAAATGCCTGCCAAGGCACTTGTAACCAGGAGAAGAAGTGTGAGTGACAAAGGACATTAATTTTCTTCTTTTATAGGGTGTATAAAAGGAAAATGACATTAAGTAAAGACAAGGTAGGAAAACGGCTGATTTGGGATGTGTAATAGATGTGCTATATTTTTAATAATCCCACAGGACCTGATTATCTCAGTTTACAACCAGTTTAAGGCAAAATGCAAAAAAAAAAAAAAAAAAGTACGAGGCTGCAGTCATAACCATCACTTTAGAGGAGGATTATTCATATTATATTATAGGAAGGGGTGAATTACTAAAAGCCATCTCCATGTCTGCATTGCTGCAATTGCTCCCAATTACTGTCACTCACTCTTGTAAGGGATTTCTCGCTGCTGTGGTTGCAGGGGCAGCCTCCCTCTGTGGGGACACACCACAGCCCAGCCGGCCACACCAGCTGGGCAGCGCTTCCCATGCACCGCTGTCCCCCAGCTCACTGCTGCTGTCCCGAGGACAGTGGTTTTTGGAGCAGGACTTACCTGGGCCACTGGACAGGCTTTGCACAGGTGGGGATATTCTCTCACTGCCATCACCCACTGTATCCAGCCTCTCCTTCGTTTGCCCTCAGCCTAATTACAGGTCTGGCCTTGCAGAGGGTTGTCCCACACCAGGGGCCCAGCCGAGGGTAGGGAAGCAGCTGCTGCCCCTCAGCCCCAGGAGAGCAGCAGGTGGCACCAAAGCCTCCATTACGTTGCTTGCACTTAATCCTGGCAGGGGTGAATTGTTCAGCCCAAGAAAGCCTCCGTGTTTGTGAGAAGGGACCGGCTCTGGAGCAGCTCCCCGGCTTGGCTGAGCTCCTCTGGTGCCATCCTTTGTCACAGCTTTTTCCTCCCCTCCCCTGCTGTTGGTTTGAGGAACTCCCATTAACCTGGCTGATTTCAAGACCATCAAAAAACTGGCTTGAGACTCATTCAAGCATTCACCTGTTACACCTCTTCCAGCATCCAGAATTGGTGGGAAGGGGGAAAAGAAGCAGTTAAAGACCGACTTTCTTCTGTGATTGTTACAACTTGCATTCCTGAAGACTCAAGCTCACAGTGGTGTGAAGACTTTTATAAAATGCAATACATCACAAGTGGCTCCTGCCACCAAGTCCTTCTGCCCACTGAGCCAAGCCCTGGTGACTATGCCCTGGCGATGGAAGCGGCCCTGGCTGGTGTCCAGCCTTTGCAGCTCTCTCACCATGGCAGAAGATTATCTTGCAGACATGGCCCTGTGCCTGATGTCAGAGTGCCTCATCCCTTCCTTGTCTGCTTGTGATCAGTGGCAACCTCCAGCGTGCCAGTGACATCCTTGTGCTTGCATTACCTTGCAAGGCAAGAAAGTAGGAGTAGCGCACCGTGGAGCTGCAAATAACTACTCTGGAAGCACAACTTTATTTTCTGTTTTCATCTGTATCTGATGCATCATGACTGAAAACAAGACTCATACTTTGGAAAGGAAACAACACTCAGTCTTCACTTAGTTTTTCATCTTCTTCTTTGAAACCCCAGATCCTAATTCCCTGGACACTCTCCTTTAGCTTTTGGAAGATCTGGCATTGATGGGACAGAAGCAGCATGGCTTATGCCTCCCTCACAGACTTAGACATTTATCAAGAGCCTCTTATTAATGACAGTAAATCAGCAAAATCCAAGTGTTTGTCATTATTGGGGGATTATTTTCACTTTCAAATGTGTCTGTCCACATGGTCAGGACTGTTCCTAAGAAACACATGGCACTGGTGCGATTTACCTCAGTGTTCTTGCTGCTGCTGATAGATCTGGCATTAGACTTGCTTTTCTAAACTCAAATGCTGGAGTCTGTTTACTGAGGTTAGTGTAGGGACAGATGACAGGAGGAAGCCGCCTTGTTTGGCCAGGTTTGTTCTGCAGGATACACAGACGAATGCAGCCCACTCCATGCTGCCACCAGACCCGGCCACTCTCTCCTCTGAGAGTGTGCCTCAGAAATGGCTTTTCAGGCACATGGGGTCAAGGGAGACAAGCACAAGGGAAGCTGAAGTCACAGCCCGGCACAGAGCCAACAGCTCGACTCACTGAGGAGACCTGTTTGCCGGTCCTGAGGACCTAAGAGCAGCGCCTTCCTGCTGGTTAAATTGATTCCTTTTATGCATGCACTGAAGGCAGGAGACACTGCCCCCTGCCAGCAAAACCACTGCTCAGACTGGGTGGCCTCATGTTAACCTCATGAACATCAGCTAAAAAAGTACAAAATCCCATTAGATCCAGGCATCGCTCTCTGCCTCTTTGTGCCTGGATACTCCTGGGGACTGAAATCAAACCTCCTGTAAACCCTGGCAGGGAGCTGAGCCTGACCAGCTCCCCGGGCCTGTGTGCAGGATGTGCAATCCCCCTGCCTTCTGGACTGAGCACGAATTCTTACTGGTGCCATTTATGGGGGCACTTTAACTGTGACATGGTTTTTAGCTCTGATTTGCACTGTTGAAGCACCAAGGCTTGGCTCTGGCTCTGGCTCAGGCTCAGGCCTGTCTGTTTGGGATGGCTTGATGCAGGGGGTGGCTGAGGGGCAAGGTGGCATGGGAACATCCCTCTCAAACCCACATGTTCAAGGCAGCAACTAGCAGCATGTGGCTCCTCTTTGGAGAGGAGCTGGGTTAAATGCCTACTGTATGTTTTGCAGTATTTGTCTTTTCATTTTCCAGAGGGTTTGTGAGCTTTATGAGCATCCAGTGAATCTCAGGGTCCTTCTCCTTCCTCCAACCCCTACCTCAAACCACACCTTCTTCCCTCTACTTGTCACCCTGAAAATTCCTTACCATAGACTAAGCTTTTCTCTTCCTCCAACCCCGAACACCTGCAGTGTCTAACACCCTACTCCTCCACTCTTGTTTTCCTCAGGATCCCTTGGTCTCACTTCTGCCTTGTAAGCTCCTAGGCTGCTGTATAAAAAGATGGTAGAGCCAGTCTGGGATGTCCGGAGGTGCTCGGTTTCTAGTGACATCTCATAGGTATTCAGGCTGCCCTCCTCTTTTCTGACAAGCCCCATCTACAGAGTTTTCCTGCACAAAAAACTGCATGTCAGAGGGGAAAGACAAATGACGACAGCAATAATGTGGAAGAACATCCTCTGAACATCTGAGAGGGCTGAATCATGAATCGCTTTTATCAAGGCGTACAAGAGGCACTTAAATATTAGCTGCTGCTTATAAATAATACTGGTATGTTAAATACACACATATTTTCACAGTTTTATAAAGCAAGTGATCTCTGTTTGCTTTCAACTGGAAATCATAAAGAAAAAATCAATGAGCTTATATCAAGCGTGTATTATAGTCCTTGAAGAGTCAACTGACTATAAAAAAATGACTGTTTTCTAACGAAGTTATAATTAATTGGATTGAGTTGGCAAAGTTTAAGTGCCTTGTCATATTTTGATTGCTATGCAGTGCTAGAACTTATTGATTTTATAGAACACCCTGTAGATAAATGTAATGATTAATTTCATTTGGTTTACAAGAACAGAAAACTTTTATGCAGAACTGGATGCGCTATTTTATTTTTTTCATTACTGCCTATACCTGGCAGGAGTGTGGGTCTAGCTATGGAGCTATGTCAGGTGGACTGGCCTTCCCCGGTTCCTTATTTATTCCAAAGAAATTCCATTTTTCTCCCAAACCCAATTTTTTTTTCATTTCAAGGATTTTGGAGAGATTAGTTTTCAGTATTTATTTCCTGGCTGTTCCTGTTTTCTTTCTGAAACAAAGGGGAAAAAAAAGTTTTTAAAGTTTTATTCCATGTTTCCCTGTTTGCAAAGCCATCAGCCACAGGTCCAAAACCCAGGCCCAGCTCATGAACCCACCTCTAGGTCAGTGCTTGCCTCGGGGATGGAGAAGCTGGCTCGAGGCCCCTGGTTCAGAGCTCTGAGTGTCTGGGGGCCCTGTGAACCTCCCTGCTCTCCTTGGCACTCCTGGCTCCATGCGAGTCTGGGGGCTCTCCCACAAAGAGGTGCAGAAGAGCAACGCTGCCAGGGCCTGCCCTCACAGGTTTTCCTGCTCCCTCAAATCCAGCCGTGGTGGGGACAGCCAGGCCAGCTGCTGGGGGTCTTTGGGCTGCCCCCAAATGGGGCAAACAAGCGCTGTGATCCTCTTCACACACACCGCAGTGGGGTTTGGCTCGGGGCGCAGCCCTCGAAGCAATTTTTCCCAAGGCTTTGGGGTTATTTTTATCCCTTGCTGCAGCATTTGATGCCACATGGCTGCCTCTGAATTATTTGGTTTCTTAATTGGCAGCGTTGATGTAAAAGCAAAGTGAGGGGAAAGGAAATACCAGTAACCTCCCTGCGGACACCTTGCCAAGCCTGGGGGCGACAGTTGTGTTCACTGTGAACTGTCTCGGCATGTTTTTGTACCAGCAACACAGGGAATGAAAAGGATTTCAGGCCTTAATTTTGGATCTGTTCTGGTGTTCCCTCCCTTGCCTCTCCAGCTGTATTCTTGCCCCCACTGCTGGCACAGGCGGAAAGTGCATCCCGAGGTGCTGCCAGGCATCTTCCCTGGCTGCACGGGTAGCTTGCAGAGCTGCTGACAGCTGGACTCCAAGCCCACATGGTATCAGCAAAGTACAAGGATTGAAATCAAAGCTTTGACTTTTATGTTTGCCCTCAGAATGGATTAGTATTGAATTCCTGATCTACAAGGTGTTTAATGCATCTCTGGATATCAACTGGCAGAGCAGAAATCTTTTGAGGAGCTTATGTTGACCAGAAGTGAAGACAGGAAAGTCACTTCGTACAGTCTGGATGGTAACTGCTAAAATCATATCCCAGTAAGTACCCATGCACCGCATTCCTCCGAATCAGTGCTTCCTTCTGCTCCAAACACAGATGCTCATTTCTGTGTGATCTTGGGAACTCACATATGCCAGGTGTGTTTGAGTAGCTCCTTAAAATAAAATATCTGGACTGACATAAGAGCAAATAAGAAGTGGCTGAGGATGCTCGAACGAGGCTATCAACAGTAGGGTTTCTAAACCCTACCCCTCTGAGGGGGCAGTTGACAAAATCACTGCTGTGATGTTACATCCTTAACCACACAGCTGGAGGGAAAACATAGTCCACTATTAAGCTAAAATCTACTCTCCCACTGAGAACCTGAGCCACCCACGACTCAGCACAAACCACAGCCTTTATTTACAGCATTGCCCTTTCTCCACTGGTGCTCTGGGTTCCAGGGCTGAGCCTCAGACCAGCCCTTTGGCTCTACTCCCCTCTGGCTGCTCCTTGTCGGGTCACTGCCATGCTGAGTCCCACAGGTAGTTCCTAGGAGTGACTTTTCCCACAGCACTTCGGTCCTGGGAAGCACTGCTGACCGAGCTCAGTGTGGCTCCCATGGGCGTGGAATTTCAGGCGAGGATGGCAAGGGCAACAGCCAGGGCAGGAGGTGTCCTGCTCCTCAGGCTCTGCCTGGCAATAGCTCTGCGCCACTGGGAAAACCATTGCTACCAGACTGCAATTTCCACACTAGCAAAGCAAAGATGAGCAACACCATGAGGAGCACAGCATTGCCCAGTCTCGGGCGGAGGGCAAGACTTTCCTGGGGGCCTGCAGGACACCCACCCTGGGAAAAGGAACCTCATTTAAAGGGTTACTGAAACATGGGGGTGTTTAGTGCTTGCACGGTGCCATCCACAGGCACTAATCACTCCAGGGTGGAAGGTGCAGCTTGTTCCACTGTTGGCACCCCGTCAGCCACAGGCACGCTCCCCACTCACCCCTGCACTGGTGGCTGCCCTGGCACCAGGCCATTTGAAACATCATCCTGAATAACTGGGATGTCAGGAAAATTGTGAAGCTACACTCACCCTGGGGCTCACCACTGCTTGGCTGAGCACTGGCTGTACACTGAGGGCTGCTGGGGGCACAGGAGCAGGGCAGAGCGGGCACAGAAGCTCTTGCCAGTAGCAAGGCAGCCGAGGTGAGGAGTGAGTGCCCTGGCACAGCCACTTGCCCAAGTGCTTCCCCCCTGACCTCACGCTGTCACAAAAGCTGCCTCCAAACATGTCCACCAAGCTGCAGGAGTGACTCCTGTGACTGGCACTCACACAATTACCGTGTTTCGTGATCTAAAAATACGATTAAAATTTTGCTCTTGAGATATAAGATAAAAATGTCAGTTTTAAGGGCTTTCTCACAATAGGATACCGTTCCTGGTGAGCTGTAACTCAGCCACTGCTCCAGGGGGGACCAGAGTGGCGGCGCCTGCCTGAGGCACTCAGGTGAACTGGCAGGGGAAGCAGGAACTCAGCTCTGCCAATGGCAGTGGCTTTGGCAGCAGCGTTGCATGTAAACCAACCACAGAGATTTATAAATCACTGCTCTTTACAGGCAAATTACTTCTCCTTAGATCAGGGGAAACAAAGTACTCAAGAGGGGAAAAAAACCTAACTTTTGGAAAGTTATCGTGGTTTCATCCCAGAACATCTGCCAGCCCTGGTGTTAGTGCAAAGTAACAAATACATGGCATGAATCTGGGAGTATAAAAGATGTGTCATTACAAGAAGGAGTAGGAGGAAAATAAAGCAAGTTGACAGCTCACATCCTGTGCCATAATCCTAGAAATTGTTAATATTTACAAAATTAACAACTAATATAACCGATGACAATCTCACTCCTCCTGGTTGTCATGAGGATATTAACAGTTACCACCCGCTCCAAACTGGAAATATTACCCGTCTCTGGAGCTCCTGCTGCTCAGCAAGCGTGGGGACAGCACAGACTCGCCTTCCCAGCTTTCATACCAGCACCAAGCCATGAGCCAGTGTGGAACACCGAAGTGCTGGTGGGACTGGAAGCGCCTCCTGACCTCACTCAGCTCCCTGGGAGCAGAGGGCCTTGGCAGAACAGGAGGAAGGTTTCTCTCTCTCCCCAGATCCTCCAGGATCCGGCCCCACGTGCTGCAGCATGGTGGGGAGAGCCCAGAGGAGGAGGATGGGGAGCACAGACAGTGCTGGGGGGAGAAGAGGCAAGGGCCAGGCTGGCTCAGATTGTAGCTCCAAACAAGCTGCTGTTTCAGGAGAAATGCCCATGCTGCTGGTGTGATTTGCCAGCTGTAAGGCTGGAAGCTAATTGATGAACAGATGCTACAGTGTCATTTCCTTAACAGGAAAGACCTGACTAAAACCAAAATAAAGATGCTTGAATACCAGTGACTCCATCAGAAACATATTCCCAGACTAACAATCTTAGAAAGGTAAAACTTCAGAATCACAGTGCTGTTCCTCACATATTTTTTACATAGGAAAGAGAGTAACAACAGTGTCCATGTTCCCAGAGCAGAGATTTGTTTGTTTGTTTTTAACTGTTACCTGTCCATCAGGACTGCAGGAGGCAATAAAGGGTTAACAGACACTGTAAGTACAGGGAAAGTGTGGATGGTGCCTGCACATGCAGGTTTTCTGGCTCCATTTTGCCTATCTTAACAAGGAGCATTAATTTCCCAGGCCACTCTTTGCACAGGCACATCCTATCCATCTTATGGTAATGTAAAAAAGTTTCCTCTGTCAGAGTGCATTGTATGCAAAAAAAAAAAATCACCATATTCCTTCCAGTTCACCATATGCAAAATCAAAACCGAAAATTACCAGCAAAATTGCTTTCAAAGAGCTCCCACGTACTGGAAAGTTATAAAAAACAAATATCCTCTTCACAGGAATAATTTTCTCCCCTTGAAGTGGCAAGCTGTTGGCTGTATGAGAGGGTGGCCCAAAGAGGTAACTGAACGAGTGACCATGAAAGAATGGATGGCAAAAATGTTCTTTTCAAGGCACTCTGAGATCAGGGATCTCATTGCCAACTAGGCCAGTGAAACAATACTGACCAGCAGAGCAAAGAGCTGCCTTTCCAGAGCTTGGTGCTGCCACTGGCACAACACAAATGCTCACCTAGGGGTAGCACCCAAGGGCTCACTGGAAGGGGCCTCGCTTTGATGGAACCTCTGGAGAAGTGACTGTGGGGACCATCAGAGGGACCATCATGAGCTGCAATACTCATTAACTGGTTCACCACAGTAGAAAACAGCAGCTCCTTTCCTTGAAGTTCACTGGCGAAATAATTGTGACCAGGTAAAATAAAATACTGTTTTTAAATATTAAAAAGGCAATGACTTTAGAGAACAGATACATAAAATCATCACATTCACATTAAAATCGTTGTGTAGTTTGCTCTAAGAAGCAGGTACCATTTTAAAAACTCTAAAACCTTAGCATGTTACATCCCAGAAAGTTTGCTTTTCTTCCCCTTGTCTTTTATTCTGTCCTGAGTCTCTGAAGAGCTACTCCTTACCCATTTTGTTTTCTGTTTGTAAAGCTTTATGCATTTCAGTTTTTCATCATCTTCTCAGAACATTATCTTATTTTTTCATCTTTCTTTTCAAGAAACTTCTTTTTTTCCCCTATCTGCCACCATCTTCAGTATAATACTTCTCCCTTTAGGATTTCTTTTATCCTTCACATCTTTATGCCTTTCACTTACTCTTCCCCAGACCCTTCATTCCTGCTTTTGCTTGTCAAAATCGTGTTCCTTCCTCCTTCATGAGGGAAGAAGTGGGAAGGTTGGGTGGATTTTTTTGCTGTGAACACCCAGGAATGCTCCAATCAATACTTCGAAACCCTGCAGAGGAGAAACTGCATGAGTCTTTCAACACTTACAAAATTTGCTGCTGCAGTTAATGGAAGTCTGACTAATGCTTGAAAATCATAAGCTTATTTTAAAGCAGTGCTGTAGC
The DNA here is from genome assembly GCA_036023395.1 of Myiotriccus ornatus. NCBI lineage: Eukaryota > Metazoa > Chordata > Aves > Passeriformes > Tyrannidae > Myiotriccus > Myiotriccus ornatus. The sequence goes on along the minus strand of JAYRBT010000082.1, from coordinate 20,051,447 downwards.
TTCCCACCAATAACATCATCAGGCCTTCCCCAACAAGGTTTTAATTTTACATTAGAGACTCTACTCCATGTTTTGAAACTCTTGTAGCAACTTCTTTTTTTTCCAAACCCCAGGACACAGCAGGTGACCGATGCGGTCTCAGATACCACCTGAGCCTTTAGCTCTGGTTGGATTTCTGTTTCAGTCAAAGGAAAGCCATAATGCTGCCCTGCTCACAGAAAACCCCGTCCAGGCATACCCAGGGAGATTCCAGAAGAGCGGTGAATCCAGTCCAGCTGGAAGTGAGTGTACATAAAACGTCCACAAGCCTCAAAAAAGCTGTCTAGCCACGGCTGCAGGATCTGTCAGGAGAGCAGTGGCTCCACCCTGAGGACAGTGCCACCCTCAAGGGAAGGCTGGGGTAGTGTTCAGTGCCAGGGAAGGGTCTAGAGCCTCTTTACCCCATCCTCATGGACGTGCCCTTGCTATTTATTTTGTTTCAAAAAAAATCTGTAATAGTAGTTTGGGGATCTTCTGACATTTCACTGACATTTCTTCAGGATTTCTTGTAGCATGATTATTGTTGTCATTAGTTCCCGTCGCGTGTTAATGCCTACACCACATTTAATTGTGAGCATTCCAGATGGGGGCCAGTTCTTGCTGTGAATTCTTAGCGTGCAACCAACCTACCACCTTCATGGGCCTGTTTCAGTTGGACCTGTTCCCTAGACAAATCACTTAAGAGGTCTGGAAAATCCTCTGCAGAGCTTGCAACAGATAAAATTGACTGTTCCTGACAAGTCTACCATTTTTACTGTTCTCCATCTGCCTACCAAGACTGCCTCATTCTTCTGAAGTACTTACTGAAGACCACTTAAAATGTGTCTAAAGTCTGATGCCAACTTCCTAGCCCCGCTTGCCAATTCAAAAAATCTGTTGCAAAATATATGTCAATACATTTATTCCTAGACTAAGGCAACCATGTTACTTAAATGCTGGGGTAATCCTAAATACGCTGGAGAGGATGGTGCTGATAACAGAGTCTTCAGACATAAAATGGCTTTTGCAGAAGGTATCACTTCTAGCATGAGATATTTAAAACCTTTTCTTCTCCCACTGAACACCACAGGCCTGTCTCGGCAGTCTGGGCACGCTTCCCAGCTTGCTGTCCGGATAGCAGCCGACTCGCAATGGGTTGCTTGGGTATGAAATTCATGGAACTGGAAATCAAGGGCAGGAATGTCCCAACATGAGCAATCTAGGTATGAATATCTGTTCTTGCTCCTTGAGTTCCCTCGTTAGCTTTTGTTCTCCTCAGACTAAAATTGTTCGGAAATCACTGTCTGTAGATTTTAGGTTTTCCTTCCCCACTGGTAAGACCTGAAGCTATTCGAGCTGTTGAACAATTTGCAGCTTCTGAGCTTGGTTGCAGTGCCAGCTTTGTATAGATAAATATAGAACCTGTGGCATTTTCAAAAGTCATTTGGAATAGCTCTTCAATACAAGCACTTTCAGCAGAGATTAAACACATTATTTGGGTTTTCTGCCTAAAGAAAAAAAGATCACTTAAAAAATTGGCAGAATTACCAGTTTCTTCAATGACAAAGTTCTCTTCCCTAAACTGGGGCTGGCAATTGGCAGCCCTTTACAGAGACAGGTTTTTTTTTTTCCTGTCTCCCCTTCCCTACTCTTTGATTTCAAAATAACCCTTAAGGCAAAAAGAGCAGGACATAGCAACATGAAAAAAAAAAAACCAACAGAATGCTTTGCATTTTTACTAACTTGTATCAGATAAAATGCTACCACACTCCTACAGAAGAAATCAACACCTTACAGGAAACCGGACACATTATGTTCCTCAAGGAATTTTCTATTTCAGAAGTCCTACTGAAAAAACAAAACAACAATACAAATTAAAAACTTTATTAAAATCAATTGGAATATCATATGAAATTTAATATCATACAATATAGGTGCAAATCTCCTGACATTAACAGCATGTGACACATGTGAAGAGAGGACATTATTATACATATAAATAGAAAAGCTAAAATATGTTTGACAGTGATGTATTAAATGGCTACATAAATGTGACCATAATTAGGAGAATACGTAAATTTGTATCCCTCTAGCAGTACCTTCTAAAGCAGTATACATAGTAAATTGCATTTAATTCTAGTCTCTGCTTTCTTATAAGTAAGAGGAGATGCAAGGGAATATTATAAGAACATGCAAAAACAATGTAAAAGATATAAAAACAGAGGCAGAAGACAGGCACTTATTTGTTCTTGGCTGCCAGAGGCTTACGGCTGATCTTCTTTGACTTGTCATTGTTCTTCTTTGGAGGTTCAGGATTTGCCTGCATGTGTCTGCCATAAAGACTGTAAGGAAACGAGACAAAAAAAATTGTGATACGGGCTTTTACTCTGCAGCATGTTAAACAATGCATCTAGCTACTAGAAATAAAAAAAGGAAGATCTTTATTTTCTCTCAACATACTGAATTTTCTATTAGATCTCACTGCAGTCATTAATGTTTGGTTTTTCGTGACTTTTCAGGGTAGTAACACCAGGAAGAGCAGGCTTTTGGAGCAGTGAAGGAGCAATCAGTTTTGCCTTCAGAAACTAGCAACCTTTATTCTGCAGTTATGGGATTAAGGCTTGGAAGGCTGCAAGGATGTGTATTCAAGTAGACAATGATAAAAATTGGGTTGAACTGGAGAGATAGAGTGCCCGCTTAGAGCAGAGTGAGCATTATCCCTAACCAGAAAACCCAAGGGCTTGATAATGTGACAGAGAGCAATGGTGTCACAGCAGCCTTTGCTGCTCACACATGATTGATAGCACTGGGACAGCTACCAACACATCAATGCCACATTAGTAAGTACCACTGATTAAATGTTGACAAAGTATCCTACAATTAAGACACTGGCATTCACTGTGAAGCTAAATAGACTACATGGCTGAGAGGATCTTGCTAAATATCACATAGTAATTGATAGATAATTTATGAGTAATCCCGATTAAACTAAATTAAAAACCTACCCAAAATAAACACAGGTCAGATTTAACTTCCCTTACTGATATAATGTGCTTTTCAAAGACGTACTTTGCGGGTTTTGGTCGGGGTAATTTTCTTTATAGTAGCTGGTGTGGGGCTGTGGTTTGGATTTGCAGTGAAAAGTTTGATAATAGAGAGGTTTTTGTTTTTGTTAAGCAGTGCATGCACAGAGCCAAGGCCTTTTCTGCTCCTCACCCCACCCCACCAGCAAGTGCGCTGGGGGTGCACAAGTTGCTGGGAGGAGACAACGTTGGGACAGTTGACCCCAGCTGACGCGAGAGATATTCCACAACACACGGGGTCATGTTCATCATATAAAGCTGGGGGAAGAAGGAAGGGGGGACGTTTGGAGTGATGGTGTTTGTCTGCCCAAGTCACCATTATTCGTGACCTTGGAAGTCTTTTCCAACCTTCACGATTCTGTGACTTTATTCTATTCTTTACTACTCTAATTCTATGGCAGGACGTTAAAAGCTACAACACCCTCTGAGCTTTATTTTGCTGTATCTGGAAGATACTTCAACCCTGGGGTTCCAGGACCATGGAGTGGCCTTAGAGCTTCTTGTAGGGTGGGGTGGAGAGGCAGTGCTAGCTTCCACCTTGTCAGCAGCTGAAGATTTACATCATGCTGCTAAGTAGGCTGCTGTCAAGGTGTACTGTAGCTAAAACAGCCTCGCTCAAGGAAAATACAACTGTAAACTACGACATTACTTCACCTTACTGAAATTTTATATGTGTCATCACCTACTGTCAACAAGGGATCAGGTGCCATTTCCTGATGAATGCAGAGAGCCCTGACCCTCTGTGGTAACTACATGCTTTGTATTAGCTACAACAGTCGTATTTTTCTTCTATTTCGTAAGAGATAGAGCCCCAAGAGCACAAGACTGTATTTTATCCAAGTACACAGTATGCATACTAATCAAATATCCATCCGAAATAACGGTCCTGTTTTGTAAGGCATTAACTGAGTTGAGGGAGGGAGAATACGGTAGGAGATTGTTCGGTATTAGAAAATACTATCACTGTAGAAGAGCACAGAGGTGACATTCAAGGAGGTTGTCCCATCAGAATCTGATCCAGGATAGAAAACGTCAAGGAACAAGCAGTATCTTGTTCTCAACGATATGCAGCGCAGCATTTGAACCACTGTCAGCAATAATTTTGTAACTCCAAGAAGTTAGCAACAGAGAAGTGGAAATGTATACCCAAATCTGTGAACACCAATAGTTAGCTAAATACTAAATTAACATTCAAACTGGTTTTTGGCTCTTTTTCATAGAATAAGAAAGTCCCCATTTGGGATTTTAAGCACTGAATTAACAGAGAATCCACTGATCCACCATATCTGAGCACAAAAACCCTTCACAGATGGGAACAGAAGTCCCCTGTCACTGTCCTGTCTTCCACATCCTGCTGCCTCACAGCTCCTTTGCCCTGTTAGTGCCAATCCAGAGAGGACTAAAACAGCTTTAGTGGTTCTCAGCTACTACATAACCTCTTTTTGCTCAGGTTGCTTTAGGCTCCCCTTTTTTTAGTTTGGAAACTTCACATGAGTTTCCCTCTCAGGTGACCCGTTTGGCATTCGTTACGCCTCTCATTTCTTCCTTTCTCAGTGCAAATGTTCAAGTTTGTGGACTGGCAGAGCTTTGGTAATGAACTTTTCCTGAAGCAAAAGGTGTGGTGGAGATTCAACTGACTACACAGATGCTTTCCAAGTGGAGAAACTGAATATTGACAATTTTGAATGAACTTCAGAGTTCTGTTGAAGTCTACCTGGGAAATGCCTTTTGACTGTGAAATGAGGTCCAGCAGCCACTGCATGCGTTAAGCAGTAAGAATCCAAATTTACCTGTAGGGATTTTTGGTATTTCTTTGATATTTGCTCCTTACAATATTCAGTGCTATTGGTGCTCTAGTGATTCCCTCTGCCCCATGCAAATACTCCATTAGTAGTAACAGATGTACAAGAGCTGAAAGCATCTACAGCAAATTTCACATTCCTTTTATTTATTCTCATGTCCAACCACTTCTATCATCATGTGCACCAAAGTTTCATCCACGAAAATAATTACTCGGTTTGAAATAAGCAAATCAAACACATCTACTTAGGTTTTCCTGGCAAAATGTCAAGGAAGTTTCAGCGCACATTGCTATCTCAACTGAAGATGAGTGCTTTACAGTCTATCACAGGAGTCTGCTACGCAAAGAGCAAGGATCAGATGTATTTAGATTATACAAGCCTTCACACACAGGGTCTCTCTCTTGTGTTTGCATACATCAAATATGAGGAGACATATGGAGTCACAACAACATTTAAATACAATAATGACTGTGATAATGCCTCTGGGACAGAATTTGCCTTCTGTTAACACTAGGGAAAAGAGAATTCAAAATTACCAATGAACTTCTGGTATAATAACAGAAACCACTTTCACAGCTCCTAAGGGGGAAAAAAAACTCAGGGGAAAAAAAACTCAGGAAAAACAAGCAAAAGAAAAAAACTAATGGAGATTACCTGCACAGAGAAGTAATTATCTGGATTCCACAAGAACCTATAACCCTTTGGTTGTAGTAGACATGAAGTCTGCACACCAGCCTTAAATGATTTCAATACCTACTGGAAGGATGCAGCCACAGAAGTAGCCATAGCCAAGCTGTACAAACTGTGTACATGCTCCTGTCCTGCATCCATGCAAAGTCAGCTGTGTTAGGCAGAGACACTTGCACCTCGTCCTTGGCAGCAGAGGTCAGCTTAAGACATGCACACAGACAGCTGTGCTGCTCAGCTGATGGATGGTAACATGCTGGGAGATGGCATCTTGACAGCACTGTTTGCATGGCTAGACCCTTAGCCACTTGTCTCCATAAAGAAACCAAGGAATATTGAGGCAGATTCCTCAATATGTGGCTACAGTTTCAAGGCAGATTTGTGAGATAAGTGCTGATAACACATGGGAGCACCTTCCCACTTGATATTTTGAAACATCACCTGTTTATGGAGTTGGTACTGCTCTGAGAAGGACACTACACACAGCTCATAGGCCAAAACCTCAGCTGCAGAATAAAATCTGGAGTGCAAATAAATATTTGAGATGTTTGCAGTTTGCAGCAACAGTCAGAAGCTAGCTATTATAACCACAGCTCACACACTGCAGAACCTTTGTAGACTTAGCAGCTACAGTACTGCATGCAGCCTTCTCATTATGTTAAAGGGGAGATTACATGCAAGGCTGAAAGCTCTCAGATAGAGACTTAAAATTGCTTTCCTTCCTTTTATATATTTTTCAAAGCAAATATATCTCATGAACATAAATGTTTCTTTGTATGCAGATATAAACATAAACAAAATCTCCCTGCATTCTCCACCTGCCCCACTGGAAGTAACAAATGAGAGCGCTATGGCTGCTGCCGCAGCAAAACTAACAATATCAAGTGAGAAAGATGGTCATTAAACTTCATCATTCTGTCTACTTTAATGATGTTTTTACTTAATAAAAATTCCCTAAGTAGTTGCAAGGATATTAGGCAAGGTCTCTGGTTATGTATCAGGGGCCTAAGCTGTCACTGGCAAGCATGCAGTTCAGGAGGAGCATTCCCAAGAGGAAAGAGTGAATACAGCTTTCTTGTAATAAATTTCGAGAGAATCAATAACCACAGCCTGCCACATTACTTAAGTATTTAGGAAAGTAGGTGATCCTTCTAAATTAAACTACAAATTGCAAAATACTGCAATTTACAGCATAAGATCAGGCATGGAGCCTTGTAACTTGAACGCACACAGTCTTGCTACCAAAAATCTCAGAATTTAAATACTGAACCAAAGTTAAAATTCATGAAGTTCAAAAGAGTCAGTTTCAAAAACCACCTTCAGCACAACTGTCTCCAACTTTTCTCTCTCATACAACAAAATGCTCACTAGCCGAGGGCTACGTGCTCCCAGAGACGAAGAGTAAACTTGTGTAAACTAGGGAACTCCTGCAAAGTGTTTGCTGCGCACATTGATTTTCTTCAGTTTAAAAATTCTGAAAGAGGATTTCGAGATTGGGCCATACGAAATACACTGCTCTCACTTTATGTCCGTAACAGACCTACAGGGTTGAGTATGCAGTATGAAAAGGACTGTATAGCTAAATACAATGCTGGAGAGATGTTACCTCCAGCTATGTACTGTAATCTGGGAAACAAAGGTGAAACATTCCAGCTTGCTTTTTCAAAAGCTGGAGTTCAGGATCAGGCAGGTATTTAGTGCTCAGATGAAGCTTCAAATGTGGGTATTTACAGTGACCTCAACAGGATGGTCTCAAGTCTCAGATGCTGAAGCAGGAGACAGGAAAGGCTAAATCAGTGGTAATATCAATAGAAACCAAAGGCTGAAAGAAGTGCTTGCATGACTGGTACATGGTGGCCACTCTGCACTAGTTACAATTCAGATGCACTTACAGAGAGGTGCTTTCACCCTAGTGGTTTTTGCATAGTTAACTGCTGCTCTGGTATCCCCTCTAAGTGACTGGGACTGGCCTTTTCTCCTGTGAGAGCTTCTAACATGTCACCTTCCCAAACCACATATTCTCCCAGGAAAGGGACAGATACTGGGGTTTAATTTGTCGGGAATGTACTACTGAGAGAAAACAGTGGAGGTTTTAAAATTACTTTGCAAGTGTCATATTATTTTGGTAGCTTACCAATAATGTTTTATTCTGTATGACATAAGTCAGATGATTTCAATGAAGAGGACCACTGCACGGCTAAATGAAACCAGTATCTGTTTTCCTTAGACTTGGATGGCAAGCTGCAGTTTTAGGATTCTTAATAAGGAAGAACAGACAAGAGTGACTCATTTTATTCAGCTAATTTTTTGCCCCTTGTTTGCAAGTGCTCTGAGAGCAGATGGCAGCAGTGTCAGCAATATTCATCATTTGAACAAGCTCTCCCAAGTTTCTTCAAAAAACTGCATCTTTGGCCTGTCATCAGTCTCTGTACCAGCTCTCTCCTTGTGCTCCACAACAGAAGCAGCACTGGTTGGACGAAGGGGGCAGGTGCTGGCAGTGCCACGTGCTACACTGCAAGGGCCTCTGGGCTACTAAATCTGCAGCTCTTAATGTGGTGTGAAACAGCTCCACCACTTTTAGGTTGGTAACAGTTTGCCTTCACCTATGGCCCACTGACTCTGGTACACCTAATGCTTCAGATTGCCCCAAGCTCCACATGCCACAGAACCCAGCCCTGAAACACTCCAAAGTGTAATAACCTATGTTATTTTTCCACTCCTTCCACCTGCGCCAATAATCTTCACAACCCAGAGTTCCTGCAGACTTTGCCTGTCATCGCTCTCCCCAGTCCCCACTACATCCTGAATTTCAGCTTTCAAAAAGCCTTTCTGCATCACCAAAAATCCCTAATCCCCTCAAGTGCTTTCTGGGTGCCCACAGGCACTCAGCAGAGGAACTGATCACCTCTTCCCATCTTGGCTTAGCTCTTTTTTGTAACTAGTTTCATCTTTCAGAGCCCAAATTAAACAAGAAGGAAAGGATTCAGTAGAGGTGGAGAACTTGGTATCTAAGCTCCTGTCTCCCAGTCAATGGAGATCTCGCTAACGGAGCCATTGGAGTACAGAGCTTTTTGGGTGATCAAGTACAAGTGTCTGCTGTGAGATGCTTAGCTGCATTACTTTGTTAAAGATTTTCACCAACTACAGTGGACAGTGGGTAACTAGCTGACATGCAGACATTCACGCTGAGCTATTTTAAAATGCTAGCTGAAGCCCACCCAAAGCAACTACTCCCTCCCTGTTCCCACTTTGCACGCTCTCACAAGCTGTTAGCCACCTTACGTTATAGACTCTGCTGAGTCACACAGTCCAAAGTTGACTTACTGTGAATTTCTGCCTCAAAACACTCAAAATCTCAATAAGCAAAAAAAGGTTTCTGCCAAAACTTTTCCGGAGCTCACTGTCTCACTGACTGCACACCCTCCAAAATAAGCCTACCCATTCCATGGGTCTCCTGCTGGCAACTTCATCATTCAGTTTCCCACAGGGCTCCCTTCTGCTGGATCCCCCCACTATCTCCTTTACATTTGTTGCTCTGTATACCTGAAGAAAAGAAAGACTCTGCCATGTATCTCACCCTCTATACCTACAGGTTACTGTCAGAGACAGACCCTGACCAGAGGAACCTCCGGCCTCAGCTCAGGAGCTCCCTGTCATCAGTCCAGACCCAAAACAGTAGTTTTAAAAAGAGAGTACAGTCCAGTTGGATGTATAAGGAGACACCTCAGGGGAGATGTGTCTGTGGGAGGTGATTTGAGCTGAGGTAACCATTATTTACAAACACTTGCTCTCCTATAGGGCTGCCAATTGCTGGATAATTTTAATTCTGTCAGACCCATCTGCTCTGAAAATGGTTAATTTAATCCCTACTTCTTTGAACTCACCATCTTGCATGTTAAGGAGAACTAATTTTTTTTCCATACAAGAATTCCAAGTAGGTGTTAGGTATTTCTTTAATTAATATGCAGTAATAAAAGAAAGCCTTCTCCTTATATTCTCTGAGGCTAGCAGCCTTTTGAAGCAAGTACTTTAAATGTGAGGCTTGTTAGGGAAGCACAGCTGGAAGCTCATAGAAGCCTAGCAAAAAAAAAAGATTTTTTAAATAGAAAATATACAGGCCAAAATTTACAAAGCTGGCTAATGACTTTGCATATACAACCTGAGAAACCTTAAAAGATCTGGGGCTTTTGACAGAGGGTTTTGAAAGCACATGGAACACGAGTATCTGGTTTCTGAAAGCCAGGCCTATCTAACACCCAGGGAGCCCAGCACTGAAAATCTCAGCCATGCTACAAAGCCAGAGACACACAAGGGGGCCCTCTGTGGAACTGCCACAAAGACGGAAAGAGGGCATGATTATGTTTATTTTTTTCAAAACAGAGACAAACAGGAATTAAGATCTCATCTAGATAACCTATTCTGCTGATAAAAAAACTTCAGCTAGCCCAGTAAAAGGAAACAGCAGCCTGAGAGGACCAGAGACAGAACAATTCGTTTCTGCATGCGTATAGTCTTATGAGAGTGTCTCAATTATCAAGAATTTCTCACCTGGGACTCGCATCTGCAGGAACATCCGTGAGGGTTGATCTCCCTTCTTATGCTCCATTTCAAATACACTGATCACTTGTTCAGTCTACACATGCAAACCAGTCCCTGAATCCAGCCCCGGCACGGAAGGACTGCACAGGTCAGAACCTGAAGTCCTTAAGGGTGAGAATTCCCACAGATTGCAGAGGAATATTTCTCCCCATGTTTTCACCAGTCAAATGGTGCTTTCCCTCTTATATATGACCAGAAGAAACAATGTAGTGCTGCACAGGCATCAGCTGTTTACCTTGAGGGCTGAGGCAACCACTCGAAAAAATGACATCCTCCACCTAATTCATCAAAAGCAATTAGGAGTCACAGAATCTGCATGAGCAGGCTCAGCTTCTTTCGCAGATGCCAGCACAGGTAGCTGCAGAGAAAAATGCACCACCAAGAAGGAAAAAGACTACTCAAGTGAGAAAGAAGTGTGTTGTATTCACTGAAGTCCTCTGTATCATCACAGCACTTGAATTTATGTATTTGTAATTCATGAGAATGCAGTAGATAAATCAACAGTTGCTCCATTTCTCCAAATCATGTTGTTGGGACCACATTCAAGGCCATCTAGCTGATCTCATACTAACCCCGGACAGGGAGCAAACATGGTGCAGAAAACATACTGGCTTGAAGCACAGGCACCCTCCTGAAGCCAGCTGAACAGAGTCTTTTTCGTTCTTATGTTATTTTAATGCTGTTGTCCACACGGAGTCCTTTGGGCTTCAGTAGAACACTGCTCATTTTCCTTTCTGAATGCTACACTGAGGGGTTTGCTGCTCAGATAAATCCCCTTACATAATCTTTATTATTGATTTACTACGTGCATTTTGCTGTGCACCTAATTAACATTTAAAAAAAGGAAAACAGAGGGTAAAAATAGCTAAGTGCAAGCCAAGGAACTTTCTTTAAGTTACTGTGTGTCTGGCAGGTATGTATTTCTTTTCCGGTAACTAGACAAAGTGTACCAATAAAACGTATAGAAGGGACTCTGGGGAAATACTGATACAGAGAAACTCTTCTTTCCTCCTTTTTTTTTTTTTTTTTTTAAAGCAAAATTGAAGTGTCTGAGTTAATCTAAGCCTGCTCTGCTGCACACTGAGGATGCCCGATTTCACTGGCAGTAGCATGAAGAACACCCAGGGGACAGCAATTCCCCCCATGCAGGATTTATACAAGTGCCCTGCTCTGCTGCGGTGGCTCACATCTCTCCCACAGCGTCTGCTTCTGCCATCCCAAGTGGCTTCAGAGCCAGGTCTCCAATGGTTCCTTAAAACAGACACAAAGACTGAACAGTGATGAGGGACATACTGACACGGTGCGGAGTTCAACCAAAGTAACCACCCTAAATTGCCACTTCTGAGACTTTTGAAGAGGATGGACTAAATCTTGGTCCCGTCACACAACCCAATTGCATGACCCAAAACAAGAAGGCTGTGTGAGGTCTGGGGACCACTGTGTAAGGGGACATAGGATTTACTGGGGGATGCTTAGAGGGAGACTTGGGATTGAACAAGAATGTTTAAGGATTATACAGGACTTACAAGTTCTTATGGAGACAGACCAAGAGAGTGGAAGTGAGAGACCACAGAAGGATGGCAGAGAATAAGTGCAGGGAAAAGAGAGGATTGGGAGGAAATAAAGAAGGTCAATAGCGTGTAAGCAGGAGGACAGCACACTTGTTTGGCTGAGTTCTGTGCCAAATCACCTTCATTTTGTCCTGCCTGAACTCCTGTTTCCTGTGTGAGTGTGCCCTCTGTTCTGACAGCATGCATGCAGGACCCATCAGCAAAGTTCAAGTTAGACTAGCTTGTCACAAGGATGGACTGAATCCTCGATACTGGAGAGACCAAGGGACCTTAGGATCAACTTCCAAAAAGGTTATGGGGCTGCAGTCTGGTAAGACTGGATCTGGGGGCCTGATACGGAAACATCAAGATTTGGGAGCCAGGTATCATCTCATTTTACAGCCAGGTTTCAACAAAATATCACATCCTTATATTTGGCAAAGAATTACTGGGTTTTAAGCAAATCTTTGGTGTTTTTCCATGGCTTTTACTGTGCCAACAAAGCTGTTCCAGAATCTTTTCAGGAGGGACCTATGTTATGTGGCAGCCAATAATCTTTATGGCAACACTGCAATGAAAATGCCTCTTACTGTAATGAGCAGAGATCATAAGTTAAGCCCCCAGCTACCTTTCCATTATTTTTCATTAGAGTTTTTCTGGCTTTGTTATGCTTCAAGAGTACTCAGGGAATTACCCCAAATTAGGCTCACTAGTCAGCTTTTCATTACTCAGACCACACTGAAACTGAGCAATCAGCAAACTGAACCAGCTCCTGAGGTAACACAAGACACTAACATTTGTTTCAATGTTTACCATTTCTTTTTTAGTTTGTCCTCTTTCTTAAAGCTCTGTTCTGTAAAATAAACTTGCCTACAGTTGGAAGCGGTTCTAAAACAACAGGAAAATCACATAATATTCTTTCATGCCATTAACACCTTGAGCAAAGGGTTGGGCTCCCCTTCATCTACCAGAAACAAACTGTGATATACTTATGTTTTCTCAACAGCAGTTTTTTTCCTAGATTTGTGTTCCATAGTGCTAGATGAGGTACGTGAAATAAGAAATCTCACTTACTATGTGAATCGTTATGCCCTGGAGAATATCTAATCCATTCAAGATTTTTACACTGGCTTCCTTCCCTCTTGCAAGCAAGAAGCTGACCATCCTGCTGGAAAACAGCAGTAACACTGACATCAGACAGTTCTGATGTCATCCAGTCCGCATGACTTCCCAAGTTGCTTTCAGTGTCCTTCAAGGCCCACAGTGTGAAGAAGATAGAGTCTTTTGAAAGGCTTTCTTCTCCCCCAATGTCTGTCAAGATGAAATGGCAATATAGTGTCAGCCTGATTTTGATTTCACCAAAATCAATAAAAGTTTTGCTTCTGATTTCAGTGGGTTCACTGTTTGGCCTTTAATGTCAATTTACCCATGCAAGCAAAAAGGCAAGGTGCACTTGCAGTGCGGTACACAACGTCCAAACTATACGACATATGGACAACATCTAGGCTGGGTATGAACAGTGGAGTGAAAATTACGCTTTCTCATCAAGGGCCAATGAGTCACTCTGTGACTTCTTAATGCATGCACTAACCAAAGTAGTTTCTCTTGCAAGGAAGGTGGGATTACGCATACCGATCTGGTTTTGCTAAACATCCTTTTGCTGTAGGTAGGCAGCACTTATCCTAAATTGTTGGTGCTTACAAATGTTCATGAGTTAGAGGAACAAATACAGAACTTTTACTGAAAAGGACAAGAACTAGTTTACTCATCAGATATTTGCAAAGGCACCCACGGGGTCTTCAAGAGTGATGTAAAATGAACCCGTGATTCCACCTGTGTCTGGACAAGAGTTAAAAAGACATGGAGCTGAAACCACTCGTGCTGAATCAGTCTAAGTGCCACAGCAGCAATGAAGGCAGAAAGAAGGCAACAACAGGGAGCCAAACCCAAGGCTGCAGTTCTTGAGAACAAACTGCAGACCAACCTACTCTGCATCTTCTTAGAAACATGTTGGAAAACACATTGTAGGGAGGGCAAACAAGGTCCTTGGTGTTTTCTTTCTGGTTCCTCAAAACACAGGCTACTAACACGTTTGTCAAATCCCACAATGTGCACACCAGGTAGAAAACAGGCAATTCCTTACTTGTTTTACTTGAAAGATAGATATTAGATTGCATATTAGGAAAAATTTAACTGAAAGGGTGGTCCAGCATTGGAACAGGCTGCCTAGAGAAATGGTGGAATCACCATCCCTGAAGTATTCAAAATATGTGCAAGTGTGGTGCTTAGAGGCATGGTTTAGTGGTGGACTTGGCAGTGCTGTGCTAATGGTCGAACTCAATGATCTTAAACATCTTTTCCAACCTTTGTGATTCTACGATTCTAAATCATCCCAGTAGTCCCGAAGCTTGTGGTATAGAGTGGGTTTATGAGAAATGCAGCAGTGAGAAAAGCAAAGTGGCAAAAGGTTTGCCAACAGCTCTCTGTCACCAAGAAAGCACTTCATTAGCCTGTCAATTGCAGTGTCTAGGAGACATTTATTGACAACTCACTGCCAATTGATCCAACATCTATATAAAGCTCTTCTTATGCAACAAGCTTGCTGACTCAGACAGTGATGAGATCTATAGAGAACTAATAGCTATACTAAGCCTCTAAGTGCTCTAATTTCTAAACAAAATGAAATCAGAAGTGGTAAAAGCCCACCAACATCTCAGCAGCTGCACCATCCATATTCACTGCTTACAGCACGTTTTAGAATGAGATTCATTTTGATACAGTTTGTAGTGGGGTATGAATGCATGGTGAGCAAAAGCCCTTACACAAACAACGTTTTCCACTTCTATGGCCATACATGCTTGTGGGATTACTTCTGAAATACAGGGACTCTGCGTTTTTTGTTCCCTCAATTTAGCATGGAAGCACCCAGAGGTGTTCAGTGCTATATGCCAAGAATTGCTCTGTGTGGTCAGGCCCCTCAGCCTCTCCCCAGGCTGGGGTAATGCTGCAAATGGCTAATTGATCCTGCAGCGGCTTTAACAACTGGCAGTCACTTCACAGAGTTGGCAGCATTCCTGCAGTGCACACGCTCCTAACCCTTGCTTGCTTTGCTTTGTACTACCTGTTTTATCACTTCATGATAAGGCAGCGTCAAAGACAGCAGGCATAACCTATTCTGGCATCTCCATCTGGCTTTATATATCAGACTTGTGCTGCTCTGGTGGATTAGTTTCAGATCCCTGTTGGCAGATCAAAGGCAGCAATAATAACCACAAATCAATTCCTCTTTAAGGCCTAAAACATCTTCTCCCTCATAGCATGCCTCATTTCTTCACCACTCCAGAGCCCTTATAAATACCAACTTTGCCTAGACACAACAGTTGTATGCAGATCCTCAGGCCCTGGAGAATGTGGCAATGTGTTTTCGCCTGCATTCTTCTATTCAATGACAATCAAAATGAGCAGCATCAGTAGAGAGGGGCTCATGTAGATTATAAACGTGAGTTCCTGAAAGTCAGAAAGCTGCTTGATGCCAAAGTGAGGGTATACACAGAAGATGGCTTGCTTCCCTCAGTCTCATCTCAGGTAATATACTTTCCAGCACTCATCAGTGAGTCAGTGCTGTATTTTCACTGAAGCACTCAGCTATGATCAGCTCACTGCTCAAGTGCTCTAAGCCAACCAACAGATGTTTTCAGATAGAGAATAGATGCATCCTCAGTTGAACAATTGCACTGTGGATCAGCTGGTTTCTAATGGCACTTCCAGACAGCTCACACCCTTGATTAGCACATGCTCTAGAAAACAGGACTCAGAAAAGGGACTGACAAGGTTTGAGATCCTCAGGGCTCCTCCCATGTATGGGGAACATTTGGTCCTTTTTGCCACGACTGTGCTAGCATGCTTGCACTTGAATTCCTGATGCTCACCTATAAGGATTTAGCTAAAGGCAGTGGGACTTAAAATATGACTCAAAGACTAGATATCAGCTCTCTGCCTGGCTATGCTTTATTGCCAAATGAGACTTTTACTGCAGAAGAAGTAGCTTTTCTTTGCTCCCTCTCCAGAACAACTTCACAGTGACAAAGCTGCACTGACCATGATGTAGCCAGGCAGTTCCCTGGATCTCAACTCACCCAGAAAAAAAAAAAAAATCTGTGCCTTGGATTTCACAGGAAAACAGCACTTGTGCTGCAGAAGATATACCTGCACAGGCAGTGAAGACATAAACCCCTCCTCTTATTTTTAAGTCTTTCAGTCCTGTAACTTGCATTTTGAACTACGTCTCTAAAGAGATGACAACATTAGCTAGAACAGCAACAGCTCAACATTCCTTCATTCTTCTTGAAACGAAACCCAGAGATAAACAGTGAAAATGATAGCTGCTTAAAGATCTCCTGAAATTCTTAAGAAAAAATGAATCAATTAAAGGTAAACAGACATAAATCCTCTGGTGCCGACATTCCACTTGTACAGCTTGCAAAGGCCATAAAGACCCAATATTTCAGGGTTACCACATAAGGGCCTGAAAAACATTTTTCAGAATACAAATGTAAAGTACTTTGATCCTGATTTTTTTTTCAGGATTCAATTAAGATTTGGTTTCACTCTATTAACTGTTTAACCCTTATAAATTTTTACTATACATATAAAACTAGAACATTGTCTCAACATATGGAAAATCTGGATGGTACATATTGCTCATAGCTGCACACAATTTTAAGAACTTTAACTGTACTATTTCTCGATAATTTTTAAACTATGACAAAGATGAATGCTACTGAAGAAAAATGGCAAGCCTATAAAAAGCTACATGTGTTCAAGTCAATCAAGTAAAGAGAGTATCATTTTTTTCTTATAGTATGATTATCCTACATGCTCGTGGAAGCAGGAAGTCAGAAAGATTAACCAAAGATCAAGAAAAAAAGACCATTCTCTTCTTCCCCTCTCCCCCTACTGAGCTTAGAAAAATGTACTAAAAAGGAAAAAAAATTACACTGGCAGGTTGTAATAAACCTTGGGCAAGTCTTTAGTGTTGAATTTGCCTTCCCAGTAGTACCTAAAGCACTGCTACTAAAGCAATACAATAAAGTTTATGAACTTGTCTTTACTGCTGCATAAGTTATTTTTGAGAAATGATACTACGGTGAACAACTGCTCTCTGTGTCAATGGACTGCAGGTTTTATCACAGCAAGTAAACGGGATCAAGACTGAACTCCAAGCTGAAATATATACAACATATTTGTATGAATGAAAAATACTTAATTCAAAAGTTAAATACTACTACTGAAATTTTTTTTTTTATGCTTCACATCAACTTCCTAACTTAAAGTCTTTTAGACATACTTTACACTGAAACTCAAAAGAAACAAATTCCAGAACCTCTCATATTTCTTTCTTTTCAAGAAACTTACCCTTTTGTTTGATTAGTTTCCTAACTAAAAGGAAATATATCCCTTTATTAAGAAACCCAGTCAAAGCAAAACAAAAATCACTAATACAAAACCACACTGGAAATTCAAAATAAACATAAGCAAACCCCAGCAACCAAAGCCAAAGGTACACCAACTTCACTTTTTTGCCTAGTCAGGTGCTCATGCTATAGTTTGCTCAGACCACTTTCCTGCTCTAGAAAATGCTCCTGTTTTGAGGTGCATGCTTTCTGTCAGGTCAGCAAGTTAGTGTGTCTATGCAGCTCTTTAGTTATCAGATTTAACGTGATGGAGGCATAGGAAAACCCAGGCAGAGGGGAAAAAAGGAAAGGGAAAGAAAATAGATGAATCCATTTTTGTAACTCTACCCCACCCCCACAAATCAGGCAGTGGGAATCGGAAGGTGTAACTGCACAGCGGGACACGCACACGTGCCGTGGGGAAAACTTCACTGCCACTCAAAGCCCACGAGCCCATGCAAAGCTGACAAAGAGTGGTGAGGAATGAGAACAATGGGACAGAGACCCACAGGATAATGGGGAACCCGATTTCTTGCCCAGGATTTATTAAGCAGGTCTGTAGAACACCTTCATAAGGAAACTGTCAGATGTACCCTGGAAAAACAACTCTGCCTAGGGACTAATGAGTACAGTAGGTGTAACTGTACATAACATCCCTGGATGTTACAATTGTTGACTGAGTGGCATTTCTCCATGTGTTTGTCTATGACACAATAATTTCAGGATGCTGGATTATTTGATGAATTCCAACATTTCAGGGAATGTTCTGGGCAACAGGCAATGTCATATTCATTTTGGTGAAAACAAGAAAATGAAACAGAGAAGGGACATATACACACAGGGTTTGTGACCTCTTTCAGTACTTAGCAGTTCCAGCTGTTTCAGGCATCCAGGTCTGGGGGGAATGGCCTACAGACCAAAGAGCCAGTGGCTAACTCTTTGCCAGAGTTAACACTTCCCTCCCATTTCCCCCATATCCTCGCAGGATTTGCTACCAGTACAGTTTTAGGAAAGCTGACACCCAGAACAAACTGCCTCAGGGAGAGGAAGAAAGACCAAGCTACGGGAAGGATGGAAGAGAAGAAAGAAGAGCTGTGAGGGCAAAAGTGGGTAAGAGACCCACAAAGCTTCATGTACGTAAAAGCAACTGATGCTGGCATGGAAAAGAGGACAAAGCAGGTAACTCTCACTTCAGTGAAGAAAGGGAGCATATGGAGGGAAGGAGGGAATAGATGAGTATGTGGACCATGTGAATTCATTAAGGTCTTATAGTACAGAATAGAAGAACATGGGGGGCTCTTGACTGATGCAAAGAGCATATCCCTTAAATGCTGTTCTCCTTAGTCTACAATTTTCAGTCACATTACTTCAAGACCAAACACTGTCAGATGAGCACAGACTGCAGCAGACCTTTCCCTGTTTAAACATACATGGTGCTTGTCACTTCTTCACATTCATCTCTCAGTCACATTAGCTGCATTAATGAAAAAATAAATGTTGCAAAAGGGAAGTATTAACAGAGACAATGTCGAGGACATTAATTTTAAAAATGCTATTTACTTTGTATCTGAGCAGTCATATATCTTGATCTTGAGTCTTGTCCAGATTCTGATTCCATGCTATAGCAACAAACTCTGTCCTGACTCTCCTTCCTGCACATGATTCATTCACTCGACATCTTTAGCACTGTACCCACTTGACAGGTTTCATGTATTTAGTTAAAGTTAATAATTCTTACTTCAACAAAAACGAGTTTTTTAGTGCAAATCCTGGATAGTGACTTACTGCGAAGTATAGACTCAACACAGCTCAAACTACCTGCTTGAAGAGAGAAGTCACCTAGCTCCAAACACAGCAGTTGGCCTGATGCTTTGTGAGAAATTTGCAGATCTGTGGAGAGAGTGGGTGGGTCCCCAGTCTCAAGGGATAAGTGCTAGGTCCAGCGAGCTGCCTACAAGTATCACTCAGCATCTGTCTTTGAAGATCCAACAGCTCAGATTCACGGCCCTAGTGAAGACACCTGTGCAGGTAACCCACGTTCCTAAATCTGTTCCACTAACACAAACCAACCACAGATGTCAGCTCTGAATTTTCTAAGAGTCAAGAGAAAATACTGCAGAGACCACAAAACTATTGATGAAGCACAAGGGAAAGGTCAGCCCACGTTTTTTTTTTTTTTTAATTTGCCAAGAGAACTAGACAGTCAGGGCAGGAGAGCCTGTGAGGCCTCTGGGATGTGAGTGTGGTGCTCTCAGGACAAAGAGGACCTGGCAATTATCTCCACAGCAGGCACTGTTAAAATTAAACCAAATATTTTCAGGAATGGCAGAGGAAGCAGAAGCAATTACCCTGTCAGGAAATGTGCCAGTAGGTAACTTGGAAATAACCTGCATATGTGAACACAAGGTGAGTTTATTTCCAACACCTGCCCACTTGTCCAAGACATGACTTCAGTAGTTCTTACCAGACTCCAGGTGACCTCGATGCTCTCCTGCTCTCATATCACATTACTCCCCATCTCCCCAGCGGGGCTCTTTGGCAGACATCACATGGTAAGTTAGTGTCACTGAAGCTCCAGCTGATACTCTCTTCAAAACTCCTCTGTTCCCCCTTTCTTGGTCTCTAAGGCAACGCCCAGGATCCTGCAAACAGCACCAGCTGGCTCAGGGCTCGCTCTGCACTCATTCATCTCAAATGTTTGAAGAATCGCCTCTTTTCCCTGTACAATGTTTCTAAAAACAGAGTTTTACTCCCTGCTGATGTCCCTACATCTTTGACACAGTTCCACTGCTCATGTTGTAAACCCACCATGGCTGCCCCAAATGACATCCCACTCCAGACTAGATAAAGGGGCCAAAATCAAAATCAAACACGTTGTCTTAGTATCACTGGAGGCAGACTGAGAACCTCTGCTTGAAAATCCTGGTTCTTGTGAGCAGTTTTCCATTTTAAAAGCTGCCCCTGCTCAGCAAATGCATTGAAGATCAGCTGTAGAGTCAAAAATAAAGACAGAGAGGCAAGGACAAAATGGCAGGACTTTCCTTTGAGCTATGTTTTTTCCAGGATACATCTTCCTTACCTGCTATTTAGTTTAGTTGGGCTGTAACTCTATGTTATTACTCTTTATTACTCTATATTACACCAATTCTGTACTTATGTTAATTCTGGCCTGAGAGAAACAAGATTTCATTTAACTTGATTCTGTTCTTACTGATATTTTTTACCATATTCTTGAAATACTACTTCAGTACTGGCAACTTTAGATCAGATATTCTCAGAGCCCTTCTGAACATTTTTTTTTTTTTAATTTGGGAATTATTTTCAATGAGATACACTTGCAGTGTATCTTTCATTTCTGAAAAAACAACGCAGAACAAGCCAGGGGTTCACAATGCAGTATAAAATAATTAGGACATGAAATAAAATGTTTGAAGGAAAAAAGAAACTTCCTTGAAGGACTTATCTTCCATAATTTTTGCAACAATTAGTTGCAAAAATTTGCAACTTTGTTTATGTGTATGGGGGGAAAAAAACTATAAATGCAACAATGGGAGATCTTAACTTCTCTCACTACATGGGAGAAAACAACAATTTCTTTCAGAAGGAAAGAGTAATTTTCCTTGAGACAGTATATAATTTTCCACACACAAATGTGTTCATCCAAACCCAACCTACATGTCTCTGCACCTTATGCTCAAATTTTCTCTCACTGCATTCAACACATTAAGTGCTGCCTAACTCCCACCTCCTGAATTCAGCAAAACCCCCCATTTTTTCCTTTAAAAAACACCTTTTGAAATAGAATGTATTCTTATTGTTATGGTCCACAACTTAGAAACTAAAAATAGCCATTAGTTAACAACCTACCTATTAGCCTGTAGAGTGTTAACAGCGTGTGACCTCTGCTGTAAGGAAATTGCCCAAAGAAAAGGGCAGGGCACACTCCCCTGTCCACTCTGGTCCAGAGAGCAAAAATGTACCAGGGCTTTATCACTTAAAAAGCCTTGCTCTTTCATCCTACTGAGCCAGCAAATGAAAGGGTGGGCCACAGCACAGCCAAGGGTTTCGCATCCCTGCACACACTGATGCATCTTGGTCAGCATCTAAATCCTGGGAGCTCTGTACCTCCTCCAGAGCCATCTCACCACCCTAGGGACAGGAGATGCTTGAAATTATGCACCACCACCACATTTAGCACACTGAAGGTTGCACACCCCTTATTCACTTGAGCTATGAAGTCAAAGTGTTTGCTAGTTATTGGATTAAAATAGGGAAAGGGATGTACTGAAACCCGCACTTTTCTAGAAGCACGAGGAAGAGATGATTCAAAATTGCTCAGAATAATTTTAAAGCGTGTTAGTTCAAGCTATGTTCCTAAAATAATATGATTCAAGTAATTCAAAGCAGTCACTGAGTTTAGCAATATACTGGTATTAAAGCAAGTGCAGTTGACCCAAAGTAAACATGTTACACCAAAATAACACAAAAACTCCCCAGAATTCTAAGAAGACAAGCCAGAAAATACAAGTTGGTTGTGCTTTTGACATTTGTCCATCATCCCTCTCTCGCACCTACTGATTGGTAACGGGAGGAAAAGGCTGCCAATATTTTTTTATACACTATCCTTTCCTTATTTGTGTCCCTGATTTCTGCTTTTACTAAATGCTACATTTTTCTGCTACTGCTGCACTTCCTTCTATCTCTAATCTTTGTCTAATCAGCTGACCCTTCTCATTTATCTCCCCTGTCCAGAATCTCGGCTCTTCCCATTTCTCTTCCCCTTTCAGCTCATCAGCCTTCATCTTCTTACTGGTCTTCCTCCTGTACCACTTTTATGCTTTCTTCTTTCCTTTCCTTGTTTCTCATCCTTTTATAACTCCTTTTTTTAATATAGGATACTCATCTTTCCATCTGTGCGCCCTTTTCGTTGCTCAGGTGGTTGGATCTGAAGAGAAGTTTTGAGACATTTAAGTAGGAAATGAATGGCCACACAGCACGGAGGGGATCTGCTAAAACGTGTTTTAAGATATTTCCCTGGATCCCATATCATCATTCAAAATAATATTTTAGAAGTATTTTAAAAGGATTTCCTGTGAAACATTTCATATAAATCTTTATGGGAATTGCACTAAGTTCCATTTTTTTCCCTTAAAAAGCAGGCATGAAATAAAAGTTATTACTGACATCTGTCATATTTCAAATTCCTTTATAAAATTTAGTGGTGGCAGCAACAGATGTAGCATAAAACACTGTGAAACAATCTCCCTAATAGAGCACCCTTTAAGAAAAGCAGCTTCATCATTGACAGTCATTTAGTAACACAGAAAGCAGCTTCCCAGAAGATATCTGCTGCTGTAATATTAGAGGTAATTAAACTATGAGGTGATTTATTTCTTTGCAGCCACGTAATTGAATTTTCTAAAGCCATTAATGACACCTTATGAAAGTATCAGCAGATGCAGAACATGATTATCTGCAGCAAAACTGTGTTTACAACACATAGAGCCACAAAAATTCTAAAAAACGCCATTTATTGGCAAAACATTAATATATTAAACCACAAAGGACAGTGCACTGATGGTAGAAATGCTGTCACTAAATGTACATCTCTCCATCCTTCCCTCAGCTCTCTCTTCCCTATGATTGACAGTGATTTTCAGAGAGTAGGCTTTATCTCCAGGCAAGAAAATCTGTGTACATAAGAAATAGTTTTATATTAGTTCTATTACAGCACTGTTGATTACTAAAGGAAGCTTTAGGCAAAAAATATATATATTTTAAAATAATGTGTATTTAAAAGGAGAAAAAAACTCCCACATACAGAAATTTAAAGGAGTATCAATGTCTCACATATTTTCCCCACCATATTACCTAACCCAGCAAAAAAATCCTTGATATGTCATTTTCTGATTGATGAGCACAGAGAGCTGAGACCTGAGCACAGAATTTTATTGCTGAAGACATTTTCATCTGCAGCCAAATCACCAGGGAAACACTTTGTCAAACAACTTCATTCTGCAGGGAGACTTTGTGACAATATTGGCAACTTAAGAATTTGTTCTGGTTTTTCCAATAGCATCTACCTGTCCATGTTGAGAAATATTTACAGCAGCACTGCAATTTATGCAGATGTCCAGCTTAAAACCCAGGAACAAGTGTTTCACTTTTCATTGGAACAATATGTAAAAAGTAGACGCTCACAAGATCTATTTTTTAAAAAATATTTATCTCCACGTAAGTGATCCAATATATTTTTCTGAAATTTTCACACCAAGCACCTGTACTTTCATAATAACTGATCGAGCATCTGCAGGCTAAAAAATGATACATGTTTTCATATCAAAGAGCTCCAGTGCTTCTTTTACACCTTTTTGTTTGTGGGTTTGTTTTTTGGTGTGGGCTTGGTTTTTTGGGGGGTTTTTTTTGGTTTTTTTTGCAACTGAGGGGGCATTTTGAATCTAACAAAATGCTGTTTTACATCATCCAGTTAGGCAAGATGCTAGGTTTTCAGTAGGGAAGGTTAGGTTACAGGTTAATATATTCACATACTTGCTGTTCCTGAAAAAGGAATCTGAGTCCTGTTGATTGTCTTGAAGCTTCTAATTATTTTCTCTGTGGAACAAAATTCCCAGGTTTCGCAATTTTTTACTGAGGCGGCAGCAAGAGTGACCTGCTATGAAATTTTCTCAGCTGAGTAACAGTTATTTGGTGCTCTCAATGGCTCAGCTGTGCTGTCCACAATGGCCTAAACCTGATAAATCCAGAAACAGGTAGTCTCAGTCAGGGTTTATGTATACAATTGTATGTACAATTCCTTTGTTCATAGATGAGCATAAAAACCAAAATGAATGGCCAAACAAGATGGTTAGGACCACCTGACGTGATGGAGTGGAGGAAGCAAAGAGCATTACTATTTCTCTGCAGTCAGGACATTCTTTAATCTCGGCAGATAAACAGCAAGGAACTCCCATCTTCAATTCAAGCTAATGGTAAAACTCCAGTCCCTTGCACTGAACAGGGCTGGTTTCTCCTTGGGATTCTAGGCTTAAACGCACTAAGCCTAATTGATAATTCTGTATCTGAAAATGAGGGGTTAAGATGAATAATTACAATTTTTCTCAGAGAAGTTTCCTTAGATACTGCAACAACATTTCACCTGAGCAATCTGCTTATGGCACTGTTCCACTGACCAATACAAAGGATGTCGGATCAGGGGCTTAATTCTTGCTTCCAGTCAGCTTGCAAATGAAAAGGCTTTCATCCAGTACTGAGCATCCATTTCCAACACACCTATCACCACAGGATCCACTCAAATCCCCACTGCTGCCCATCTTCCTGATACTGGCCTCTGGAAACGCAGACAGAATGATGCTTTAAAAAAACTCACACCGTGCCACATGTATACTAAGCAACAATAACAGGCTGAAATATGCTCTGAGCAGGTTACCACCAACTTCATTACCTTTTTTTAAGCTACAAAGACACTTTAATAGTTATCTCTCGTGAAACTTATTTCTCTATGTCATCTGCTCTTGTCTGGAATTTTAGATCAAGTGCCATCTCAGACAAATCACCCCCTTTGTTTCTACTTTGTGATCTTTGGTTTGTTGATCTGGTTACTACAGCTTGCAGTTCAATTGGCATACAAATAAATATAGACCAAAAAACAACAGAAGTTCTTACACTCCAGAGAGCAGAGAACAGCATGACTGAAGACCTCACCTCACATCTAGAAGGGGAAGTGCTTTTCCCTTTCTACCAGAGCGTATGAACACAGCTTGTTACAGGCACTGCTGCGTTAACATGACAGGTTTACAAGGCTCTGGCTTGCTCAGCAGTAATGATCCTTCAACATCCCTGTCAGAGCAATGCCCAACTTTCCTCAGGACCCACTTACCGGAACACTGGTCAGGAGGGAATGTAACTTTGCAAAACCGTGTTCAAACCAGATGGCTCTACCAGGAGCTGCTGTAGGGAGAGACATGGGGCTGTTTGCAAAGTCCTCTGATTCAGGATGCTGGAGGAATGCATCCCTGACCCTTCACTGACCACTCTGAAGCACAGCTTCTCCTCTTACCTACAATATTGAGGATTTTCACCTCATGATCTAGTTTTGTTTCAAGCCCTTTCCCACCACTGGGCTGTAATTTTTGGCAAAGTCTCACCCTATCTGGTCTTTGTCCCACAAATAGGAGACAGAGGGAGGCAGTAAGGCATACTTCAACAAAATGCAAATGTAAAGAAAACGTGTCATCTCATTACCATAAGAACATGCTGTTTTTTAATCTCTCCTAAACATAAGTGTAGCTAAACATACCTTGATCATGAAGACCTGTTCAAAAACAGAAATAAAACAAAACCCCCAAGAAACAACAGCTCAGCAATTAGTGCTGGGCAATGAGCCACTTCTTATGGAGCCCCTACAGCAACTTCCACCTCAGAGACAATAAAGGTATTTGAGTGGAGGGGGCAGGTGAGAAAGGTTTAATAAAGATCAGCTTTCTTTTTTTTTTTTTTAAATGCTTCACTGTTACAATCTAACCTGGTGAAACTAAATTTCAATTTTTTTTCTATTTAAGCCATTATGTTCTAATCCTCTTGCTCTATTCAAAAGTAATAGCTGTGAACAACATTGCTATTAGTCCAAAGGGAGTCCAGAGAGTAATTATTCATAGTTACCTTAATCACAGATGCAGAATGTATAAATAAAAAATAATTTCTCATTTTGAAAGTATTATTTTTTTGACAGTCAGAAGTCTACCCCACAATTTGGAAGCTGTTTCTCAAGGATCTTAATTTTCCTTACTCAGAATTACTAACATGAAAATACATTCTTTCAAAATGTCAAACATCAGGCACTAACACTGCACGTGTCTGAGTCTCAAGTGTGGCTTCACTGAAGTGACACTGCCTGTTTTAAACCTGCCTTCTCTGAGAGGAAAGACATTAATGCCAAACCAAAGCATGCTACCATTGCTCCAGCTTAGGAGGCTGGACACCAGCATCTCAGAGATGTCAAAAGACTGATACTACAGACCTAACAACAAGCTTTAGGGCACAAATACTAGTTTCACGTAAAACAAGGCAGCAATACAGTAACTCAAGAGGAAGGTACATTGCCATTCAGTGCATGTAATTTCTTAATAGGAATTTATCCTACTGATCTGTTTTAGAAGAATGCAAAAACCAGAATGCTGGATGGTAAGATCAACCAACACCAAGAAGAACTGAACAAAGCTCATGTGTCTCCTTTCCGGGGTCCCATCACTGGGGGCAGTTCCACAGACAAGGTCATAATGGAGTAACTGCAGACACTGCATTTTCAATCTGCTTCAAAACTATTATTTAATTCCTAATATATTGCTGTCTCCATCTGAACACCAGAAATAGTATAAAATTACGACTCAGTATTTATTCATGAGATCAAATTTAAGCAATTCTTCTTTTCAGGATTGCAGGCTTAATTCTCCTCTCATTTGCTCGCACACAGAAAAGGAGTAACTCTGCCGAGGTCAATGTCAGTGCAAGAAAGGGATGAGTCATTCCTAAACTGCAAGTCTGTTGAAAAGGAAGAAGTGATTTCCCAGCCAAGGCAGCACAGACAACAGAAGCAGTGAAGAAGCAGAGCTATGAGTTTCAGCTGCACAAGACTGCTGAGCCTTATGTTGTTGTATCTTTACTGTTATTCGTACTCATTAAAGCCAGCTCGAATACTTTCTGGCATGCTGGGTATCAGAATTTTCCTTTAAGAACAGACAAAAGCAACACAGTAAGTGTGCTCAGTTTACATGCCAGGGAACTGATCCTTGCTAGGTGTAAAATGGAACAGCACGATGGATCTCTTACATCAGTGGACAATTTCTATTTTACTTTCTGAAGTTAGGAGATTACAATATATATGTTTTAGTCTTTTCTTACATTCCAGGGTAAAAGATCTTGCCTTTGACTCAATTGTCAATGGATGGACTGGCTGTGATGATAAATAAACAAGTCCACAGATGACTCAGAAATGTTACCAACATAATCAAGTCAATTTGGGAACACACACAGTGCACAGAGACCTGCAGGTTAGATTAAAAGCCACTGAAATTGCTGCCCGTAATGAAGACACAAACTAACAGGGTGTTAGTTTATGCGGTGCTTTATTCAGGGCCCGGGAATTCCTGC
>JAYRBT010000082.1:19991039-20014613 GCA_036023395.1 Myiotriccus ornatus | reverse complement strand
CCCCCAACTAAGAGTGACGAGCAAAACAGTAAAATTCTATTTATTTCATTTTCTCACACTGAAATTTTTTAAGATGATCTATAGAAGGCATTTTTTCAGGCTTCACTGCTGATTAAAAAAAATCCCCAAATGAAAAATCTTCTGAGAGCAAACTCGACAAGAGCAGAAAACAACCTCATAAGGTAGGCAGAGTATGCTGTGGTAAATTTCTCTAAATAGTTACTTCTGCTTACTAAGAAAATTAGTAGTTTTGTGTTCATACTCTTTCCTGACAAAGTTGTGTTTTCAGCCACAAGAGAATATTTTAAAAGCTCTTAACTTTTATTTGTATTTAATTTTATTTATTTATTTTTTTACTTTTAAAGTAAATAAACTTATTTTCCACTTCTATGTCCTAAAAGTCTTCAGGGTTGTGACCTACCCGTAGTGTCTTATGTGTGGTTCACACCTCCCTCTAGCAACACATATGCTATAAAGCAACATAATGGACCTGAAATAAGACAATTACACAGCTCCATGACAAAGATTAAGATGATAGAGGTTATTACTGAGAAAGCTGGATGCAAACTGAACCTGCATTCCCGACTTCAGGTGTCCTTTAGGAACAGTTGCTGACCATAATTACAATCTCTCTGCTGAGAATTTTTTTTTTTCCCCAAAAAATCCCATAAAGTGCCAGGTCTCTTTTTGCCCCTTTGGAATTTGATGTTCCTATTTTAACCTTTCTTCATTTAAATATTATATATTCACATAACATTTATGCACCTAAAGCACCATGGACAGACTGGAGGATCATTCAATATTACACAGCAACAAAGAGGGTGCTAATTACCACTTCAGTAGCTTTTTAGGGAGAAGGAAAGCACTAGGTACTTTCTTCTTTTTTTTTTAAGGGTAAGGGAGAGGGGGAGAGGAAGGGCAAAGAAAGGCCAGATTTTGAGAATACAGTAAGAAATGGTGTCAGAAAAATAAGGCGGACAGGACATAGAGAACTCATAAGCTTCAATCTTCTGCCGCATGACAGGATTAACTCTAGCAGCCATGACAAAAGTCAGTTTGAGTCCAATTTTTTTGTCTTATTCTCACTCAAGATCACATTTCCCCTCCCCTCCCCTTCTTCAAAGACTTGTTTAACAACATTTCAGCATATACTTCAGGGTAAATCCCTCAACTTCATCATCCATCTTTCCTCATTGTTGAACTTTTCTAGCCTTTGACTTTCCTTGTTCCTCTGCTCTGGACTTTCTCTAATTGGTTCCTATTTTTTTGCAGCTGGGATACATACCTTAAAATAGGGCTGACAGAACTGAGTACAGCAGGAACATTACTTCTTCCATGTCACATAAGACACTTGTGCAGTGATATGGTGGCATTTGCTGACACTGTGTGGTTCCAGAGCTCATTCTGCAGATCCAGTGCTCAGCAGTAATTCCCAACTATGTATTCCTTCAATCAGTACTTCACTCCCAGCTCTGCTGAACTGCAGGCTGTTCTTTTCAGGACACATTTGAAATGTTATTTTATTTTCCAAAATCATTGAGGGTGAAATTTTTTTTACTGTAACTGTCTCCTGTACTGTTATCTTCTTTTCAACTCCACTAATCACTTTTTCATGCTGTCATGTCTACAGAAAAAATACTTCTCAAAATACACAAGTTTCCAATTTTTCAGAGCAATACTTTCATATACAAATGAACTCTACTACTAAAGAGTCAGCAGGCATGCAATACAGTAAGTAGAAGAGAAAGAAAAACAATGTCTGATATAAATACTGATTTACTTTGTCTGTGTTACTCATGGTGTCATCTATCTCATAACTTTTTCCCTTTATTCTTAGTTAGCAACTGCTTATGTTGCAATCTCAGGTCTCAGCAGTAGAAGGGAATGTGCTCTAACCTTTTGTGCAGGAGAGCAACAACTTTTCCCAAACAAGCAGGAATGAAGGAAAGCCAATCTGACTTGGACTATGAGATGGGGTCAAAAATGGCATCCAGGAAATCTCTGCTTCAGCGAACTGCTGAAACATCTGAATTTTCTCACATCAAGGCTGGCTATTCTAAGAAATCAGCCACTGCCTTTAAGTTTTCTTTACTCAGATTTGGCTCAAGAAAGGGCTGAAAACTTGAAAATGTTCTTAAACCTTCACAGTCATTCTGAAGTAGTTCTCCAATGCAGACACACTCTAATCCAGAAAAATGCTAAAATCAATGTCCAGCAGGTGTAGGCACCTATAAAGGAATCCATAGCTGTTAAATGAATTATATAACACCTCTAGTCATTTGCCCCATACAATAAGCACAGCAATGACAGAGAGGGAGTCAGAGCTCTAGGGGGTATAAAACTGTAATGAAACAGAACACAGGTTGGATAATGTGAATAAGGTGTTGGGTGAATTAAGTTTTCTTTCAAAGTCTTAAAAATTCTTTCACCAGAATTCAAGCAGTCAGGACTTGAATCCTCATGCTGTTTCCTTCATATCACTCTGAAAATCTGGCCATTGCCCAGTGTCCAGATAGCAAAGGGCATAATTTCCCTCTGCCTATGTCACACCCATGAGTGTTTACCTTTTTTCTGATTCTGCTTCCCATTCCACCTGGAAGTGGGGAGCAAAGAATGAGTGAGTGGCTGTGAGGTACTTACTTGCCAGCTGGGGATAAACCAAACCTTTCACCTACCCATATATGGACAAATCTCTCTGATATCCTATGGCAAGGAATTACCCCCTTATAATTCAGCATTTTCAATAAGGTCCCATTTATACTGTGAAGCATCTAACCAGTTAATAAAAATAATCGTGAAATTACAAAGCACTTCGGAAACATTTATTCCCTTTGACATTGCTTTGTCTTTCAGACTCCTCAGTTCTCAGGATCAGGAACTGTCTTGTATTTTGAATATCATCCAGGACATTTTGGTAGCATCCAAAATCTAATAATCATAACAGCAATAAAAGCAGTAACACATTTCAGACAGTGTCCTTAGAGATTTCATGTTTCACAGGGTTCAGCCAATTAATGGAAAAATCAATGTTGCCAGTAATTGCTTTTAGAGTCAGTTGGTTCAACTCCTTTGAATATGATGGTTATATTTCCACCCACTGGGTAAACAACCATGATGGAAAGCTCATTTGCATGATTTTTAGAACTTACCAGCCCAAACTGAAGTGATCTGCATGATTTGCAAGGCCTACAACATGATGTTTTTGTCAGTGCATGTGCCAACATTAAAAAACCTTCTCTTGCAACTCAGTATGGAAGCAGGGTACTAGGAAAAAAAAGTCCTAATAGAACCATGTCTTCTTAGTTGTAACACATTTTGAGCTTCTTCCACCACTTAGTCAACAAAATTAGCAATCAGTAGAAATCCTAAAGTGAGACGGATGGTTTAGTTACTGTCAGTAACATATTTCAGAGGTCTGTAACAAATAGCAGCACCAAATGAATAAATAATGTTCAAAGCCTAACAGCCGGCTTCCCTAACAGTGTGAAAATATGTAAATGTTACATTGCTTTACTCTTCAAACTGGTTCTCCTTTCATTCCTCAGAGACTCTTCTGTCAGAATAACAAGCTAAAAACAAAATATGAATGACAAGTGCACATACTTAGCTGATTGAGAACACAGAGTCGAACAGCAACCATATTAATCTCGTCTCTCAAAGAGGCTGTGTGAATTCCAGGCAGAAATATTGATTCTGATCTAGTCTACTGCAGTGTAGATTGCTAATTGGTGTTCAAAATCTATGCTGAGTGCTTTCCTCACAAATGGCAACTTTCAGCACTTTTCTTAGTTCAATTAGGACACCTAGAATTTCATACTTAAAACCCATTAACACTGTCAAAAACCTCTGCTATTTCTATACATCCTTGACAAACATTTGACTTGTGAACTTTCAGTATATAACCAAGGCCTAAAAATGTAAGAAAACTGTAAATGTTATCAGTGACTTTACTCTTGATCTGGGTTTTTTCAGTGAAGCAAGGGTGTGTCCAGCAGGTTGAGGGAGGTGATTCCATCCCTCCACTCTGCTCTCATGAGACCCACCTGCAGAAATGGCATCAAGGTCTGGGGTCCCGAGCCTATGGAACTGTTGGAATGACTCCAGCAGAGGGCCACCAAGGTGATTAGAGGGCTAGAACACCAACCCTAAGAGAAAAGGCTGGAAGAGTTGAGGTTGTTCAGCCTGAAGAAGAGAAGGCTTCAGGAAGATCTTATTGCAGCCTTTTAGTACTTGAAGGTGGCCTATAAGAAAGATGAGGATGGACCTTTTAGGGGGGCTTCTTGCAACAGGGTAATGGTTTTAAACTAAGAGGGTAGATTCAGACTAGATATAAGGAAGGAATTTTGTATAATGAGGATGGTAAAACGAGGGAACAGCTTACCTAGAGAGGTGGTAGATGCCCTATCTCTGGAAACTTTCAAGGTCAAGGTGGATAGGGCTCTCCATAAACAGTATATCCTACTGCCTCTCAGGGTGGTGGGGGCTGCTGGCTTGATGTATCACAGGTCTAAGACACAAAGTCTTTTCTTATGTCCTTAGGATGCCCATTGTCAAATGGGAGCTGAAGCAGTCAAACCACAGGTAATACCAGCCACAAATGAATGGGTTTATTCAGAAAAAAACCTTCCAATATATTTGTCCAAAAAGGTCAAGAATCATTATTTAATATCTAGCTATGAAAAACTCTCAAGCTAGTAAATTAGAACTGAAACATTTCATATAGAAGTTTCATTGTGAAAGGTTAGGGAAACAGTTGCCTAAACTCCAATTAGTGCTGCATCCCGTGATTTTCACACACTAATTCACAAAGGCCCATTTTAATTAAAGGAAAAACGCCAGGTCACTTTTGTTGGCATCATTAGGTGGAAAAAACCTCATAACACCCAACAAACCAACAGCAAAAAAAAAAAACCCAGGAGGCACAAGCAGCTGTTTACCACTCTGTAATGCTGTAAATAACAACTGCATGAAATCAGAGTTCAGGAACAAGGGCCAAAGTTTGAGCTAGTGTTACTCTTTACTGACTCTAAAAGTTTCTGAGATACTAACCGTAAGAGCACTAAGCGTTTCCCCTCAATGGAGTAGGCTGATAGAAAAGCAAAGGGTATAACAAAATTGATGACAGTATCTCCTTGGCTGCTGTTACAGAAGGACTGACCAAGGGTAGTTAATGGCCCAAATTGTGCATAATGCTGGTTAAAAAACAAGACTGAAAAACTTTCAGCCTTCCCTGGTAAAACTGATGTCATGTTGTTCTGAGAGAGAAAAGGTCTGTCTGTCCTCCGAAGGAGAACGGAAAGGTTAAGCTTTCCAAGTGGTCCATCTTTCATTCCCAAAACAATTGTGCTGACAGTAAACCATGAGCCTGCCACTGCCCTGAGACCCACAGGTAGTAAGAAGTGTCACTGCTTGCAGAGACTTAACAAAGAAATTAATATCACTGGCTCACTACTAGCCTCTAAGTGCAAACCCATCCTGGTCTCTCAGTAGCTTCCAGCCAGTCTGCCCCTTTTTGTGCTGGATATCCAGCAAGAAACACCTTCTAATTACAAAATTTCCACAAAGTCCACCAAGTATCTTTTATCTACATCGTTTGGGCTGGCAGAACAGATGGGTGAGGCTGTTTGGAGAATCATATGCTTCTCTTAAACTGCTGCCCAACTAAAGGTGTAAAAAGTTGGACGGGATACAGAGAAAATCCCTTTGCTAACTGTAGACAAACACTGTCAGACAGAGGGTTTGAGGCAGGTCAATCCCCTCAAGTCAGCACATAACTCTACTATTTCGGAATCAAGTCACTTCAGGTATTTGTCTTGTCCACTTGCTGTAACAACACCCTCTAGTAACCCCCTTCTGGATACTGATTTCTGTTATCACATCACTTCAGAGAAGCACATGTGGACGTACAGACCACTGTGACAGGTTGGGGAGAGTCACAGCGGTAATTTGTGAGGGGAGCTTTTGTTCTGCCTAAGAAACAAAGAAGCTTAACAGTGCATTTTCGCTGTCATCCTACTGCCCTGAACCACTGCACTGCACTTTCTATAGAGAAAAAAAACCTTTCCCATAATATTCTGCTGAAAAGCAAAAACGGAAGGCAACCTCCCCAATCTGGTACCTCAGTCCCAAACATCTGAATCAGTCCCACACATTTGAGAACACAAATTAAATTAATAAACATTACTGTGGAAAAATATTTTACTTAATTTAGGTAGGGGTGAGCTCAGACATGATGTGGATAAATAGGTTGGCTAAAAAGAGAAATTCTTTGGATTTCTGCGTATGGATACTTATCATAAAGCAAAAGATTTCAACTACAGTATCAGCCCGCTCCAGCTTCACAAAACAAGACCCAACCGACTTCTAACTGTTCCACACTCCTAATGTGGACATGTTTTAAGTTAATTTTTTCTTTCTGAAAGCCAAACTTCTCTTCTTCTGCTCTTGCAAATTACATCAAAAAAATAAATACATGGTTGATAAAATAAGGTACACAGGATGTATCATCTTAGGTTACTTCTGGATATTGGTACAGCAAGACTTTTTTGAATTCTATTGGAAATAAATATGTCTCTCCTGTGTATACAAATTAGCCAATGTTTATAGAACAGCCACCAGATAAGGTAACTGTGACTATCTTACAGTCACTCTAACTGCCCGTCATGTTGGTAAAAAGTCTCCTCATCCTGTATTTTTTTTCAGCAACAGCCTTGTTGCCCAGACAAACATGGGGTACAGCTGTGAGGCACCATACACTCCATAGGTATATAACTGATTTTTCTAACTTTGCTGGGACATCTGTGGGTAAGGTCATAAAAATGCATTATGAACATGTTTCACCATCCTATGGTATTTTTAAAAGAAGCAATTTATAGTTGTAAGTTGGAGAACAGATAAGTACATAAAATTTAATTAAATGCATAGTCCTACTTTTTTCAATGTATATTCCTTATTTATCTAAATAAAATCTTTTTTTTAAAAAAGAGCAGCAAACAAATAGAAAATATACATTGCTACTAAACCTTTTAAATGTATTCTTAAATGTAAACTGCAAATACATGCTTTTAAGAGATGCTGATAGGTGTTTTGGAAAATGCCCCATGGATCATTCTAAAATTTAGAAAAATTTCCATTATAATGTCATGATAAAATGATTCAGAAAATGTATTGAAGCAAGACACAAGAATAGAGCAGTTCATCTAGACTGCAACCAGTTATGAATAATTTTAATAAATATGCAAAGACTACATTCTGCCACATAAAACAGCTAGTCAGTTGTAAACCTACAATACATTTTTAGGGTACAGTATGTGTATATCTAGAATTACATGATTAATTATAATCCCCATGAATATAATAATTTGGATTCTGCAATATCTATATTTTGCATCAGTTCCTCCCATGATTCATTTTGATAATCTCAGTATTTTACCTACGAATATTATTTTTACAAATTTATTTTTAACACCATTCGTATTTTTATTTTGTGTCAACAGAATTCTGCACTTCAATGCCCATTGTTTTCTAAATCTATCCTTTTCCTGGAATAGAGTTAATGGATGCATCTACTGAACAATATGTAATTTCAGCACTAAAGCAAATATATACAGGATGTGGGAAAATATTTATGGATAGATATGTGCAGAGACACGCACATCACAAACATATAAACGAACAACTTTTTAGAAGTCCACCTCTATCCTTGTAGCAGAAACACAGGGGAGGTTTCTGCTTATCTTAATGCAGACTCCTTACTTCTCGATACGTATACTCTTTAGTGTTCGTGCGTATATTCCAATGTACAAGTGTTTAAATGAAAGCAGCCTTTCTGATTCCCAACTCCATTGTCTGTGAAATATAAGGAAAGGAAGATTTGGGGTAAAATACATCCCAGTATTATTTAATATCACAAATGAATCCTTTATAGGGAAAGAAGAATGACTAACCTTTACCCTTGCTACAAGGGTCTAATTTTCTTACACATAAATGTTAACACCTTCTCCAGTGAGGAAGTAATGAAAGCAACTCACACTTTGTGATCACAGGTAAATCTGACTCTAGTAAACCAAGTGTCAGAGGATTAAAACTAAACATTAACGAAGTGCTGAAACTAAGTTTATGAATAATTACATACATTAGAGCACACATGACTTGCCAAGCAGAGGGAATATGAAGTTTTAATTACCATAAGCCACAGAATACCTGACATTTAAATGCTCATAAGTAAGTATTACTGAAAAAAAAAATAAACAAGTAGTGCAATACTTAAAAAACTAAAACTTAAGAAAAAGGAGCAACCATAAATACTACCATAATCCAATGATAATCCAAACACAACACCAGTATGTAAAAGGAACGTGTTTATCTTTGCAAACTGAAGTGTCGTAATATTTGTGAGGGCTCAGGTCACTGTGAGGAGTCTAATAAAATGGATCTGTGGGTTTCAAGCTGGTTCATAAGAACCTTCACCTGCAAACTCTCCTCCGTAAGACAGTGTGGGATGTACAGATTATTGCAACTCTCAGACACGTATTTGCCCTGCCCAAAGCTATGAATCTACGAAGTGAATCACTTGGAACTGATACACTACTACCAGCCAGATTTTGATTATAAGCACATCTGAATCTCTACAGCAATCTAGTTGGTAGTATCTCATCAAGCCAACAGGTCTGTAGGAAACGGAAAAATCAACTTATCTGGAAGAGATTAAAATCTCATTTATGGCATGCAGCAACAGAATATCTCAAAAACAGAAGCAAAGAGTAAACAAATTAATCAAAATCTAGATTGTGAAATGCCAGAAATGCTAGACTGATTTTCTAAGAATTACATCCAACTTCAGAAAGAAACTATTTTGTTTCAATTCCCAGAGTAAAACTGCAAATTAAAGTCAATCAAAAAAACACAGAAAAAGGAGTCAATGTTACTAATTAAAAAAAAAAAATCAAAATTACTCGGTGGAGAAATCTGTAGGCAACATAGCATGATTTGATGTACCCATGTGTAAAACTGGTTTTGAACCACCTCTCGTAGTAATATCAAAAGTATCACAACAGAGACTACCTCAGATGCATCAGGTCAGGTACAGCAGGTATCCAGATACACTGAACAGAATTCATCCTCACTAGCTTCTAATAAAAATGCAGGGTACAAGAGACAAACTCATGAAAACAAAAACATATCTGTACCTGAAGTTTCCATATTACTGACTAGAACAGCTCTTGACACCCCCTTCCATCAGTGGTAGGTCCTTCGGAAGGGGCTACAGGATCTGGGACTCAAACTCCACTTGACCTCTGTGTGCTGAAGAAAGGGTAGATCTTTATGCCTTTGTCCTATGTATATTACTCAAGAACACCCTAGTGAAGCTATGGAAAACGAAGGCCTGGCCAGGTAGGTTTTACACTGGAAGCAACATGAACTGAATTCCCTGCGAAGGGAGCAAACAGCTGGTCTGCTGTTGACTGGCTGATTTGCTGGCTGACTGAACTGCTGATTCTCCCCTACAAAATTCATATATGCTTTTTTCTGCTGGTATGGTCTTTGGGAGCTTATGGCCCTAAGCTGGAGATACTTTGTGTTGAGACCTTTGAGAAATTACTAAAGCTGCACCTGAAATCTGTGACAGACACAGAACTGGGACATGGAACTTACACCTTGTCTGCTTCCCAATACTTCTGAGATTTATAGAAGGACTTAGAACTCAAACACTCACTTTACTGCTGATCCAGCAGATGCTGCCTAATTTACTCTGGAGCACTCTGAAAGACATACGTATTTCAAGCAAGCATTCTTAGCCAATCACTTAGTCCAAATCACTGCCTTTAATCCACAGTATTCAACAGTTCTATTAACTGCAGTTTTACATATTCTTCCACAAAGCTGTCCTAAACCTGGACCAGGCCAAACCTCAGTCTGCCTCAAAATCAAGATCAGAGAAGATCAGTCCTTTCTCTGAATGTAAATGCCACTGAGCAGCTGCCACATAAAACTTTCACAGAGAGATGGTTAGTTATTGTGATATGTTAATGACAAATACAACAGCTTAGAACTGTCATGTCTTATTATAAATTTCTCTCAAAAATAAAGAAAATGTGCAGCAGTCAGATGTTAGCACTGACTACTTGATTAGTTTTAAAACCACACTTTTAAAGCTATGTTTAGAAGAGAAATAAGAGAATTATATCTAGTTTTTTTACACCTTACATACATTGCTAAGTGAGCAACCTACAGCAACCATTTTCAGTCATAACTCACTTGACTTAGAATCAGACCAGGGAGATAAACATTAAGAGCTGTAAGACGACAGTGTTTCTGTAAGCGGCTCATCCTATAGACAGCCGTATTTTCAGTCATACTTAGGACCAAAAACACAGAAAAATACAATGCTGAAGTTACATATGTTTCATGTAAATGCGTGCATAAGGTGGAAGAGGGAACAGTAGGATTTCTTTTGTACTGTTAACAGTTCTGCACCACTTGGTATCCATCCAGAAACATTCTTTCTGGTTATTACCACAGAATAAATTCAATCTCCCTTCAGTTATTTTTTTATTACACAAAACATAAGAATGCTAGCTACAAGAACTCCACTAATGAGACTTGTGTATTTTCAGCATCACCAGATTCATGTAAAATACGCAGGCTGCCAGGATTTTGTCCTTCCCCCTGATTTCTGAACACAGAAAAATCCAGACTTCCCATTAGTTCACTGATGTTGGGGAGTTTTAATTTTTTAGTTCTTAAAAAAGAAGAACTTGTGTTATTTTCATAGGCTGGCTTCATTTGAGGACTCAGGTTCTCCTCCTCATGCCGCTGGACACACGGCTGAGGGGCTGATGCAACCAGCCCCTAGAACTTAAACCTATTTCAGCTGTGCTGCCTCTTCTGTGGTTGCATTGCTGCCCTCCAGCCTAGCGCTGGCTGTCAGGCACTGAGTTTGAGGAGGTAATCTGGACTAAAACTGCCAGAATAATTTATTAGTTTCCAGCTGTATTAGCTCCCTGAATCCCCTTGCTACATGGTCACATGAGAGCTCTAGCTGGCCTGGGTGCACCCATGGGAACACACTGGGCTGGTGTCACCTCCATACCATCCATGGAATGGTGCCCAAGGGCACAGCCTTCCCCTCTGGGCATCAGGAGCATGGCTTAGCTTTTTGGTGAACTCTCTTTGTTCCTGAAGTGCCTACTTGATTATAGGGACAACCTAAGGTGGCTCTTAGTCCTCTCCAGACTGCTTGATTTGCTTACATTTGACAGCCAGGCTCCACAGAACAATACGATTTTCTGTTTTCATCGTTCCCCGAACACAGGGCTACCAGCTTGCATGTGGATTTTCCCCACTGACTCATTCACGCCAGGGAGCCAACAGCAGTTATCAAAGGAAGTTCCACCCCCCGTGCCATCACCCGCATGTTTGTACCACACTGCTGTGGCTTCGTCACCTTGCAGTCGAATAGGCCAAGGGGGCCAGGGAAGCCCACTGCTTGTGAATTGACTGGGGAGGAGACTCAGCCAGTGCAGATGTTATTTGCAACAGTGTTTTGGTAAGACCAGCGTTTTGCTTTAACAAAAAGGAAGGGATGTATTCAGCTCTGACTTACAATGAAAGCCACAAGAAGTGTGACCAAGAAATTCTTCTTAAAATACCAAACTAGAATCATGTAAGATTACTGTTTCCAATAAGACACTAGAGGTCTAACTGGAGCGAATATCAAAGCTCCTTAGGTAACCAGATCAGAGACTGAAGTACTTTCATGTCACACTCACAATGTACTTCCAGCGCATCCTACTCCAAAAGCATACATGATCTACCGCAACTAACTATAAAAGTTTCAAATTTTAATTAATGTTCTATATTACACTTAACATAGAAGTTTCATGACTTACCAGAATGGTGCTATCATGAAATTTTTATATATATATATATAAATGTATAAATGTATAAATGCCTAGCACAAAAGGTAGAAAATTGTGTCACAGTCACGACTATTTTAATGAAAGTGCAAACAAAACCTCTGACCCTAGCAGTAAACGCAATACACAAGTGTCAAAAGCATGTAGTCTTGAATGATCTTTTACATACCACTTTGTTCACCTTATTAAGATGCTAGTTGTTTCTTTGATTTATCTGCTAATAAATTTTTGATGACTAGTGAGTCTCATAAAAATTGCTCTGGTGCTGACTGTGTTGATTAATAAGCCCAAAGAATCGAAACTGTCAGAAATTCATGGGCAAGAGTAAATTACTGCCAAACATACATTAGACATTCCATAAAATATAAAATAAAAAAGGTTGATTTGGTAATTTTATCTTGCATCAATTTGCTTGACACAATTTATATTTGGGATCATCACTGTCAGTCCTTGCATACCTTTTCCTTTTTTAAAGTCAACAATAGAGTAAATCCAAATTTGGGAGAAACGAACAGGACACAGAACATCAAATGCAATATCCAAAACTAACATTCAGAATTTAGTTTGGAAATTATATCCAGTTGAAAGGTGACTAAAAACCATCTTCTAAGAGTTGCAGCTTTTTTAAGCAAAATTCCTTGTATGTTAGGAGTCAAAACTGACACGTATGCCTAAATCCTATTCTTCTAAAACAGGGATCTCTCCTTATTGTGGCCTTTGTATGTAGCAGGTTCTCGCAATGATCTGTGATCTTTGCAATTATCTTTGAAGAGTCCTGGACTCCGTGGTCCCACTCTCCTTCTTGGATAACTCCCCAAACCATTTAACTGTGCAGAAAATCCCACAAAAATAGACACTGGAGCAGGCCAGAGGTAGTGATCTGGGTATACATGTGAATACAGATCAAATTTATATTTTTCCTGTCAAGAGGAACCATACTTACAGCACTGAGTTTAGGATTTGCTCCATTTACTTCTGTATATATTTACCATTACGTGACAGCATTCTGGTGCAAGATGTATCACTGCAGGATTGAAAAACCTTTCTGATCATAAATTTATATAGATAACAAAAAGGATTCAGGGAATCACGGTTCCCCATTCAGTGAAATAAATGCTGCTGTTTACATCCCGCACGGGAGCCAGTTTCTTAAAAGGTGGCAAAACTATGAAGGGCTAATATTCCTGCATTTATTATTGATTTGGTGAAGCTGGAGCAAGTGAAATGGTCAGTATACTGTGTAATTCTATTTACTGTTTATACTCCTGCATACTTCACTTAAGACTACAATTTCTTTCCCCAATTTCCCAATCAGGTGTAAAAAGAATAAAAAAGAAAAACTATAGAGTACTTTTTTCCTGGGATAGTTGACACCGATTTTCACTATAACAGATTTTTAGGTTAAGTTATTAATGTGGTTGGGTACAGAATAGAAAAAAAAAGCCATTGCAAAGCTGTAGTTAAAAGGACTTGCCTACACAACTAATCTGACTATCCACAGCTTTAACAGAAGGGCATTTCTTGTGTGGATGGAGAAAAGCTTTGAAATGCAGGACTGAGAAATTCTATGTCATACAGAATGGAAGCTCTTGCTTTTCAGGTTATATTTTTCAAGAAGAACTTAACTTTAATGACAAGAATTTAAAATTAAATCTGATCATAACCATTTTCAACACTGCCTTAGGTATAAGGGCCTGTAAAAGTGCACATAAACGGGTTACCAGTAATACCTGCTAAAATAAAATCATGGCTTTTAAAAAGTTTTTTAAGAGCTTGCATTACAAATGGCTCCAGCCAATTACACCAGAATCATTCCCACCTCAGTCTTTCACTGGATAAATAGTTAATAAAGGCAATCATAAAATTAGGGACACTTGTCTATCTAACTGATAGCCCTCACCAGGAGGGTAAAAAAAAATTGCTAAAGATCACACAAAATCCTCAAATAATGCAAGACTGAAAGAAGAAACTGGAGTTCAATAAAAACCAGCATGCAATAAAACAGATATGACTGCATAGAGAATAGAAATTGCAGACAGATCTGCTTGATTATAAAAGCGCCACTTTTTAATTTATCACTCAAATAAAACCAGCAAATGTGTGCTGTAACTCTTCTTGTTTGGTTGTAAAGTACAAATCTGAAGAAGAAATGAAAGCAAATCAACTGAATTTTGAACATTGCAAAGAATTAACAGACTTACCACTACTTACGGTTAGCTACACAAGTTTACCAGATAACCTTTATAGCTACCAACATGTTTTCCACATTAGTCCTCAATTAGTATTTTTCTGCCTGCCATTTCCTCTCTATTCTTCTTCCTCTTGCAGTCTCAAGGAATTTCTTTAAAATTCCCTATTCTATTTGTTATCTTTTGTAAAGTCCACATTCTGTTCCCTGCAACTTCCTCACCAAAAGAAAAAAAAAAGTAAATAAAAGATAAGGTGAGTCATCTTCAGGGAGTATCAGTCCAGTTTCTGAACTGCATGCATTCTGGACACACTGCCTTTGGATAGCAACACCACCACTCAGAAACGTTGAGAAAACCCCTTGAATCCACTGGAGGTGAGAAGCTGGACCCACCATACCCACAGCAGTTAGAGCACCACAGTTCAGTATCAGATACAAGGCCTTACAATTGTAGCAGTTCTGGTAAAGTCTAAAAATCAGGCAATATATCATTATCTTTGGATAATACTATGCACAGTGTATTAAATTCCATCTTGATTCATACACTAACTTTGGTACTGAGATGTGACTCTAAAACACATTTCCTCAGAAAGTATCCTGAGGCAACCAGAGGACAATAAGAGAGAAATGAATAAGCTACTTTCCTTGGCAGCTTGCCCTAGCAAGTTGTACCTTGCTTTCTTTATCTGCTTGACATCTGCTCTCAAATAATCAAGGCGTCTGTATTTAAATACATTTTTAACATCCCTTTAAAACTACTGACACCAGAACTGAATTCATTATCAGCCCCAGCTGATGTCAGGTTAGTGAATATGGGAATAGGAACCTACTACTTACCCCATCAGCTGGGGCTGATACTGGATTCAGTCAGATCTTTCAGGTATAGCACTCAACTGTGAGCTGACATTTATCGATTATATTATGTCTCTTAAAACATTTTTCAGTGCCAATTGCTTTCTGGAAAGAAGTATTTGCTCATTTATATCTCCTCCAGTAATCATAACCACACCATGTGGTATATCTTGCATATCCTATTCACAGATATGTAACTCTTCCTTGAGCTGCTTTAAAATACACTATGTACAGGTACGGTTCATTAAACAATCCAAGACAGCCCACACTTTCAGTTGTTTTTCACCAATTTCCAGGTCATCAGAAACAACTATATTTGCTTCCAGATACCTTCAATGATTCCAGGTAAGATCTCTGTGAAGCTCACCAGAAATGTCCTTTTTGTAACTCCCAAGACCTATCAGACATTTGCTAGTTCTTCTTAAGTGTTTAACTGAAATTAAACAGAACTAATTTTTTAATGAGAATGCTGTGCAGCTATAAGAGCTAAATGCCTCACAAAACTCTGTGGTTTAAGAGTTGCATTGACAAACCAATTTTGTAATATTTCTTCAGGAAATAGTTCTCAAAATCATAGTCATGCCTTAAGGTGTATGAATCCTACTACAGTCACATTCTTTAGATCATCACTAGGTCTTTTTCACTATTTAAATCAAAATCAATTTTGGAATAAACGAGCTCAAAATATGCAAGTTTGGTCCATTTGCCTTCCTTGATATTGGAAGGATACTGGCACTTCTGTCACTTTTTGGTGTTTCCCTGACATAGCAATTTAATTAGGAGTGAATTTTGGTGACTCCAGACTATGTCAGTCAAGTCCACTAAAACTTTTGATTGGATGTCTAGAGGCCTGGAGGTTTAAAACCATTTCTCACAACAAAGAGTTGGTCAGGCTTCTACCTGGGGACTGAGAAATAACTCACTTTTCCTAACAGATCATCCAGCTTGCACTGAACACAGAACAGAACATGACATAACAGAACATGAATTTCCTTCCCTCATCATTACTGATAATCT
The DNA here is from genome assembly GCA_036023395.1 of Myiotriccus ornatus. Taxonomy (NCBI): domain Eukaryota; kingdom Metazoa; phylum Chordata; class Aves; order Passeriformes; family Tyrannidae; genus Myiotriccus; species Myiotriccus ornatus. The sequence continues at coordinate 19,998,638 of JAYRBT010000082.1, read as the reverse complement.
ATCACAGCTCAGAAAAGGGCCCATTTAACTTCTAGGATTTATCATAATCAGATAGCCATAAGCAGTCTCTCCAATGACTAACAAGACAGATCTCACTTTGGACCAGCCATCTTTCCCACTGCACAAACTTTATTCAGTCCCACCTATCACTTATCCTGCCCAAGATGCCATTTGCCTGCAGCAGCACATCTCCCTCTCTGCTTGCCTGCTTAGACCCCAACTTGTCCTCTAGGCCAGGTCCTTGATCTCGTTGCTTACCAGTTTCTTTGGCACACCACTCCTGTTGCTCATTTGGGCTTTTACCATAATTACCACTGATTTTTAATTCAGCTACTGATCTTGCCTTGTCCTCTAGTGTGGTGCAACTTTGAATTGTCTCCCTACTCAAATCCTCTCTCCTACCATCATAACTGTTTCCCTAGCATTGGTTTCATCAAGTCTTCAGCTTCTGCATTTACCTACTTCTTCATTCCCATTCCATTTCTAACACTGCCCTAGACATCTGCCCCAGTGACTCAAGCTCTGGGTTATCATCCTTGACACAGTAAATGGATCACTATATAATATTCTAAAATTTACAGGAAAGTTCACATCAAAGGAAATGGCAAATATCAGTAGTTACACCAATATTTATATGTGCAGTATCTATATCTGTCAGATACATCAGTGATAGCTTTGTTTTTATTACATATCCATCTTAGCAATATATAAACAAAAATATACAGACATACTGGTTTTATTGTTTATCTTTCAACATGGGTTCCCGTTTGTTCTTCTTTAGGGAAGAGTCACACATTTGCATGTAAATGTTGTCTAAAGATGTCAGGACTCCTAGTCATCTATTTTCTCTGTTGGAAATAATGTACTAATATATTTATCAATTTTTAAAATACAGCCAATAAATACAACATTTGGCTGGAATACAAATCAGCATTTTCATATAAAATATACAGTACCGTGCCTTCAATACAACAGAACCAAACGTAAATGACATTTTTTTATTTCCCCACATCAGGTTGATAAAATATTTTTATTATGAATTTAAATTTTTTTACTAGTACGTGATCCAAACTTGTGAATCAGGACTGTTATAACACTTGTTTACTTCTCAGCTAAGATGGATTTTGCTTCCTGCCATCCTTTGAGAGAAGCTTAATTTGTCATGAGTTCAGCTTCACAGGAGATGTGGCATCTCAGAGACTCTCACCTAAGGTAGATGACTGAGGTCATCTTTCTTCCACCACCTTTATCTAGCCTTTGAAACCACACTAAAATAAATGAGGTCACAGCTACCACTGGCACAGATAGTGCATTCATGTCATGGGTCAAATGGTAAGGACGCCAGGCTAAAAAGTCACTGAAATATAGAAGTGAGCTCCAGCAATGGACTGCTGGACACACAACTCCATCTTATTTCTTGTACAGGGCCCAGGACAACCACACAGTGCAAATGAGAAGGAAAAGAAAAACTTCACACTAATCATGCATCCTATGAGCATGTGAACATGGGCAATTCCTCTAAGAGCAATCAATCCCTCTAGGAACAATGAGAATACTGGTTCTAGAAGTATTTGTAGAGCTGTGTGAATTCTTCTGTTCCACTGTCCTATTTTCAGCTGGGATACAATTCATCTTCTTCCTAGTAGCTGCTACAAGGCTGAGGATTGGATTCAGTACGAGAATAGTGCTGATAACACACTGATGTTTCAGTTGTTGCTGAGCAGTGCTCACACTGAGCCAAGGACTTTCAGTGCCTCATGCTCTGACAGTGAGAAGGGGCACAAGAAGCTGGGGGGGAGCACAGTCAGGACAACTGACCCAAACTGGCCAAAGAGATATTCCACACCACAGAACGTCATGCCCAGTATATAAACTGGGGGGATTGGCCAGGAGGGGTTGCTGCAGCTCAGGGATGGGCATTGGTCAGCAGGTGATGAGAAACTATTGTGCATCACTTGTTTTTCTTGGGGTTTATTATTCTCTTTTTTTAATTACTATTCTTACTGTATTTTATTATCATTAGTATTATTATATTTACTTTGTTTCAATTATGAAACTGCTCTTATCTCAACCCACAAGTTTTTTTCCTTCCCTGCTTCTCCTCCCCATCCCATGGAGACAGGGGGAAGGAGTGAGCAGCTGTGCAATACCTAATTGCTGGCTGGGCTTAAACCCCTACATCCTCAAACTACCAAAGAATACTAGAGCCAAAAGAAAAGAAAAACAAAGAAGGTAAATGGCATTTATTCTGGCCTGTTTTTCTCAGCAAGCAGGGCAGACTTACACTATCCAAGTTCTTTAAATCTTTATTGACCTCCATGCATTATACAAACAGCTGAGGTGTCTGACTGAACTCCTCTGAATTCAATCTATAGACGTTTAAAGCAATTGGTCTTTGTTCCTCTCTGTGATCTTTATTTCCCTCAGGGAGTACAGAATATTAACCATTAGAAATCACTCCTCAGATCAACTGTGTCCAGTTCTTTTCAGTATTGTTACAAGATTACATAAGGACTGGATAATTAATTTTACTTAGAGATAACCAACAAAAAGCATTCTCTCTATGGATCTCTTCAGTCTAAGTGGAAAAAGAAATATTATGAAGACTGTAATAACCCTAAATGATTTTTCTTAATGAATATATAATTTATATAATAAAAAGTAATTATTAGGTTATTAAAAATTTTCAGTAATTTTAAACTATTGCTCAAAACTGCCATACATGTTTATTTAAACAAGTTATTAAATGTATGAATATGCAAAATTAATCTTATTTATATTAACAGACAACAGAGCTTTACCTCCTTTAGTTTAATGTCAGTGGCACTGAGAAGTTATCTTAATATATAGGAGGGTGTCATCTGAGTTTTTAACTCAAAAATCAGGAGATACGAATACAAGGTCTGCCCGCATCACAAACATGCCACCCTCTGCCACAAGCAATCATGTCATATACTCCTGCCCAAACTGATCAGTGCTGATTTTGAAACAAACAAGACTTTGGCCTTTATTTCTTCTGTCAGAAGACCACCTCTATCAGAAAGTTATTACCCTGCTCCCTTAATAATTAGAGGCCTTCCTTCAAATAAACACCTGCCCAGCCGATTTTTATTTTTTCTTATGTCCACAAATTTTTTTATGCCTTAAATGAATTTTCTTCTTCCCCCTCTCCCTTCCACTGACAGCCATGACCTCTGTTACCAGACTTTGCTTTCCTAAATAAACAAAATACCTTTCAAACCTCCTCTTCTTTCTTCATTCATTTCACTATCCTATTATATTTCCACAATTTGCCTGTTCCTGCCTGAAATTCATCTTTCATGAACATAATGACCACAACTGAGTATTATTTCCTGTTCTATACTGGAAAATATCCGCTCTTTTAACCAAGCTCTGGGAATTGTGCTTATCTTTCTCTTCCCCTCACTCCAGCGTATCACACCAGTGGCTCACAGAACACCCAAGCCTTCCTCTTTGTTTTCTACTTCTTACTGTGTGGTGTGCTGATTCTTTTCTGTGCTGATTCTTTTGTGCCATCAGCAAATGTCATTAAATACTCCTGCTTTTTGTGCTAACATAAAAAAAAAACCAAATTCTTGCAGGTCCAAGATTGTCCTGCACAAATAACACCATTTCAGGATGATCTCTCCTCCTGTCAGTTCAACCCGCTGATGCCTCCATCGCAACTGCTGGCAATTCCCACTCCCCAGCATGCTTCCCAAGCACCAACACGTGGATTTTTCACCTGTTTGACCTCTTCCCCACTCCTTGATATGTGGTTTAACCAATCATCACCTTTACATCTTGAACAGCACCAACCATGCAGCTGAACTTAAAAAGGCTTAACAACTGTGGAATAAGAATATGAGTTATTTCAAGATACTATTTGTATTCTAGAGCACTACTGAGTATCTTGCCAGTCTCCTCTAGTTGTTACAAACAAATCCGAAAATACTTTTCATTAATAGAAGAAGAATATCTTACTTCATGACCTGTGTCTGTTGGCCTGGAAGCAGCTGCTACCTAATACTGGGGGTCCAGTACAGCAACTCATTTTCAAGAAGCTGGGGAGATTGTCTCTAAATAGAAGGCTGAATCAAGAGTGGATTTTTCCAGACTGTCACTGCCGATAAAATGAGGCTTTCAATTACAATGCTTAGCACAGAGCAGCCTGCCCAGGGAAACCTATCTTCCAATGCTGCCAAGCGATATATGCTCAGCACTGCATTTGTCAAACCATTTCCTCTGCTAAGAGTTAATGTGTCAGTCTTGAAAATGGCTTGCTCTTCTACCACCTTTCCTGATGGAAATCTGAAAAGTGCAACTTACTTCCATTCACAAAGCATCTTGTTGAGACTCTTGACTGCAAACTGACTGCCTCGTGGGGAAAACCTGCTTTCTAGAAACTTAAAAATGCTGAGTGTTCCATCTCAATTCTGCCTCACTGGAGTAAGGAGGTCAAATAGGGAAACAACAATCATTAAATAAAGTGTTAAAAGGTGACTGCTGGGTTTAAGGACAGTTTAAACACGCTTGAAGTCTGAATGCTATTCTAAGCGCTCAGGACTCTTTATTTTAGCTTTGATTACACTACCAGGAGAGGATGACTGCAATAGACTCTGCTATGGTAAAAGCAAAACCACTATCCTTTCTGTTACGGAAACAAACATGCAAAGAGCAAGTTTTACAGGAAGACTGATCAAGAGCACATGAATAATTCCAGAAACGTACCCAAAGAGCAGCTTTCTGGATTAACTCTGCTGTAAATGCCAGCAACCAAACCCACCCACTGGTACCAATTCCACATCTCAGCTTTAACTCAGCTTAATCAAATCACTAATTATCTTACACAGATCCTGAAGAGCATCACAGGATTTTCATTCTTCATAGGAGCTTAATTCACTGTTTTCTTTCAAACACTGATGTCTGTCTGCACTTTTCTAAGTACACTGTAACCACTAAATCACACAATCCATCATCTCTTTGTCAGTATCCTACACCAAGAAGATCCTCTGAGAATATGCTTAGAATATAAAGGTCACTTTGAAAGTTGACTAAAGGCATGAATAAAAAACCAAAACATTTAGGTAAGCCCTTTGAAGAGATAAGGTTGCTATTACCCTTTATTGTTTAAACAAGTTCTTCAACTGCTTTTCAACACTATTGTGACATCACAAAGAGAGTTTAATGGCAGCTCTTGAGTATATACAGAATCAAAGCCAAAATTGAGCTTACTGAAGTTGCAGAAAGTTACACAGCAGTGAGAGATTAAGAATCATTACATACTTGGCAAACTGACCTATTTCCAAATGATGCTGTCACAGGATGATATGTGCAGTGGGCGTATTTTAGCCAACAAAAGCTAGCAAAGTGCCAAGAGCTGCTGAATTTCCTGTTAAGAATTAAGAGCCCCTCCACACACATTTTCCAGCACAATATATGGCCCATCTTTTTGTCAGCACAAGTCTTTCCTGAAAAATTAGGGTTGAGAAAAAATCACCGGGCACCATTTCTCATGAAAGGTAAGGAAATTAAAGGAAATGAAAGAAGATACAAAGTAAGAAGAGCTGATCTGAGGGTCCTACTGGTTAACGTGCTTCTGAAGCAAAGTGCAATTCCAGTTTTATACTTGGTGCGTGAGTACCATGTAAAATGGGAGTGTGAAAATGTAAAAGTATGCAAGACAAATGACATTTTATCTTTAGACATAGTCATCCCTCACGGGTGTCATGCCTACTTATCAATTAATCACTAGAGCATGAATATCTTAAGACAAGGCTAAAAATGAGGGGTAATTTTTCACTAAATATGCTTGAAACAGCCAGAACATTTCACAAAGGAAAGAAGAGGTTTGTGATCTATTTGGGAGTTGCTTCTCAAGTGCAACCTCACAGAATCTGAATGGAGATCCCTGACACTGACTGCTGTGATGGCTTCTGCCAGCCATCAGTAGAAACCTCAAGGTTTAGTGAGTGCATTTGCCAAGAGTTACCACTTTCTGGGTAAGTTAACATCAACTGAGTAAATATGAAGTTCTAGCCACTGCAAACACCAAATAAAATCTATTAGCATAAAACATGTAGTGAAATGTAACTTGATAAGCTTCTGAAACTTGGCACTTTTGACTTGGTGAGCATACCCTCGTTGTCTTAGCTAGTACCAACGATGTTGAACACGTAAATGAAGTAAAATCAGGATTTCCTATCAGGTAGCAAAAGCAATGGGCCTAGGAGACAAATACACCCTCTGGAGCTCAAAATTCATCTACCATACAGATGCGTAAGGCTGGTTTATGAAAGTCCACATCTTCTTGTACCTGAGAGTAAACTTACTGATCTGATGGTCACCTGCTAATATATGTTCTATCTTCTCAGTGTTGTAAGTGAGGTTATCTAAACAGCATTCTATCCAATCACCCATTTAACTTTACTGCTTTGCCTCACAGTAAAAGTTAAGCTGTCTGGATCTATCAAATGTTGTAAGATACTTTTTTCTTTTGGCAGAATGATTTAAAAAAACCAACCAAAAACCCAAGAGCTTGATTTTCCTTAGTTAAAATACCCACAGGGGAAAATACTACATTCACATCTCAACCTTGTGATTTGCTTAATGAGAAAAAAGTCACACTACTTGGACATAGGCTCTGAAAGAAAAAGGCAGTTGAAGAAGCTGTATAGCTGTTAGGAGGGAAAGATCAACATTTTATCACAAAAAGCAGTTTTCATTTCTTCTGCATGTACAGTTTATCTGCTTTTTGCACAATAATGCTACTAAGACCTGTTACCTACACAAATGCCATTGCCTTTGAGTTTGAACACCTAAACCAAAACGCAAACAGAAAAATGTCTGTAGGAGGTGGCACCCTAATAATTCTCAGATCATATATTTAGAGGAAACTGGAAATAAGAACAATATTTTTCAGCAAAACTCTCATTACAAAAGATGAAACAAGTAAAATCAGGAATCAAACGAAGTTACTACTGGGATTTCAGCAAAATTATACAGATATTTCTACTATTTAAATATAAAATGCTGAAAATACAAAATTGACATATAATTATTGACATGTTCCTGCATTTGGTTTTCCTCACTAAATTTAGCAAATTATGACATTTTAATGTAATAAGCTTCTAAGATCTAAGTTGAAGCCATGAATGAGCCATGGAAAGATCATTTGATTTTGATTTTTCTCCTTATTAATGATTAGAGTCTGATTTTGCTTACACTGTTAACTACACACGCTTCAAATATTTACTGTGGACAAAATAAAAATCGGCCTATTAACCAACAAGACACTGTTATGCCTCAGCAAAGAAAAAGACAACAAACATAATATGGCTCATTTAGTACAAAGAACAACAGCTGAGATAACTGATGAATTACAGAACCTTTTCGTCAAATTTTGATTGCACAAGGAAAGTTGCCAGAACAGTTTAATATACCCAGAACAGTTTAATATACCCACAGTTATAAATTTTTTTTTTTTAAATTATAGATACATAAAAGCCCCCCCCTCCAAACTATAATAATATAATAATGGCCAGACTTCGCGAACGAAGAACCGGGGAAGGTCTTTACACCTTCCAGCCTGCGCATTGG
>JAYRBT010000082.1:19956947-19990939 GCA_036023395.1 Myiotriccus ornatus | reverse complement strand
CGGTGGCAGTGAGGTCCTCAGGACGTAGATGGATTGCCTTACAGGGCTAACGAGCTCCATCTGCCCGGGGAGTGGCCGTGACCAGGAATCGAACCCGGGCCTCGGCGGTGACAGCACCGTGTCCTTAACCACTAGACCACCAGGGGCTCCCTTCCCCTCCTCCAAACTAAATGTAGGTCAAATTGTCAAAACCGCACTTCAGTCCTTGAAACTTTGCTGTCTTCACGATGCCTAGAGTGGTCCCTGTGAGAACGCCACGAGAGTCCCTAATCTACATTGCTCAGCAAACAGAAATATAAAATTGACAATATAAAACTAATTATGAAACATTATCAAGAAACCTTGATGTAGCTACACAGTGGACTGTAGAGAAGAGACGGTCCAAGGAGATAGGCAGCTGTTTCCCTACACCATGTCTGTACTACAGAGTACTACTGGAAGAAGGGTGTTGCAGCCTACTTAAATCTATGAATAAATCTGTCTTGAGAACATGTATTACAGCATAAATATCAGGACACTTCTGAGACACAGTTTTTGCAACCACTCTCCCATCTGTGATTCTTTTCACTTAAATTCTGTAAATGAAGAACAGCCTACAAAAGCCATTGCTGAATCACTTAGTTTCATATAGAAATTTACATCTCAGTTACTTGATTGGAATGTCCCAAGCGTCACTTGTAAATACTCTTTTCTGGTTATTTTATTCAGACACATACCATATGAAAGATTGTCAGAAATGCTTGTAAATTATTAAAATCTATTGTTTAAATAAAGGGGAAATGCAAAAACTAACTTTCCACTCCACAAGTTGTATTGTTATTGTATTACCTACCGCTCCTAGGAATACAGCAGCAAGATTGCCATTAAGACCTAAAATAACTTTCCATCTAAAGTTTTACTGTGGACTGGCGAAATAGAGATTTTTACTTTAAATAAATATTTCAGTTCAGTGCATGATTAAAGACATTATTTCATAAACAAATGCTTAGCATTTGTACCTGGAATTTTGCATTAAAATGAAGAAGCCTCAGCACACAGTTTATTTTTTTCCATTTACACTGATGAAGAAAGCACTAGTACCTATATTTGAATTCCTAGGGTTCTAGATTGTAAACCAATCCAGATCAAAACAGGTTTGAATTCTGTTATGTTTTGAGAGATGTCCAATCGGCATCCAAAAACTCAACAATTATCTATTTCAATCTATAAAACCTTACCATACACACTTCAAATTAATACTTCTCAAAAGATTTGTAATGATCATTCTTTTACATCTCTCATGTTATGTAAAAATAAACAATAAATGCAGGACAGCATCAAACAGTTTTTTGAGCTTTCTTAACATGTCTACATGAAGCTTATTTACTCTCTTCTTGGTAAAATTCCTTAATATAAATATACAGGCTTGCATATTTGTCCTGAATACCAAGTCACTGCATGGATTACGAAAGAAGTGCGTACCCAAACACATCACAGGTAAAAAGCCAAACACCACAGCTACAGTATATAATGTAATACTTACTATTTATATGTTTCTGAACGAATGTATTCAAAAACATGAGATACTCCCAGCTGGAACTGGTCAGCAATAGGGGTAACCCAAGGATTGTTCTCTGCTTTGAAGACTTGCTTTTGACCAGTCAAATCCAAATTACCTGAGGGATTAAACAAAACAGCATATGAAAAATACTTGGAACATGAAAAATTTGAAAGAAATGCCCTCCTGTGAATATGAAAACTTTTCATTCATTTCAGAGAGTACGACCACAATAAAAGCAAGTATTTCAGTCTTAACAGACGGGAATAGAAGGACACAGCAGTTCCCACCATGACCAATGCAGTTCCACTCTATTATTTCAGTGCTGCTACACACTGCACAGCAGGGTTGAACTCCGCTCGCTGCATATGATATTTATTCATCAAGTTAGTTTTAAGCAGGACCTGACAGTGCATAGGTGTCGGGCTCTCTCCACCAAGATCTGCAGGAACAAAAGGAGAATGATGCTGCGGTAGGAGTCTGCTCTGCTGAAGCTTGGCATTGCAAAACATTTCTCAATCCCTGCTCAAAGCAAAACACCAACAAGCAATGCCCAACAGGCTTTTTGTCCTCTCAGTGCCAGCCTGTTGTCTGAACTGAGATCCCACCCTAATCTGTGATCAGAGTGCCACACACTCAGAAACACAAACAAACAGCATCATTTTTGTAGCATGCCAGTTTACCTATTCTGTTGATAGGAAGACTTAAGAGACCTATTAGGGGTTTGCTTGGGATTTTTCATTTGTTCGTTTTGTAAATGTTTACCACCCAACCCCAAAACGGTCCACTGAAACTCCTCATGACTATGGATACAAAAGGCTGAATTCCAGGACAATCTAGCCATTGAAATATTTTGTGTTCTTTAAATTAAGAAATCTGTGGTACATTTTCAATTTATTTTTGAAAATTTTATGATGAAGAGAGGCCTACCCTCCCCCAAGAAATCTAAAATAACTAAAAAAAAAAAAAAAAATCAAATAAAAAACCCCTGTAACTATAGGGAACACAACAAACAAAAAAAATTTACAGGGTTTTGAAGACTGACTGAGCCACGCTTTTGGAGAAATCCAAAATCAACCTGCCGTGCCAAATTTCTAAAATGAAATGCCTGTTTAAGTGCAGGCAACAGGAGCTGCTGTGAGCCCTGTGCTTGCTGCCCACTCTGGCTGCACGTTCTACACTGACAGCTAATCCTTGGCGCGTTTCCCTCAGTAAAAGGGGTTAACAACAATTAAAGACAGGCTATTATACTGTGAGAAAAGATGCCAAGCATCTCATACTGGCCTATCACCGAGTCACCATTACCTTAACAAGCTCATCTGCCAGCTGTCTGTGGCAGGCTGGTTTGAGCTCACAGCAGCAGGGACGTCGCACACAGCCCGTCAGTCAGGCTGCAGCCGCCCGCGCTCCGCACGCTCCAGTGCGCCTCGTTAGGAGCCTCGCGCCCGTCTCCTTTATTAAAGGACGCGGCAGCCCTGTTCTAACAAGGATCAGGAAAAAGGATTAAGCACTGTGACAAGGAGGACCTAATAAGCTAGAAAGCAGTGTATCTGAATCTGTGCTGGCTGAAGGCGCAGGCTGGTGCTGCTCGCTACCCAGCTCTCAGGTGGAGGCTGCCGGGGAAGCCGGCCAGCGAGGCAATTAGCCGTAACCCTCTGACCAGGGCTGCTGTGAAGATCATGTATCACTCAAGGGTTTGCTTTGCAACTGTAAATTGGATATCCCATTTTATTACCTGCAAAAAATCTCATACGTTGCTCTCCAAAATTACCAGCACTGTAGGCACTCAGCAGGTACTGCATCAGGGTAAAATGATCAATCTGTGTACAACTAATAAAAACAGTTAAATGTGGGGAGGCAAGCTTGGCTCCATCGTGGGTCAAGTTCAATGCCGCCTACAGGACTAAGACACATGTTCCCAAAATCTCAATTGGTCTTGGCTGAATCCTCTCGACCCGAGCTGTGTCAGAAATTTACCATGCAGGGAAGGTTGCCCTTTTCCATTCCTACAGTGCAGTGTGCTCATTTCATTTCTAATACCCATTTAATACCAACAAGGCCCATTTAAATGTAATTAATTGTAATTAAATTTAATAATTACTACTCTACTACAGCCAAAGAAATCTTACAGCAAAACAAGGACTGCTCAAGTAAAATGATCTGTAGGTCCCCATGCCAATGTAATAGTTTTATTTTCCTCTGTCTTCTGTTTTTCCCAAAACACGCTGGAGGCAGGTGCAAATATTACTTTTTACCTTCAGAGGGAAGAGGGAGGCAGAGACCCTAATTAATCTAATTACAAAGGAAACAGGAACACAAAAAAGTTCAGCATCCGCACTGAAATCCACCCCTCCTTGCCCAGGACGTCCTTCTGGGAGCCCTGCCAGCAGCAGCTGGCCTGGCAGCCCATCCCATCGGCCACCTAGAGCTGGAGCGAGAGCCCAGGGATTTTAAGTGAAGAATTTAATCAAGTGTGGTGGTGAGAAAAGGAACAACTTGTCTGTCCTCATGGCAAGCACCAGGCAGAGAGTGGGTGCTTCTCTGCAGGGGAGTGGGCTTCCTCACAGAAGGCAGGAAGGACAGGGCAACCGATGCTCTAAAATCTTCCGTGTTCAATAACAAAATTTCCATATGGAAACGAAGGACAGAAATGGACAGAAAATTAAACAGCATAAGAAGTTACAGAGAGACTGCCCCACCTCATCAGCACGAGGGAGGAAATGGAGTCTAACCCTCCAGCCACAAGGCAAGCCACTTGAGTACAAAGAAGCTCTACAATTAAAACTGCAACAGGAGGGAAATGCGTCACTCCTGCACCATACATTGCTTGAGGCCATATCCTGGTGTCCTTTCTGTGCTTATGGCTTAAAAATCTGTGAATCAAGGGTGTACCTAATTCTTCTCTGGCTGCAGGACATCCAGCAGTCCCAAGCACAAGGCCAAAGTCTCAGTAACATCTCAGGAACTGCACATGCTCCAAATACAGGAGCGCTGCAAGCACTCTTCTGCTGCAGAGCACCAAGACAAAGCCAAGGGCGTGGAAGAGATGCTCACACCCGACTGAAGCAATGGCTCTGGTACCAGGCTCACCACAGGAGAGCTGTGAACTGGATACCTTACAGATGTGTCCCTGTCCTCCCCACCCCCAGCAGTTTCCTTGCCTAGATGATTTTTTATGGCAGCACCATGTTAGGAAATGCTATTATTCCATCCCTGCAGCACTAGAGCCACGCACCAGGGAAAATGCTATGGCAGATGCGCCTTCATGCATATTGTCTAACAGCAGCATCAGCAGAACACCATCCCCAGGGCTTTAAGAAATTTATATACTGTTCTGCTACACAGATCACATCAAATCCCTCAGATATTTTTAGTAAGCAAAATACAAAATTGCCTCTAGTAAAAATCCAGCACTGAAGATTCAATCACAAAATGTATTAGGGTTGGAGATTGGTTTTGTTCTTTCCATGCACATCAGCCTATTAAAAAATATTTATCATCTCTAAAATTCGGCATAACTTGACTAAAATTGTATTTCTTCATTGTGGACTTAAGGTTCTTGGTATTCTGCCTTACTGAAGGAGATCCGCTCCACCAAAATGCATCACAATCATTTGCCTCTGGTAAGAGAGGAATGACAGGTTATCTTCAAGACTAGTCAGAACAGTCCCCTTCCTAGAATTTTTGAATGCTTCCATTATTTTTGAATGCTTCTAAAACTATTCTAATAAATGATCAAAACTACACATTCCAGAACCCAGGTCTAACATGCTTAAAGAATATTCAAGTCCTAAGTTTGAAGGATACTATTTTTACACTTTCTACTTTGACTAAACATAGATTTCCAAATAGGAAGAATGCAAAGTGGACATATGCTGCTACCAGCGAGCAGACACTGAAAAGAGAACAGTCTGGAAAGAGAAGAGCAGAGATCTAACAGTTGACTGCTGTGCATGACCTGCACAGAATGACCAAAAGCCTTCTAAAAGGAACAGCCAGCTGCGTGATCTTAAAAATGCCTGATCTTGGCATTTTTATTCCTGTCTCAGCACTCATTGTACCTAAAGATGATCCTGAAGCCTTAAGTCTGATTGGATCAGTGTGTTAACTTGTGTTTAACCCACCTTAAGGCCAAATTGCTCCTAATGCCCAACTACTAAGCTGTGCAGACCCGAAAACTGTCTGCTGCCCAAACCTCTTATTAGCTGCCACCTCAGAGCTACAGTAAACAGATCTACACCAGAACTCTTGAAAATTCAAGGGCAAAATCAAAGTATGCATATTTTTAATTTTAATGTATTCTAACTTGCACCATCTATTGACTAAAAGTACCATTTATCACTGCTTACGTTCAGAGTTTCCACCGCCATGGGTGGACAGAAGGCACATTTCATATGACAGTGAGCACACACCATCCTGACTGACATTAAAAGGAAAAGAAGGCAGCTACAGTTTTCCTGCACCTGTCTCAATAAACCTATCCTGCATTTGAGCTAAAACACAATCATTAATGTTTCTTGTTATTTTCCTTCAGTGCTGTTGAAATAAAGAGTGGTTTGTGTGAACATTCATGTTTTGCTCAACTGCCTGCAAAGGTCAGAAAAGAGCTCATAATAGGAAATAAAATTATGCCTCCCACAGTCGTGTTTGCAGACAGTAATTGTCAGAGCCAGCAATAACACTACCTACCACTTTGACCAAGGGTGTCTCCAGACTTCCCAAGCTCCTCCTGCCCATTAGATCTAGCCTGTAAGCACCTCTTACATACAACTACAAGCCCTTCATCCTCTTGTGATATATGATGTATGAAGTGTGCAACGTTTACCCCATGTATGTACACTTAACATGCAGTAAGGTATGACTTGGGTACATGGGCATTACTTAAATACAAACAAAAGAAAACAGAATGAGCACAAACCTGGCTTGTCCTTTCCACTTGAACACCCCTTGGCAACACTTTCAAAAATTATAAGGTGAAATGAAGCAATTAAACAACTCTGACATTTGAGAACTGAACATTGGCATTCAACATAAGAAGCATGATCCTAGCTGTAAAATGCCAGATCAACACTTCTTTGTAATGGTTTGTATTCATCCCCAGTGGAACTTGATTAAAATCAATGGAAATAATGTTTAGCCCGTATACTGTTGAGTTTCACATCCGTGTCCCGTTGATACTCTGACTCACATCCCAGCCTACACTCTACTTCACTGACCTCAAGGAGAGTCCTCAAGCTGTAACACATCCCTTTTAGTGATTCCTGTTAAGACTGCAATTTAAATGTTCTTTCCCTTTACAACACAAAGGTCTTACTCTCAGTTATACATATGACAGGAAGAACAAAATTAGTTTTATTAATTTATTTAGATATAAATACCTTTGAATCCTGTTTTATTAAACGCTAAGTAAGGGATCCATCCACTACACTAAATTTAAATTTAGGTTATATTTAAAAATACGTCTCTCCTGGCTTGTTTTAGATTTGCTTTACACTACAGGGTTCATAATTTTTATTACTTTTGTGGCATTTGCTTTGTCTCAACAGAGAGAGAGATTGGTTTAAGCATGGGGGTGGAAGAAATAACATGACTATTATGTCATAAAAATTAGACCAATGCAATTAATTGTGAATGATGTCTTAAAATCTATGTAAAAAAATGAAAATATATACTGCTTTCTATGCCACAAAGTATTATAAAAAGCAAATTATTTTTACCCTGATCTTAAGCACATGTAGACTGTGCATCAGTAACTCTCATAATTTCTATAAACAAGTAAGATCATCTCAGTTTTGAAGACCTCCATCATTTTTGAAGGATTAGTAACAGAAGAGAGTAGATTTAAACAGTATTTATAAAGCAGCAGTAAGACAACAGAGAGCGAAGTCTTCTTGTACATAAGTGAGGTGTGACTCAATCTCTTTGGAACCAGCAGTAATAGTCACAGAAATATTCACTATGATAAACAAATCTACATCTCCATAACATATGTCGAAAATGTAAATTTGGTTATTGATGAGCTTCTATGCACTAAAAGAGAACAACTAGTAAATCTAAACTCAGATTGAAACGCCTCCAGATGATGGATCCCAGCAACACTTTTACTCTCTCACCCCTACATTCTTGTACTGGAGAAGGTCTAACAGTATCACTGCAAGTCATCAGCACTTCAGAGAACCCCAAAACAGCATTTGTGGTGGTTCTACACAACAGGGGAAAAGGTTCAAGTCTCAAATAACAAGCAGTCAGATTCAACACATGCAAATTAACCAGATACTCCAGAGCATCCATCTGACAGAAACAGGCTGGACATCTTCCTCTGGCTCCTTTCCTAACCACAAAGATGAGAATGCATGCAACCTCACATGTGAGTGTTAGACAGGAAGCCTCAGGGCAAAAGAAGGCTGAAGGAGCAACCTGAAAGTCAAACACCGAAGCCTAAGCCCATCCTCAGTTTTACAATTACTTTCAGGGACAGAAAACAGGAGTGCAGATATTACAATATCACACATTATTCTAACAACTTCTTAGATGTAAATGAGAGTTTCCAATAACAAGTTCAGAGATGACATCCCAACTTCAGAATTCACTTGAATACATCTAACTGTAGATCTCTGTGTCGGTTCAGTAATTGAAGAGCTTACAGAGACTTTTCAAACAGAAAAACATCTGATCTGAAAAACATCAGGAGATGGAGGTTCTGCCAGTGGTGTCTTGTTCAAACGGTTCATCACTGTCAAAATACATTCTTTATTTCAGTGCTGAACTAAGCTGAGTTAGTTCTAAAAGACTGCTGCTCCCTCTGCCCATCTACAAGGGAGAAAGACCAACTGTGCTTTCTTCTCATGGAGTTAGTGAGGATCAGCAGCCAAGCTTCCTCTCACTCTTCACTTTGATAGGTTAAATAAAGCATCTGTGATATTCTGTGATACTAATACATAATAGCTACTCCATTTGCTTCAACTCTTAGTAAAAGGAACACAGCTGAAATAAATAGGGTAAAAGTAGACCAACTAAATCTTGAATTCTTTACCCTTGATTTAAATGTGAAGCGATACAAGGCAAACTGATATTGCCTCAGCTACAGCTATTACAACTATATTGGAAGAAAATTTTACTCTCTAGCACATTTCATAGGAGGGAGTTCAAAACAAAGTGAATGTAGTCCTGAGATATTTATACAAAATTCCAGCATCACAGCAAAGGTCAGCCAGAATCATTATAATAGGAAGCCTGACAATTCAGCATGTGTCAGGACTGAAGATAAAGCCTGGGAAAGACAAGAGAATGGATAAAATGCTGAACTACTGCCTTAAACCATACTTCAGGTATTAAGTACAGGCAGATTATAGACCTAACCTGGCTGGGCAAACTTGCATTTTCATATTCAGGTGACTGGAGGAGTGGTTAACTCTCTGAGAACAAGGAGAGAGCCCTGGAAATTTCTACCATCACAAGACACAACAAATCTGACCTTAGCAGGATAACTAGCAGAAAGAGTAAATAATAACAACAATCACAGATGAAAGCCATAAACCAGGAACTTATTTAATGCAGCATACAAGGTACTCCTGTCCTAACAACACTCTGCTAATGGCTTGTACTGCCACATGACAAATCATGCTGTTTCATCAGCCAAACTCTACCACACAGCCTTCAGGTACCAGGGCAACCAGCCCAGCTGATGCCATCGTGTTTGTAGCTAAGAGGAAAGGCAGAAGAAAGAGCATTTTGACAAAAATCCAACACATTACTTCAAAATGTACTTTTTTAAACTACATTTTTTCTAAAATTATTTCAAATTACTTATAACTTGATTAAATTCATTTCTCCCGCATCCTCACATAAGAGCAAGACCATTTACTAGAAGACTTACAAATACTACTAAGTTTCACCAATATCTCTTTGAAAGGTGACATGTTGTGCTGGAAATACCATTTCCTTCACTGCTCTGTGTAAAAAATGCCCGGCACTGACTGGGATCTCAAGGGGCAAACCGACAGTCACTGCTAAGTGTTCCCAGTGAAGAAACCCAAGGAACACACTAGGCAGCAGACAGGTTTTTGGAACAAAGGAAATTAATGTGATGTCAAAGTAGTTTAACATCAAAGACACTTTAATGGCGCAGGAAGTATTACAGGCTTAGAGGATCAGCATCCTAATTTATTTTGAAATATATTGCACATTTTTTCTAGTATCAGAAACTCCCCTGGGATTCTCAATTACACGGGAATTCAGCAGAGCATTCTCTCTTTGAAGGGTCCCTATCAGAAAAAAATCTAGTTAATTTAAAAAAATTACTTCAAAAAGGATTCACTGTATTGCTTTTGCCCCACACCTTTGAAACTTCCATTCAAACACAGGTTGTCAAGAACTCAGAAGAGCGAGACCACTCTTAAATACTATGAAAAACATAAAAGAACCAAATATAAGCACAAATGCAATGTTTACTCAGATTGGCTCTAATTATGGTATTCTTACCTACTACAACTCTAACATAGCAGATGAAATATCTGCTCAAAGAAACATCATTATTATGTTGATCGTACTTATAATCAGAGTACAGTCAACATTAGGAGAGCCCCCCCCCCCACTGTAGTCATCTGGGAAGTGACTATAAGACTGGTATAATTTAAAAACTAAAGCAAGATCAAATCTGAATCTTGAAAAGTTTGGCAAGAATTACAGCAGTAAGGAAAAGAATGCCTGTGGTGTATAACTAAATAATGGGTTATAGAAACATCTTCCTTTGTATAATGAAACTGCAGAGTTACCCTCTTCCCATACACCTTAATCCCCATCAAATACTCTCTGCAAACATCCTGGTTTCTAACTACATAACAAGTGCTGGGATTTAGTGGTTTTGGCTTCTTTTTTTTTTTTTTTCATTTTTTAAACTTAAACCTAAAATGAGAATTACAATTAGAATATTCACAGATTTTCACAGAAGCTTTTCTACATAAATAGCCTCTCCATAGCCTATCGTTACACACATTTTTTTCTACTTTTCACTGATAGCTGCTACATCAGCAGTCCTAGAAAGTAAGTTACTTTGTTTATCCACTTTTGCCTTAGTTCCAAAAGCAGAAACATGTAATTTTTTAAAATTGTAAGGTATCAATTAGTTGTTCCAGTGCTCAGAACTGTTGTCCAAAGAGCCCCAGGGTGTTCAAGCTTCCAACAAACACCAATGACCTGTACTGCAGGTGTGAGCAGTGCTGTGTTGTGACATAGGCAGAGTGCAGTGACAATTTATACTAAAATAAGAAAAGTTTGGCATTTACGTCAAGTGTACTTAGAAAAGAAATATCTTTTGTGAAATAAGTGATTCCTGTGTTTGCACATGCCTGTTATAATTACCTAAGTAAACTGCTATTTCGATTAATATTAATTTGAACAAACAACTGCAGCAACTACTTTGTGTAATATAATATTAATTCACAATTCTAGAGCCATTTCAAAAGCCTAAATTTTAAAAGGTCTTCTTTTGATGGAAATACTGAGACTTTTGGAAGGATTCCTTGAACTTTATATTTAAAGCCAATTCTTTATCCACAGAAGGTAATTTAGCTGTTCAAAACTAAAGAATGATGAAAGAATTACTTACCCATTCTGACATACAGATTTAACTCACAAAATGTTTCGTGCTCCTTAAAAAGGAACACGGCTACTTACCCTATCGAGATCTTTTTTTTAACAAGCTTGAATTTTCCTCTTTTCAAATATGTATGTAACTTTACACTTTTGATAATGTTTCCTTTTACCTGAGGAAATTATTTGACAAACTAGAACAGTACTGAATAGCAACTTACAAGCCACAGATGCCAACATTCAATTTTGAAAAAGGAGGATGGTAATCAGAAAGGTATTCTTAGAAATCTCTGTTCTTCTATATGCATAAACATGAGCAAACTCTGTGTACTTTTGCACACACATGTACTGGCAGCAGGGTAGTGCACACAAGCAACATTAGAATCTGGAGTTTAAAAATCATACCCTTCGTTTTCACATCAAAAACTCAAACCTACAGATAAGATGGTTACATTCTCTGGGTGGCTATTTAGTTTTACAGTATTACATCTTTGTGAAGATGTGCTACTCTGCACCATACATCACTCTTACACTCCTGACTCTGCTAAAAAATTCATTAATGTGGCACATAGGGGTGCACCCGATGACCACACAGTGAATATTAAAACACCATCACTGGTGTTACTAATTGCATCTACCCCTCATGTCGTTCCTGTTTCTATTCAGCTTTCTTTCCCAACACCATTCTCATTGTTAAATGGTCAGAATACACAAAGTGACAGATTTAGTGCCTCCTTGGCAATTTATATAACTGACTGCAACTCTGTTGTTTCAGTGAATCATGATTTATTTGTCTCGCAATGCAGCACATAACCTTTTAAATGCTAGGGAAAAAAATGCCAGTGCCTCTTTAAAGTTTATATATGACTGCCCACCACCATTCCTCATGAACGAGGTTTTGAGAGACAAATGATAAAAACAAGCTGCAAATTCCACCCACCTACTCCCAGCCATTTCCTGTGTTCATCACTCACATGTACTGTATTTACAGACAACCAGACCACCAGTGCACTCTTTCAGTGCCCTTGTTTTCTCCTGGGCAGGAATATTTTTCTCAAATCAGTGATAGGTATTCTCTGCTAAACACAAAGAAGGGTAATACGAATCTCCCTTTCACTGCTGCCACATTCAATCACATCAGGTGACATTACAGGCAGACTGTAGGGTTTTATTTATTGTCATCTCTCTCCATACCAAAGCTGTGATCCCAAGGCCTGTGGCCTTTTCTCATACCCTATTCTCCATGCCTTATTCTGCATTTATTTCCACTACCTTTAAAAAACCGTTTAATGTAACACACATGCCGTTCTCCTCATTCAAATACATTGTTTTATCCTGATGTTTTATATTGTGACCATCTCCCTGGTAAACGAACATGTAATGACTCTCTGCTGTCCACCAGTGCCCAAACTAAGCCAGTCAAAAGCCTTCAGTGCCTTTAATTATGAAAGTGATAATGAGAGAGAAAAGACTGTTTACTTTAAATGGAACAGCAGCAGCTCCAATTAATGTAAATAGGACCTGCTCACTGCAAAGCTATTTATCCAACATGCACAGCAAAAAGTATTTGGATAGTTCTGAGTACATTATAATTCAATTTTAAAAATTTAGGAGGGAGAACTCGGACCACAGACAAAGACGGTTTTCCCTGGTGTGGTGACCATGGCATCAGCAGTCCACGCAGCAGGTTGCAACCTTCTCATACCACCTTTCATTGTCCGACTTTAAAACTGTCTGCAAAGGTGTGTGTGCTTCTCTAAATTGCCCTCATTTGCAGAAGGGAAAACAGGGCTGCAGAGATGAAAAGACTTTTTCTAACCATTCAGAGATTCATGCTTGCCTGTGGCCTACTCCTACATGATCTTAAACAAGCCTTCCAAGCTAGCCTGGTGTTCCATTCCCTAGATGTGTGCCTAGGTGTTTAATAAACAAGAACATTACTTTTCATAGTAAATATACCTGCAAGTTGAACAAGTTACAAATTTAGACTTCAGTGTAATGTTCTTTGGAAATATACCCCAAAATCTATTTTAAGCATTTGAGATAGTTCTTGCATTATGCATGGCATAGACTGTGATAGAAATTACACCAACTGATGACAAATAAAGATACTGAGCAAGGCCATAAAATTAATAAATTAATAAATGAAAAGTAAAATTTATAGAATGCCTTTTGAGTAGTAAAGACCAGGGGTAACAAAGGACTTAGATGTGTCAATGCACCTCAGCTTGATCAGCTGGGGCAAAACTACAAGTCCTTTTTCTACCAGACTGTGATACTGTTCTATAATGCAAACAAATGCTAACTAAATGGAAAAACACTTCCCTTGGCCGAGTTTTGCAGGTCAGTGCAAAATAAACATTGAGAATTTTCTTTCAAACATTTCCACTTGGGTTGGATTTTGATGGTAAAACTATTTAACAGGGATTTGCTGCTAAGCTTGTAAGGCAGTAGCATGTTTAGAACATTTAACTAGCCAAAGAAGTTAGCTAGACTTAGTGCAGCACTTAACTTTCACTTTCGGAAAAAAACACAAAGGCTGTCACTTAGGAAGCTACAGAAAAGTACACTTACAGATACTACATGTGTCTAAAATGTTATTGCTCTTGAAAGAGACTTTATAAATGAATATTACTTACACAAAAAGCTAAAGAAAGTATATCTGTATCAAGGAATAAACATCTGAAATTAAGTAAAAGAGAACAAATTTCATCCACCAGCAGTGGAGGGGAAAGGCAAAAAACCTCATAGTGGGTAAATAAGTAAGATTTCCCCGCCTCACGGAAGAAAAGCAGACACAAAAAGCATACATTGCAGACTGTCACATTTAAGCACACAGCTAGCTGTCACATTCTCCAATGGGTCAAAGCCAGTTCTTACGACAACAAATAATTTGACTTTATTACCCTAACTTCAGTCACTATCCTTCTGAGTTTTGGGAACTATTACTCGGAAGGTGCCAGTAGAAACAAAGAAGCTTCACCATGTAACAGTCCACAAAAAAAAAAACAAACCAAGGAGTAGACCCTGTGTAACAGGTGTTCCAAACACAGGGAACTGATGGAGCCACATTATTCCCAATGAAAATATTTTTAAATATTTAAAGATCTGAAACCAAATTCTAGCTTGGGATAAACAGAGACAATGACCCTCACATAAAATGAAATACTGCAATGCAAATTCAGCAAAATCAATACTTAAGTTTCAAATAAAAACTCCAATTTATAGGTTAAAAGAAGCCACCTACAACTGTATTTAAATGACCAATATCACAAATTCAAAGTACACAAACCTGCGTCACTGCTATAAGTAAAAGAGCTATCAATTCACTAAGAAATGCAGGTTACTGAAAAACAAAAAACTCATCTAATTTACCTATATTTCACTCTAGTTGATCAAGCTTCCATTTTTACAGGAACATTCACTAAAAAGCCACTTATGTTGCTGTCCTTTCTGCTTAGTATAATTCTGGCTAATCTAAATAGTGTTCTCAAAACCCAGTCAGAGACAAGAACTGTTTTGCAGACCCAATATTTATGATACATTATATAAAGCAAGATGCTATAAAGATATTGGCAGTCAGGTGTATTATTATACACGAAAAATGTAATGTAAAATAATAATAAAACCAAACACTCATCATCTTCTGGCTCCTCCTGTATATCCAGTAGGAGTAAAATAAGTGAGTATTTCTCAAGGGAGAGTAAATATCATCTTATATGATGACTTAAGAATAATCATTTCAGAGGAAATACAGTGCATCATCATCGTTATTAGTCAAATAAATAAATGATCATCCATAATCTTACCCAGTTCTGGGGGCAGCACAGTAAGACGATTTCCCTGGATATGCAGTTCTTTAAGCTGGGTGAGCTCACCAATTTCCTTAGGCAGTGATATCAGGTCATTGTCTCTAAGACTCAGCTAAGAACAAAAATAAATTCAGTCAGAACAATTTTCGGTTACTATAAAGCAGCCCAAAAGAGAACTCTACTCCCTCTTACCCCCACCATTCTCCTAAATGCTCAATTCTTCCAATTTATTTACAACTGTCTTCTGGTAAACAAGAAATAGTTCCAGGTGTAGTGGTCTATTCCTGCAAATGTAGCCTACTACTCCTCAAATTGACTGGATTCTATTCCTACAAGTGTTGCAAAAGTGAATTGATTTTCCAAGAATTTAGATAAATTACTTACTATCTGCAACTTTGTGAGCTTCCCAATATCTGGCGGCAGGATTTCAAAATCGTTGTCACTTAGATAGAGTGCACGCAGGGTGGCTGCAAATTAAATAGCAATATATAAACAGGGTGGCATATAACCCAACCATTGAGGTCTAATCAATAAAAAGGAGTCAGGTTTGATTAATAACCCTGACTTGGTGAAAAGCCTTTGACATACCCAGGGCTCACAATAATAACAAGCAGGTCAAACTTAGATTTACTGGCTTATTGTACTGTTGGTGAGTTCAGGAAAACATCTATATTCAAAAGGACTGGCACAATTAACAATTTCTGCAATAGTAAGCTCTGGCAGATTCTGGCATATGGTATGAATGCTCAGATGTCAGAATACAGTCATTACTCTTTATTACCCCCGATTCTTATTTATTACATCAATTTGCATCCTAAACAAACATTAAAAAAAAAAAATCTGAGATTTTTGGACAGATACACATCTATGTTAAGCTCTACAGAAAGCACAACCTAACACTGGCAAAGAGATCTGAAATTAGAGCAATAGAGAAGACTCAAACTGTATAATTCGTGATTTCCATGTGAAGTCTCTATGAAATTCACAAAAAAAGATGACCCAGCAGAATCATGTAGCTTGTTATTATTGAATTAGCATACATGACAGTTGAAAAAAAAAATTAAAAATGAAGATTCACAAAGAACTTCCAGGTGAGCAGGAAAGGTGGTCAGATCAGCAAAACCTTTCCTTCCCACCAGAGGAGATCCCATTTGTCTTTCTCCTCCTCTTTCATTTCAATAAATGTGACCACTTTTAATAATGCTGACTTAAAAATTCTCCTCTGCCAGGTTACAATCACAATATCCCTCAGATAGCGGCACTCCTTCCCCTCCCCTCGCCTGTCACTTTGATGCTGAATGCACTGAACCTGAAGCCACTTCAGCAGAGTACATGGAAAAGACCAGTAAGGCAGCAGAATCACTGAAATCCAGAAAGTGCCAGAATTCAAGTTGCTTAGGCAACCATTTTGCACATATGCACTACAATACCTTTCTTTTAACTTGAGTGTATATTTTTAACATATGCAAAGATCAGTTTAGTTCTACCATTCCTGTGCCAAGTTTTGTAACCCTAGTGTATGTTTTAACATACTGGACACTTCAACATCCACACACAGTGAAAACTATTTCAGTAATGAACCATCAGGAACACATTTGTTTTCAGACTCAACAAACAACAGTTGTGTTGCAAAACAGTTTCTTTTCCCCTGAGGCTTGCAACCCTCCATGAAGTTTTAACTGAGTATGGGACCCAAGGAAATATTATTCAGAAGAACTAAAAGCAAGTCTTCTCATGTCCAAAGGTGTCAGGTGACTGTATATCAGTGATAAACACTGCTGTGCTATGTAGAAGTATTTAAGATATATTAAAAGAAAAACATAAATAACAAAGAATTCTGCTGGATTTTGGTCTCCAGCAAATAAATTTCAACTGCAGAAAGCAAAGCACCACATCATGAAGATTTGCAAGGTTTTTAGAAAAGTTTCTTACTTAGATAGAAGAAGTTTCCTGGTAGGGAATTTTCATTTAAGTTGTTGTAAGTCAAGTCAAGAACTTCTAGAGCTGGTAAAGATCCAAATCCCCTTGGCAAGGTGTTTAACCTGTTCATGCTGTAGGTAAAGAGGAAAAAAAAAGAACATGACATCAGTGTGCACTTCATCTAGTAGGAATAATACAGACCACAGCATTTTTTTTCGTTGGTTCTTTTTCCATTAAAAAAAAAAAAATCTACACCAAGATCTCCTTTTGTTTTGAAAAGGGGTTGATGCTCCAAGATACTGAGCAATCCTCTTGCAATGCAGACCTTTTTTTAATCTTTCACTACAATAAATATACCCAAACTTAAGCACTCGCGAGGGATTCTGTCTGTTATGTCAATCAGCAGCCACATCTGAAACATACAGCACAAGGGAGAGACGTATCACAGTGCCATGCTCAGCTTAAAAGTGTTCCACAGAGAAAGCTGGTTCTTGCAGATGACTACCTAAACTACAAATTACCCTTTTGCACATCATCTCGACCACATGCCATTCTGCCATATACCACACAGTTCTTCACCACGGCACCAAATACAAAGAGGAGTATCTCAACTGCACAGCATTTGTGTTCATTGATAACTGCTGCTCAAACCCCTTCTTAGGAACAGCAAATCTGTGCCACCAGATAACTATTGATGCACATGGAGCATGAAGTAAATAAAATGTCAGTCCTGTGATTGATGAGGGTTAATCTAAATATAGCTCAATCAGCCAGTCTTAAGAGGGTTTAGGATAGCAGTTCCCACTGGCAACAGCCAGAACATGAGGAAAACTAAGAGAACAAAGAGATTTCTCCAATAACCTGAAGCAGACAAGGCACAGAAAACAGTAACTTTTCTCTGACCTCAAAGAGCTTGAACAAGGTGATCCAGATAATCACTAGAGCTGCTGCAACAATGAAGGCAGGCACAGAGCTGGAGATCTCTTCATAGAA
Source organism: Myiotriccus ornatus (assembly GCA_036023395.1). NCBI lineage: Eukaryota > Metazoa > Chordata > Aves > Passeriformes > Tyrannidae > Myiotriccus > Myiotriccus ornatus. The sequence continues at coordinate 19,973,086 of JAYRBT010000082.1, read as the reverse complement.
CCTTACTGTTTGTGTACAAACTAGAGCTCTGGCTGTTTATCATATAAGCAGAAAAGAACTACCTGGCAGTTTCTTATTCATACTGTTCCTATAGCATGTAGACCAAATATAAACCTTGTATGTATGGATCTTGCTTTAGGTGTCATCCAGGTTTGAAAGTGGAACAGAGAAGATAGGCATCTTCAGGAAGAGCCTGTACAGGTAGCCATTGTCAAGAACGTGATTTTACTGTTATGTGATGACTGGAAACAAAGATGACCTTTCAGATGTTATCTCTAAACATATTCTGAATTTTCTCTTTTTGATGCTCAAGTGACAAAGAACAACAGTCACAAGTGAAGTCAAGAGAAGATGTTATTTGAATGTATGAAGCATGATCTAACACTTAAAACTATAAAAATGCCAGTAAACCTACTGACAAATTTGGGTACCCAAAAATAAGAAACTATACGTCCATGGGAGCAAAGGCAGGAGAAGCACATACACCATTTCTTTCGGAAACTCCATCCTTCCTCTCCCACTTTTGCATAAGCCAGCACCACCAGAACCTGTGAAGATCAGCTCTCTGTAGCTAAACTCCAGATGAACTCCTTCTTCCTCCTCATCCCCCATAAGGAGTCCTATCATGGGCATACACCTACTGTTGCTGCGTAGTGGTAATTATTAAAATACAGAAAGCCACTCTCCACTATTGCTACTGCAGACTTGTCACTGTTTTAAAAACTGTTCTTTACAGCAAATAGGACTAAAGCAGATTGTTTTTCAGTAGTGAAAAGGGTTTTTCACTAAGTGGCCCTGACAGCCTTCCCTTTTTTAACCAAACAACGGGGTGAGGAAGAATGTTCTCCCTATTGACAACAAGCAGAATGGTATCTACCCTTTGGCATGCAAAGAGAACCAGCTCAAAGACCCTGTCTGGCACTTTTTGGTCCTGCACAAGTTTAAACACTGAGCTTGTGCCTCAGAAACTGTGCCTCACTTGCCTTCCAAATTTTACGTTTCTAAGCTTTCAGCGCAGCAGTACACCTTTTCTCTTTCTACTCCACCACTTGACCCTCCTGTGACAAAACTCTCCCAAAACTAATCCCTGCTCTAATTCAAGCTTCCCCTCTCCCCTGGAGGGCTGTTCTGAAGCCCTCTAACACATGCACTGCAGATGACAAAAGGGTTTCTTGGCTGCCTCCTGAAGAACTAGTAAGGCAGAAGAGTTTCCTCTTCACTGACTCCAAGGACTTGAAAAGCAGAACCCATTTTGCAGAGCTAAGGCTGGGTGGTGAATCCTGTACCTGGAAGATTATGGATAAGAACAGCATTAAGAAGGAAGAGCATTTAATCTCTAAGACCTTAGGTCACATGACACATGAGGGGGGCAACGGTGGTTCCAGACAGGAATGTCTGTTGGCCCTAACACCATGTGGTCTTTTGCACTACGTTTGTTTTTCATTAACAAAGACTAGTATTTGAACTATACTAACAACTGTCACTGCTTTAATACATGGGAAGTGCCCAACTTCTTCCTTCATATACTGCAAAACCTCTACATACCATTCCAAAAATATGGATTTAACCCCCAAAATATATAGAATCCTGATTCATATTTGCTCTGAAAAGCAACTCCAGTTCAAATAGATATTAAGGCAAGCTAGATATCTACTATGACCAAATAAAGACCTGGGAAGACAGATCATCATTAAAACATTTATTGGCATTCCAACAGTTCAAGATGTGATTCAATTACCAGCGTTTTAAAAAAGTATCTAAAAGCAGGATACACAGAGCCTGGGCAAAATCAGTGGGTATTCAGAAGAGCTGTATTCAGAAGAGTTAAAAATGCTTACTTTAAGGTGTTCAGAACTTTTTATGAAATACCAACATTCTTTCTATGAGAAGCCTATAGTGCTAAAGCTTATGCTTACCAGTGCTTTCCTAAATAATTACACTTTAATATTCCCATTTAATTTTAAGAAGGTCCTATGCTTTGTTTTCTTAATTCAAGAAAACCCTCTGCAACTGTAGTTATTATAAAGTATTACCAACTCTACTGGAATATAGTATCTGAACACTTAACAAAAACACTCCTGGCTCAAATTCAGTCAATACTAGCTCTTTGAATTAAATGCATACATGTCTATAAAGATTTGCTGCTTCTTTTGCAGGTTTAATATAAACTGAAATGTCTATAATTCCAGGCTTGGAACTTTGAAATTAAAGTTCTAGATTAACGTGGATTTGTTTCTTTCAAAGCAGGACAGGAAATAGAGCCTGATTCTTCTGCAGCTACTCCAGAAGCAAGAGGCAGTTGCTAGAGAATTAAAAATTCAATAATTGTTCTATTTGACCTCAGTATTTGATGAATATGAGTTGCTTTGCCCTTAAATGGTTATCAGTATACCAGAGTAAGTGCTTGATCACTTCTAAGTATTTGCTTATCCAGGACATTAGCTGAACACTCTGAAGTCATGATTGCTGAGTTATCCTCATAAGCACTTGCAATAAGAAAATTCAATAGAAAAAAGAAACTTTAATAGCAAAAAATAAGAAGTTCCAGGTTCAGTTGCAATGAATTTTAATTGCACCTCTATTACAGCCAATTTTTGTATTTAGATACGCACCCAAGGTTCAGGTGTTTGAGCTTCTGAAGGCTGCTAATCTGTGTAGGTAGCTCCTCAATCTGGTTGTTGAAAAAGTTGAGCACTTCTATATTTCTCAGGTCTGCGATGTTTGCTGGCACAGCTGTGGGAAAGTTTTCACAGTGAGAGACTGCAATTAGTGCAAGCCACCTAGACTAGAGATGCTCTGCTAGCACCTGGCGTTTGCAGTGACTGCGGTACAAGGAGCATCTCATTGTTACTGCAATAAAAGCAAAGTTTATATTAAAAAAGCCTCCTATCTGGAATTTGTTCTCATTGCTGAGAACAATGAGGAACAAACTTCAAAAATTACTATCAGACTTGTAAGATATTTTGACTAACAAAGACCACTGCAGAGAGAGAGACAACGACAACAAATGCTCTTATAGCCTAATAAACAGGCACGGGCTGTCCTCTGAGTTCATGCAGCACACACAGGTCTCGAAAGAGCAGAGCCTAAGAGACTCAGATCATTTCATGATTTAAGTGGGAGAAAAATGAATATACAAGATACAAGTAGTTACAGCAAGACAGCAGTTGTACTAAAGATCTTAATCAACAAACAAAATAAAACCTCGTTTTTAGCAATGGCCCATTCTGCTTACTGCTTAAATAATCTAGTATCCAAGTTCTTGGTCATTTAATATACAACAAAATTCACAAAAAAAATTAAGTTCAGCCCTAAAAGAAGAACTGTTTAGATAAGCCCATTTTCAGTTACCTCGAGTGATAGACTGATCAATACACGCACATGGCTACAGTGGATTACCAACAGATCAATTGTTGTTACTATCTAGAAACATGAAATATAAGGCAGAAGCACAGTATGAATATGCCTGTGCTAATGAGGTTAAAAAGCTATTCACATTTGCATCTTTTCCCCCTTAAACTTAGTGAGATTAAAGCAGCCAGCTGAGGTGTAAAGAAGGTTGGCAAGTCACCTGCACTGAAGCCTGCACCTGTGTTCAACAGTCACCTTGGTTCAGTCTCAACTTTGACTGCATCAGGAACCCACAGAGTGAACATCTAAATAATCAGAAGGTTTTATGAGGCCATGATTTTCTTTTATTTGTTGGTATGAGGCAATCTCAGTCTTAAAATGGAGTCAATAATGTTTACAAAGCAGAACATTACAGTATGTCACATTTACTAGATTATAACCCTGATTACATTGTGAACAATAATGGGATCCCTAACGAAGACTCTAATTACACTACATAAATATTACTGTTGAGGGTCATATTCATAGCAGGAGGTTTTTAGAAGCCTTTTTTATAAAGTCATTAAGCAAATGTGAACATTTAAAAGACCTCCCTTTGCAGTATTTTCCAACTAGTCCACGCCTATCTGTCACTCGATAGTGAGAATTATGCGCCTTCAGAAAGTAAAGAGTAATGCACTGCTACTGCTGTTTTAAATTATTCCCTAACATAAGTTAACTGAGGATTTTAATTGACATAATTCAGCTGTTTCCAGTCTCAATATTTCTCTAGAACAGTAATTACCAATATTAAAATGTTTTCATTTCATAAATTAGACTTTATAATTTGACTTTGATGATATGCCATGGACAGGCAAACCATGTTTCTGCTCTTCTGAGATACTATGTTCATGAAGATTAGGAATCAGAAGTACCAGCAAATACCAGGTTTTAGCCTAAACAGTACAGAGACCAAACACAATTTGCCTGAAGTTATACAATTGAGAAGTTATACAATTGAGGCAATTAATAAAAACTTTGTTATGAAGGTTATGGCCTTTTTGACAGTATGAGAGGTTATACTCTTCTAAAAAAACCGCAAATTGGCATCATGAGATGACCCACTGTGGTCCCTTCCAACCTGAAGCATTTTGTGATTCTGTGACCCAGGTACCGAGCTACCTTGAACTAGAGACACTGATTTATTGGACATGTTCTTTCAAATACCTGCCCAAAACAGCTTGTTTCCCCACTCTAGAATGAATTAATTCTTAAGTTTATATCTCTCTTCTGCCTTAAACTAGGGGGCTGTGGAGAGATAAAGAATTATTTCGAGGAAGAGGGTGAGCACTCAGCCTTATTTAAAAAAAAAATAAAGCAAATCCAAAAACAAAACAAAACAAAAAAACAAACCACCAAAAAAAAAAAAAAACAAAAAAAACCCCACAACAAAACAGAACAAAAAAACCAAAACCAAATCCCACAAAACAATCAAAAAAAACCCATGAAACTACACAGAAAAAGATGGCACGTAGACATCAAGGAGACAGGAAGAAAACAGGTTCCAGAGATTTGTTCATGAAGATTAAACTTGCACTGAAGATCCCACCATCAAAGAGAACCCTAGTTTCAATGAGTCACTACACAGCTGAAGAATCTGAAATCCTACCTGATCATCCCACTTGCATGGGGGGGGCAAAATCTCAGCTCCCACTGGCTAGTTTATCAGAGGTTTTCAATTTGGTTTTTTTTTGTCAGGGCACAGGTATGAGTAAGTGTCCTTAGGGAACAATGGGAGCTGTGCCCTTGCACACTTCACTAAGCTTCTGATATATCTATATAATTCCCACAATACTTTATGTTCCGAATCACACTTAGGATACTTTATATCATTATTTTCTTCAAGATATACTAAAAGCTGCATGGGTAAGCTATTCAGCAAAGGATTTGAAAGAAATACTTCGTGTCTCACTCTGTTAAATCAAAATGAAAAACCCCAGTGAACACTTGTACTTTCTGGTTTGGATGGAGGGCATGGAGCTATTTCATGAGTAGAAAAAACAGAAAAGTATGTCAATACCAGGCTTTTGGTAGGGACTTTTTTTCTGTAACAGCTTACTCTGTGGTTCAACGATTCAGACTCATTTGTAATATGGAGGAATGCTCTCTTGTATTCAATGAAAATCAGAATCCTGTACTGGTCTCGTAGATAAACTGCACAGGTTCAGTACCTTCAGGTCTAAAGATCAGTGGTGATCTAAAAATCACTGTGGTCTAAAGATCACGTTCTCTGTTCTGAACTTTACACAACCCGACTACTTTCCCACTGTTACGTTGCAAAATTCTTCCCAGATATATAGCAGACTGCCAAATCCCCAGACATTCATGTTCTGGCAATACTGAATTCCACTCCAGTCACCTTCTCATGATGAGCTGTGAGAGTGAACTGTCAGCATCCTGGTTCCATTCACCCACATATTTACAGTACGATCCACAGTGTCTTAACAACTTAAAGACCATCTGCTGCCCAGTGTCATTAACAACTCCCCCTCAGCAAATGCTAGTAAAATTTGGCAGCCCCATGCCTTTGCGTTCTCCTGTGAAGCTTCAGTCACACCAAGAAGCCCCATTCATATTAAGTCTCACTTCGCAAGACCAGGCACAGCTTCCATCCCCTTGTTCAATATCGCAAATTGCATACAGTGATTCACTGTGACAGCTGTAGACTTCACCTTGATTTCAAGTGGTTGGCTGACAGTGAAAGACAGGGTCTACAGGCTGCTTACAAGGAATATGAGGACTTTGTTCATGTTGCTGGGAATTAGAACTGGCAACTTGATATTCTTCAAAGCATTTATACTCTTTTTTTGCCCGGAAGTTAGAGGCAATTCTTTAGACACTAAAACTCGTTCTCATCAGAGCAACGTTTCATTCAAGGTAAATTATTATATTTTATTCCTACATAACCAGCAGGTGTCCAAAAGTTATGAAATTATTTCCAAAACATAGATAAGAAGGACTAAATGCTACTGTTTAATGCCTATATAACTCCACATCTAGAGTATCCTGGATAGCCTTAGTTATCCTTCCACACCAAGAACCAGACATGATCTTCACTAGAGGTCTGATGTTGCCCTCTGTTGGAGAACAGATACTGGGATAGAAGGACCTTTCATCCAAGACAACTACCCTGCAGAGCAACATACTAAGAACATTCAAATCAGTGACAACAGTTTGGATTTAAGTGTCTCAGATGCAACCCTTTCTCATAAAGCAGGAAGTCAAGAGGTTCTCATACCACTACTTAGAATTGACATCCAAATTCAGTTCCTTTTGTATTCCCATCCTATGACAAAGGAGGAAGAACACAGAAAATGGAAGATAAGAAAAGGAGAATTTATTTCCCCTCCAGTTCTGCCCTGCCACTCTTTTGTCATTCAGCTAGGTCTTTGGCCAGCTGAAAATGCCCAGGCTTCAGAAAGTCTTTATTTCTTAAAATAATCTCCCAAGATTATTTCTCTTAAAGCATCTGTGAAGCCCTGGAAAACAACCAGGATCCTCGCTACTTTAAAAGCAAACATACCTGTGTGTTTGCAAAATTAAGTCTCCATTTCCTTTTACCTGAAACATGAAATCTAGTCTGGTGGTTTTTTGTATTTAGTAAGGACAAACATTAAAAATTTCTGAAGACACTCTTGGTAAAAGAGATCTATATCAAAACTTCCTTTACAATTTAGAAATAAAATATAAAACCTTTTAGAGAAGGAAGCTCAGGTGAAAAAAGTGACAAGAGTCAATAAACTAACCAACTGGATAAGTGAAATGATACAGTAAAAATGTTAGTCTCCATGAGATGAACACATGGTATGTAAACTGCTTTAACCATTTAACTTAACACTCAGTGTTCAAAACAAACACTGTCCCACTGCTGCTTGGAAAATGTATCTGTAATACCTGATCGTGCACAAAAATGTGCATGAGTAATCTCTTCAATAACTATGATCCAAAGGCTATAGAAAACCTCCAATTGAATTCAATGGTTTTTGAAACAGACATTAAGTGAAATAAGAATTTTAATCCTTATTAAAATAAGATAGTTCCTTTGGCATTCACATTCTTAAAAACTTTAGGCTGCACAAACCCTGTTTTTTTCAGAATGTTTCTTCTACTTAATGAAGTAATTTTGCAGTACCTAGGAACATGATGTTCAATAGTACTCCAGACCTTTACAGGTTCTAAGGGAATATTTATCCAGAAGAGCTATTAAAATAGCACTACTTGACAGAGAAGAGATTTATAAGACTATGCCAGTTTCTCATTAAACTGTTCCACTTAAAAGCTGGTCAAGAGTCATACAGAGTAAAGAGAACTCAATACAGACCTTTGAGAGTCCTATCAGTCCACTGTGGATCTCAGGTAAGGTTTTCTTGCCAAGAGCAAAAACCCACTTTTTAAGCCTAAAGTAAAACCTGTGGGCTGTACAATACAATAAACCCAGTTCTGCAGACTTGCTAATCCAGTTAGCGTCAGCAGGAACTTTTCATGAGTAAGGATCCCTTAGTGTAAAGGTCATAAAGGCATGAAATGTTACTCACATTTCATGGGGGAGGAAGAATTTAGAATACTAAATATATAATGCATTCTGTGCATCCAATAACTGTACTCATAGAGCTGGAGTCATGTTTAGATTAATTTGACAAGGGTTCTGTTATACTGAGAGAGAAGCAATCAGCTTCACCAAAATGAAAGAGGAATTAGCTGAGGGAGAACACAACAGTTTTCATTTTAAATATTCATAGGCATGCTGATATCATACTTGGCAGTTAACTGGAGAGAATCCTGATCCCAACTGAAGCATACAGTATTTAATTTACACACTATGTAGTTCAAGTTTCCCCTTTTGCCCTCCCTCCACTCTTCCAAAGATGGATATTAATCTTCCTCACTCTGAAAACATTAAAAACAAACTTGTCTCCCTAATCTTCAGCTCTTTCCAGAAACCAGCAGGGTTTTTTTAATTGCAATTATCCACAGAAGCACCTTAGTTATGAAACTGTTTTTATGAACATGTTTAAATTATACTATAGCTCGCTGATGTGCTACTGTGCTAACAAAGCAATTTATCAATAAACAGTTCTAATTTAGAAGCCAGAGTATAAGGAGAAGTACAGTGAGCACAAGAAAGGCTGAAAAGACATTGGGAATCAAGTGACATCTAGTGAAGACAAGGCACAAATCTGTTTTTCTCTGAGAAGAGAGCTTAAGATGAACTTCAGAAGAGCAATACTAGAAACCAGGGGCTGAGGTTAGGAAGGTGTTACTAGGTTGAAAATAAATCACCTAACATCAAAGAACTGAAAGCACACTAAAATAACTCACAAAAATCTGATGTTTGTTAGCTTTTTTTACAGCAGTAAGGAACAGTGCAAATTAGGATGGGCATAAATATGTGGATATAAATATGCCCCTTCATTTCTACAAATAATTTTGAAGAAAACAGAGTATTAGCCAAGCTTTTCAAATTAATGTGACATGAAAGTACTGTAGTGGACCACAGCATCTTCAGCTTCAATAATCATTTCATGAGGAGTGCACAGTTCAGCCAAGATGCCTTGCTGTCTTATTTTTAAGTCCTTGCTTTCAACAGCAAGGAATGGTTAAGAGAAGTAACTTCTGCAGGAATAAAGAAATTGAGTTGATAGCATTAAATTTAGAATTATTATTAGGTGTCACCAAGTGCAAATGGTCTCTCTCACTAAATCTCAGTGAGTCTCCTTCAGGTGTTTAGGCACATTTTTTTTTCAGAGTTTTACACTATTGCACAGTTGCCAGCTTTACATAAATCAAACTGTCTGAAGTTCATCCAGCATGTTCACCTTTCCCTTCCTCAATATTCTCTTCACTTCAGTTTATTAAATATGTTGTCTGCAGTTTACAGAAGGGACTAACCAAAGATGACCAGTAACATGGGTTAACCTCAAAGGTGAAGGTCACATTCTCTTACTCAGAAATATCCATGTAGGTGTGTGCTTAGCAGTGCTTAGTAAGAGAATTCTGCTTTCAGCGTATCTAAAAAATGGTTCAAAATTTCAGTTTGCATTAATTGCTCAGTATTAGCAGCTTACACTTTTTATACCACTGAAGTGTTTTTAAGAACTCACATAGGACTATTTTTCACTGCTACTTGGATCAACTGACTCTTCCCCAGTTCAGCATTGCCGACTGCTGTGCTGACACTGCTAAGTAGGGACACCAGTCTGTCCTCTAAACACACACACAGAGAAGAGGCTGCAGTAAAAAAGCTCACTGCTCAAAAGCAAAGTCAGCACATGTGTTCCTTGTTCCAGTCCTCAGAACTGGAAATGAATTAAGCTCCCTCCTAGTTTGGGCTCCCTATACCCAGTACTTAAAGCCACATCTTTCAGTCTGTATGGTACAGTCCTCCCTGTTTCAGCTGACTATACATTTCATTTCCCGCTATGGGAGATACCAAGACAAGAGCAACAGTTACCACATTGCCCATCATCACATAAAGATCAGGAAATTATTTCACCCCAAGGGTTATGTCACAAGACATCAAAGGAAAAAGTAAGAGGCCAGATGGTGAGTGGTCTGAAGGGAAAAGCTGTGTCATTATCCACTTCAAAACACCTGACTACTAAAAGAACAAAAAGAATACACAGAAAATAGAGTACAAACCTAAGTACACAAAACTAAATCCAATTTCCTCTCCATCTAGACCAAATCTACCTTCTTGTCTCTGTCCTTCCATATTAGAATCAAAAAAATTCCACTTGGCTTGTTAAGCAGTAAATTCTGTAATACAAAATTAAGCTCTTTAACAAAGTGAGTTCCCTCTTGCAACATTCACTAGCTTTGAAAATGCCAACTTCAAAATAGTCTGGATCTGGGCAAGAGGATTTCAAATAATTTTCCATTACAATCTGTATATATACATGGAGAATTTATATGGGACAAAAAAGTTAAAGTTAATTTAAGACACGGGGAAATAAGTGAAGACACAAAAAACTTGTACTAACACATCATAAAACGTTGAGACTTAAAAAAAGGAGTTAATGTGTTTGCAGGTGTCTTTTGAGAAGAGAACAACAGCTTCTGAAGCACTATGTTAAAGACAAGTGATTAGTGGGTTTAGTACAGACGCTTTACTTATGATGCAAAACTGATTTTGTTGCCATACAGCATAAACTTTGACAATTTAATTTATTCATAAGTTGAGTAGTTTCAGCATGCACCCTTACACCATTACAGCACAAAACTTTGACAAATTATTCTGTTTCATTCTCCCAAAGCTTCCTAAAACCAAAATTTATATTATTTAAAGATAAAATGCTCTACCATCTGTACTTTCTCAGAACCAAAGGTCTGGGTTTTTTTCAGGAAGAAAAAAAAAAAGCTAACAGGTATTTAATCTAAACATTCTTGCAGAACTCAGATGTCACAAATTTAGTAAGGCATATGGAGAGGAATCTCCTTTTCCCTCCTTCTCATGTCCCCCTGTGCACTTCATTCCTAAAGATATTTCCCTTTAGAGATCCCTGCATCAGAAATATAAAATAAAACCAAATCAAAATATATAACAAAAATGAAAGGCTGTCAATTTAAAGCATCACTCCCAGGCTCCGCTGGTAGGCCACTGTCAGGCACAAGATCCTGTGCTTTGGACACAACCCTAGTCTCACTACACAGACTGCTTATTTGCACCATTCTGGGGTGTATCATGCCAGTACAACAGCATGGAATGACTTATCAGAAGGAAGCAGAGGCAGAAAGAAAGTAGAGGAGACTACAAGAAGCAACAAAGAGTAAAGAATATACAGTCATCTAGTTTCTTCCAGAGGTCAGCAAGTTTGCTATATAAATAACCTGATACCAGGCAAGATGCAAAGTGTCAGACAATACCAGTGGGAGACAACACATTTCAGCACTGGAGAAGACAAAGCAGCTAGACTGGGAAGGGATTCAGGACAGACAGATGTAGTGTTGCTTACTGTCTCTGGAATACCTCCAGTACACCCAGGTATTCACTACAGCCAGAAAGGTCACTCAGAAAGGAGTGTCCTAATATAAAAACGAAACCAAGAGATTTTAGCAGCATTTTAAATAAGACCCAGGACACAGTTAAGAGGGTTAACGGCAACAAACTAACAAGCTTCTGTACTGGTCACATAAAGAGAGCAAAACAATTTAGAAGATGGCAGAGCAAAAAAGCAGTAAGTCATGTGAGCAGAAAAAAACAAAAAAAAAAGAGTAAAGTTTTGAACTGCTCTACTGGAAGAAGACAAAATGCAAAAGGATGATAAAGAGTGACTACATGGCTGTCAAAGGAACATGATCAATGAGACACAGGTATTTTAACAGGATCAGAAAGTGAACTCCAACAAAATTCAGGTGTAGAAATAGGAACCAGCAACAAAAAACTATTGCATCATTTCACAAAAAGGAAAGGATTAAAGATGAATAAAGGATTACGTGAGAATCACATGAAAAGCAGTATAAAGTACACAGAACAGCAGCTCAATAAAAAAAGGAAGACAGAGAACACAACACTAGGTAACACAGGAGAGTTCTGACGAAAAAATAGTTGTTCCAGATTTCTCATTATTTAGACATTTGATAATAGTGGGTAAGGAATCAGAGCATAAGAGCCAAAGGACAGAAAAGTTATCAGGCATGAGCTCTGAATAGCAGGAAACTACTGAAAAAATTTAAAGGCAGCACAAGAATATGGTGAAACCAGAGAGCATAGATCACCTGAGGTTAAGGAGACTGAGTAGAATAGCAAAAACTAAGTTGCTGTCCACCACCACCTACCAGGCAGGATAAACAGCTACCAGGAGCATGAGCTTCTTCCCAGGAAACAAACCACTAAAGGTATTCAAACAGTGACCTCTAATGGACAAATCATAAAGTACTGGTACTTCACTGGCAGCAGAACACTCCAGGTACAAGCAGATAATGACATAAAAGCTAGAATCTCTGAATAGATTTCTCTAAGTGATTACAAGGTCAATTAATCACTGCTGGTAAGTAAGGTAAATAATTGTTAGCATAGTCACAATTCATCAAAAACTTACTGCACATCCTGAAATAAGTGAAAATAAAACACAACAAGCTGGCAAGTGTAATAATTGCACTCATACTGATGATGACCAGCACTACCTGCTGTCAGTGTGGAAATAACCTTTAACATCCCAGCTTGCTTTCCAGTCACATCTTCCCCTTTGTGCCCTCCTGGCAGGGACTGGGTAACCTGAGCTGCTGAAAGCTCTTCAAGCACACTTCCTATTCATGATGTAGGACGGGGATTTTAATTGTCAAAACTTCATCAGCACATCAAGTAAGGATTCCACATCCTACATTAGGGTGTGAAATTTTGTATATGCTTTCAGCAGCTGGAGACTAACTTTGAGCTAGCCTAGCTCTCTAAAGTCTAGAAGGTTCAGTACCACTTCACACCCAAAGGCAAAATAACATTTCCTAGCTAGTCTGCTAGGAAAAAAACCATCAGGCAAGGCATAAGCCACATTTTTTATGCTCTAACAGTTCCCTTTATAAATGGGAGTTTCTCTGTTGCTAATTCTACTCCAATTATTGCTCACTTACAAATCTAGTGGCAACAAGGGGACCCAAAGTTGAATTTATAAATAGAAAAAACACAAAGCCTAAGCCCTCAAGACAATGTGATACACTGCTTGAAATGATATGGGGGCAAGACTCAGAGTGGAAAAGCTAGACAAACCTGATGATATCCTTTCCTCTCCCTGACCTGGCCTTCCCAAAATCTCAGTATTCTGCAATTCCCAACGTGTTCCCCAGAACCATTATGAAACCACACAGACCCCTTCTGGCTGAAGGGGTCTGAACAAAGTAGGACCAAGTGTGATTTCAAGAACTTCCGTGACAAATTCCTTGACACACAACTGGCACAGCCACTCCCTGGAGCAGCAACGGGAGAGGAATCATGCCACCTGGCTCTGCAGAACATGCAGATCTGTAACAGCACCTGAAGTTCAGTTGCACCTTGCACAGACGTGTCAGAAAGAGGAAGTAGCCAAGACTTTTGTGGACTTCCAGCTACATTCCACTTGAACGAAGCAGTCTTAAGCAGAAATGCACAAAACAGGAGAGTGGATGCCCACAAAAGTTACTACCATTGCACAGACAATGCAGGAACAATATTTGTGACTGACCAAACTGACCAAGTGTGTTTTCTACACAAGTATGTCCTGCGGCTGCAACTCCTTTCATGCCCCTTCAGCACAGCTACCCTAACTCCCTACCACTATGCATGTCCTATTAATGATCCCACTGAGCTGGAGGTGACGGCCATCTGTATGTCCCTCAGCTAGCATCAAATGACATGGAACAAAGACAACTTGGTCACATCTACCCAAAGTAATCCAGCACACGGAAGGGCAGATATCTATTATTCTGCCGCTCATTTCCACCACTTTGAGGAACATTTGCCCAGACTCTTACTTAGATGAGAGCCAGTGGATAAAAGAGACCCCTGGGTCAGGATCAGACAACCTACGCAGGCTAAGACTGTCTTGAATTTTGCTTTTCAGCTGTATACTGGATAAAAGGCTTTAAATCACTAAATGATGTAACAAAAACCTCCCAGTACAACACATAGAGACACTGGCCCCTAAGTCCTACATCATGTTAAGAAAAAGCACAAATATTCACTTTTTCCCCTCTGCTTTCAACTGGATTTTCACAGACTTCACAGTAGAATCGTCCCACGTTTGTTACTTATGCAGCAACTGGTTCAACAAGATGCAGAATTGCAGCTATTTATCTTTCCCCAGAGTTTTGCTTCTGATTTTGAAGCACAAAAACTTCTCACCAAGTAGGAAAGGACAGACTCAATAGTTTCAGAAGTCACTGAGAGCAAAAGCCAACTCAAGACTCCTTTATTAACACAGCACCAGATAGCTGAAAAAAAATTCAGCCTAATACGCTCCAGAAAAAAAATCAATGTGGACTTGAGTACATCTGATAATGAATGATTTAGACACATAAATGCAGGAAGAAGGACACACTAGAAATATTAACAAAATCCATGCCACAAAAGTATTCTGAGCAGTATGATGGATTTAACAGTGCAAACTCCTCATACTTGATAATGAAACTTAACTTACTTTCAATAGTTCTCTGGAAAAAACATGAAGTATGTTTACATAAAAATATGCATATCCAGCTTTTACCTGTATTTATTCTTCCAGACAGACATATTTACTCTAAACAGCAAAAAAAAAAAAAAAAAAAAAGGCAAGCAGAACATTCATTTAAATGGCAGAAAACTAGTAGAAGATGCTAATATGACCTTAGTGTAGCATGTCAAGTGTCACTGCCATCAGCTTCCTAGTCATTTTAAGAACAATCTGCTAAGACAATTAATTACATACCTTTAAAAGATTAGGTCAACAGTGTCAAATATGAGAATATGAACTTGAAATTTAGCCTTTTAAAAATGTGTGCTGTCTATTTAAGTGTCAACATCCATTTGTGAAAGAATAGTAAGTTTCAGACTCAATGAGTTACTTCTCAGGAGAAGCAGTGGTCTTACCTTCCCATAAAAGAAACCCAAACAAAGCAATTAGAAAGGCTGACTGAATTCCTTGGCTGAGAGAACCCATATATTTGCAGCCTGCTGATCTAATGGCTCCTTTAGAAGAAAGCAGTAATTAAAGGCTGAGATTTAACATAACACAAATTTGTAACAGTCCTTAAACTGGTATTTTGAAAACTTAAGAAAGAGTATACTCTGGATTTTTCTTGAATGGCTAAAGTAAACCCAAACACATCCTTCTTGGACACCCCTTATTACCATATCTTTCCAAGTCACATCTACAGCCCAACTCCATCAGAGGCTTATAACAGGTGCCAGACAGCACTACGCTCAAAGAAAATTTACCATAATCTTTCCCAAAACATTCTCCCAGCTTCCAGCTATTTGTAACTTCATGACCTTCTGAACTAGGGATAGAGCTGCATGTTTAATAGTGATGCTTACAATTCTTCCTGCCTCAATTTGCCCATCAATTTACCCATCAGTCATCATTTACCTGCTAGATGGCTGGAAACTGTTGGTCACATTTATGATTAAGTTGAGATTCTTTGAAAACTACAATAGAAACAAAACCAAATAGCAATATGGCAGCCTAGAAGACACTACATAATCAGAAGCAAGGCCCAGGATAACTAATTCATACTTCTCACAGCCATCGACATAGTCCCCCCATAGTTTTATCTATTTACTACCACAAATCCTTTAAGCTACACATTAGTACCCAATAAACTGCATTCGGATAAATGTTTAAGTACTAGAATCTAAGAATATTTACATTTTTCCTCATGCTTAGTCCTCTGCAAATGCTCAAAGCCTTTACTGAAATTTTTGCATTAGTTCATATGTTTTAAATAACATACTACCTTACAGCTCATGCAGCAAATAGTGTAGAGTTCAACAGGTTGGGTTTTAATGGTTTGGTTTTGGGTGGGTTTGTTTGTGGTTTTTGGGGTTTTTTTATATCTATCGCAAATTGTAAGGATTTCCTTGGGTACATGCTAAAGCACCTAACCAGTCCTCTCATTAACACACACCCACTTTGGTGGTTCCACTCCCCTCCCCATTTCATACACTCTTCAACTGAGTTCTAAAAAGGGAAGGACTGGTTGAGAGAGAAATCCACCGGCACGTGCAGAGAGCAGACAAGGACAAGAACATCAATAAAACCAACACTTCTCTTTAGAAGATGCAGCAACAATATGAGACAAAA
>JAYRBT010000082.1:19915516-19947538 GCA_036023395.1 Myiotriccus ornatus | reverse complement strand
ACCGCGCGGTGCTGCGGCGGCACAGCGGGCAGGACACAGGGGGACCGCAGGCGGGACGGCGGGCGGATCCCGGCGGCAGATCCCGGCAGATCCCGACTCTGCACGCGCCCGCCCCGCCCCGCCGGCCCCGCCCGCCCCGCCGGCCCCGCCCGCGCGCGCAGGCGCAGCGCAGCGCCCGCCCCGGAAAGCGGGGGAGGCTCCCGGGCCTGAGGGAGGGGTCGGGACACAGGGGGCTCAGAGTGCGGTGGAGTTGGCGAAAGCTCCGTTTGGGAAAAGACGGAGAAAACCCCAAACAAACAAACAAAAGGGTGCACTGAATCAGCGGTTTCCGTTTCTTAAGGTGCCTTCGTGGATTGCCTAGTCAGTTCTACTTGCAAAACTAGTGACAAGGCTGGACCCAGGGGCTGAGCACTTTGAGTTGACCTTGTGACACGATGATGTTGGAGTCACAGGCTTACTGCCCAGAATGTATTTATGCTGTAGCATCTCCGAGAGGAGTTAAGAAGCTTCTGCTTCCTGTTGTTCCATAGACATGGAAGCTCAGAACGATTAATGGCAAAGTCTATAAAATTATCTAAGGCCAAGCTACCTGTTGAGAACCAAGGCTTTGAATTTTGCACATGCACTCCATGGTGTTAGCCTAAAATAATAAGCTAGCCTAAAATATATCCCCAGAAGCCAAGATGATGAGCAGGAATGTGCCTAAGCCAGTAAATAAACTTTCTGGAGGCGCAACTTCAACTTTCCTTTTTTAGGAATGTAAGTGTTTAATTGTGGGCTGCAGAACTGTAGCATGTTTATCCCCAGATGGTGTTTACTACCTTGAGCCTTTCCTGAAGTTACAGGCTGCTTTCGGGTCCTTCTTACAAGACACAACTGAAAGAACTTCCTTTTATCTGGATTTCTCAGCACAGAACGCACTGTCACTCACATGTACAAGACAATGATATACAGGTCCTTTTTCTCTGCAGGAACATGAATCTGGATCCCTTTTCTGTCTAAGAAAATGTTCCAATTGTCACCAGTCAGTTGTCCCAAAGACCTAGGTGCTAACATGTCTGCTGTTCTTATATCAGGGAGAATGATTGCAGGCTTCATTTAGTAGCAAAGGCTCAGGCAGATTTATTGTCTATAAATATGGTTCTAACTTCCTTATTCCAACAAACAGCACGTGTGACTGTAACAAGTTACTCACAAAACAATGTCTTCATGGCTAATGCAAAGCTCACCTGGCTTCTCTCTGCCCCATTTATGCAGTAATCAGAACATTGTATATTGCCTAGATATCCACATTCTTCTCCTACCATAGAAGTATGTAATTACTCCTCACTTAATAAACATATTTGCATTACTCCCTTTTGTCAGGATTGTGGGGGTTTTTTACCATCCACCTAATTTCATTATCCTGTTGTTATGTAATAAGTTCATCTATCACTGATAACCCTCTATGCAACCTCCTTTGGTTCCTGCTTGAGCAAACCTTTCATCTGAGTAAGTGCACGAATCCTTACCCCAGTCAGGTCCGTGCTGGATTTGGCAGAGGAGTTGCTGTCGAGCTTTGCTTTTAAAGTTTCTCAGCATCTCGTGGAGTACTAAATACCAGTTGTCTGAGAAGGAGTGGGAAAGAAGGTACACAAGCCACACTGTCCAAGGGTCGGGTCATTTCTTGGTCATGAAAAATTACTTACATTGTCCCTTCAGCAGTCAAACTCGTGAAGAGTCATTTCCTGCAGGGGGCCTATGCCACTGCAGTAACCCAGTGTCCCCTCTCTTATCCCCCACCACCTCTTCCCAGTACATCAAGTTCTTCTGTAACCCCTTTGGCCCCAAATTTCCTTAGCTCCCTCTGTATACCCCCTGCTAGAGGCTGGTCAGCCTATGCCTGGGGACCAGCCAGTGGAGTCCTTCCCACATGTACAGTGCTTGAGCTCACAGTACAGGCTTTTCCAATTTAGGCCATCAAGCTACTGATTTTTTGCTTATGAAACAACTACAAAATGCCTTTGCTATCTGTCAGATTTCTTCTAAATCTGTCACTTGGCTTAAATGTGAGATGAGCAGATGCCTGAATTCTTAGCAGAGACTGGAATATGCCTTCTGTCCTTAGGACAGCAGGCTAAAGTAGGTGACTATGAGGTAGATGTATGGCCAGGACTGTGTGGCAGAGCTGCAGCTGCCCTGTAGTGGTCAGAGGAGGGAAAAGTCACCCCTGCAACAGTGCTCCTAGCCTGCTCTGATCAGGCAATGAGTGCTGGATATGCCTCCCACTGCTTCCTTTCACTGTACTGGGAAGCATCAAGGGGATCAGTGGCTCTGTCCCCGCCCTTGCTCTCGCTGTCCTAGGTAGTTCTTCCAACCAAGGAAATGAGGTTTTGCATTATCATTCTATTTTTATCTTTTTTCTCCTCCAAGAAAACCTATGATAATGGACACCATTAATGCAGGGTTAGCGTGTGCTCACAGCGATACAACAGCAACATGCCCCTGCAAAACCAGTTGTGTACTTATGGGCACTGCTAATACAAATGTATCCATCACCATTACACTAAGTAAGTGTGATAACTGGCATGCAATATTTATTTTGCTGATCTTTTCCTTATAAAAGCAAAATTTGGCCTCTATTTTAATTATCATTTAATAAACATTTTAAACATTTCCTTGTTAGTAACTCTGTATTGTTGCAGTGATTCTGTATTATGAACAGTAGTCAATCCTATGAATTTTTGTTGCATTTCATTCAATTAGGACTGCAAAATAATTCTGTAGTTTTAGTTCTGTAGCTGACAAAAAATAATTGTGTTAAATATGTTAATTCTGGTGCCTAGGACACTTATCCTGAGTTATTATGGGAAACTTAGACACCTCCTCCTTTGCTTTATGAACCAACTGAAAACTCTTTTTCAGTCAAAATTGCTTTGTAAATTTAAATAAAATTAGCTAGTGTTTTAAATTAACCAGCACCATGATTTCTAGCATTTTAGCTGAATATCTTCTGTCTCCCTTACTTCAAGTACCTATAGTCCTAAAAATATCTCATTGTGGTATTCCTTGTTATTTGTTGTTTATAAAGAATAGCCCTGTCACATGGGAAGGGCAATTAAAAACACTGTTATGGACCTTTTATTTCTTATTCTTCAAATCCTGGTCTTCAGAGGGCTTACCATTCATATGTAACTGCCTCTTAAAATTATCTTTATATAAGAATAAATACCTATACTAACATGAAGAAGAAGATTTACATGTAAAATGAAAACAGGCAGGCTCTAGGAAGTGAAAATATGCACTTCATTATCTATGCTTTGTCATTGACAGGGAGAGGTTGTAGTTGTGCAGGTATTATAATATGGGCATGGAGCATTCACAACAATGACATTATCTATAAAACAGCAATGTGCACAGACATAAAAGCAAAGACAGTCATGGCAGCATTGTGAGATGAAGCTATAAATCTTATTAAACACAGATTTTGTCTTTTGAATTCTACACTGCAAAAAGCACATAGAAGTTCCATGGAATAATTCTTTTTAGAGTATCTGTTTAGTTCTTCCTGTTTGCATTTGCTGTGCATTCATTTTAAAGCATTTTAAATTACTCCTTACCTTCCAAGATAGAAACATGGCTTAGCACTAGCTCTCTCCTCTAAGGACCTCCAATTTAATACTTCTGCAGTTGATATTTCTGTTGTGGTTCCTCATATAAAATGTTAGAGGACAGCAGTGAGTTACTTTGTTCCTGTTATTTTAAAAGAATGGGTTTGATAATTTACTCCAATTTTAGACTTTGACTATTTTTGGTGAGTCGGTTGGGCTAGATCAATTGAACCTTGTACCAGGAGCTTCATTCACCAGTCTTCATGAGCACAAATTCTCTGCTGGACTTTCTTTTTTCTTTTTTCTCTAAATAACCTCATGCATTTTACTAATTTGTAAATAAAATTCTGCACAAGTATTGAGTATTTCTAACATTTAAAGACGCACCAGTCTAACATTTTTAAAGATGCAAACCAATTATTGTTAGACTAAAAAAACCTTAAAAATTTCTTTTCCTCCCATTCATAGTGCTCTTCAGTCTTTTCTTCTGCAGAAGTTCAGTGATTCTATAAAATTTGATATTGTGACCAAAGGCCTAGCCATGAGCAAGTATTTATCATATCAAAAAATGTCCAATAGCATTTAATCTGCTTTAAAGTGAAACATGCTTTTTTTTCTTAGTGGAATGAGTCTTTTTGAAGTACAGATTTCAGCAAAGTCATCAGTTTAGCTCGAGTTCCCCTCTAGAGCTTAAGGCCAAAGGTTGTGTTACCAGAATGGCCTCATGCACATCACTGGCCACCAGATCATGTCTGCATACCAGTCCCAAAGCCAGCAGGGGGCCAGCCCCAGGGCAGCAAGCATGGGCACTGGGGTGTTCTTGGGGAACTTTGAGTCCTTAAACTGTACCACAGGTGACTGATACCAGTCTCAAAAATCCACTAATGAACTTCATTGATTAAAACCACGCACGGGTTTCTGTTTGTCAGTTTATGCTCTGTCACGCTCGTGGCAAGGCCAAGGTTTAATGCGAGAACTCATTTCTGACAGGACTGATCCACTTTTAACAGGAGCAATCAATGTACCACTGCCTGCTGTGGCAGGGAGTTGTTTGGAGACACATACCCTTCCCTCTCGTCTGTGGCTTCCAGCCAAGCTGTACTCCAGGCTGGAGCAGAAATGCAGAAAAGGACAACATTCTTCTCAAGCCAATTCTTGCCTAAAATCTGATGTTTCCTTTGCATCCATCTAGCAGCAAGTGACAGCAATCAGATATTGAGGGGATTCTCTCCCCTGCACCAACTGTGCCAAATCCATGGTGATTCATAGGAAAGTCAGAGCCAAAACAGACACTCATAGCCCTGTGATGCAGCCATCGACATGGAAGAAATACAGTCCTCCTTATCTCTGTAGGCAAATGACTCAAACCATGCTTGATTCTACTTGGAGTGACTTACACATTGCTGTCTTTAAAATTTATTTTGTGGCTTCATCTCCAGGCAGTTCAGATGTTTCTTTCTTTACTGCTTGCTATCCCCTGTAGTGAGTTTTAATAAACAATATGGACAAAGATTGCATCATCCTTTGATTGCAAATACGACATCAGTTTGGAAGTGGACTCTGAACAAAAGTTTTCTGGACTACTAAACTGAAAATTTTTCATTTGATATTATAGTCTTTTATGTCTTCCCTTATTAGAGGAATTTTCTGTTTTGCTAGCAGCTCAGCAGGACAGATGTCTCCCAGTTTGATCCCAAACCAGTTATTTCTCCTTTTTCCATTTTATACTTAGGCATGCTAGCAGGAGTATCAGCTGGACATCGGCTCAGTTTTTCTTAGTCCTTGTACAATTTTAAAATGCTGGCTTACATCTCATTCTGTTGGCCAGTGGGAGTTAACAAGTTCTCTCTTTCTAACTTATCATCAGAGGATTTCGAGTTTTATTTTGTATCTTGTCCTTTTTGTCTGCTTTGTTTTTTCTACATTTTATTTTAACCAGAATGGCTGCTCAGCTGCTATAAAGTTTTGTGTGTTTGTGGAATGGCGGCTTTTTGACCTTCACTGGGAAATCTTCAAAGAGTTCCTAGATTTTGTTAAAGCTGCATTTATACTTTATTGTCATTTCATAATTAATTATTGCTATAATAACATTAAGGAATTGCTTTCACTGGGAATGACTCTTTGTAATACTTGTGAAGTGAGAGTTCTGATGAGGCTCATGTTCCTTTGCTGTGGTGCAACGTTCTCTTGCCTGTCCATCACAGTTGACATTCAGGAAATTAATTGGTCATTCGTTCTGGGTTGTGAAAAAAAATGTTTCATGGTGGGAAACAGTATACCCTGTATACCCTGTCAAGAACATCTTCTATGTTTGATATGTGTTAGCCCAGGGAAGGGAAAATTTAATTGTAGTCAAAGATTAATTGATATTTCTATGTCTGCCCTATTCTGAAGTTATATCTGTTTCATAAATGTCTAGGAACTTGCCTACAAGTTGACTAAAACAGTGACATAGTTACTAAAAGACTCAGAAGTTTTTCATATTCAGTTGTAAAATAGATTTGGAAGCTTGAAAATATAACTCAGTAAATATAACTGCAGATATTTGTATATATTGAACATAGGGCTCTGATCCTGACATTACTGCTTAATCTGTTTAAGATTTAGAACCACATCACATCCTTGCTGTGTTAAACTTCAGTGAATGCTAAAGTACTGATTCAGCTGGGTTCTTATAGGCAATGCACATATTACTGCAAGTTCTTCAGCACAGTTATCTGTGTAAAAGGCTGTAGGACAGGGGCATTTTTTGTAATATCTCGTTTTATCCAATTTGAATAAAACTTTATCTGACGTTTTCAGGGGCACTGCAGACAAAACCACATAACTTCAGAGCAACATAAAGACAACTTCATATCTTTGGTCCTCTTAGGAATTTCACGTTTAAGTTTTATCCCAGCTAATTCCGTTTTTATAGCATTAATTGTAAAACTTTGAAATTATGTAGAAGGATATAAAAAATATATTGCAAAAACTCCTTTTCCCAGCTGGGTAGATAATAGTTTATTGTCAGTACAACAGGAGATAACTTTTTTTCTTTTACAGAATTCTAAATTCACAACGGTAACACTTACAGTAACTTTTAAAAGTCCTTACTTCAGCTGCAGTTGTCATCACCAAATTTCAAACCTCCTTTATAATCCAAAGTCTCTTCAGTATAGCAAGGAATGGTAATATATTTCTCATAAACAGTGTTCTAGCTTCTCCAGCTTAACTGGAATCCTGATGGCAAAGTCACATATTCAGCATGAAATTTTATGTAGACTTGATGAGATGTAGCAGTGAATGGAGCGATGTTTGTATACTAAAATTAAAGACAAGAAAAATGAAAAGCATTATAGAAAGTCAAGATCGTTTGGGAGCGTCAGTGAGAGTGTTAAAACTGAGGCACAAATTGGATCGTAGATTTCGGAAGCCTCAGGTCTGTGGTAGACACTGCTGCTGCATTTCTCCCTCAGGATATTGCAACTATTTAAATCACTAAGGAGCAAACTACCTTGATATCTCCCACTAGATGTCACTGCACGATCTGAATTGGAAAGCTTCTAAGGTGCTTTGCTTTGCACCTTCCCTTCTACTCATGTGAAACTCATACCAGAATTAGGGAAACAGTTTTGTATATCGAACAGTAAATAATCATTTTAACCCCTTAAAGGGTCCCAGACAGAAGGCAATACCTACCGTCCCACAGTATGGCCCGGCAGAGGGGTAGCTGGCATCCGGCCCGTTGTAGAGGATCAGATAGTTGCTGCTGCAATCCCCTGGGTCATCGATGCTGATGAAGTCAAAGTTCACTGTGACAATTCGTCCCTGGGGCACAGCAAGGGCCCACTCACAGTCAGTGTTGTTGGGGTAAGTTGCTGGATAGCTGGGACTGGCAAATGAGCCAGTGGTGCCGTATAATGTTCCTCCACATCCTGGAAGCAGACATTGTTAACTGGCCTAGAAGGCTTAATTTCACAAGATAATACATCATTTAGTACATTAATACAGTATTGGTAGTAGCACTGAAAAACAGAGACACTGTGAGCTGGAACAACTGAAGTGGATAACAGCATCATTCCAGTAAGAGACAAAACTGAGGGTCTAGTTTCAGCAGCCCGAGAAAAATATGCAATGGGCATCACTGAATATTAAAAACCAAAGTGCCTTGGTCAGTTCAGTTCCCAGCTACTCAACTAGAGATGAATTCTCTTTGACTGTTCTTTGGCATGAAAAGTAGTGAATCCTCATCTGATAGAAAACTATAGAGAACAAATCAGAGAAAATTGTTGTATTCAGTAAACTAAAGGCCATTTATACAAAAATTCCATCTTCAACAGTGGGCAGAAGCAGATGACCTAGGAAAAATGCAAGTTTATAGAGCAAGAATGTGCAGGTCATGCCCCAGATTACTTTCACAGTCCAAGAATTTTCAGCTAACAGCTCTCAGAGGTGGCATCTTTCTATTAGATGTTTATCAAATGTCTTCCATGAATTTGCATTTTTTGAATCCATGCAAATCTGCAGCATATGGGAAAGGAGCTCCACAGCCTAACTGCATACTGTGTCAAGAACTGGTTTGTTTAGTTTGTTTTGAACCTGCTAACTCCTGGCTTTATCTGATGGCTTCTAGTTCTTCTATGGGAAAAGTCAATGAACAGTTGATCACTAGTTATCATCCAATATCACTCAATTTGATAGACCTCAGCAGTTTCTTAACTTGATTAAAAAGTCTCAGCATACTTCATACAGAAGCTATTTTTTATGTTGACCCCTTTGTTAATCCTAATTTTTTATAAGAGGAGAAGACTAGAACTGTACACATCATTCAGTTTGTGTGCGAACTATGGATTTACACAGTGGCTATTTCTTCTCTTGTCCTTCCGCAATTCTTATCATAGTGCCAGCCTACTTGACTCTTAGTGAGCAATGAGCTTTCCTTTTCATGAAACAATTTTACCCCTTAGATGTTGTTGTTGAGTACTAAAAGTCAACTCAGTGCCAATATTTTTGTATGTGAAGTTAGGGTTGTCTTTTTTTTTAACCATATTCTTCACTGACACTTTCCTACACTAAGCTTTTTCTGGCTTTTCATCACTAGGCCACTCAGTACTTTATGGTTATTCCACAGTGCTTTTCATCTGGCCACGAGCTTTCCTACCTCCAGTAACTCAGTGTCATGAACAAGCTATTACCAACTGTTCATTGCCATTTCATAGGACATTTTTGAGTGTGTCTGTGATATAGTCATTACACAGCATTATACTTAGTTTATTTTCTTGGGGCAAATTTCAGTCCTCTTCAGGCTTAGCAGTGCCTGGATCTTAGGGCATATCACAACTGGATTATTAATGAGGTAGGCTGAGTCACCACCACAGCTGCCACTCTGTGGATTCCAAGGTAGAAGTTCCTGATACTTCCTGACCTCTCAGTGGAAGAAGCTGATCTTCATCTTAAGTGGACTACATGCTCTGAGGCTGCTAAAATCAGCATTAGAGAGAGGGAATTGCCTCCATCTCATAAAATGAATCTCACCCCTCTGGTCCTGAGGAGCAACTACCTCTCTCCAGTGACTGAATAGGGTGGACTACGTCCTCCATGGAAGGTTTAAAGTGTTGATGAGGCAGAGTCCAAAAAGAGAAGAATTCCATATTGCTGCATTTTCCTTCCATGTAGAATTACTTTGTAACTACAACCTTACCACTTGACGATGAAGTCCAAGTAATTTCATATCCATCATGAGCCCCTGAAAAATCACTCTTGAAACGAAGGTAGACAACATGGTTTTTAGGGAAGATGGGACTGGGCACAGTGTTTCCACAGAACCTGCCAAGTAGTGGTGATTGCACATGACTCCCATTTCTGACCTTCAAGGGACACAAAATACATTGTCAACATTAAATTCCTATCCCAGTTACACACCAGTACAATTATTCAGTGATACAAGCACAACATAAAATGACAATTATGGTATGCATTCAAGTCACTACTTATTTTAATACCGTTCTTTATACTATTATATATTCTTGTATAGAAGGAAAATAAGACCATTAACCAGTCTGTCTGACTTTTGTAAGTAATTGCACAGAATAAGTATAATCAGAAACAGGCAGTTAAATTTTACGGTGTGGTACATCTCCTGACTGAAGAACATTACTTAAGTAGTAGCTAAGATGTGCTTTTGCAAGCCCATGTTTTACTTTTCATAAGAAATATTAATATTCCAGATAAAAAGATTAATTCTTTACGCCGCAGACCGCTCTTTTCCCTGGTCACATTAAGACACAGATCATATTACACAGCTCAGATTTAATTTGATTTTTTTCTGAGCTCCAATAATGCTGATCCTCAGATCCATTTCTTGAGACAGTAAAGAGGATATGAAAAGAGAACTAAATAATGATTCTGCCACAAATATCTGATTTTTGTCATCTGACCAGAAGGAGTGAAGATTGCATAGGAGAAGGATGTGTGTTTTATTAACACAAAGTACCTTTGCAAGTATCCTACACTTGTCACTAGAGCTTTTTTTTTTGTCCAGGAAAAAAAATCCTTTAAAGAAAAATATCAAGCAGATGGAATCTACTGCTGGAACAAAAGCACTCAAGTTTATGGCTTTCTGTTCATGCACGAAGGTTAATATCGGATGCAAACTATTCCAGATTGCTCTGTTAACTGAGTAACCTCAGCAAGAGCTAGGTAAAGATGAGTTAGCTAATAATGAAACTACTTATTCATTGGTTTTGGACTTACTATATTAACCTCTTAATATAACACCTAAGTACCTTTCACCATAAAACTGTAGCAATCAATTAGTCCCTTATGTCAGTTCAGCTCAGACTTGATCAGAGCTTATTAACATCCTTTGAATTCAGCACATTTTGACACAGGCCCACAAAATATGTATACTTGCTTGATACCTCTAGGAAATCACGTGAACAGTGAGTACTGTCTTCCAAACTGAAAGCATGGAAAAAGAGAGATATTGTGTGATTCAGGGGAGCTTGTAGAATGATAGAACAATCCATATTATTGGGGTGACGACCAGGCCAGCCAGGGCTCTTCAAGTAACCAAATGACTGATTATATTCTCTGCTGCAACCTTGAGACAGAAAACCAGAAACATGTAAGGATTTCAGATCTCTGTACTGCTTTTCACTGTACGGCATAAACAGAGGGAATAATAGATAGGTTTTTGGACATTTCTTCAAGCTTACCTGTAGCTTGATAGGAAAATCTGACTCCATTATTAATCATATATTCATCTGACTTGAATGTCACTATGGCAGTGCGATCATAAGAATAAAATTTGGGGATTGGAAAAGTTTCAGTGCCGCAGAATCTATGGACTGACCGTTGGCTGTGCTGGAATTGAATACATGTCACAAATTAATTATATAATTCAGTTTTCTACTTCCTGAACTTGAGGTAAATAAATCTCTCAACACCTTCTATATCAATTATGCAATTGTATTTCAAAGTTCTCATGGAAATCATTTAATAATGTGTCAGCATTTTATGTTGAATTATTATGAGAAACATATCAAATTTAACAGGTATTTTCATGCAAAAATGAGAAATAATGAAAGGAGGTTTAGAATAATGTAATATAAGGGACATAAACAGTTGGGCTTTTTTTCCTGATGTTTTTCACAAACACTCTTCTTGGCATGAGTAGTGATTTTTACTATGGTTCTTGAATGGAAGGAAGTACAATTAGTTTATGGAAAATCACTGTTGGGCAGTATTTTCTGGGTGTTAAGTCTGGCAGAACTGTTACTTGGTGCAGCAGGGAAAACTTGTGTAACACTTAGCCATGTCTAATTCAATCTGTGCACAGTGTGCTTCCATGAGGGCTGTGTACCAGTTAACATGCCTTACCTGGGGCACAGTACATAATGCTTTGGATGTGCTTCTCACACAGTATCATCAATCAATCTGTTACCAAATGCTGGGTTTCTCCTCTCTTTCCAAAGAGGGAAGAGAGCTGAATGTGAATGTGGAATGGTATCACCTGTAAATCTCTTACTGTTGGTGAATCCTGGAGCTCTAGGTAGTTCTGAGTGCAGTCCTGGCTGGAATGGAGGTGGAAGGCCTCTACCTCTATCCTGACTTGCTGTTGTGGAGGGGCATCAATGACCCAAGTACAGAGAGTAAATGGTGGATACTCATTCGGAAAGTTTGGAGATGTTGCAGTCAGGAGTGTAGAAGTTGCATTATATATTCCTCCACACAGGCCTATGTAGAACAGTAAAAAATGCATCATAGAGTGAAAATCTCTTAAACTGAAAAAAAATATATTTTGTGAGGAAAACTACACTGGTGGATATTCTTTTGTATTTGCATCTGAGTCTCTGGAAGGAGAAAAAAAGTAAAATACATGCTAATGTTGTCAATGTATGTCATAAAACTCAAATAAATATTTGTTGCCTATTTGTTAACAATCTGTGAGCATTTCTATTTTGCACTCCAGACTGACAGTCACCTTACAATCAGCCAAGACCAAAGAGAATTGCACTGGGGTCTAGCAGAGCTGCTTACAGATGCTGTGCTATGGACTATTTTTGTTTTTCCCTGAGTCCTATATCTAGAACAAATTTTGATATTTAAATATATAAATATTCACAAAAGAATCACAACAATATATATGCATATGTATATATGTCTACTTACGATCCACTGTGGTGTAGGTAGCATTGAAACCCGTCCTTTCCACAGAACTGTCTGTGACAAATTTCACAGTCAAGGAATTACGGGTAGAAAGAAAAGGAGCTGGCACTGTAGATCCACAGAATGTGCCAACTAAATTGTTGTTTTCATTATCTCCATCATAAAGCTGAAAGAAGAAGAGTATATAAGCCACTAGTAGTTTAGGCACAACAAACAAAGAAAGAGAAATAAAATTCTATGACCCCTCCTGACATTACAATTTCTTTTACTTGAAAGCGCAGTACGTGCTCTTGTGCTTTAACAGGATGTTCTTGATGACCGTAATTATTCACTGCCATATTAACTAATTCTGTTGGACAGCGTAAATCTCATTATGGAACATTCTGGTTCTATCTCAGCAAATCTATCTAACTATTCTATTTTAATTTAGCCTTCTGATTTCTTTATTATATGTAAACTCAAAGTGCTTTTCAGTGGGAAGGTTGATTTAATTCATCAAAATGTAGAATGAATTCCTAGTTTCATTGAGACTAATATTCAACAGGATCTATAACACTCCTTGGTGGAAACTGTTTAGCAGATAGCATTCTGCTATCTGATGTTTTGTATGCTCATCTCCAAGAAAATAGCATCCATGGGTAAGCAGTGAGCATCAAGATGTGTATATCCAAAATTTTATGAATTCAAGATCTTTCAAGCGTATGATAATGAATCTGCAAGTTTACTTTAAAAGTATTTAAGTTTTGTTTTGTTCCTATTCTGTGAGATAAATACTCATTTATATGGGG
The DNA here is from genome assembly GCA_036023395.1 of Myiotriccus ornatus. Taxonomy (NCBI): domain Eukaryota; kingdom Metazoa; phylum Chordata; class Aves; order Passeriformes; family Tyrannidae; genus Myiotriccus; species Myiotriccus ornatus. Next base: position 19,934,508 of record JAYRBT010000082.1, on the reverse strand, counting down.
AGCCTAAGACCAGAAGCATGTCCCCCTAACAATGTTAAAACTCTTATTGGTTTCCAAAAAGGCAGAACGACATCTGGAGTAGTAATTTAACCCAATGAAAAAAAATTAATTATATTAAGCAATTTAATTTCTTCTTAAAACCATTTTCTATTAATTAAGTTAGCCTTGTGGAGAAGATAATGGATTGAATCCCACTGATATTTTCTTGTTAAAATACACAGCTGTCTTACTTTGACATAATCATATCGGCAAATGTGAGCAGACTGTGCTTCAAGGGCAAATGAAGTGAAGGTGAGGTTGATCAGTTTGTTTACAGGTGCACTTATGATCCACACGCAGTCCAGATTTTTCTCATATCTTCTGGTCACATTGGAGACTGGGGGGGCAAAGGTATAAGCTGAAGCTGTCAAGTAACCACCACAGCCATTCTGAGGTCCTGTTAAAGACAAAGAAGCTTTTTAAAAGCCATTACTGGTATTTATTTAATCTTCAACTCTTTAATGTTAAGCCAGCATCTTTTTTTTCTTCTGTGCAACAGTGTTTTTTACTGTCCTGTCTCGCAAGGACTACCTCAGTGATTAAAAGACTTTCAACACAAACAGAGAGATAGGAATCAGATTTCATAGAGTGAATTAAGAGAGGCTTATGTCTTCTGTTGAGTATAAAAACAATATCTCTTTTGAAAATATAGCAAGAGGTTTTTAAAAGGGACTGTAAGAAGACAAAGGACAGAAATGAAACAGAAGAGCAGTGGTCCGAAGGCCTTTCGACGGGATTCTTGCCGGCCGGTGAGAATATTTGGTCAGTAGGGGGCACTGGGTTGTGGGCTTTGAAAATGTGGTACGAAATAAAGTTTCTTATTTTGGCAAGACAACGGCATCCTAGGGGGATTGAATTTGGCAACCTGACGCTGGGACTCAGACTCATATTCATGAATCTAACTAAAAGGGACTTCTGGAAGCATTTTGCTTGGTGGGAACTTACAAGCCCTCTGAAACACAGGCTGCTTTTCATTTGAATCCTACAGACAGGGCTAAGTTCTGGACTTACATGCTGTGAAAATTTGAGCCCTGTAATGTCAGTAACATTGAAAGAACTTAACTTTGGAGAAAAAGCAGTTATTGGGAGATCAGAACCTCTTTATTGCATCGAATCGCAAACAATCAAAAAATACAGACCACTGAAGGTTTTGTTTTGGTTTTTGTGTTTTTTTTAATAGTTTCATTTCCAGGGGTAAGACTGGGCTAATAAGTGTGATCGATTTATTTTACTTCCTTCCCCAGTCTCTATGGGGTCTCCTGACCACTTATTTAACTCAGGAATTTTAAAAAAAATATGGTTTATACTCTTGGGTTTGGATCTGAGAAAGAGTTTTTGTAAACTTCACAGAGCAAGGCAGTAACAGCAAGCAGCCTGTTGTCCCCCACAGCAAATCCATTTGTGAGCATTCGATAATAAATGAAGGTACAGCTGTGGCTGAGCAACATGAGCAGAGTTTCAGAATTTCATCTGCATGCGTAAAATATGCCTGTCTGGCACATTCAGTGACCTAACCTTGACATGCTGTTGCATTTCCAGACATATAAAACTGTGCCTTACTTGAACTACAGTATTACAAAAGATCACTCTGGGGAAAAATCGGCATCCAAGCATCAGGATTGCATCAGTAACCCGGTGCTGGAGAGAGCCCTGCCTTGGAGACTGTAATGGTTAAACCAGAGTGACTAAGGCTAAATGTCATCCTGCTCTACTAACCAAAGCCGGAAAAACCCCACCCTGCAAAGAAGTTTGCTTAACCCCAAAATCTTAATAACACGTGATTTCTGCATTTGCTATAGCTAAAAATGATCCGAAAAAACGTATTACCAAGTGAAAAAGACAGAAATTAGTAGATTATAGTCCAGTTTTTCAGGCAGTTAATGAAGTTGGAAACTTGGAAAAGTGTTATTGTTCATTCCAATGCCACTGCAGAAGGCGAGAACAACAGCAGGGGAAATGTGAGCAATAAATCACTTTCTTACAAATAGTCTAGGAAGGAGGAAAATGTCAGACAGGAGGGTGCCTGAGCCCTAGGAGTGCAGTTTCACTGTATTTTTTTGTTTGTTCACCCTTCTGCATGATTTATTCAGTCCCCCTGAAACAATCTCCTTGGAGCCATTTCCTGCTCAGCATTTCGAACACTGTCAACTAAACATAACATTAAGCACATAAACATCAGCAGTATATCATAATCTAGCTATCCAGCCCTGCAATACTGAGTTTGGATTGATATATGGGTCAGACACTTACAAAGCTCCCCTTCACCTTTTTTAAGGTTAGAATTGCAGAGATGCCAGTCAGACCATGGCAACAGGAGTCAGGGAATTGCCACAGAGCCACAGAACAGGAAGGCTCTCAGTGCTACTGGATTGTCCTTTTTTTTTTGAATAGCAAATGTCAGGACCTTTGGAATGGCGAACTTCACTGCTAGCAGTGCAGCTATAAAGACAGCTCAGATGACAAAAAATACAGATGTGGGTAAGCTGTGTGTGTACAGCATATGAAATGGACTTGAGAGAGAGAGAAGCAGGCCAAATTCCCATTATCAGAAAATTAATTCTAGCTGGTATAGTATAGCCAGTAATAGCTTCTAAAGGCACATAAATTACTAAAAGTGTGATATATAGTTAATAAAGATGAGGTTTCTCACAGTGCCTGCCATGCTTAGCTATGGTAGAGTCAGATCCTTACAGGACAGTACATTATAAATAACATCTAGACTGAAAGTTGACCAGATATCAAGTAGCCCTGCATCCAGACAAATAAAGAGCAGCCCTTGTTGAAAAATCTATCCATCTCGGTGCTTTTCAGTACTGATCAATGTTACATCTGATTGCAACCACTAGAAGTTACACAATAGTGAAGCTGTACAGATCAAGGGAACACCCACAAGTAAAAGAAGAACCAACTGCTTAACAGAAGGGAACTTATGCTAAGAGAAACAGAACTGCACTGCATTTTAGCCAGGACACAACACATTGTTTTAAAAACCAGCAGCACTTCTGAATAGAAGGCCAAAGAGTAGTCACCTTCAATGGAAACATATTCATCACTGACTAACACAGCCAGAAAAAATGTAGCTAAAATTTAGGCAAAATCTGGGCCTGAGAAGTCTGTTAATTTGTAGTATAGACTCTTAGATATTAAAAGCTAAACTTGATTAAAATAATGAGAAATGTACCTTATAGAACAATTTGTATGCCAGCAGATGGATCAACTATATGGCTGACTGTGTTGTTTCAGTTTCTGGTTTCTTATTTAAAATAAAAATCAGAAGGTCATCATAAATCAGATGGCAATCTTGTCTTCCTCATAAACAGCTTGCCAGAGAACACAAATTATCAGAAGAACTAGGGCACTCACTGTCATCACTAATTGCTTTTGGAGGGAAGCATTAATGAAACTAAAAGGCTGAAGGACCATTCAGAAAAAAAAGGAATTGAAGGTTCCTTATGGCAAATAAAAATAATTACAGCAGAGACCAAGCACATGTTTCTCTATTAAGAGTTATACCCTCTAGATATGGAATGAAGATGAAGATAAATCTTTGAAGCTGCCTGCCTTTGAAGCACAGCCAGGGGTAAAGTTCATTTACACAGGTATGGGTGCAGTGTAAGGGAGCCTACTGAATAGTTTGAAACCAGCTAAATCACTGACATTTCAAAACACAACAAAGTAATTTTGCTGCCCTTCCCTTCTTAACAAATGAGCACCCCAAATGGCTACTAGAAGGCAGCAAAGTTCAAAGAACTGTTCTAGTTCTGCTTGAACAGAATACGTTAACATACACCCCTGGAAACCAGTCCTAGTGGGCTGTGAAATCTCTGCCAGTCACTGCTGTATGAGAAAATGCAACAGCATTCACATGCCGCAGTCAAGGACACATTCTTCTAAGATTTCTTTTTTATTGGAGGAAGACAAGTTTGAAAGATTCAGCTTTCCACAGGCCATAACTGCTGTTGTCAGTGCAGGTGCCTGGTGCCACCTACTGCAGGTGCCAACCTTATTTACATAAATCAGTGCAATGGACTACTGCTGATGGTGAGAATTTAGAAATTACTCACAAAAGGACACCTAACCCTGACTTATGCAGCAGAATAATCAAACCAATATTTTACACTTTATATTGCACATCAGATTTTTTTTTCAGCAATTCTGAAGAACCCAGAAAGAATCTGCAGCACCACTGCATGCTGAACACTGCCAAAAATCTGCACCTTAAAACTGAAGGTAGAGTGAGCCATGGTTTCAGTCTGCAGGGCAGAAGAGGATACAGAACTAAATTAGGCAATTTTTTGTTGTTGTTGACAATATAAAAGAGCATTAATATGCTGTGAAAATTCTACTGGATCAATTTTTTAAAAAGTAAACTTTAATTTCATTAGGGGAGAGGATAATAATAAACCTGTGTGTGACAGGCAGTTGGTGTATTGTATTCCAAACAGGAAGTAAGTAATTCAATATACAGCAAATAGAATAAAGGAAGGCAGATACCTCTGGGTGATTTATCAAGCAAGTTACAGATCATCTGATCAGGGAAAAAAGCATATAGATTATAATCTATTTCGATTATATGTATACTAGATTATTTATGTAAATTACTTATTAATGCATTTTTCTGGTATATCAGGATGATTTATATTTCCAACTATTTTTCTTCTAAACTCTACTTGCTTGTGATTATTTTCCTTATGTAACATGATTAATATTCATTCAGTAGAAATGCTCATTTCAATAAAAAGAATTGAGAGATCCTTGAGGGAAAAACTGAGCAAACTGAGGACAATGCAAAGGATGGGGTGTTTCAGGACTTAACATTCCAACAGGCTAATGGTTGCCAAAGGTTTTGGAGACATTTCTCCTGCCCTAGAGCCAACACTAGTCTTCTCATTGTTGCCACCCTATTCTTCGTGCCTGTCTATATCCATCTGGTTTTCCTCATCTTGTGTTTAAATCATAACTTCTTTGTGACAGCAGATTGTTGCTTTATTCTGCCTGTGCAGTGCCTACTGCAGAGGAATTGTGGCCCCTGAGCTCATAAGCCCCAAGGTAGTGCAAACAAGGGATGACACACTGGTATTAATCCAGTGCATGATATTTGTCTTTCACAAAGCATAAACTTGAATTTCTCCTGCATACTCACAAAAGATAATATTAAAAAAGGGGAGAGGAAAGAGCTGGCCACAGCTGGAATTCAAAGAGAATTTAGGGCAGTAGAGAAAAAGCAGGCAATCTTTCTCCCCTCCTCCATCCCACCTTTCCCGCTGTCCCAACTCTGTTGCAGTTTTACCTGTATTGTGTGAATTAACCTCAGGAAGAGTTTTTTGACTCAAACCACTTATCTAATCTAATCTAATCATGTGCAACACTTTTTGCTTCTTGTAAATTCATGTGGCTTCCTTAGACAGCCTCAGTGAGCTGAGCTGTGTTTCAGAATACCCCTCGATTCTTCTCCAGTTGTTCAGAATGGGATGTATTTTTCATTACTGAGACCATGGAGCTATGCACTGGAGCAGAGAGCTTTCCTGGAGAAATTATTTGCTGTTAATAAGGTCACAGCTACATCTCCTGACAGGCATTGCTGACTCTTTAAAAACAAGAAGAAAACGCATATGTTTTCTTAGCCTTTGTGTCATAAGCCTCAGAGCGATCACAAATTGAGGTGAGAGAGTCACCCCACTACTGAATGGGAATAGGCGGAAGCTCCATTTATCACCAAAGTCTGATTTGTGCTATTACAGCAGGGATGGCCGAGGTATGTGCAGGCTCTGTCCCTGCCAGCCAGGGTCAGCTGTAAAGCTCAGATCTCTCCTTAGAGCTCAAGAGGTAATCAGGAGATCTTTGGCCAAGTCACAAGCTCAGTATATGCAGACCTCATTCTTTGGGGAGAGATCTTAGCTTTCTCTTCTTCACAGAGACATCTCATGTAACCAAATGCCTTAAGCTGTTATTGATTTCTCTCTTCTCATCCTTTTATTGATTGCCTAGAGGATCACACGCTCACTGTGGAAAGGAGGAATAATTCTCATTTTACAGACTGAAAACAGAGGCAGAAAAAAAGGTCAGTGGTAACTAAGAGGAGTCTGTCTTTCCATAAATCTAACACTTGGAGCAGGCTAGAATCTTCCAGTCAGCCCAGCTCACCAGCTCAGCCTGAGAGCATTTCCAAGTGATTCTAAAAATGAGGCTGATAAGTGTCCAAACTTAGTAGCAGAAATGGTGAAATGATAAACCCTCTGAACCACACCACAAGGACCAAACGTCCCACTGCCTCAAATGCACCACATTACAGAGTGGGTTCTGACAAAGAGTGCTGCTTGTGAAATGTGCACGTAACATTATAATGCACGGGGTAGTATGGGGAAAGAAAAGACATTGACAAGAAAGGTGAGACGTTGCTGTACTGTCAAATTAACACTATTTCATACTTTCTGTTAGTCCTTCTGACTAGTGGAGGGACCTTGAATATTCTAGTGGGTGCAGGATCAGTGATGCAAACAAATTGTTTTAATAAAAACAGAGCCCGTTTTTCTACTGAAATATCAGGATTTAACATTTTGAGTGCCTGGAAACTGCTGCATTTTGGCAGTACCCTGAAGAGAAGCCTGATCAGGAAAGAAATTTGAAGAGGTTGTGGGGAAAGGAAATAGTTTAGTTTACTACAAGGAGAAACAACGTACTGTTTCTGCTCCCTTTTTTCCAATACATAATCAGGGTCATTCACAACATGAAACAGAGACCAATAATTATGTTATCCAGTTGTGCATCCCTAGGGTAACTAGAGAATAATGTGCTCATTGTCATCCGACAGAGAATGAGGCTTCTTGTTTCTCTACAGATACCATCTTCCTTATTCAAGAGATTTATCATTATTAATTGTCATCTGATTGCATTTGTACTCTTACAAAACCACAGGGTTTTTATCTTTTGAAAGACATGAGGGAGCTTCTCTAAAGTACCATGTAGAATAACAGGCTTTTAGATCTTCATGGTTTTATTCTCTTTCATTTGAAGCATAATCTCAGACTTCATACTATGAAGATGTGTCACAGATTTTCCTGGCTCCATTTTTTAGGCAAGCCAAACTGGAAACATTTATAGGATGTGACTCATTTTTTCCTCTTATAATATACTTTTCTACTTTTTGGCCATTTTGTACTAGCAGGGGACTGCCAGGATCCTTGCTAATGGCTGTGTGGTTTAGTTCCTGTGGCTTGCTTCCCACAGTGAAGAAAGAAGACCTACCATTAAGCATCTCACCACTACGGGCTCTTTGTCACACAACCCACATCTCCCCTTGGTCATCTTTTGTAACTCATAACTCCATTGCTCCTGAGTAACTCCTGCAACTTCATGATATTTCTTTCTTTGGGAACCTCCAGAAATGTCCCTCCAAAACATAGCCTAATAGATGTCAAAGTATATTCATAAAAGGCTTCTTCTCACTCTAGGAAATTACCAGGCATGGTACTGACTTGAAGAGCTTGGCTTGTGTTCTATTGTTTGCTTAAACAGAATATCTGGCAAGTTGCACAAACAAATCTAAAATCAGTGGCTAAAAAATTTGACTAAATGCCAACAGGAAGAACAAAAGCGTGGGGAGTTCCTGGTGATCTCACTCTGGAAACATGAACCCAGGCTGCAGGGGATCTATAAGAACTGATATCTCAGCGTTTAAAGACAGCAACATGTGAAGCAACATTATGTTACCTGGAATACAGTTCACAAGAGGGGTCTGAAAGATCCTTGTAGCAATTACTTAGTGTGAAGCAAAGGAAGAGTTAATAATAGTAATAACGCTGAGGTTTTGTGGGAATATTTTTCTTGGCAAGGCCAAGTAGAACCAGTTATTTTCCTTATCTGTAAATACTTTCTCAGACTGTATCAAATAAGAAAGTCACTGGTTAGGGGCAGGGAGGGGATTCAATGACTCAGCAGAAGACTATGTTTGTTCTGCCACAAAGGCCTTTCATTCTGATCTGTCTGAGTGCCAGCTTTGCAAACTGGACAATTACTTCTTTCTAGATCACAAACCCCATGGAGTTAATTACACAGGAAACTAGTAGAGATGACATGAAATCAATTTACATGTAATAATTATTTGTTTCTTACCCTCCCTGAAACAATTCAGAGGTTATAAGAAGATTAAAAGCTCCTTTTACACCTTGATCTTAAAAACAGACTACTGAGTTTAAACTGGTTTTTAAGGTAATAATCAAACTTTGCCCCTTTTCTTGTGCCATCAAAACATTTAATATCCAGTGCCTTCTTACTATGATCCCATTTATGTTATGGCCAGCTAACCAGAATGATTCTGCAAATCAGTAGAAATCAGAACAGTGTAGTGCTTGGGGGGAACCACAGTCTTAACTCACCTCAACACTTCAGTTCTTACAAAGGTGTGAGGTGAACTGAAAGGAAATGGAAACTGAGGATAGATTGAAAGGAGGAATCTTTAGAGCACCACCAACCTCTGACTACAGAAGAATGAGAATTTTCGGGTATTGCATTAATTCCTCCAAAAGAGAGACCTTTGGGTGCTGCTAAGCCTTCAGTCACCCAAGAAATGCCTGTGCCTCCAGAGATGAAGGAAAAGGATAGCAAAGAATAAAGGGAATCAGTTCAAAACCAGACTGGAATGCAAGGATCCCATACACTTTGTATTTAGCTTAGTTCATTCAATTTTCACAAAATCAGAAACATTCTTCCACTTCCAGCACCCCTAGCGAGGTAGATCACAACTGCTCCTCACTAAAAGAAATTACTTATCAGCAGATTCTTGGGGTTATGAGTTTGATAATATACTTACCCAAGGTCTCCCTGAAAGATGCTTTCCATCCCCTGTCTGCTCCGTAGAAGTCAGTGGTAAACACCAGGAACAAGTTATTACTGGAGCTCTTAATACTGGGAGGCAGTTCTGAGCCACAGAATTTCCCGAGGAGAGGAGCATGGGTATCTGAGCCATCATATACTGCCACATAATCTTTGTAGCAGGAGGGAGATATTTCAAGCTGGAAGCTGTTGAATCTGTAAAACACAGTCGGAGCTTTAGATATCACATTCTCATTTCTATTCATGTGTTACATGTGTTTTTAATGCTTGAGGAAAAATCGAAGTGCTAGCAATAGCCAAAGCCATACACAGACAAAACATGTCTCTTCAGAAACAAACAAGCAGAACTATTAACTGCATGGCAAAACACTTCAGCCAACTAGTCTCAAAGAAACTGGGACCCTCACCCACTGGGCCTCTTGCAAGGCAAGCTGTCAGCACACCTCAGCTTTCTGTGAAGCAGCAGGTCTCCTCTGTGCAATATAAAATGCAGGCAGAGTGCAGACCAGCTGGGTCTTCTGCTAAGCTGGGAAATGTTCTCTTAATTCACAGTCAGCATATACCTGATTGAAGAATGTATCAGTTTTTTTAATTTCTCAGTGGCAAGATTTTGTGGCAACCATATCCCTCTCCTAGGCAAAACAGCACACACTCAGAACTACACTCTTTTGGGATGGGTATTATTACTTTGGCTTTAAAGTGAGAACCAACCTTGAAAAGAATTACTATTTTTCTTGTATAAACTCACAGGAGCCTCAGAAGTCCTCAAAGACTGACAGAATTTAACTAAAAAGCATGAGCTGCATTTTTACAATTTCTTAGTCCTCTTGGTAACCAAAGTGGGAACTTTAACCTGTGGTGGTATTTTGCACATAACAAGTTGGAGAGAAAGATGTAAGGGAACCTGAGGCTGATCAAAGTGACTTCAGTAGCCATTTCTCATTTTAGTTCAGCTTTGCCATTGGAAAAGGAAAGACAGAAAAAATTGTCAGTAATTGCTGTCTTTAATAGGAATCCCTGTTGCTTAATCACAAGCTGAACTCCGATTACGTACTTGAGGGTCACTACTTTGCCATTTCCAACTGTGATGTAGTATGAGCAGTTCATGTTGTTGTGATAATCAAGAACTGAATGGGCCGGACTGGAGATAACACCAACAGAGCCATTGAAAATGCCACCACAAGCTGTAGGGGAAACAGAAAAAGAGTGATTAGTGTCTGAATACTAGCTTCATCCTAATTCTCATAGTTCTTGAAGGTGTTTACCTGTAAGGAAAGAAAAGCCCTTGATAAATTAGGAGCAGTCTTCAGTGTCATGCCTAGAACTGTAAAATGTGTAGATGTCTTTCAGGTTGTGCTCTGCAGTGGAAGACTACTCAGCATCAAAGTAACAGTTTTGTTACCAGTCCATACCAAATGGCAATGGCTCTGTGTCTGTGCAGTAAAAGACTGAGCCTGATTTCAAATGTCCTGCAGTAGGACCAGGGAGAAGTGGGATGGGAGTGGGGGGGTGTCCCATGCAGCAGCATGACTGAGGTGTGTCTAGGGTAGCTCTTCACCCATTCTAGCTTGCAAACAGAGACCTGGCTTATATGTGGGCAAAGGCATCCCTTCATCCAGGCCCTGGTGCTGTGGAAGCCTCCAAGCAGCCACAACTGCACTCACAGCCCTGTCTCTGACTTTTCTGGAATAACTGTATTCAGAGCCTCATCATCTGCCAACATCCTCCCAGGGCTGGGGCATTACTGTAGCATTTGTTCTGCACAGAAAGGCAGAGAAGAGTCCCCAGGTATCACTAATCAACCTCACCTTGTGCTGGGACTTGCCAGCAGTGAAGGGTGACTGAGCTGGAGTATGGAATATTGGTTTTCTGGCTGAGAAGCAAGTTAAACTTTGCAGCTGTAAATTCAAGGCATTGCTTGGCTTCTCAGGGTTTCACACTGTGGATGTAAATGAGGCCAGGATGTGGCTAATGTTTGTTCCCAGCTTCAGTGCTTCAGGGAAAAAAAACTATTATAAAACCAACTCTAATCTCCATTGTTAGCTTCAGCCTTTATTTTATAATCTTAACCTTAGCAAAAAAAAAAAAAAAATAGCTTCCCTGCATCCTGTTGATAAATAGCTCAAAGCAACACATAGTTTTTCATGTTTTAAAGAAGATGCTGTTGCCCAGGCTACCACCTTAACAAAGGCAGTCCCATACAGGGTGCTGTTGGATTCAGAGCCCCTGGCTCCTCAGGCTGGCAGCCTACAGCACTGGCAGATGAAGGACAGGACCTGGGAGGATAAAGAATTAGCATTATTCCACACTAGGAGCAGAGAGCCTTTTTAATTTTTTTTTTCAGCAAACAATGCAACTAGGGGGAAGAGGAATGTTAATTGCCAGAAGCTGCTTTGTATACAACAACAAGCTAATAAGGCTTCAGTCATCTTTCTCAAATGTCAGAAGTCACAAATCAGAGAGCAGCAATTGACTTGAGTGAGTTATGAAGGTCTTTTCCATGACTAACTGCACATTGTCATTTCTCAGTGCCATTCCCTCTGTCTTATCTGTATCAGGCCATTCATTTCATATAAAGAATTTAGCCTTATGCTTTTTTGTTGTGGCTTTTAACATGAGGAATGCATTAAGGGAAATACCAAAGTTACAAACTCACACTTTGCAGTTAGAAAATTATGCTTTGAAACGTAGTCTCCACGAGTTAAATCTAGAAAATATTAAAATTGGTTTTGAAAATAAAATCAATCTTTTGGGATATTTCTGCAGATGTAAATTCTAAACTCAGTTGGAAACTTTTTTTTGCTCTTTAAAACATAAGAGATCACATGCAGCTGACAAAAAAGCTTTGGTAAAAATAATTATAAAAAATTAAAAATATATCTATATCCCAGTTTTTATTTACATTAATACCTGGCACTACAAGAGGGTCATCAAATGGAGGCATATACATGTGTCCATTTCAAGGTCCTGTTCTGCTTCCCGTATGGTACAATATAGTTTCAATATAACTGAGAATAAGATCATTCTCCTCTATGTGATAAAATCCTTTAAATTAACTAAGTTAATAAACGGGTCACATTTCTCCTTAAACAATGTAAAAAACAAACAAACAAAATAACCTGCCAAAAATGGTTGCGTTTCTTCTCTACAGCAAAGGCAAAGTGCTTCAGTTCCTGACTTGGTCCTACCTAGAGTCTTGAAATGAGAATGTGTGTGAGATAACAAATAAATCAGTGTATTTACATGCACCAAACAGTTCCATGTCCTTGTCCTGAGAGCTGTTGCCCCTGGCAGAGGGAAAATGAACCATCTACATCCATCTCAGGTACCTCCAAAATGAGGTGCAACATTTCCTACACTGAACCATTATCCAGCTGGAATATTTCTACCATCTGAAACACAGGACAGTGTATACTCACCAAGTGTTCTGTATCTGGCCTGGAATCCAAAGCCTACAATGTGGGAGTCTGTGTAGAAGTGGAGCAGCATAGGTCCAAAGACGCTGATCGGGGCAGGGAGCTCATTACCACAGAGTGTGACGAGAGGATGCGCGGCCACGCTCATCCCACTGAAGATGCTCACTCCATCATAAAGACAACTTCTGCTCAGGAGTGCTGGGGCTGCATGGACATATAATGCACAAGTGTTAGCAGCATATTTTATGTGTGATTTACTGAGCTGCAAGTATATAGACCTCACACAGGATAAGAATTAAATTTTGTATTACTTTAAATTCCAGGGAACTCAGGATCTCATTTGCTTGCTGAGGAAGCCAATGCAGTAAAACTGAGGCAGAAAAAGGTAAAGAGACCTTGTATATAAGACATCAGACTTGTCTCATTCAACACATCCTATGATCTGGAAAAGACATCAGGTCCCTTGACTTTGTGGGAGTTCATAGTTGAATGAACACACTCTGTGAGGAGATGAAAGGACCCCATGAAAGCACGGATCTCCTCTGCAGATAAAAGCAACACACCTTTTGTTACAGGCGACTAACTACCTGGTATTTCTTTCCCCTAATGCAGAACTGAGCACCCAGTACAGGGACTATTAAATCATTAAGAGCAAGATTTTTGGAAAATTAAAAAGTAGGCCATGCAGTAGCCTGTTTCAGAGCTCAGTTCTTTCTCGCTACATTCCCTCAAACTTTTGAGTACGTAATTTCAGATTCTTCAGCTTGACTAAGAAGACAAAAAAAAAAAAAAGTAAATGTAGTCTTGCAGTGATTTTCAAAAGCAATCTGTTTGAGGGGGAAAATCAGTGCAGATATTAAACTGAGTTAAAAAAGCACTAAGAAACACAGAAACGGGGAGTTTGGTATTCTAGTTTTTTTTTTTTTCCATCGGTTTCAAATTTCTCATTTGCACTTAGGTTTCTGGAGGAATGAGCCATTCTCTCTGACTCCCTGCCCCTACATACTGGACTTTCTAGCCACCTGTTTGCAAACAGGTTCAACTGAAGCAAGAGGTCTCAAAAATAAGTAAGTTCATATAAATTTTGTGAAGGTCAGTAGCTGAATTAGAGTGCCAGAGGAACGTCCCCAAAGAAGGACAAGCAGCGCTTTCAGTGTAAGGGCTGAGTTCAGGCTGAACAGCAGCCACCAGTACCCTGGGAGCTCAGAGCCATGGCACCACCTCCCTGCCCAGCTGGGAGCTGTAAGCATGGGGAGAAGTTGGTGGTACCCAAGCTGATAGCACTAAGGGATGTACAGTGGGAGCAAGAACAGAGCCACGTGGGTTGTGCCAGAAAACTGGATTAATGGTGTCAGTGAAAAGCACAGCAAACACCTACTGAAAAATGAGTTTCATTAGCTGTGATGCTTAAAAAAGAACTTGATGTTTTCTTTGCCTTTTTCATAATTTACAAGATTAATGGAAACTGGGGTGTCACATGTTTATTAAGTTATCATGTTTAGTGACCTGTTAGCAATAATGGAGCAGTTACTTAAACTGCAAAGGCTTAAAAGGGAATTATCTAAATTTAACAGGACTGATGCTGAGCCTACTGTTTCAGTGGAGTGATTCCTTCATGTTGTCCAGTCAAAACAAGCTCCTTTCTATTGTAGGAAACAAGATGACTCATTGAACAGGATGACAAATAGGAATGGAGAGATAACTCTGTTGCATGAGAACAACAGAGTGATCCCAGGAGGGATCAGGTGTATTTTAGATCCTCTCTGGAGATTTAATTTTAAAAATTCCTTCTGTTTCAGTGAAGACAACAGGCTTTACAATCATGTCTATATGGGAATATGACATGGTGCTTTTCTGACTCTAATAAGAGTAACTAAGCAGAAAACCAGCCACATCAGATAGCTGATTACGCTATTAGTAAAATAATTATTAAAAAATATTCTTCATGTCCTATTCTGTTATTAGAATACTTGATAATGTGATACAATTTTAAAAAATAATTTTAAAATGCCAATGAAAAAATAAATCAAGACCAGTGCAATTTCAGAATGGAAAAGGTTTGAGAAATCAACTTAGGTCATTTTCTGTAAAGACTTTGGAGAATGGCATGAGGTGAAATAGATTTTTCAGCAAAGCAAATGTCCATAATACTCATCATACGTTGATTTGAACTGCTGCACTGGAAAAAATAAGATGGTTGATGTAGGATTGTGAGCAAAAGACTTAATTTCTAGCTTTGAATCCTCATTGTTTGGGCCAATATCAGTTATGACTTATGAATCCTGGCAGGACTGATAATTGTTTGATCTCTATCCTGTAGCTCATTCTCATGTTTACACTTTCCTTAATTTCTCACCATATTAAATTCTGTAAATAATCCTCAGCCTCAGATTCTCCTCATATCATACTTTCAGCCTCTACACATATTCAGCACATCATCAGCAATTCTTCTCTGTGGCTTATTTCTGCTAATCGTATAATCTTACATCTTTTCTAGACCAATTTCCGTCCCTTACACTACAATGGAACAGCTTTCATGAGTCTCCAGAGATGTGTTCTTAGTCAGATGTCAGACCCATATTCTCTTTGAGTGGACAACCACTTTTCACATAGCCATTACTGTTTTTCTTCATAAACCTTGTCTCCTAAGAGCTTTTCATCCTTCTGGTATTGCTGTATCTTCTCTTCTGATTTATCCATGAGGATTCAATGAGATAACTTCTTTCTGGTCTTTCTCTCTTTATCTGGTCATTAGCTCTGTATAATCTCATTTGCAAGGACAGATGCAACTACTATCTCTGTGCTGATGACCCCGTAAGTCTCCAGTTACTATCTTTAAGATAAACGCCTATCCTTCCACATAGCTATGACTCTCATCTGAGAAACAGTGATTTTTCCAGCATGGATACTGTACCATTCAGTACTCTAGCCTTGACAATATTTCTTCCAAATACTTCTGGAGAGGTCATTTATTTGGCCTGAAATTATGAATATATCCCTGTTTCTTTGAATTGCTGTGTGCATTTGCTTTCAAGGCCTTTTTTATCTATCTGCACTCTATTTGCCATCTCTTGGTACCATTCAGCGTGGATACACTGACTCCCGCCTCCAAAGTTCACAGGATAAGAGCTTCGGTTGTCCTTACATTACATTTTGAAATATGCCTTTGGGTAGTCTCCTTTCCATTTAGCAGAAATTTCTGTCCAGTCTCATCATTCTCCATAAAATAATTTATTGGATATGATGCCTGCACAAAAACCTTGATGAAATTTGGGCCCCTAACTATCAAATCACTAATATCAATTTCTTTTTTCCATCTCTTTGTCTATAGCCATAGATTCTGCTTCATTTAGTTTTGAGGTAGAACCTGTCTTTTTGTTTAAAGTTTATAAAACTTAAAACAATAAGATTTTGTTTCACAACTGCGGCTCCTGATATAAATGGTAATACAATTAGTAATTACTAATGTAGAAGAAGTAATATACAGAAATAAACCCTGTGCAGTGTATTAATCGGGTTCATAGCACAAAGTATTGTTTTGAAAGCAAGGAATTACAAATCTTTCTCATATATATCCTCTTGCAAAATAATCTATTGCAAAACTTGTCTATTTTCTGAATTGCCTAGTAACAACTGAGAAAGCAGATAGAGCAGACTCCAAAATAAAGCTGTGACCCTATCCCAGATTGCAAAATTGCAGACGCATGTTTATAAAAGAAAAAGACATAGAAACAAGTTATTAAAACATTTTTCAGGTCAAACATTTTTCATTATCAACACAAAGCAGTAGTTTTGTAGGCAGAGTGTATAAATGCTACAGAATTCTAAGCAGATATTACAGGATGTCTACATCCATTTTCCCTATTTTTCCACTTATTGGGACTCAGGCTTTATAGGATGTTGTACTTGAAGAGTATAACAGCCATTTAATAATACACTCCCATAGCTGTCCTAGAGGTGCATTTGTACAGATGTTAATCTGAATAAATCTTATGTACACAAAACTGTATGTGGTTAAATATTTCTTAGATAATAAGTCTATTAAGGTAGATAAATAAGGGTTTTGGGGTTTTTTACTAATTCTGATGTTTGATTTGTGTAGACCTTTGATCCAAGGAGGTAGGACATATGGAAGATGACACTTATCACTGTAACAGAAGTGGGGCTGAGAAAAACTCACACCTACTAGTTTGGTTCTTCATAAAATAACCAAGCCCAACAATGCAGGTTTTACTACAAGAAGCAAGTGGCAACTTACACAACTTCATGAAATTGGCAAATCAAGAGAGTTCTGTGACTATATTCAGTCTGGCACAGGAAGAGACATTCTTAAGGCTGCAAGGAAGTCACAGAGACCAAGCCAAACTCCATTCATAGGGTTAATCTTGCCTATGTTTTCCTTCCTAAGTCTCAGGTATCTTGTGTAAGCTATTACCTATGAATTCCTGTAATAGTCAACTGGTAAAGAGAGTGAGAGAGGCCTCCAGAAGGCAATTCACTCCATCTGCATAACACATTTGGTTCTGAGTTTAAAGTACTTTTACACTTTGTTATAGGAGGAGATAAATCTAGATGATTATCTGAATTAGATGTCTATTTTCAGGGGCTCTAAGTGAGATAAAAATTTTTCTACCTACCAGGAAGCAGACAATTTAGATTAAATTTTGATCGCAAAATCAACAGATGCAATTTCCTCCAGTTCTCTCTTGCTCTGTTAATTGCTATATTTAGTGCTTAATACATATTTAATACTCAGTACATTTATGTCATGTTTATTTGGTTTCAGATACTGACACTGTATTGTGGCTGTGAGTTAACTGCCTCATTTGGAGTAGTTTTTTATAATCAGAACTGGCATCTCATGATAACTGAAAACATAAGTACTCTACAGCAGAAATCTGTGACTAACCCATGAAGTTGATTAATTTTGTAGCAGTTTGTCACTGCACTACAGACAATTACCTTCTGCCTTCTAATATTCTGGAGAAGATATTTCAACCACTTAAAGTCCATAAGACATGTATGCCTTACAGGCCTTATTCTAGACATTTCATTTCTTTACTAAAAAAACATTGAAAGAAACCCAATTAAATTTATTTTGAGAGGTCACATAGGTAGTAAATTATGCTAATTGGACATGTAGCTAAACTTTAAGACCTAATCCAGAACATCTGTATTAACATGGTTTAAATTTTAAAGCCCACACTCAGCAACAATCTAAGCAGGTGCATTGCTTACTTGCACGTGGAATAGCTAGAAATGTTTTTAACAGATGCTGCTGAACATTGTCCTGCCATTGCAAAAGAACTAAGAGAATCCACACTGGAAACCCTTAGGCACATGTGCTAAATATATTCAGTGAAACTGCTGAGTAAGTTTTCACTTCTACAATGACAGTTTGCAAGGAGGTGGTTTCAATCTTCTTAGCAATTTAAACACAGACAGTTTTTCTTTATTACAGGGTTGGTTGTATTTTAAGAGTTTGTGAAAAACATTAGTAATCAACTACTGGAGAGTGTCATGCTTCCTCTTTGCTAAGCAAATGTCTTTTAGCTCATATCCACAGTTCTTTCACGTGACTCAGGACTTTTAGTTGGTGTAGCCTAAGGAACAAATTGTCCTGCAAAAAGTGGAATATTTTTAGTATTTGTTTAGGTCTAGGTTTATTATTATATCTGTATCACTTACCTCCTTGCCTTAATCTTCTTGATAATAAAAGCTTCAATCAATTTAAAAATTAACTGAATGAACAGACAGAATACAGACCAGTAATGTACTCATAGAGTTGTCAAACTTGGTGCACTCTGATGCAGCCTAATGCTTAGTGTGTCTGATAAATAATGATGTATTCTACTTGAAGAAATTACCTAATTTCTGTGATTTACATTCTACTTACAAAAGTAATCTTAAAGCACTGGTTTGTATTAGGGGATGAAAAAAATACTTCAGATAAAATCATAGTCAAATCCAACTTTTGTCTCAGACCTACATTACATTTGGACCAGAATACTTTCGAATTCAAAATAGCCTGGAAACCTAAAAACAAAATAAAAGAAGACTATTTTCTGACTTTATAGTTTGGTCTGAAGAAAAATTCAAATTACACAACCCAGCTTAGTAACAAACTACTCAGAAATCTCTTTGTCTTGGTAATTTCAAGAGAACCACATTAAGATGGTCTCATATAATGCTACTCAAGTAGTTTGGACATACTGATTCCTCTATGTTATCATGGCATCTCCACCCATAAAATTTTGATCCTATCAAAACTGAGAATGTTTCACCACTGTAACCAATGGGACTAGGACATTAAACTTGTTATTGCTTGGTTAAATGCTGCCAAGTTTGATAATTGCAAGAGGGACTTTTGTTCACGGGCAACAATTTTTATACATTTTTCATTGCTGCAGTCTTTCAGCTAGTTTCACATTTCTATGTTCTTATATCTTGTAAAACACCCAAGTATATTTATGTCTATTTTATCAGTTAAGGAACAGAAGGACTGAAAAGCAAAACAGTTGGCCAAGACCAAAAAGACTGTAAGACTGAATGGCAAAAAAAGGCAGGAACAAAGAGCCACATCAGCCATAGTGTCATGGTTTTGCCCACCAGCCCGTCCCTGGGGCTATGAATGGTTTTGTCCAAGTAAATTTCCAGACAAAACCCAATCAAAACTCGTAGTGACACCTTTGCTAATTACATATT
>JAYRBT010000082.1:19878087-19915416 GCA_036023395.1 Myiotriccus ornatus | reverse complement strand
TAGGCAAGTGTCCCCTTGCAAGTCCATGGAAAAACCTTCAGGGCCTGGGTAACCCCCAGCCTCCGGTCTTAGCCCAGAAGGGGGGTAGGCCCAGCCCTGGAGGCCGACAAGAAAGAAAAAAACCCACAACACATAGTCACTCATATACTCCAAGCACCCGGCAAATTCCCACCTTCATTGCTGCCAGGTATTCAACAGGTGAGATCTATCTTCACTCTTCTAGAAGTGACTCAAAACTGAACCCTGGAAACTACATCTATAAGTGTTTGTCTGTAAAAGATTTTCAGAATGGATTGGCAAATTAAACCATCTATGATTTTCCATGATAAAAGACTTGTATGTTTTCATATAAGGAGTTACACTTCATAATACATAGTGAAATTATGAAGAACAAATTACCTTCCAAGTGAAAAGTGTCAAACTCTAGGATCACCAGAGACTGTGGTCCCTGATCTATGACATAGTTGCAGTTCAGGTTGTTATCGTACTGACGGGGGTAGTTAGGAGAGACAATACGACCTTCAGGGCTGGTGAAATTTACTCCGCATCCTGCAAACAAACAAATAAGGCACAGTTATAATCCAGGTGATAACATCATCCTGGTTTTACAGTAAGAAAACAAATAATGTTCACAAGGACCTCATCTCTCCTCAGGAGGCTGGTCAAAACCCAGGAAGAGTAATACATATCACAATGGTAAAAGCGGGTCTTACACACATACAGAGCGTGTTTTTGACAAACACGGGGCCTTCCCCCGTGTCACGCTCTGCAGTTTGACACTCTTGGAGTGTTTGGGTAAGACCAGACCATAGGTCCTCAGCCCACCAGAAGGACACCGCTGTTCTTATGGGCGTGGAGCCTGCATGTTTCAAAATCCCTTAGTACCTGTATTGGAAGGAGGGTTACTGGGGAACAGCAGCAATTCAGTCTCATTTGAAAATGCTCACATTAGGCTAAATGGTGCTTTTCTTGCTTCATGCCTGACAACCAGGAGGATGCAGTCTGCTGTAGGGCCTTCTCTGGGTTGCTCTGCGATATGCAGAGGCAGGAAAGGTTTGCCACCCAGAATTTTTCAGGCCCACAGAACTGTTCATTTTCATGGAGCTCCTTCTGTTCCTAATGACTCGCGTGGCCTTTTTTTCTTTATTTTAAGTCAAAGCTTTAAAAGAATGCAGTGGAGAATGAAATGCTGACTTAAGATTAGGAACAGGCATATGAAGCCTGTGACTGTCTCCACTAAGAGGCTGTTAGTTGTTACTGACAACATTAGTGCAAACATTATAAAAGCAAAAGCAGTTTCAGTTCAGAATTCTGAATACTTCGATAATGTCTTCCTCTAAGCACTTAATTTCTCACTGTTTAATCTGAATCCTGTGAAGGTAAAGTGGTTTCCTTTGGCAGCATCCTACAAAAAAACCCCAAACAACCTATGGCAGCTGAGAAATACCTCCTCCACTTCTGTTGGGTTTGACTGTCACAAAGCATTTGCCATGCTTAAAGAAATGGACAGGCCCACCCAAGAAATGCCACTTGAGCTACACAAAATGTAAATACAACAAAACAAAGCAAAGGCCAGAGCAGGTAGTGATGAGTTTATGTGAAGGGCATGGGCTACACCATACACAGGAGAGATTGCCACAGTTTCAGCATGTGCCTTGAAAAGAAGAAGAGAGATAAAAATTCTGAAGGAGGAGCAGATCTTTTATAAGATTACAGCTTTAGCTTCCATGCAGTTTAACTACAGAGAAACAAATTTTTAAAATTTAAAGTCCATTCTTTTCTTTTGGGCACAGTGAAAAGACAAAGGTGGCTAAGAATAACTAGAAAGTTAGAGCTTCATGGAGGATCTTTGGCAAGAGCAACGCTGGAGTTCCACTGCATTCTGTATGGTAACTCTTGGTTTCCAGATCTGGGCAGAGGCTTCAATACCTTGCTGGACTGGGATCTGAATTGCTACACACAAATCAAACCAATCCCAAAAAGACTAATAGAGCAGCCATCTGGCTTTAATATTACTTACTGCTTATGAAAGATGCAGAGAAACCTGGTGCAGGAGCATCCTGAGACTGAAATACTGTAGTTATCACATTGTCTGGAGCAACAACAGGATCAGGAGCTGAACTTCCACATCCTGTGGCTAACAAAGCTGTTTCTTCTTCATCATTTCCTCTCCACACCTGACAAGGCCAGATTGGAAATTGTTTAGTGCTTTCAAAGCCCAAGTAGGTTATGGGAACCCACCAGAAATTACATATGCAATTTTTCTTTCCATAGACTTAGGTTGGGATTCATCTCACACTGAATCTAAGAGATCTAAATTGGAGTTAATCCCTGCAGTCAGTGGAGTGAATCACAGCGAATAACTTTGGTTGCCATGGTCCCCTGAAAGGCATCTGGAGGTCATTTGCTTGAACCCCTGATGACAGCAGAGCAAACACAGATACACAGATCAGGTCCAGGGGACAAGAGAAGAACATTTTATGTACCATCATTACCTACTTTCCTTTTGTCTCTGTTTACTTATCTCTACACACCCTATAAATATGCATAACTATCTGTACAAGGAATTATTACATGCAATCTTTATGTTATTCATGAGTAAATAAAACACAAAGCTCTCTTGCTAGAATAATATAATGGCATCAAACTGGGAGATCTGGATTCCTAACATCTAATCTTGCTAATAAAAAAAATATTCCCATTTTTGTTATTTTGCATTTACTTGTTCAATGACAAGTATCAAATAACGTAGAGAGTTAAGAAAATAATAAAATTCACAAAAATATAATGAAGAAAAAAACAGATTTTTTTTTTGAAGTATTACTTCTACTGTACCAATAGCCAGTTTAAGTTCAATCAAGCCCTGCATTCAAGAAGCACGTGCAGCTTTAGGTAGGTAAGTGAAAGCCTCTTCAGGTAATTACTTAAATATGCACAGTTTAAGCTCACAGTTTAAGCACTCAATTTTAGGACATATATGAAATGAAACACAGGTATAAATGTTTGATGTTTCTAACCCTTTAAAAAATTTCCTGAATCAAGGTGTTTATTGACAAGGATTTAAAATGTCTGCTTAAATACAAATTATTTACTCTAATAATAAAGTTATCTCTGTTGATATGTTTGCATAGTTTCTTTATCGGTAATTTATACCAAAAATATATTAAAATCAAATTGTATTTGACATTTAAAATAATGTGCTTTGAAGAAATTGAGAGGAATCAGAACAACCACATGAAATTGTTATTGCTCTAAGCAACCATCCTAGAAAGGAAAGGGTTAGCCAAGGGTTAGTCTGTAAGTGTAGGCATATGAATCACCTCATTCATTGACCAGGTGTTTGAGGCAATGGATGCTCAAAGGATTAATTTTAACAGTCTATAGCCGGGCCAAGGTTTCGCAAAGTCACTATTGATTTTGGATTACTCTTTTGTGGCTGCTCAGTTTGGATTAAATGGAAGAAACTTACAGCTATTCTACAGTTTTTCATATGCAGACACCTTTGTGCATCTCAAACTGGACATTCAGAAATGGAAATGGACATAACAAATTTCAGATTTTTCTCTATGAAGAAAATCTCCAATTGACATAGTTTTGCTTTTGCCATTCAGGGCAGTTTAGGAGTTTTAAATTAAACACCTTTACTGGGTGACATTAAGACTTCTATATTAGTGAAATTTATTTTAACATATTACATCAATTAATCACTGTCTATGAAAAATCTGCTAGCTGTAAGGCTTTCTTTCACAGCCTTAAAAAATGAGTGCAACTGTGGTTTGTGAGTTAGTAGGTATGGATCAGACCATCCTGATCCAGCTGCTCAAGTCTTCCTACATGCTGTCAAATTTTGTTTGCCCTTTATATCAAGTGGGAGTTGTACTTCTGTGGAGAAAATGAGCACAAAACCACTGAACATATGACAAACGCCTGAAAAAAAATGACACTGAAAAATTCAAGGCATGTTCACTTCATTCTATTGCTTTGAAAACAAGAGGTTCTTGACAACATATGAAAAATATTCTTATTTTTCTATTACCATCTTTGGTTTTGGAGAGTAAAAAAAGAAGGATTACTGAGTAATTGAAAAGATCTTTACACTGTACTGTCTCATTATTTCCTTGTTCTGAAATCATATATGCTTTTTTTTCTTCATATTTTTAATTTTTGGGACAGCATGTAAGGTGATGGAACCTCAAGAATGGATGAAAATTAAAACTATATACAAGCCAGTTCACAAAACACACAGAAAATGGACTGTATTGGTACAAGGATTTCAGTTTATATTTCATAAATTTTGTTCCTTGACAGTTATAACCATGACAAATGCAAAACAGGATTCTGGAATCATGACTTCTTAAGGCGCTGCTCTGCTGATCCAACCCTAACAATTATTACCTTCACGTAACTGCTCTGGCAGCTTCCATCGCGATCCGGAATATGGAAGTTACTGTGGAAGGTCATCTCCAAGTGTTTGCTTTCATGGGCAATGATGGTCCATGTACATCTGGTGTTCATGGGAAAGTTTTGAGGCCAATGAGGGGATTTGATCACACCATCATCTGAATGAAAGATTCCACCACAGCCTGCAAAAAAAACCAGCAACAGGTGGGAGAAATGTTCGAATATTTTCAGTTGGTGCCAGCTTTGAATGGCTGTTTCCTGCTGTGCCTGCAAGAGTGAGAGAGGAAAGCCCTGATACCCACTGAAGCTTCATGTACCCCTCTTTTAAGTAATTTTCTTTCTCCCAGCCCTGCAGTAGGGAGGTATTTACACTCTAGAGAAGGTCTCCTTTCGTACTTAATTTTCTTCACAAACCCGTTCTCCTTGCCAGTTCATACCCTTTTGCTCTGGTCCATCTCTACACTCCTGGCAAATTGAAGTGAGTATTGCTTTGAAAGAGTATAAGGACCAGGAATACATTATTGAGGAGCTTCTCCTGAAACTGTGCAGGTCCCTTCCCACACCCCACAGCATGCACATCATGACAGACAGCCATTCAGAAGAGCACTCTAGGGAAAAAACCCTGATCTACTGTTGAATTCTTTTTTCTTCTTACTCTGCAACATGAAAATATTGCAGTTCATGTGAATCTACTCAAGCTACATCCGTTTACCCAGGGCAAAATAGTGACTTCTCCAGTCCAGGCAGCCCTGTGGATCTCAGAGAGATTATGGAGAGGGTTGGAAAACATGACTTTAAAAATTGCTAACAGATTCATTTCTAAAGGGGAATAACTGGTCATGGCTCTGTGGCAGCTCATGTTTTTATACATAGTACGTTCAGCTAATTTGAAACATATTTGCAAACACCATGCCAAGAATAATTTACTAGGGCTATGTGTACAGCACCAGCAACCCTTATTATTTCAGAGACAATGTAGTAAAAGGATGAACAAAAAGCAGAAAAAGGTTTATAACATTCCTTTTTTTCCTCTAAATTAAAAAAAAAAAAATTATAGTTTTAAAAGGAAGATTTTATTTTTCATTCTTCTGTGTTAGTAATGGCATTTGTGTTTAGAAGGATGCAAAGCCAGATTTTGGTCACACGTACCAAAAACCAGAGATTCTCAGTGAACAAATGAGAAGAAAGCCAAAGAAAGGAAACCAAGTACATAAAAAAACCCCAAACCCTCTCACAGAGAGAATACTACCTATGCACATTGCATGGTAGGCTAATGTGTACTACATCACTGAAGAGTGGGCTTCCTTGCACATGAAATCTCAGTGAGAACAGTGTAAAAATCCTGCTTAAGTGACAGTGTATATTCATGCAAGTGCAGACTATTGATATGTTTAAAAAGACACTCCATCAACTGACTGTGTGAATACTGCTACATTATTAATGGACAGAAAGGTGATCAGCATCAGGCAGAAGGTTTGCAGCTGTAGGTGACAGTAGGGAGCCCTTGGCCAGCTCTGTTCTGAGGTAGGAAGGCACAGTGATTTCTGTCCTGTGACCATCTGCCACATCTACACTTGCCTTCAGTCCTTTATTGACCTCCTGAGGTACACTGTGCAAATAATGAGATACCTTTTTCTTTTTTTAAAGTCCAGAGAGCTGATAATCTCAACAGAAGGTGGTAGCTTTGAAAAATGTACCATTCAATCCTGCATGTATATCACCTTCAAAAGGGTACCAACGTCTCCACCGCAGTGGAAGAGCGTTAGGCTGTTGACACATGTGCTCTTTGAGAAGTTCTATCTGCCTCTCTGTTTTGAAACTGACCTCTTCCTAGTTTTAAGTGTTTAAACCAAATTAAACTGTGGAACAATTGTTATTCATAAAATGAAGTGTCTCACAGTCACTGACAATAGATACCACTGCCGGGAGGGTAATGGTCATGGTATCAATTTACAGCCATCAAGAAGCTGCCAGTATGAGACTTAAAAAGTACAAAACCAGTCCAAATTTTATTTCCTTGTGTGAGATCAGAAAATGATGGTTTAATACTTGATTTTTTTAGTGTTGCCTTCTTTCAGGGACGCTGAAGATGTTGGCGTGTATTTCTTTTGTTAATGCAAACTTACCTAAAGATTCTGATGTCCACGTTGCATAGAAGCCACCTCCTTGAATTGAGTGATTAGAGTTAAAGATGACAAGTAGTTTGCTGGAACCAGATCGAATTGTCCCAGGGGATGTGTTTCCACAATACTTTCCTATGACAGGAGACCCTGGAGAGCCACCATTCAGGATAGTAACAGAATCCCACTTACAAAGTGAATGATTTTCAACGTGGAAGGCTGTAAAAGTAAGCTGCAACACACAAAAGTGACATTCAGGTGCTAAAACCAGTCACTCCAGGGAGGGTTTAGAGCAATTCCAGCCATATGCTGTAGCCATCCTGCTACAATGATTTCTTGGTATGCTTAGAAATTCGACCCACACTTCATGATGCTTTCCTGCAAGTATTGCTGGGAATCTTACCACTATGAGTAACAGCAGCTACTTAGCTTGCAGATAGAAATGGAAGAGGAATGCATAGGGTCAAACCTGGCATTACTGGGACTTAACCATACTTTGAAGCCAAGTATGTGCTTCAAAACAGCCTTGAATATGCGCAGGTGTTGAACTCAAGGCTTCTGGTCATGAAATATAAGTAGTTATGTAAGCAGAAGGCCCTGGATTTTTTTTTTCCTTCCTATTATTCTGAATCAATGTACTAACAGTTGCTAAAAATAATGTTAGTTTCCATTAAAACAGAAACAGTTCCATGGTTCATTCCTGTGGGCCTGGAAGCATCACATAAACAGATCAGGCAGGGCAGGCAGCTTCTGACCCTGTCTTCCTCCCACATTGATTCCATTTGTCCTTGCAGTGATATGCACACAGGTGGGATTTCCAGTTCAAAGATTTAGATTGCTGATGCAGTAGACTCCTGCATTTGTTGATGCTGAAATATTGATGTACACTAATTACTGCCTGGCCCCGTTACAATCAGTCTTTTTTTTAACCAGTTTCAGGAGCAGGATCTTTGTAGAAAAGTTTAGCAAATACATTATTTTTCTTCCTGTACATTTAATGTGTATTCATTTCCGAAGGAACTCTGCCTCAGTCAAAGACCAAACACAAATTTAGCTCTAATGGTTTAAATTCAGAACGTTACCAGCAGCTGAAACTGGCAGTTTATACTGCAAAATTTAGTCTGCCTTCAGTGAGAGGGCTGCTACTCACTCCTTTCAAAACAGAAACCTGCTTCCATCTGCTTAAGATTAGTTCTGCTTTAAACAAATTTGGAGATTAAATCGACACTTTGTGTTCTCTTAAAATAATCCTGTATTCCCTGAAGTCAGTACCTAGGCAGTGGTCAGAATATCATGCAGCAGAATAATCAGGACTATGGGTTTGCATTTCTAAGAAATACCTTTTTAGTTGTAAACAAGGAAAACATGATAGGGAAATTAGTGAAAGACATT
Organism: Myiotriccus ornatus; assembly: GCA_036023395.1. NCBI lineage: Eukaryota > Metazoa > Chordata > Aves > Passeriformes > Tyrannidae > Myiotriccus > Myiotriccus ornatus. The sequence goes on along the minus strand of JAYRBT010000082.1, from coordinate 19,907,503 downwards.
ACATATGAAAATCTGCAATGTGTTTTAACAAAAGTGCTTTTCAGATACTTTTCTGACCTGGACCATAAGTGTCACTGACTGGACCTGTTCTTGAAAGAATCAGCCAAATAATTTAGTGAGTGAAGTTCCACACTGCTTGGTTTTAAAGGTGCTTAAATTGGTCTCTCAGGAGTTTGACTCAAGAAAGTAGCACCTCAGGCACCTGTTAATAGTTATTGGGAAATAAGAGCAGCATCTCATTGACGTTATTTGTACCAGAAATCATATTATCTTCCAGACCATTAAGACACAAAAGTAACTTCCTAGCTGCTTGTAGCTTCTCTGCAGAGGAGAAATACCTTTAGCCTCATATTCATTCTCAGGATATTGAGAATATCCATGCATATCTAATAAAATGAGTTATTTTAGGTTTTCTAACTAAATTTTTTAACCAGGTCATTGTTTAAAGGAGAAGTCAGTGCTGTGTTTTGAGGTCAAGTTATACTAGGATCCTTCTGCTTTTCAGAAAGCACAATCTAGTTTGGTTGTGTTATCTTCATTCCCCCTCTTAGTTAAGGTTGATGGGGAGATATTTCATTTCTCCACATTTCTGATTTTCCAGTTTGTCTCAAACCTGTTCCTCAAGACTCAGAAGGTGCTTCTCACACTGTCAGCTGTGCACATAATCATGAAATTACGTTACTCACAGTGATGGTTTCACCTTCAGGAGCTTCCAACAACCAGGAGCAGTGACTCAGACTGCTGTAAGGTTCTGGGTAGTTAGGGCTTGAGATAACTCCCCTTTCACCTGACTGTATACCACCACAGGCTGAAGAGAAAAGAAAATAACATTTCAATACATTTTAGGAACTGAACACTATAATCAAATAAATGGAAGATTATTTAGATTATAATAGTACTAAAATATATTTCAGTTAGACTGATACAGATAAGGATGAACAATTTCTCCGGGAAAATCCATGTTTTAAAATGTTTATCATTGAATAGTGAGTAAACAGATGCAATGACCTTGAAACTTTGCATTTTTTTCTGACACTTAATATAGCTCTGCAAAACCTTTGCCAACTTACACTTACAGCTGCTTCTTCCACCTTATCATCCATTTATTTATCTCAGACACTTAAGAAAATCAGTGCCATTCTTGGACCAACACAATCAAGTAAAAAAGTTGTTGATGTGTCTAGAGAAGCCCCAAGGCTATATTCAGCTATGACAGGAAGACTAGTTGTGTTGGCACATAAACAGCAAAGTGGTGTAATTTGCACTGATACAGCTTTAAGTGGATTTCAAAATGAGTGCTAAGGTTCAAGCAGCAGAATGCATTTCAGCTCTGCTAAGCACTCTGGAGACCTATTTGTAGTAAGTCAAACTTGGCTGGTGCTACCTGTTACATCCCTATTCCCAAGAGAAACCAGCTGTTCCGAGTGTTGCACAGCATTGCAAAAACTCAAATGCAGTTCGGGGAATGGTAACAGTGAGGCAGAAAATAAATCTCAAAGTTCAGCTGCTAGCACGTGCTTGCTTTAGAAGGATATAAATAGTGGCAGGGACTGTGTAACTTCGAGGGCCTCTTTAAGAGCTGATCCCATCACGTATATTCTCAGTATCACCAAATGAATGGCAACCTTCCCCAGAATGCCTCAGTCGTCAAAGGCAGCAGTCTATCAAGTCATTTACCTTCATATGTGTAATAGGCAAAGAATCCTTTATCTTCTGTGTTTTCATCACTTATAAAGTGTACCCAGACCCGAGGGGCAGCTATGACTAGTGGCACAGATGGTGCAGACTGACCACAAAGTCTCGCTATTAGCTCTCCATCAGCATCCCCTAAGTTAAGAAAGAAAGAAAAAAACACAACAATTTTTGAGTCCTAAAAGAGCTACAATAGCATAAAGGAAAAGGGCAAACATGCATTTCCTTGTGTTTTGATTAGAAAGGAGAGGAAACTACATATCACACTTAGTAACTGACTTTTTGTTATGGATATAAGGAGAGTGTTGCAGTTCATTGCTGGGATCTACATGGCAATGCCATTCCCAAGTTCACTTCTCTAATAGTAGCAGGCTGCTGGTCTTAAAAGTCTCCATTCAAAACCAACTCCTAGCTCCACGTGTAATGACACTCTTCTTGCAGTAGAGCAAGAGTGAGAAATTTTGGGTGTTCTTCAAAGCCCTTTCACAGTTATTCTAAGTTACGTGGTTGAGTGACTTCATGCTTCTGTCATATATGGTGATGCAGCCACCATTTGAAATGCCTTGAAGCAGAAGGATAAAAAGTGACATATAATAAAATTCTATTAATGTAAAATACAAAGAGAATGGCTACAAACTGTCTTGTCAACACTCACTGATACTGATATTGAGCTGTACAAGCAGAAGACACTCATGATAAACTATGGTTCAGGAAAAAATAGTAATATCTACTTTGATTATGTGAAGTATACATTTTGTGCACTTCTTATGAGGTGATTGACTATGTGACAGATGTGATGCAGGTTACTCAATCTCTACAGTGTGAAAAGTGACACCTATCATTGCTTTCATGAATGGTCAGCTGGCTGGAGAACTAGACTGTTGATAAACAGAAAATGAAAACAGAAATACTGTGCTGTAAAATTTTATTCAAACTTAAGGGAATGGTCTGAAAGACAAAACCAAGAGTTTCCACAAAAGCCAAAAGTTAAGAGTTTATTTCACTGTAGTAATGTGCTCAGCTGTATTACCGTGTACAGACCACATGCACACACCTGATAATTTAATAACTCAATATAAACTCTTACCCTAAGAAATTTGAAATATTTATTTTATCTATTTAGATTAAATATTTCTCAGTGAATACATAGAGTCAATTCAGCTTTTTTTCTTTTTTTTCCTTGAGTATCATGGCACGTGTTGTATGGGTATCACAAAAGATTTTTGCACATCTCAGTTTCATTTGGGGTCTCTCGGGTAACTTATTGTTGAATTGGACCTTTCCCCAGCTACACATCTGCTGTGTCAAGAGTCTTAAACAATACCTGCCTGTGTTTAGTGATATTCTGCACTGTTTGCATCTCAGTGCTCATTAAATGTTACTTGTCAGAATACACACATGAGTCAGGGTATTCTGCTTTTGACACGAGACTAGTTGTGAAATTGAAGTTCCCTTATTATGGCTGAAGTGAAGATTACGATTTAGATGACAAAATTGTGTAGAGCAAAACAAGACTACACTTTCTCCCCTCTCCTTTGACTGTATTGCCTGGAGGCATGAGGTTCACAGTGAAGTGAGTAGAGGGAATGGATGAGTGACGAAGCAGATATACTTCATTATTTCTTTATCTGAGTTTTCTTTCTATTGTTCCCCAGCTCCAGTACATATGTGGGATAGAACTGCTAGGCTATGCATCTATGCATGCTCTGGCTCTACATGGACAAACCAATGCTACACAACCAAAAGCTCTTGCTCAAGTGAATACAAATAAGGATGTAAAGGATTCCCGCTCTCTTGACCTTTTCATATCTTTCAGAATTGATTTCTTGGTAAATTAGAAGTTGCTCTCTCTGGGACTCACAGATACAGCCTCTCAGTGAAGGAGACAGCTGCAGCTTTCATACTACACTTGGCATTAGCTGAGTGACTTTCATATGACATTTCCAGCTGCTGTTCTTGCAGACAGCTAAAGATGCACAAATATGCAGAGATATTATTGGTGCATTAATCCTGTGATTTTTGTTTTCCTTTTAAATGCTTCAGTCTGTATTTAGTCATGCAGTCTCACAAGAAATATGGATTTCTTTCTGGAGAATCATCTTATAGACTACAAAAATGGGATATGCAACCCAGAGGGTATGAATAATTAAAGCATTCTTTACTCCATTCCTGCTGTCTCTGGAGATATTTCAGGACCAGGGAAAGAATGGGCAGTGAATCAAATAAATTGTTTTGATGATTCTAGCTACCATCTTTCAAGGAAGATGAAGTTCATATTGTCCCTTGTAAAGAGAGAGTGAGGTTGGTATTGCAAACACCAAAATAATTTATCCTCCTAAGATACCTATCCAGTTTTCTATTTTCTCTCCTGAAAGAAAAGGTGACCAAATGAACACATCCATTGTGCTGGTAGTGAAATCCCTCTCCTGGTCATGGATGCAACATGGAAGGCATAATGTGAACACTCTCAAATGTACAGATTCTACAACAGCCACTCTCTGCAAATATCCATACGTGAACGAGAATTGGCACAAACAGAGTTGCACAACCAGAATCTTGACAGGCTTTATCCATTCTCCTGCTGAACATACAAACCTATTCGTAGCTCTAGGTAGTCGTACTGGCAGTTCTGGTGATGTTCCAAGTGGAAATCCTCGAAAGACACATAAATGGATGAATTATAGTGGGAGGGGTTTTCAATTGTCCATTCACAGTTCAGGTTACTTGTGTAATTTTTGATGCCATCATAACCAGGAGAGGAGAAGTTCCCACCTACATGTCCCATCAGGATTCCACCACAGACTGCAGAAACAAAATACAGTTTATTAAAAAATAGTAATAATTCCTGTATGAGGTGAAATCTTCCCCCTGTTTATTCAGATACGCTCATGTCAGAAAGCACATGTCCTGATTAGATCAAAACCTTTTCCATCTTCTTACTTTTTTCATAATTTCCTGCTGTGTACAGGAGAATACTTGCCTATTGTCCTGGAATTTATTTGCAAGTCTTTAAAAACACATGTGTAAAGCAAAGAACGATTATGTACAGTATCAAATAAAATATTTCAACGGCACTATCAATACAACAAGCATTATTTAACATTTTGATAAAATCTCACTACAGCTTCAGTTCAGTATTGCTCAGCCCTGCTCATTAACTAATTCAAGACTTAAGAGAAAATTTTTCTGAAACACACCCTCAAGAGCAGTACACTCGTGCTACAGGTAGGATGCTTGGGGTGGGAGATGGAAAATCAAGTTCAAAAGACTCAAGGCTGTAGTAGTAAGGCTCTGCCAGCTGCCTCCTCTCTGGAGGCTGAGCTTGCAAAAGTAGGTTAGCTGTACTCTTTCACAAGCTACAATGCATTAATTAGACCCCTGAGTAATAAGGAAGCACTTGAATTATTCAATTTGTCTACAGCACTACGCTTTTTGGAAATTTTCATGGAATAAGGCCCCTTCATACCATCTCTTACTTAAGACCAAGTACAAAACAATGGAACAGTAGGGAGAGCAGGGACTGTGATCCATATCTATTCCCATTCAGAGACGTAAAAGAAAAAAAGCTATCAGAGATCTGTTATCTGTTTAGGTAATTTTTTTTTTATATGTGCCAGTACTTTAGCTATAGAATGGCTCACCAAAGATCAATCACTTAATTAAAAAACATACATTACCTGCATCTTCACTAGATGTATATGAGACACTGAAGCCTCTGGTTGCACCAGACAGGTCTGTCACCAAAATGACTTTCATTGTGTTTCCAGTGGATTTCACCTCAGTGCCTGGATTTACCTCTCCACACAGCTTGGTCAGCCGGGGAGAATTCTCTCTAAGGCCATTGTAAACCTGGGGGGTCAGAGTAAACTCTTATGAGATCGATATATAGTAGTCTTACGAGCATCTCCTGTATCATTTAACAGTGTTTCACATCTTTAATATGAGGTTCATTGATGTCCCTCACAGGGAGTTAGTTCTCAAAATACTCAAAACCTTGGCACAAACTTTCATTGCCTTGAGTGGAGGAGGCCCTGAAGCAAAACATTAAAAATAACTTGCTTATTTTGATGAAACACAAACATATTCTCTCTCTCTCTTTCCTTTTTAAAAGGAGAAATTGAAACAGTTTTATTGGGAAGAATACTGCAGTTTAGCTCAATATTTATACATTCAATCATTTAATAAGATACTGATCATGTTTATTTCATTTCAAATCATTGTCTTCGTATTCTTGTTAAAGCCAGCATCAGCTTTATCAAAATTTTCAACATATTGAGTGCTGGTGGGTGTTTTTGATTAATTCAAACATTTCACTTTTTGATGATCCAGAGGTATTTTTTTCAGTTTCTTTCATACAGCCTTTAGGCTAGGAGTTAATTTCCTTCTTTCTGCTACTGCCTCAGCAGTGCAAGCAAGGCTGAAATGATGTTTCCCACTGAGAATTGGAATTTGTTAGAGTGTTGAATGCATAAAAGCTAGCAGGAAAAATCTACCTTTAAGAGATCATTAATTTATAAAAAGCCAGCTCCCAATGCTTTGCCTAAAGCATCTGTGAAGGAAAACAAGGGAAACATCATCTACAAATCCCAAAGGATAGCTACTTCACCCCCCATGCCTGTGCATGGGCTGGCTTCTGATCATCCTACAGTTAATTCCTGTGTTTGCACTGCTAATCTGAACAAATAGGAAACTAAAGTCTATCTACAATTCACACAATTTCATAGAGGAATCATATTTTTGAGGCATTTGTACATCTGACCAGATCCAAGTCTAGGTGCCAGGTTTGATTTTTTTCTTTTTTTTTCACTAAATAACCAGATATCTAAATAAGACATGATAAAATAACCAGTGTTTAGCCCTTTGGAGATGAAGGGTGATAAAGAGGTACAGTTTCCTGGGATTTCCCTATCTTTCTTTCAGAATATACAAGGTCCCACCCAGTAGTAGTCATTTGTTGCAATCCCTGGCTTTTTTTATTCTCTTTCTTTTTTTTTTTTTCTTTTTTAATTGAGAGCAGTAAGTAACAACAGCAGTAGCAACTTCCAAAGTCAAAAGAGACCTGGAACTGACTGATGGACTTTGTATCCACAGAAGAGAGACCCTGAAAGCTTTCAAAAACCCCAGAACCTTTTTCCATAATCGATAAAGAGACAATTCCAATTATTTTTTCAAGTCTTCCACTTTGCCTGGGCCACAATTTCAAAAATTCCACACTCTAAAACAAGCAGATGAATTTATACAGTCTACAGAGGTAACTTTCTCCCATTTATCTGTTTTCCCTAGATTAAATAATGATTTGTCTTAAAACCATGTATAAACCTACCTATAAGTGACATTTCAGCTTTATTACATCCATTAATACTCCATAAAGGGATTAGGAAGAGCAATTTCTACCTTTACACCCAATACTCACAGCCACATAATCTGATGAGCAGCTCCAGTGTTCTTCAGTTTTCATATCATTAAAGGTTAGAGTCACACGCCGTCCTTCTGCCACTGTGATCCTCCATTCACACACTCGGTTATGTGGGTATAGGTTGGGATAGTTGGGTGAAGTAAATGTTCCAATAGGGGCAGTAAGATCCCCACCACATTCTGAAATAAACAAGTATCGGGACACTTCTTAGAGTAAAGCATTTTTTATAGAATTATAGCAAAAAAAAACCCAATAATGCAAGAAAAAGAGACCCTCAGAGGTTGATTTTATTGGTCTATTGTGTCCATGTATTTATCTAAAAAGCAACATTCCTGACAGTCTTTATCACTCAGCCATAAATGCAGTCGAATATTAACTAAACCCAAAGCAGTTCTTTTTAGTCCATTTATTAATATTGTCTTCTCTGAAGGGCTCATCCCAGGCTTCAGAAGCCTGAGTGACACATAGGCTTTGATGTTAAGTGATGCAGGCCCCTCACTGTGGCAATACTGACATTTCTGCCCTTCAGATGACCGGGCAGAGCTGCACAGAACGAGCAGGGTCTCAGAGTGGGTAACGATATAATAACCTGACTGGCCACAGTGATGGGCAACCTCCTCTGTCTGATGCTGCTTGAGCAGGGGGTTGGACTACTCATCTCCAGAGGCCCCTTCCAATCTCAGTGTTTCTGCAGTTCTGTGATTCTGCTTAAAACCTAAGGGTTAAAAACTATTGATTTTAGGGAGATTTAAGAATACCACTCACCTTAGAGGGACAGAATAACATAAAGGAAAATTACAGCATTTCTCTACCTTCTTGCTCATCAAGAGGGTTTTGGAGAGGTTATGTTAGGACAACTCTGGACTAATTGCTGAAGAGAAAAGGAGTGGAATAGTGTGCTTCATTGTGCGAGACCTACCACTGATGGCAACACCCATTATAGCAGGAGACTGCCTTGCTTCGCAAAGTTTCATCTCAGCTAAGTAGTTGCCAGAGAGCTCTATTCATATTTCCCCCTGAGTTTATATTTAAGAGCAAATAACACACCCCTCCAAGAAAAATGATCTACAATATATGCTCTATTAGTGCAATATAATCTGTGGTATATGTTGCTTCCTCAAAGTATCTTTCAATGTTACAAATCCAACCTTCAGAACTGGAATCAAAGCGCAGTCTGAATCCTCGGGCATTGACTGATCCATCAGTGACAAACTTGACATAAGCAAAACTGTCAGAGGTGTCCACAGCATCAGGGAGAGTATTACCACAGTACCTACCCAACAAATTTCCTGCAAAAATCACATACAGAAAGACAATTTTATATCAATATATTATTTATATTTATATTTTATATTGAAGGATCATTTTCCAGTTTAAGTGGACAGGCAGGAGTAAACCAGTAAAATCAAGTTATTGCTGGCAAGTAGAAAGGGGTTGTTTGCCTCACCTTGCATCAGCAAGGCAGACAGAAGCAAATACTGTATACTGAAAAGGCTCACTTTGTCCCCAAAGAGAAATGCTTTCAGGAACCTCTAGTGAGGTTTCATAGTAGTACTGAGGAGGGAAAGACAAACACTGAAATAATTCTCTGACCAGAAGCGTTATATTCTCTGATCTCCACAAAGTCATTTGTGCACTCAGAGGAGTTTTGAATATCTAGGCCTTCTAGTCTGATGGTAAGATAACGGCCCCTGGGACCCTGCAGAAACCATTCACACAGCAGGTTGTCTTGATAATGAAGGTCAGGATAGCCTGTGCTTTCGATGATGCCAGTTTGTCCCATCACTGTCCCTCCACAGGGAGCTGCAAAAAGAAGAATATTGTTTGGTTGACTGAAGGACCTCAGAAAGATGATCTTTCTCCTAAACAAGAGTTAAAGCTAAGGCACAACTGATTTATTCCCTAACTGTGGCAATAAAACAGGACTCGCCTTCCAGTTAAAAATCTTCCACGTTCTCCAGCTAATTCAACCAGTCCTATTTTGGTTTTTTGTTGTTTTTTCACACACACACACACACATCCCCTGCCATTGCAAGCACCCCTTCCTCTCTGTCATACTTCTTATAACCTGAGCAAACTCACAGTTTTCAATCTAATCTTCACCTATGTCCATCTTTAGCAGAAAATCTTGCAAAGATGTATCAGATAAATTAAAAAGCAATGCAAGCATTACCAATGGAGTATTTAGCATTGAATCCCACGTGTGTGGCACTGCTGTCAGACCTGAACCTCAGGTACATGACAGCTCCTGAGGATCTCTGTGAGCCTGGCATCAAACCTCCGCACAGCTTGGCAATGACAGGGGCGGTGGTGTCGGCACCATTGCGGAGCTCTAGGTAGCTGGAAGTGCAGCTAGAAGAGGAGAGAATTTTCTGTTCAATGTATGGCAGTAATGCTTCAAAATCATTTCAGTATGTGCACAAAGCCATGAAGATGTAGTGAATTAGATCAGTTTCCATGCAGTGTGACCAGGACAGAATCAACAAGTTCATAATCCATTGTAGTTATGTAATAATTGAATCAAAAGAAGTGCTAGAAACATGAAGAAAGATTCATCTAAAACTCAGTTTATGATCAGATCAAATCTGACAGAAGCAAGTTCTGGGAAGCGATATGAACAATACCGGCAAAGTAGTTGTGACCATCTTTAATATTTTTTATTTGCAGCATTCAGATTCTAATATTCCCTATTAAGTCTCACTAATGAGTGTTGAATTAAGGAACAATATCACAGATTAAGGGAATAAAAGTTCAAATCTGGGTGCTCCCTTAGCTGGGCACAGAAAGACCTAACTAACAACTTTGCTTTGAGAATGGTGCAGTGTCCTGGGAAACCAGAAAGGACACCCTTGGAACTGTCTGTCTTTCACCATTTTTTCTGGACGTGGTCTCACAGACGATGCTCACCTTTGCCTTATAGTGGTCCAGCCCCTAAACAATGAAGTTACATCAGCTGGAAACCAGCCTTGTTTTATGGTTCGGGCAGGATGTGCAAAATGCATAAACCCATTGCAAACCAGCAGCCAGGCAACGGAGGAGGGAGACAAAGTGTCATGGTGGCAATCCATTGGCTTTAAAAGCACCTGAGAGTCCAAATGACTGCAAAACTGAATGCTGAATATGAAAGAACTAGAGGGCACAGATTTTATAGAAAGCACCTTTCTACCATGGATGTTTCCACTTTGTTATACTAAGTTCTCTTATACACTGCAAAGTTCAAGGAATGTAAACCAGTGGCCTGATAGCTCCAGTGATCTCTCAAAAATTTCCTAACCACATTTGATTGTAAATCTGGAAGCGTTCTCTGGGAGGAATTAGAGAAAGTAACAGGGAGAGAAGAATCAGAATTAAGTCTCTGAAGAAACACAGGTAAAATAATATGGATGTATACTTTGGTGAAGGTTCAATGTAAAACTGATCTTCAAATTGCAGCTCTACTGCATGTCCATTGGGAGCAGTTATGGTCCAGACACAGTCAGCATGCGGGGGGTAATTGCTCGGATAGTTGGGGGAAGATATATATCCACTGGGGTTGAAATCATTGATATAAATGTTCCCTCCACAAGCTGGTAAAGAAAAGATCATCAGTAAAAAACAACATGTAGAGGAATCAGGTGAGCCATCAAAAATATGAGTTATCACTATATTCCAACAGTTTCCTTCTGATGTCATATAGTTACATAAAAAACAAGTACATTTTATTGCTTACCACGGGAAAACATTTTAATGCAGAATCCTATGTTTCTGTGCCCCTGTTTACCTAGCCCTACTCATCTCCAAATGTTCAGGGCCCTGAATTAAACTGCTATTAGTTCTTCCTAGGATTGCTTCTAAAACAAGAAGAAAAGCATATTTTTTGCCTTGTTTCTACCCCAATTCCCAAGAGCTAGAAAGCCCACAAGACAGACCCATCAATATTTCTGTTAATCATTCCCCAATTCTACTTTCCAAAAACTGAAATGTCTGTTTAAGAAAATAATGAATGTGTGAGGAATTCCCATCAGAGTAAATCTGAGGCAGTGTTCGGGTCCTTCATTCCACAAAAAGATCTTTATTTTGACCAGAACATTTCCACCAAAACAAACCTTTTTGTTGTAGCAATACTGGTTTAACACAGGGCTTTAGTCAAGCTTCATAAATTGGAGTAGTAGAAATCCTATTGTACAGATTCATTGATTCTCCCCATGAATCCACCAGGAAAAGGATTCTTTGGGGCATCGAGGAAAATAAGCAAAACTCAAACACTTGAAAATTTGAGTAGATAGATGGGTTGTTGCCTTAGTTGTGTTTAGATACACTGTTTAACAGTGTATCTAAACAGGTGTCCCAAGTGGCGTGTGTCATGAATACAGTGGAATAACTGCAAATGCCAAGTTCCTGATTTATTCCTGGGACCTGAGTCTCAATTTTTTTCATTCTTTCAAAGAAGTTAGGTCTGGCAAGAAATGTTATTTTCTCAGCTGGGAATAAAACTTGTGAGAAATGCTGCCACCTTTCTAGACATACTAGCCTGAATAATTCCTAACATAATTTAGGAGTTGCACTGGGTATACTCTATGTTCAAAATAATGTTCTTGTTTCCAGGGTTTTTTTCCTTTCCTGCATGAATTTTTAATGTCTCTTCCTAACTATAGATGTTACTTCCCTGCTAAAGTGTTTTCTTTTATTTTTTTAAACTTTAATATCTCCAGGTTCTGTGACCTCTCTTTAAAAAGGAGAAATTTGAGTGTCAGATCAGAAGTCATGCACTACAGGACATTTTTGCAGACATACAATTTTACCAGGGTTGGGACTTTTGAAAAGAACTTCCTTTAAGAGGACAAAATATATGTACGAGTTTCAGAATTTAGGCTTATTGCCTAGACTTACCTAGACTCTTAGCTTCATATATCAGTTTGAATCCTTGACCCTCGTTCCTGCTGTCAGAAATGAAGTGGACAAACAGCTGATTGTCTGTGGTGTACATGGTTGAGATGGGGCTGCTTCCACAAAACCTTCCATTCCCTCTTGCAGACACCAAAGGTGGAGCAGCATTATCTAACCCGTTCTTCAGCTAGAAGAGAAATTGCTAACGTCACTCGAAACAAAACAACCCTGGAATGTAAATTCTGAGCACACTCCATCTTAGTGCTTCCAGGCACCGGGGAAATTAATAACCTAGTGATTAGCTAATGCACAGCAATAAATGAGACAGAGAGAGAGAGAGAGAAAATAGAAATAATATCTGTGGTATTTGCCTTTGGTGTTTGCACCCTGTGACACCCTGGGCTGCCTTACTGCCATTGAAATCTGTAAGATTCAGTAGCTTTTAAAGCTTTGAGGACTGGGTGACCGAGTCAATAACCTCACCTCTATGTAATCTCCAAGGCTGCAGGAAGTATCCTCACTCTTAACCTGGAAAGGCTGTTCAAAATGAACAGCAATGATAAATCCAGCGGTTACCACTACATGCCAGGAACAATTCAGATTAGGAGCATAGTCTTGAGGGTAGTTGGGGGATGTTATCACACCCCTGCTTGTGTGCAAATAGCCTCCACAACCTGAGAAAAACAAGTTGAAGTAAAGAGAAAAATATTAGTGTCAACCATTCACCTAACAACTTAGAGAAAAACCTGACAGGCAAAAACAATGTTGAAACAAGTGTATGAAAAGCTGAGGGGTATAGAGCAAGGCACACAATGAGTATCTCCCAAAATACAAGCTAGCAGATTGCAAGATGTCACACACCAAAACTCCTGACAGTGAGACTTAGTTCTCAGACTTAGCAGATGAATAAGCAGGCAGTTGTGTCAAGGACCTCCCATGGCATGAGCATATCATTACACTGTCTGAGGACATTGCTTCTAGCCATGGACCGAACCACTGCCACCTACTCCAGCTGCCAGTCAGATAAACTTCACTGACTCACTGTTGTCCTAACACCTTCCTTGGAGCCTCAGCCCATTCAAGAATCTGTTATCATTCCTGGGTGCATGTGGGAGGACTGTCACTGCAAATTGCTGACATTCCTGCTAGAACTTACACAGCTTTCTGCATCTGTCTCTTTATGTTTTGTGTCTATACTTTGAGTCATTTATTTCCCTCGCTTAGTTGGGCATTCTTTGACTCTTAGCTGAGCTGTTATAAGCTTAGGCATACCCTTTTCTTCCTTCTGTAAAGTGACTGGTCTGATTGAATTATGCTTTGCCGTATTATATTGCTGTGAAAATAGCAAATTTCACCTTTGCAGGGTCAGATATTTATTAACAAATATTCATGAGATGTGAATAATTGGTATGTGTGATTACTTAGATAGATTGTAGACAACTGTTAACAATGCCGGGGTCTTTTCTTTCCTTACCCCATTGTTACCAGCAAGGCAGGCATTTATCTGGGGACAAGAGAAACAAATCTTACTTTTTTGATACGAAGCATTAAACCCAGCTCCAGTGACACTCGCATCTGAGATGAAATGGATGAACATCGCCTCTCCAGTTGATCTTATTGGCCCAGGAGGTTCTCGTCCACAGAGAGTAGCCAGCACTGGGGAAAGACTCGTGTCTCCTGAAACCAGAAGAATACATGAGTGTTAAAACTAAATCAGTTCACATTCGCCTGCTTGTTGCTATGGCTCACATCTTCTTTCAGGAAGATGCTTTTTAAGACCTTTTATCCCCTTACAGACTGAGAAATATTTTTATAGACCACCAAATATTTTTCTAGACTTCACTGATTTTGTTTTAACTACCAGAATGTCTCAGAATCAAGGAAGACTACTGATTGAGAGCACGTTCCCATTGCCACCTAGATTGCTTAAGCAGCTATTAGGACCTTGGGTGTGTACTACATGCTGTCGGGGTAGGGCAATGTTGGCTTCTCACCATCTTGGATAATAAGTTTGTCATAGTTGCATGAGTTGTGAGATTCTATGTCTAGTGCCAAGACATTGAATTCCACAGTGGATCCGGGAGCTCTGATAAGCCACACACAGTCAGCAAGATTTTTGTAATTCATGGGCCAGCCCGGTGAGAAGAGGAATGAAGGTGTTTCTTCAGTTGTCACAGCCCCTCCACATGCACCTGTCATGTACAAGAAGACAAAAATGAAAACATCCTCTTTTTAAACTGAACACTCTCCTCATATAATTTAAGATGACAGTCCTATAATTAAGCACAATGAGGGTACAGTGATGATGTGTGTAGTCATGTTAATGCAGGAATTCTTCACCGTCAGTTTGGATTGCGAGTATCAAACCTGAAAATCCTGATGCTAAGGATGTTCCTGTGCTATCTGGTGCAGTAATGATGTGACCTGTTTTACTATGAATATCTAACAAAATGCTTAAAAGCATCTACCACAGCTCAACACAGGTTGTGTATCAGAAAGGAATGGTGCATACAGAACCAATAATACAGAAACAATTTAGACTCTCTTGAAAAGGAAGTATTTTTCTTTCTCCACTAATTACGTCTCAGCTATATGCTTAGATCACGATGGAGCCAAACAAGAGTCATTGCTGGGATATCTAGTGGCTCAGTGCTCTCCCAGCACTTAAATCCCTTACAGACTGCCACCTTACTGCAGAGCCCCAGGAATCTGTAGTCCTTCTGTCCCCAGAAATCTGCCTTCAGATTTAGAAAGAAGACATTAACTTTCACTTGTTGCACTTGCTCAGAGAAAGTCAATGGCACAAGAAGCAAAATTCCTCTCCTTCCAGGAGCTTTTTGTCAGAGGTACCTGATGATACTGAGCATATTCTCTTTATTTATGAATATGAGATGTATTATAGTGAAAGGTTTCATATCACAATGGCCACTGATTTAAGAATTTTTTAAGAATTAAGGTATTTCAAGAGGGATAATTTTTCATGAAAGCATATCAAATTTTTAGATTTAATGAAATACCTGTGTAAAGAAAAATGACCGTCCAGCAACATGCTTATTTTAGGACACTGTAAACTAATATATCCGAGAGTCCCTAGAAATTGTTTTCAAAAAGCTATTAAAATGTTTAATTAAAATGTCACTGAATCTTTCCCTTGTTGATAGCTAGGGCTTTCTCTTGTGTGGAATTTGGTTTGGAGTTCTTTAAGTACAGCTGAGTGTATCATGGGCTGGTATCACTTTGAACTGTGCAACCCACTGGTAACCCACCTCTAGCAATGGTGTGTGTCACAGCAGAAGCATCCACTGCATACCACTCCAAAAGAAAGCCTTTTCCAGTCACAGATGAATCTGACTGGAATTGGATTGTCACCGAACTGCCAGAGGATACAAAAGAAGCAGGGTCTGCACCACAGTATGTTCCAATGGGACGGGAATGAACGGTGGGCCCATCATACACCTGCAGAGAGAAGGAGAACTGTGCTGTTTCTCGTACAGCCAGGGTGTATTCATCTGCCCCACAGTCATCAAGTCTCCAAAGAGAAAATTACCCCGTTTAAATGAGTGAGAGATCTTCCAGCACATACCAGGTAGAGAGAAACCTCTCTTACAAAAATGGAACAAAATCTCCCTTTCCATTAGATGCTGTTAAATGTGAAGCTTTCACAGAAGAAGGATCTGAATGGAGGCCATCAAATTCAGCTCATTCCTCATCACAGGGCAGCTCTCTGGGGACGTAGACTGTTATCCCACATTGAAAAAAGCCCACAGGTACAATTTTGTTACTTGAAGGGGAAAAAAAGCCATGACATGAAGGGAAAAAAAAGGGCATCACTTTTCTTTTTTTTTTTTCCTTTTTTTTTCCCCTCTGAGGAACACATGTATTTTGAATTCTATCAAATAAATATGCAAATATACTTTTTTAATTTTATCTATTTATAAGCCAAAATCTTGGCTGATGAAAAGATGCTTGTTCTCTGCCACCTTTTGAACCTATTTGTGTTCTTGTCGTCTCCCATCCAGTAGAAATGTCCAGTAGAGAAAGCTAGGAAATATTAAATAAACATTAATATTAAATTGAAGATGTGATCCTTGAATCAGGTTAAACGTCAGGTTGATTTACACTCACTGAATGTCTAGCTGCTTTAAGAAACTCCTTTTGTTCTCAGAGGGACAAAGAAAAGTAAGCTGAGTTAGAAGAAAAAAAAAAGCTGTTAAAATATGACACAAGATGAAGGAAAAAGTATTTCCTTTTTGAACTATATTACACTCATATATCAGTAAATTAATACTGAATTGAATATGTTGAAATAGTATTCACTTTCTCAAATATAAAAGGATAATTGGTGAATCAACTGCTTAAAAAAAAGACAAAGCCAAGAAGAGCTTTACCTTATTTATGTTTAGCTAAGCTCAGAAAGAAGTTTTTGCCTCTGTTGTTCCATTTTGCTTAGGACCATGTTTGCTGTATTGAAGATGTTCCTGCTTATTGCAGGCAGATTTGGACTAGATGACTTATAAAAGGTCCCTTCCAACTCAAACTATTCCATGATTCCACTTTTTAGTCTGGTAAGCATGCTAGACTATATTACAGGAGGGTACAGAAAAACAATCAAACTGGAAGAGGCACCTTTCTACTGCCAGCAGCAAGATTACTGATGCAAAGAAGGTGCAAGTAAAGGATTGTTTCTTGTAGGATTTAGAAATAACTTTATTTTTAGAAGGACTGAGATGCTATTATCACTGTTGTCCTCAACTGAACCAGCACAGAGCAAAGCTCAGTCTGGTATTTGACCTGAAATTCTTGAATACTAATATTCAGGATTGCACCATTCTGGGCTTATTTTTAGAAAGCTTCAAACTTACAGATTGGAAATATCTCTTAGGGAGCCAAAGAGTATGTAACCCTTCCTCCAGCTAGTAATTATTGTAAAGACAACACAGTAAAAACAATAAGCCACACCAGATCCTCAGAAATTCTTCCCATTCCTCTTGTAGGTTTCTCTATTCATGACTTTTATTGAAGTTAATTGAAATAAAATAACTTCTCACAATGAAATCACCTTTAGCTTGTCATACTGGCACCTGTGATGATTTTCGATATCCATCTGCAGGATACGGCCATGGATAACTTGTGAAGCATTAACGCTTATTTGCCACTGGTAATTGGAATTGTGAGGGTAACTTCTGGGCCACTGTGGTGAAGCTATCTGTCCTCTGTCTCCTACGATGTCATTTCCATACACTGAAAAACAAGAAGGAGACATGTAATGATTCCATTTCACATAGATTAAAAGAAGCATTGGGGCCCATCTGACTTAATTTACTTAGGATTAGACAGTGCTGCAAGGCACAGACTTATGTCTCAGACAGTCCTAAGATGCACATCTAATTATTTTCTTGTTTTGAGGGATGCAGTGTGTCCTTATCTGAAGGAAATTCCCCATTTGAGCCCTGTGGGTCTACATATAGGAGAGGTAGAAAGATGGAACATCTAAATTACTCCCTGACTCTGCCATTTCTTCCTAAGAAGCATTAAATAATAATTTGGTTTTAAAATGCCTTTGTGTGTTGCAGTGAAAACCAGTTCTGATTTCACTAAGCTCTGAACTGCTGATACTTCATTTTGAAAATGAGTAGTTAAACTCTCAAAATAAGGAAAATTTTTAGAAGTTTAGCTTGCATAATCAGAATGGCTGTGGATGTTTCACTTCAACAATCTGTTCATGTGGCAAGTCAGACTGATGTTGGCAATAGTCCCTTGAAATTTTGGATCTGTAAACTGGCATCATTTCCTTTTCTTCTAATTTTGATCCCTGGTAGTTGGCATCTGGACCCAAACCAGAAGATGGACACTGTCATACTCAAACAGCAAAATGGAAAGATGAGAAAGAAGTGGTTTTTTCCCCATTTGTCAGTTACCTAATAAATGGCACTTAATATACTTACAAAATTACTCAGTATACTTACATACACGAGTTCTGTTCTGGCATGTTTTAGAGCATCCCTTTACATTCTGCAGATATTTTACAAAATATTTTTTAAGTGAATTTACACTGCTGACATCAGCAAATATTTTCTAATAGACTTCATAGAGTCAAAAAAATAACTTTTTTTAATCTTTTTGGAAGTATTATGAAAGAACAATAGTTTTCAATTAAATAACATCTACTTACAGTGAGAGAATGTGGCTCTGAAGCCAATATCAGTGCCTGCACTGTCCGAGACAAATTTGACCCACAGGATGTGTCCAACAGTAGATGTATAATTTGAAGGCAAGGAGTTCCCACAGAATCGTCCTGCTAACATGCCTGTAGCATTCCCTTCACGAATCTCGAGGTAATCTTTGGTGCAGCCACTACTGTATTCCACCTGAAATTCTCTGTTTCAATAGCAGGAGAAGAGCATTAGCATGCTATGACTGGCACATACTTCAAAGCGTGCCCTGCCAGGCCACTAAACCCCTGTAGCTGGTATCCTACTGTAAGAGTTGAGAGGAGGGCAGCAACAAAACCTGCATCACCTGCCAAGGCCACCAATACAGGCCTCTCTCTTTCCTAGCCCCTTATTTTATGACAGACCTTCAGTTTGCAAAGTTACAAATTTTAAGGAGTTCTGAAACTCTTGTATAATTTCTTGGTTCTCTAAGAACAACCATGAAACACAGTAAGGCCAGATTTTTAATATAAACCAGATTTTTAATGTAAGCCCTGGTTAGACTATTTACTGAGTGTCAGGAGCAGAGAATATTTTAGCCTTACAAACCAGTTTGCAGCCCCTTCATATGTATATTATTTCAGTACGCTCTGTGTGAATACAATTGCTGGAGGCCTAGATTAATTTGCAGTTAACACCTCAGAGCTCAGAAATCCCTTAGTAGTTTTTGCAGAATTATAAAATATTAATGTTTCTCTAGCATCTGAGTTTCACGTATCTAGGTGTGCAAAATAATAAAAAGGATTGCTATGAACTCTTCCAAACTACTTTTTACTGTAGAACAGTAATAGGATTTAGTATTCAAGTTATAAATACTCAATTATTGCACCAAGCTGAATGCTAAATATATTCTAAAAATCATTATCTGTTGTTCTAAGTGAAATGCTTTTATTCAATCCAACATGTTTTTCAGAAGCAGGCTAAGAATATATAACAAAAGATTCCAGAGACTGCCTCTTATAACCAATGCCTTCAGCCCTGAAAATAGCCATATGTGTTCAGCATACATGTGCTGTGAAATGGTTCCAACCACTCATCTGGATATACTTCAGAACAATTTAAAGCTAACCCTCACACTGCAAGACAGGCATTTCTGTTTAGACTGAGCTGAAGAAAATTAATGCCTCATGGCAACAAAACTTTATAACCTCCTCATATTAAATAAAATAAATAGTGCTTTCTAACACAATTACTCCATGCTTTCCAGTATTTTCAGATTGCCTTTCAGCTATGTGCAACTGAAGAAAAAGAGTTTACATCTACCCAGTGTCACTTTATAAAAGTGAATGTATGTTCTGCTGAAGGTTTCTGCTTCATATTAGAATTTCTGATTTGTTTCTGAGAAGTTGTTATTCACTTTTTTGTAGCATTTTGAAAAATACTTTCAGGCTTTTGGAAAATGTTTTCAGGCTGTAGCACTTTTTCTCTGTTTCAGTGAGTAAAGGAGGAATAGAATGTCCTTTTTATTGCATTAGTGAATCAGCACATGCCTAACAAGTTGTCCCGTATGCAGGCAGTGTGCTACCGGGAAAATGTTCCTTTTGTCCTGATTAACTGCAAATGGAGGTTTCAGAGTTAAGTTTTTTTTTCTTGCTCATTCTTGGTAAGCTTTGCAAAAGGCCAGTGCTGTCTTTCTTGGCAGCAGTCACTGTTTGATGCCTGGAAACGGAGAGGCTCGGAAATCCACCTCATGGGTAAAGATCAACCTAACAGTCCTAGTAAAGGACTTCACATTATTCTGTAGGTCACACATGACTTTCCTGTCAGAATCTTCAAAGGAAAGCTAGTTTGCTGAAGGGGAAACATATTCCCTTGGCTTATGTTGTACCTCCACTGCTTTAACTGACAGAGAAATTTTGAAGACTTTATAATCCATATTAGAATAATAAAATAGAATCATAGAATCGTTTGGGTTGGAAGGGACCGTAAAGATCAACTAGTTCCAAATCCCTGCCATGGACAGAGACGCCTCCCACTAGACCAAGTTGGTGAGAGCCCCATCCAACCTAGCCTTGAGCGCTGTCAGGATCGGGGCATTCACAACTTCTCTGGGCAACCTGTTTCAGTGCCTCACAGTAAAGAATTTCTTCCTAACATCTAATCTAAATCTACTTGCTTTCAGTTTGAAGTCATTGCCCTTGACAGAAGTTACTACAGTTCCTGAGGAGGCATCCCTCTCCATCTTCCCTGTAGGCCCCTTTCAGATACTGGATGGCTGCTATGAGGTCTCCACACAGCCTTCTCTTCTCCAGGCAGAACAGCCCCAACTTTCTCAGCCTGTCTTCATAGAGGAGGTGCTCCAGTCCCCTTTTCAATTTCATGGCTTCTGTGTCTTTCTTATGCTGGGGGCACCAGAACTGGAGGCAGTGCTCCAGGTGAGGTGTCAGGAGAGCAGAGTAGAGGGAGATAATCACCTCATCACGCTTTCCTTGGATGCAGCCCAGGACACAGCTGGGTTTCTGGGCTGCGAGTGCATATTGCCAGGCCATGTTGAATTTTTCATCAACCATTACCCCCAGCTCTTTCTCTCTGGGGTTGCTCTCAATCACTTCTCCGCCAAACCTGTAGGTGTGCCTGGGATTGCTCCAACCCAGGTGTAGGACCTTGCACTTCATGTTATTGAATTTCATGAGGTTTGCATCAGCCCACCTCTCAGGCATGTCAAGGTCCCTCTGGAAGTCATAACCCTACCATCTGTGGAGCATCTAGGCTCTTTATATTACTCAGCTATATAATTAATACTACAGTGAATCTGGTAGTAAGGAAATAGTAGGAGTTTCCTTTGTAAAGAAAAGGCAGTACGATGCTAAATTTCCTCTTCTGGCTTCTTCAGCATCCCATCCTGCTCAAATAATAAACCACCTATTTATATAATGCTGTATATGCCTTAATATAAGCAATGACTAAGACAGGGAAACACTGATTGCAAGCTGTCACTAACCCCTACTGTGTTCTCTTTCCAAGTTACTCTAAAAACATGTTTCAGCTTTATCATCTGGTAATTACACTTCCTAATAAACACAGAGCATCCTTCCTTCAGGTCTGTTAAAAGGCTGAATAATAAGCCCTGGCAATGCATTTACATGAAGGACAGCTGGAGCCGGTTGCCAGGGGAGCTGAGAAATGTCCAGACACACTCGCTGTTGGGCAGATATGGCTCGGGATAGCCAGGGCTGTTGAAAGATCCTCTGTCCATGTGGAAATTACCCCCACAGGCTGCAAAAAGAAAGAGACAGCAGAGACTTGGAAAAGATGGCATTAAAAAAAACAACCAAAAAGCCTTGATATAGCCAGAGCATTTGCTAATCAAGAAAGCATTTCTCCTTGTCTCTTTGTTCTTTAGCTTGTTAATATACTTGCTGAGACCTTGGCTAAAAAGAGGAAGGGAAATAGGGTGGTTAAAAAATGGATTGTCAGAAAGACAAAGAGGTAAAGGATCTGCTCTTTTTCTAAAAGTCAGAGGAATAGGGTAGCAACACCTGCTATATGGACTTACATGATGATGATGCAGCATAGGTGGCGTGGAAGCCCCTGGCAGTAACATCATCGTTGGAGATGAAGTTCACCACCAAGGCATTACCAAAAGAAGTGATAGGATGTGGTATAGTAGTGCCACAGTAACGGCCTGAAAGAGAACAAACCAGAGAGAAAAAAAAAAAGGAGTGTTCAGCATGTAATTACTATTGTTAATTTAACATTTGGAGTTAATGCTGACAGCAAACAGGAGTAACATTTGTTGCTTACAATTGCAGTTGCCAATTCAATCTACACAAAAATGAAATACTCCTTTTCATTTGTGTGGAACTCAACTCTGGTGACAATTTTTTTTAGCAGAGGAAGGACCTCCTGCACTCCAGACAGTCTAGTCACTATCTATTCTGTCATTGAGCTCCTTTGTGTTCCCTCTAGCCAGAAATTACAGCCTAATCAGGAAAAAAAAACAACAAACCACACACAAAAAAACCAAAAACAAAACAACTAAACCCATCAAATATATCTGACAGCAGTTTCCTTTTCACTCAGTTGGTTTCTGATAAAAAAAAAAAGTGAAAAATAACAGATTAGTTCTCCCGTAATGGATTGTAACATGGGGATTAGGAATATGAATCGTGATCTAGCAAAAAGGCACCTGACAGCAAAAAGAAAGATAGCATCTAGTAACGTAGAATCATTAAATAGTTTGGGTTGGAAGGGACTTTTAAAGGTCATCAAGTCCAGCTCTCCTGCAATGAGTAGGGATGTCTTCAACTAGATCAGCCGGCTCAGAGCCTCATCCAACCTGACCTTGAATGTTTCCAGGAACTGGGCATCTACCACGCCTCTGGGAAATCTGTTCCATCATCCTCCTTGTCAAAAAATATTTCCTTATATTTAGTTTAAATCTACCCTCCTTTAGTTTAAAGGCATTATCCCTTGTCCAATCACAATAGGCCCTGCTAAAAAGTTTTTCCTCATCTTTCTTAGATGACCCCTTTAAGTACTGAAAAGTCCTTTTGCCAAATGAAAGACAAGGATAGATTGAAAAATGAATTCTGCTCTTAGTTACAAAATATTTAAATTGAGTGCAACCCCACCCCTCACAGAGGCATACACAAATGTATATAAAGGAGAACAGAATCAGACACAGATATTCTGAATTTTCCAGAAAGGAATTTGAGGCAACCCTGGGCATGCAAGGAGAGTCAGGACCACCCTGACCAGGTCTCTCATGGCTTCCTGGCAGCATAGGCACTGAATTTTGTTGCTCCAGGCTGCTCCTGCCACTTGCTGGTGATGGCTCTGAACAGACGTGTCAGAAGAAAGATGTAAAAAAATCAGGGAGGAGCAGAAAAATCAGGCTTTCCAGGGCTTGAGGAAAAACCATTTTCTGCTCCCAGAAATCTGCAACTTTCTTCACATGTATTTAGCATGGACTGTGTTTATGAGTGTGGGTTACATTGTGTTTTGTAGAGTTAACTGGGAATTCAGTTTGAACTGAATTGCTTGGTTCCCAATACTGTTCAGCTGAAGAGGAAGGAAAAGGCAGCTGGAGTCAACCCCAAAAGGCAGGTTAGTAGATACACAGTCACAGAGCCTGGGAGGACTGTGCCATTCACACTGAAAACTTATCCTCCATTCTTGGTTTCCTCTGGCCAGAGTGTCCAAGGAGCTTCTGTTATCAGAGAAAATCCATGAAGCAGGAGGCCACACGCAGAAAACCTTCTCCTGCTTACCTTGGGTGTGGTTCTATATATGAAATACACAAGGGAAAGCTACAATACCTTGCAGAGGAGCCTCGTAGTTATCCCCATCCAAAACTTCCACAAAATCCGTTGTACAGTTTCGTCTATCGTTTTCAATATCAAAGTCAATGAAAGAGAGTGTGACGTGGTTGACTGGCAAAAGAATAATAGAGAAATAGTTACATGTAAACACATGCATCATCTTTTTCCCCTTGAGGTCAATCAGTCCCCATAAAGCATAACATCTGAAGTAGTTTTTTCCATGATATGTTGAATGAATTTGATGAAAGTGTATTAACCTTTACTGCAAAGGTCCTGGTAAGTCACTTCACCTCTCAGTACCTTCTAGAACAGTCAACATTAGAAGCATAGGATTTAACACATACACATAAATGTAAGTTTCCTTCTATCTGAACAGCTTCATTATATACTGAAAGCATCAGCAAATACAACATGGGAAATCTACACACGTTCAGAAACAAAACTTATTTCTACACATCCATGACCTTCTGTCCCTTTGCGATCTATACCATAGATCTGGACAAAATGTGAACTGTCTCTAACCTGCTCCAGGCTTAGAAAGAGACAGTTCTTTCATTGTATTGTAACATTCCATATTCATCAATTGGACTGGTCAAAGGATCATTAACTACCCTCAGCTATACTTGTACAGAATTGGATTTTCCACACTCTTGGACTGCAGGCTACATTCTGAAAAAGAGAATTTACGACTCAGGGTAGTTTTGACTGTCATTTGGCTCTTGCTTGCCTGGTATGAACAAGGGTAAAGTCACAACTGGCAGAAGAGAAGCCATCTCGCAGACACCAGTCTGTGACAGTAGTTAGTCCTGGCCTTAGAGCTCCTACGCGGTTTGAGTGGGTCAGAAAGAGTCTCACAATTTAGGTGATAACTAAGTTTTCTCCCACGCTGACCAAGCTGAATTGGACACAAATATTTTGCTTCTCACCAGGCCACACTTAATTGGCAAGAATAAGCTGCAGTGACAGACATGGACCCCGGCGCTGCATCCAGCAGGGTGCCACTGACTGGCATTCAGCTGCATACGCGTGTTCCGCGCTCTTTTGTGTCCTGTCTGGTCAATCAATTACAGCTATCAATGGAGGTCCTCAGGATACAGAGCAAAAAGGAAAAACACAGTGGGTGGCCAGGGCAGGAGACTTGTTGGCCTTCTCGGTAAAAGCAGGGCAGGAACTTTGCTGTGACTTGCCATTGGCTAAATCTATTGTGTATGGTTATGCAATGCAATGCACGCACACCATTTGTGTAGGCAGTGCTGTGGGATGGCAAAATGAAGCCACCTCTATCTCTAACATGTGGTGGTCCTGGTGGTAAGCGGAAAAAGTCACTGCTTCTTCTACAGCCTTTTTCTGGTCTCTCATATTTATGTAATTCAGGAGACAACAGTTATGTATGAGTTTTCAACCTGTGTCCAGGAAAAGATTGTCTTTAAAAATAAATGTTGTATAGGTGAGGAACAGCTTTGATGATGTCCTTTTCATGTATTTGTATATGAAACTATGCTAAATAAAAAAAAGTATTGCTTGTCTCCTGATTTGTGTTTTGGTGTTGGCAAATTGATTTTCGTTTTACAAATTAGCAAAATAAACATAAATGTGATTGGAACATTCTATGTTTTTATCAACTCTGGCTAAATATCAGATGCACAACTGAAGTAGAATAGTTCCTATTAAAAATACAGATACCATGATACTATTATAGGATTTAACACGTACACTTTTTTTTTTTTAGGAATCTTATAAAATGTAAACATAATAGTGAGTATTAAAGGTAATACCAGTATCTGACGAAAAATATTTGGTGTTTTATGACTCATCATAAATCTGTGTAAAATTAAAAATAGCTGAGAGCATATCTATGCACATAGACCAGTTTATTTACCTATTTTTGTTTGTATTTGTAATTAAAATTCTTCTGTACCTTTTCTCATAATTTAACTTTTTTTTTAATGTTAACAGCATACATTTCATGTATAACAACTCTAGCTTGAAAAATCCAGAAAAAAATAAGGTCAGCTAAATACAAGCGCTTTAATTATATATAAACCCTTAGATTTTCTCACAGATGAATCCAACTCCACATAGTATTCAACATCTCATTTATAATTGTAACACTTGGGTCACAGTAAACGGGCTAAGATGACAAAGCTGTAAACCGTTTCCTCACTATGCACTAAATCTTTTACAGTGAAATCTGACTTGTGGCAGATTAGGAAAGCCACTCTCTCCAAATACCAGGATGCAGAACTTCCTAAAGAAATAAAGGAGGAATTTTGCATTGTTATTATAGAAAAGAAGATGAGGATGTTAGTCATCCCAGCTAACTATAAAAGATGTTTTTACTTACATGGTTCCTGAGCCTGAATAATCCAGCTGCAGTTCTGATTGTCTGGGTATTTGGCAGGATACAGAGGAGAGGAAATTGCTGCCCCAACTGAATCTGACTCTATGAAACTTCCACACGCTTTAGAATGAAACACATAGATCATATACACACATAAATATTTATATATACAAATCACCTTTCTTAGGTTCTGTAGTGACAGTGGATGCACAAACTGTAACCTGGTACATCGATGTGAAATGATAAAATTCACAACAGTAATTTATCAGAAGACACTGAAGGATTAGCTCCCAGCACTGGATGTATTTTTTAGTTCTGGATCCACAGCCATGCTGTACCTGCCTGACCATCTGAGAAAAGCCAGTGACTTGAGAACAGACCTGATAATTTTAATCTATTCATAGCCCAGAAGAGCAATCTTGGGGCCAAAATAACTTGGTTTCAGGGTAGTGCAATACACCCATTTCTCTGGTCATCTGCCTGTGTTGGACGCTAGGAAGAAAAAAAATCATAAGTAACTCTCCACAACCTTCCAACACCCAAGTATGGCACCACACTGCATTGGCAGGATCCTCTTGTGGGCTGTGTCAGCAACATTGCAACTGTGTGAGGTGTAGCATGTGTGCAAGAGCGTGGCTGACTGCATAACTTTGTCTGGCAGTGCTGAGTGCTGCCAAGCCTCACCTCTAAGCACAGTGGCTCCTCACAAAGTCCCCAGTTCAGAGTTTAACACATGACTAAACAGCAGGGTGAAGAGGTAGGGACCAAAGAGTCAGATTCATATATTGCGCTGTCTAAAATACCCAACAGGAGATAGGTCTTAACAGGATTTTCTGAGGAAGAGGGAAGCTGGATTCCCAACATCCTAGCCAGGGAGCACTTGCTCAGCAGACATGGTCTGTGCAGAACTGAATCCAGTAAATGTATTCTGAGAAAGTTTAAGAGATTAGGCTCTCACAGCTGTTAGTCAGAAATGCTTAATTAGGTATCTAACTAGTACCTCAGTAACTGGGGTTTCTGAGATTTTATTGAAGCAAGTTCCTCCTTTTCTTTATGATTTTTTAACAATATTTTCAAAGAAAGAAACATTTCTGGGAAAACTACTAATTTAGAGAGAAAAGAAACTTGAGAAGAAAATTATTTTCTCCACAAAACTAAATGGCTGTATCTTGGAGAAAAAATGTTTACCAAATGATTGCGAAAAAAGTGAAAGAAAATCGTCAGTTGTCAAATAGTATGTAATTTCATGAAAAATTCTGCCCATCTGGTGTAATTTTTCATTAAAAAGGAAACCATGTAAAACTCCAATTAGTCCTCCACAAATTGGATAGCTGATGTTTGGCAGGGTGTGCAGGCCTGAATCCATGGACTTCATCAACAGCACCACATAGAATTCTTTTATAGCTTTTCAGATTCATGCGGATGGATGGACACATAAAATGTTACTTTGTCACTAGGTTTGTGGAAACTGCCAGTTGCACATTTTTCTCAGGAAATTGTGGATAGCTAACCCTCTAGGGAGGAAGAATAAGAGGTAGCTGATGTGTTCTAGATGCCTTGCTATAAAAAGTAAGGGGTTTTTTTCCCAGTTGAACAATCTAAGGTGATCCTCAGATTTTAAATTCTTTAACCTATAATTTGGAAAAATTCAGTCCTGATAAAGATACACACTGGTGTGCTACATACATAGAAACAACACTTCCCATTACCAGTAGGGCTAAAAGATTGTGTCTGATACAAACACAGTGGTGATTAGATAAATATGCATTAATGTAAATGATGAAATTACCTTCAGTAAAGTGAGCACTGAAGCCCCTGTGCTGGTTGCTCATATCAGAGTGCAGTCGGATGTACATCAGATTCTTGGAGGATGTGATAGGAGGAGGATGCTCTGTTCCACACAGTTTTCTAAGAAGTGGTGCTTCATTGTTAGGACCATCAAATACCTGTTACAAAAAGATCAAATGAAGTATTTGGTTTCAATGTCAATACTGAGAAGGCTTCTATTTCATTCTCTCTCTTATGTTTCATATATTCTGATTCTGATATAGATCAGTACGGGTATGGGCAGTGCAAACAAACTGGTATGGGCACTGGTCCAGGCAGTGCAAACAAACTGTGCATTGCCTATCTTAACTCTGTGGCAATTCTCAAAAAATGCATGTATTTCAGTCTGAAGTTACTGTGGCCCTTGTAACAGAAATGCATCAAGTAGAAGCATCTGTCCTTTAACAATCCAGATGTCCCCATACATTTGTCGTTTCACAGAATCACAGAGTATGCCACACTGGAAGGGATCCACAAGGGTCCAACTTCTGGCCCTGCACAGGACCATCCCCAAAAGTCACAGCATGTGCCTGAGAGTATCATCCAAATGCTTCTTGAACTCTGCCAGGCTTGGTACTGTGACCACTTCCCAGGGGAGCCTGTTCCAGCACCCAACCACCTTTTTCTAAGATCCAACCTAAACCTCTCCTGACACAACTTCAGTCCATTCCCTCAGTTTCTGTCTCCGGTCCTCTGTTAATGACTAACATGAGTTCTCATATAGCTTTATTCAGTTAAACCCTACATCTTGCCTCAGTAAAAACTTTTAAACTGGTCCTAACATGCAACTGGTGCACTAGTGAGAGCTCTGACATGGGATAAAAGGTCACTAGGATTATGTTTTTTACATACGTGCACTCAACAACAAGGATCAGAGTCCATATATATGTGTTTTATAATACCTTTAGGGTGCTGAATTACACACATATACATGAAGTGCTATTTAAGTAGAGAGTAAAGAAAAGTAAAAAAAAAAGAGGGAGGAAGAAAGTAAAGATGGGCTTACAAAACTTCACTTTTAATTTTACCACAAATGCCTTCCTTCTCTTTTTTGTTTTTCCTCTACCGCTGATAATTTTCTTCCTTCCTCTCTGTTTCACAATCAGGAAGAGAAGAACAGAGAAGTTAGAACCAATGAGTTTATAGCTTAAGCAGCATTAAAATTATAAGAAAATAAACCAGAGAGAAAGAAAAATGGCCACAGTCTCAGAATCTCCCACTGGTGTTGCTTCTGTGTTTGGAGCCATGGGCCAGTCTCAGAGCTCTGGTGTCTGGTTTCAGAAGTGACAAGTGCTGGAGCCCCCAGCACAGTTGCATGACCCACAGAGGAAGAGCCTTTGGGCTACTTACTGGGCAGCAACAGCAGTTGAATTCAGTTCCTGTTTCAGCATTAACGTCCTGCACTGCCACAGGCACATCATTTAATATAACCTATGACTCAGTTGCAGGAAAATTTGGATTAAAATATGAATAGAAGTACGGGAAGATACTCAGGTGCCAGGGTGTTAAAAGCTACATAAAACCCCTCTTTGAGCAAAATAATGCCATCAGATTAGAAGATATGTACTTCTTACTGAGATTGCCTCCTTTTACTTCAAAGTGCCTCAAATTCCGGCAAGTCTGTTCAAGGCAGCACCAATGAATTAGAGATTTCTAACAAGACTGTGTAACACGAGGCAATGTTTCTGCCTCCCATATTCAAAGGCCTTTAAGTACATTATTGAAAAAAATATAAAAACAGTAGGTGGGAGAAAAGTGACCTCTCTCAAATAAAACCTCAGAGCCTAGAAACAAAGGA
>JAYRBT010000082.1:19831524-19877987 GCA_036023395.1 Myiotriccus ornatus | reverse complement strand
GATACTCAGGTGCCAGGGTGTTAAAAGCTACATAAAACCCCTCTTTGAGCAAAATAATGCCATCAGATTAGAAGATACGTACTTCTTACTGAGATTGCCTCCTTTTACTTCAAAGTGCCTCAAATTCCAGCAAGTCTGTTCAAGGCAGCACCAATGAATTAGAGATTTCTAACAAGACTGTGTAACACGAGGCGATGTTTCTGCCTCCCATATTCAAAGGCCTTTAAGTACATTAATGAAAAAAATATAAAAACAGTAGGTGGGAGAAAAGTGACCTCTCTCAAATAAAACCTCAGAGCCTAGAAACAAAGGACAAAACTCCTGCTTAATCCACTGACATACCCTACACAGTCAATGCTGTACTCATGAATTAAACATTTGCCTGTGATTCTGTGAACACTAGAGAGCTTGTGTGAGACCTTATGAAGGAGTATTAAGTTTTCTGTAATGCTTGTAAAAATGAGTACCTGGTAAAGAGACCCAAAAATATCCATCCATTCAACCTTTTCTTCTCTCTTGGCATCCTGCCACAATCAGTCCTTTAATACATAGTGTGCAGTGTTTATTCTTTCTCTGCACATATATTCTGTATATAACTCAGTCTGCCTGAAGTTAAAAGCCACAAACCATGAAATGTGAAAAAAAAAAAGTAGTGACTAACAAAATAACCCTTAGGAATGAAGGCACTGTCTTTCCCTAGACAGTAGCAAGAGGATTTTATCTGAATGCTAGAATTAAGAATAAGCATTGCATTGGGAGAGCATAGAGAGAGGGCCTGACTACAGTTCTCCTAACATGCTGGTTTTGATGGATCTGTGCACCTCTGCTCAGCTGAGGATATGACCAGTGACACACGGACTGTCGTGATTCTCCAGTGGTTGAGCTTTCTCACCTATTAAGACATTAAGGATGAGTCATATGAGAGACTAAGTAGGCATTTCATTCCAAGAGCTTTCTGGAATAAAGAAGTCTTTCTTTGGTAATACTAGGAGAAGAGCTTGAAGTCAGCGGAATGTTTTCTACATCAAATGTATTTGCTGTTTCTGGGCATCTTGTTTGAAGAATAGCACTGTCACCTCTTTGAGAAACTCCAGGAGTGATTCTTTGTCTTTTCACTTGCTACAAATCTTGTCTCAAGCAACATTTCAGCATAAGCATTAGTAGGATACAACAGCAACTCTTAGGAGTTACAGCAGCTACAAGCTAAGCAGAAAGAGGAACATATGGGTTTTTTTTATTTTTATGGCTGCATCATTTCCTTTCACCTGTTATTTATTAATTTAAACTCCTTTATAGGGACGATTTCAGGCTTAAAGTTAGACCAGAAATCACAATATTCACACACTAATTCTGGAAAGAGTTGTGTCTTTCTGCAGTCTCTTAAATTTGTTTTGCAAACATTTGAGAAATGCATTTTTGTGGCTGCATGAGTAAAGGAAAATTATGCATCTGCTTACTTAAAAGCCAAGTTTTCAGTTTCACTGTGCATAGCAGCAATTTGCTTTTCTATTCCCTTTCCACAATTAACATAACTGAGTGAATCATGGCCTTCTTCTTCAAATGTGTCCTGAGTTTTGCAAAAACACATGACGAAAGGACAACAACTTTTGTCTTCTGAGCCATAAAAACTCCACATATTTCTAGCTGTTCTCTCTCGGAAGACTCTCTCTGCTAGTACCTGGAATAAATGAAGTCATACCTCCTCTACAGATGCCAGAAGCTTACATTTCTACATTCCTGTGTATTACTTGTTATACTGCAACAGGAAAGAAAAATAACAATTACTCAATCAAAGTCACTGGACAGAACAAACTATTTCTTCCTCCCCTTTTCAGGACCTTGTGCTACAAGCACTGCCTTCTGAGCCACATCCTCCTCAATCCCCAGACTCTTGCTGACCTGCACTCCTGGCATACCATCATTACTGGTTAAACACGGCC
Source organism: Myiotriccus ornatus (assembly GCA_036023395.1). NCBI lineage: Eukaryota > Metazoa > Chordata > Aves > Passeriformes > Tyrannidae > Myiotriccus > Myiotriccus ornatus. The sequence goes on along the minus strand of JAYRBT010000082.1, from coordinate 19,876,047 downwards.
AAAAATACAGCAATTAGTGCACTCACAATTTCTTTCTCTCTGTTTTTCTTCAAAGAAAGAAATTTGTTTGTTGTGAGACACACTCTCCAGATAGAAATGGGCTAGTACACAGAGAGGAATTAAAAATTTATTCCTTATGTATGGTGACAGTGACAGCAAAAGAGTCTACTCAAAGACCTTATGCTTTCTACAGAATATTACTGAGTTATATTCAAGATCCTTATCTAGCAGATGAAGAGGCACTCATCCGTTCTGAGAACAAATAAGGTACACCACTGGGATACAGAAACAGAGGAATCAACAAAATCAACCGTGCACACTCTCCACTGGCTCTAGAGGGAGCTCAGGGCAGTTACCCCGTGGGTTACCATCAGGAGCTCAGAACTCATTTGGCTGAACCTAGATCTGTGCTCAGATTCACATGGGAAATCACTGGGCAGAACTGAAAAATGCACTGGGCTTTTTGGGGTTGCAGCATAGCCAAGAAGGAGCAGACACAAGTATTTTCCTTTCCTCCATTTTGCTCACATAACAAGTGCAGTGGAAAACCTTAGAGGAAAGAAATACATTTTCATGTGTTCTCCACAGAAGTGAATTTATCACAAAAATATATTTTTAAAAAAACCTTGAGTCATAACACAGGGAAAAATGAGTGGATCTAGAAGGGGAAGGATGAAGGAAAAGACCGTTGTTAAACTCAAGGGCAGAGGGAAGCCCCGAGAGAACTCACAGAGCAAATAAAATCCATAAAGATAAGTCAAAATTCAAGAAACAGAAAAGGGTGGGACCACTATGTTACTCATACATGGTAGTTGTTCCTACATTAGGGAGAGAAAAATAACCCACCTGCTTCCTTAGCTGCCTGTATTTTCCATTTATAAAGCTTCGGGAACGCAATTCCTAAATCATTCATAGTCAGACATCTACTTACACATTTCCAGTCCCTCTCTGTTCCCTCGCTCTGTTTCCCTATGTGTCAGGCATATAACAAGTCTTTGCAATGAGATGAACACAAATCACATCTAGTTGTTGGTATCAAGTGATGTTCTTCTTACTGGCATACTAGGAATGAAAGAAACTTCACCTACTCCTTTCTTGCCCTGCTGATTCCTTTACATGAGCTCTGAAAAGCTCTTCGCTCCCTCATACACCAAAGCCTCAGCCCTTCATTATCTCTTGGCTTCAAACCAGCATTCTCCCTCATCAGTTTTCAAACCACACTCCACTTGGTGGGCAGTGATTGATGCCTGCATTAAATTTAAATATCCCTGTTCACATTGCTGCTTCAGTTGTGCTTGCACAGTGGGGGCTGATGGGCAACTCCCTCCTTCACCACCCCCAGAAAACCAAAGAAGCAGAAGCAAACAGATACTCCTATAGCATTGGAGGACAAAGGGTCTCACTGTACTGTAATGGTCTGCAGACTCCATTCATAAGTGTCAGGTAAGAGGAGTTGTTCCTGTAGCTGCAAGGAGCTCACGGAACCAAGTACTCCACAAAGTGTATAGAGAGGTACACACATCCGTTGGCATCAGGTTTAAAAGAGAAACTTGTATGTCAGCCCTTTTCAGAATTTAGCCCTTAACTGGTGAATGGTTTTGGGGTGTTTTCTTTTGCATTAATATGAGTACTGCCATCTCAGATGCCCCATGTTTCTGTCAGGCACTTTGATTTTCTACTCCTGTGTGATAGCAGAGAAGACTTGAAAATTCCCTTCCAATGGTCCCCTGATGTAGTTAATAATGTAAAGAAAAAGACATAACCATATTTCCCTATGCTTCATAACCAGAAAAAAACAGGAAGAACAGTCATTGTACAAAGATGCTTTGTGGCCAAATGAAATCTTCAGTTCTACTCAGCAAAATAGGGACACATTTCCTTTTTTTTCTGGTTCAGTACAAAAAAGCTTAACGAGACAATGTTGTTAAAACTGATGCTGTTTCAAAAGAGTCTCAGTTCCTGCCAAATTGAGTTCTCTGTGAATGACAGTTTATCAAGGAGAGGAAAGCTGGATTTTGGGCTACAGCCACTGTGCTTTATCTGACTAGTACTGATTCACACATGCCTTTGTACTGAATGAAGTGCAATCTGACATCAAAGGTCAGGATTTCATGTCTCTGCTCCCAAAAGGCCAAGTGGAGATGGGGAGAGTTCTTCCTTGTTGTGCACTGATTGAGCAGCAATTTGAATTTCTGTAGCATCAACAAAAACTCACAAACCAGCAGCTATGGAAAGCCTTAAAGAGAGCAGTGGCTCTAATGAAGTAATTAAACAGACAGCTGAGGAGCACCTGAATACACAGTGCATACACAAAGAAAACCAGCCAGCCACAATTCCCTCTGGATGTGGAACTCCCTCTCTCCTGAGTTCGTAACAGAGTGTGGGCAATCTGTTATATATGTCGGCAGTTCATCCATGGCTTGGAACAAGCTGTGGTAAACTGCACTATGAAGGGGAAAGGGTGCCATAATAACAGCAAACTATGTATGAGGTTATTTTGCAAGCATCTCACCAGGCTCATTAGAGAATCTTTTAAAATATTTTTTGTTACTTACTTCAACATTGTCATAGTTACACGAATGGTGATTTTCAATGTCAAAATCTGTGAAATTCAATAGTACTCTGTGGCCGTAGTCAACTTGGATAACCCAAGAACAATCTGTGTTGTCATTATAAGGTTGAGGATAGTTTGGAGAATGGATTTCCCCACTGGTAGCCTGGAAAACACCACCACAACCTGAAAAAGACATGATCAATTTTAATCATAAGCTCTTCTCTTTTACACTTAGCAAGAATTCACCTCTATTGTTAAACTAAGAACACCTCCTTCTTTATATTTCGTACATTAAGCTTTCGTAAGATGAGTGCTACAACTGTTGAAGCGCCCTGGCTGCAACAAAAACCAATGGAAATCACTGTCAGGAAAGTATACTATTATCATTATAGTTGAATATGCAACAACTATTCTGTGAGTAGTTTCCTTCTAGCCCCAGGCTGGTAGTAGATATTGCAAGGGCTGAAGCATTAGTGCTGGTATTCCTTTGCCCTAGATACTGCAAAAGCAATCGAAAATACTGTTCATTTGAACACCACAGACCTGGCACACTGAGAAAGCAATGACTATTCCTGGCTGAGCACAGGGCGAGAAAACTACTTCTATACCAAGACAGCTGGGAGTTCATCATTGCTCATGAGCAGCAGAGCAATTGCAAGCCTCAAGTTCCTACCCCATGAAACTGAGGGTTTACTGAGGATTCCACCCTCGATATTTCTGACCAGAACAGTTCCAGTGCTCATGAATATCTAAATAACCTGGAATGATGGACCCTGTGTGGAAAGTACCAGGGCTTTCAACAGGACTAACACAAACAAATGGACTTTTGTATCTCGTAAAGGGATGGAGGAGGGAGAGGGAAAGATATTTGGATTGCTGTAGATTGAGGCAGCCTGCTGGAAGGATAAAAAAACTATACTGTTATTGCGTTCTAGTGAGTGGGTATTTTAGAAGCTAGAGGGGGGTTGAAGTACAACAGGCAAGACATTGTAAAGGGATGAGAAAGCTTCAGGGGGCCTAAGTAGAAAAAATAAGCTGCCAGATCTAGGAAAGGGATTAATTCAAAGGACTATCGTAGAGTACTTTTATTCAAAAAAAATCTTGTGCCTTTCTCATAAAACTTGTGAGAGACAAGAAGTATAAACCTTGACAAATTAACGGATCAGTGTGCTTAATCAAGCAAAACTTCAAGAATTAAAATCTGCCTCTGCTCACTTTTCATTGCAATTATTTTCCGATAATTGGCCTATTCATAAGAACTCACATGTAGAGACGTGGTTGAGTCTTTTAAGCATGTCTCTTTTACTGATTACCAGTAAGGCCATGAACAAACAATCACATGGGGTGTGGATGAACCTTACAGAGTTCAAGTATTTACTAATCGCTCCAAATATTTTTGGAGTCCACTGAGTTCATCAAGTTAAGCCACATTCTCAGATATTTTTTACTTTACTGTTAAAAACCAAAAGGATCATTCAGCTAATAAAGGACTCTGTGTGGGTAAGTGGGTGGGAAGAACTGGTAGCATGCGAATGTCCTTTTTTGATTACAGGAACATCTTGATTAATTTTGAAGAGAAGAAACCCCAAAAAATACATAAATAGGTGTAGATTTCAGCTACTTAGACAATTTTTTCCTCTGTGTGTTTTTCAGCATCACTTAGTGTTACCAAATCTAGTAACACCAACATTCTCCTTCAGCTTTCAGTCCTATGCTGTTTGACTAAGTGCTTGCATGGCTGATCCTTCATTCTCTGACTTCCTGAATTTCTCATGGTATTAATCAGTATACTCACCACCCGGATTTTCTTGCCAGGAGGCATTAAAACCTCTCCCTGTCACTGCTGCATCTGTCTTGAAGCGGACAACGGCTGAATTGCCAGTGGTAGAGACTCGCAGTGGGTTCTGTGCTGATCTTGAAACACACAGCTGGGCCAGCCTAGGAGAGAGGAAATCTGGGCCACCATAGACCTAGAAATGGAAGAAATACTGTCAAAGTTTTCTACAGAGACCGTTTGCCACACAGAGTACATGAAAACTGTTTAGCTAGAAGGAAAAGAGCAACCCAATCTATAAGTATTGAAAGTGATTGGATGTTTTTAAATGTAAAGCAGATAAGAGTTATTTTCTCTGCAGGTTTACTTGGTATCTGAACCACCTGATTAAACCAAGTATGAAATTCTAGATTATTTCAGAATAGTCTTGCATTAAATAGAAGTTTCTGTTTGGGGACTGGGCTGCATTCCTCTTCTCCTTACCTTCAGGATTAGCACTTTGTTTCTGTGTGCATATAAATGCAGATTTTTTTTGCATGCTTCTGCAAACAAACTGCTTCCCTTTGCATGAATCTGTGCTGATGTTTTGCACCATTGATGTTTAGAGACATTACTAAGGATGATTATTAAATTGGGGCTAGATTTCATCATTCCTTCCGATAAAACAAAAAAAATTGTAATTTTATTGACTTCTAGGACAGCATAAACATACAAACAATGGGATTTTGGTCAAGTAAACTACATTTTAATAATATTCTTTGGAAGCAAGGATATATATCATATATATATATTTGCCACAGAAGACAAGTTTTGACTTCAAAGAATAATTATTTCCTACTCAGAAGAGTGTGCCTCAGGCAGTTATAAACCAGAAAACCACCTCTCTCTTAAGCATCACCAGCAGTATTGTGTACTTATAATGCATTTTTAAACCAAATGAAGTGAATGAGGTGGCAGGGCTGAAGCACTGTTAATTCTGTTTCTTATTTTCCAAGAAGGGATGTAGGATTTCAGTTTGAGACCATTTATAACTGGTGGAACTGGCTCAGCTTCCCTACTCTTCTGTCTCAAAGCAGAAAACACACATGCTCAGTGCAATTTCCAAATCCAGACTTGATTTTGGTGCTAAGAGCCCTCAGTGATTGAATTTTCTTGGCTTCCTGCACGCTAATGACATACCACCTGATACTAAGAGTCTACCACCTTCCATGTGTAGGTCCCTGGTAGGGCAGCAGCTGCAAAAGGAAGCTTGACAGTAACCTTAAATATGAAAACTAGGAAAGAGATACACCACATTAAGTGTGCCACTGTCTTTCAGTCATTAAACCAGTAATGGAAAGATTCTCATTGTATAAGCATATATTATGTATAAATCCTAAAGCTAAACTAGAGAACAGCAAGTTCTAACAAAAAAAAAAAACCACTACCCAACCCAAAACAACAAACAAACAAACAAACAAACCCACCCACCTCCCCTAAAAAAAGCAGAGAACAGGAAGATAAGGCAACAAAACCCATCAGAATTTTCCAACCAGCAGTATCTCAAGTCTGCTCTAATACTGTATTAGTCTGGTAAACATCAAAAGGGTCAAAAGAAGCAATCCATGAATCTCTCTCTAAAAGTGACAGTACTGTAAGAAACAGCTTTCCATGAGACCCTTTTTCCTCTAATCACATCTAGATAAGCGAAAACTCAATATTTTAGTAAGCTCTTCAATAATACTTTTTATCCCCAGAAGAAGTTTGGGTTCTGTACAAGCTAAATATCAGAGCAAGTCTAACAAAGAACTGAGCTAGTCCCCCCACTTCCAGGGGTGAGTGTAATGCATCGTTACATAATTTGATTAACTGTATGCTCACTAACTGCTCACAGGGCCTGACACTGCTCTGATGTTTGTTACAGATTTAAGAGAAAGAATTTGGGTTTTAACTGGAAAAAATATTCAATGACTACAGGTTAATGTGAGATCTCAGAAACTGAAGCTTGCATCCCCAGAAGAAATAAGGAATTGATTTTTTTATAAACATCATAGTCTGTTCAATGTTCAAAAGACTGCATTTTGCTTAGGTGGCTGATAACACAGCCTTAATAACTTGAACATTTTTATTTTGACCGAGACAGCACTTTTTTTGCATTCTGCAGGGAGGCTGCCTGACTTGAATAGATAATGGCTCCTCTGTCCAATCGATCGTCTCAGGGCATTCAAGAGAAGTCAGTATGGATGAAATCACAGCTCAAATTCAGAATCTGTAATGAAGCTGTCACAGTCTAAAGAAGAAGCCTGTTTGTCTGCTGGAAGCTCAGTGTCTTCAGAAAAATCTTACTGCTTGGCTGCTTGTGAGGCCCAGTGACAGCTGCATTTGTCAGAAGTCTGTTCAAAATGTGAATTTTAAAATGTGTTTGTGGTATATTCCCTAAGTCAGAGGCACAGCATGAGATCTAGCTGGAACACATGCTCTTAATCATCCAAACCAGCCTAGGGAAGCTGCGTGGCAGAGGAAACAGCAGGAGTTTCTAATATGCATCTAATAAGCCTCATGGACCAGCCTCTCACATCATTCCTGGTGCTCCGTGGGGCCATCTGCGCACCACGGACAAGGGAACCGAACCCAGCTCTGACATAAACCCTGCTGATTTCTGCAGCATTACCTCAGAAACTAGCTTGGCCTGAGCTGAACATTTAGAATTGACCTGTTGGAAAAGAATTAAGGATGGGGAAGAAATATTGATGGAAATCTGAGGTTCGTGGGTCTCGTTTACATTGTTAACTGTTCAGCAACAGCTTTCTGCACAGTTTCAAAATAAAAAGCAGTCAGAGGCATAATCTTTGCAGTTAGGAGTGTATTTTGTTTTCTCCTTTAGGCCAGTTCAATTAATCAGATGCTTTCACAAGGGCTGGAACAAAAACAAATTCGAGTGTTTCCATGACAGAAAACAGTAAAATATTATATTTGGCTCCAAAGAGGAAAACCAATAGTTACCACATGAAAAAAAAAAAAAGAGAGAGAAAATAGAATAGATGGAAAGAATGAATTCAAGGGTGTGGTTCACAAAGAGTCATGTCTGAGCTGAAAAAAAACAAAAATAAAAATAAAAACAAAATCAGCTAGTCTGACCGGAGTACCTGATCCAGAGATAAAGTGATATTGGATGGCACAGCAGGGCTGCAGGACACTGACATAAAGCCCATGGTTTAAATCTGTTCTTATCACTTGCTTCTGCCCCGTTAGCTCCATTTATTGTTAACAGTCAGCATTCCAGAGTTATGAGCAACAGAAAGCTGTTTTTATGTGGTTGGTCACCCTCATGACACAGATTTTCTGGGAATAACACTGATCCCTGTTCAGATATAGCTTCCAGCAAAGAGAGAGCGTTGCTCTGACAGAGAATCAAGAACTTTGGTAATACTTGATGCTTCCTTATATTTAAATGAGAAGACTAGAGCATCTAATAAAGACTTAGGAGTGCAATAGATTGACAGTGTTCCTTCTTTTTCAGCTCAGACCTACATCTTGTTGAGGCAGATATTTTTATAACAATCTGGTCTGTACTAAGGAGAAGGTGTCATAATTTAACAAAGCAGACATGGTCATTTTTCTCTATGTATGCTTTTTCAATAGAAGCCATTACAAAAATTATTTTAACTCTTTCATTGTGTCCAAAATAATGGCTTCTATTTCCATGAAACATTTCTAGAAAACTTCTTAATGAACAATTTAAAATTTTCTTCTATATATTTATAAAAGGAACGGAATTTGATGAGGAAGAAAAAAAGACAGGGTGCAACAGTGTCATAAAAGAAACAGGGAGAAAGATTAAAGGAGAATGTGTTACACACTTTAGCCATGGGGATAAGTTGAGGTTTTCACATAAAAAAAATATTCACCAGCCTTGGTGAAACACACGGCAGTCCTGGGATACTGACATGGAAAGGACAGCTTGTCAAAGGAAAGGGAAGGGAGATGCTGCATTTTACAAAACCAAGTATGCTTCAGACAAATGGGCAAGAGAGGAATATTCAAGAAACTATGGTATAAAAATGAAGTTAGCAGCAAAGTGGCTGCAGGGGAAAGATCTCTTTTGTACAATTCTCTGCCAGCTCAAAGGGTGTTTCTAACCAAAAGCTAAATGCGTCCATAAGAGCAAATTTAGTGATTACTGGGAAATAGTTATTACAAGACAGCTTATTTCAGGTAGTAGAGAGAGTTAACGGGACATGGAGGGACAGCAGACTGCAGAGCTACTTTAGTACTGATTTTGACTTCCTATTACAACTGGAAAGTTGTCTGACTTGAAAGAAAGCAGGAAATGGTAGAAGTCACCACTCAGAGATAAGGAAAAAGTGAAATTAGAACAATAACTATGAGAAAAATCAGACTTCCAAACCCAAAGAAATGGCAGACAGGATACTCTTGGGAAGATAATGTGAGACTGAAAGACACCAAAACACACTGTATCAAAAGCACATCAGGAAACTCTTTTTTTCTAACACTTTGCGAACGTGTGTGTGGTTTTCAGCTTGGACCTATGTAGACAACTAAAGGAAAGATGATGACAAGATAAAGCAGCTTCTGAAAATGGTAAACCATGTTCTTTTTTCCCCTCATAAATCTGAATCATCCTTTGTTCTGTGCAGACTATGTCAATCCTCCTGCGAATGTGTAATTTTATAACAAAAGCAAGAAAATATGTATGTGGAAAGGTACACAAAGCTCCACCAAGTGCCTGCAGTTCGGCAGGGAAGCTCTACACTGCCAGGCAGGACCTTTGATCTTGCACCAAGGCATGAACCAATTTTCCCCAGTAAGTTGATTTATATTAGGTTATCTGTCAGCAGATCAGAGACAGGTGTTGGGAACCAGATGAACCAAGGTCAGGAGACAAGTGACTCAGAGGCACGCTAATTCTGAGGGCAGGAAGGCAGAGGGGCTCAAACAGCAAGATGGGTGTCTGTGTAGATGAATGAGTAAGTTTGGAAAGAAGCAAAGCATAGCAACTAGGCTTCAAATGGTAAAGAAAGAAAACCCAAACTGTAAGGTGAATACCTTGCTCGGAGACACAGAGCAGAAAACTGTAGGATCCTCCTAAACAGCTTCTTCAAGCAGTCTGTGTCCGGCCACGCACTCAATTGGTTTTAGGCCAGCCCTCCCTCCCCCAGGAGTTGTCAAACAAATGGTTGCCAGCCATCTGTACTCTTACTGGATCATGATAGCTCCTAGTTGGCCATCTGCAGATGTGGGCATTGTTCTGGGACTATTCAAGAAGTGGTCACCCACAGCAGACTTAGACTGCTGTTTAATGGATTTCTCTGGTCAACAGAGACATAACTGAAGTCTACAGGCAGATTAACTTCAATCTAACAATTTTGGGAACAAACAGCAATGAAGATGCAATACAAAAGAGCTCACCAATACCCAAACCAGAAAATACAGGTCACCTACTCACAGTCCCTGGTGTCAGCAGTGTGACATACAGTCATACTTGCCAATGCTACTGGTGGACAATTCATGGAACAACTTCCTCACACTTGCATTCTACAGAAGTCCCAGAGTCAATAGGATACTGAAAGCACAGTGTCCATTTGATCAAGACTTCCACTGCTTTGCTAAGCTAGAGAAGCCTGTTTTAGAGCCAGAAAGCAGGAGTTAAGTTACGCATCTCTTCTACTCATACAAATGTTTAGCTAGCTAGCTATCTGGAAGCTGTATATTCAGGACCTGCTTTAGGATGTTGGTTTAAGTTTTCCAGGAACACTGCTGATTAGTGTGCACTAAGTAACATAGGCTGGAGAAATCAAAGCTACTAATGTGGGAATGGGCAGCAGTGAGTAGGTGCAGGTGCTGGACAGAAAGCTGTCTAACTCCATGCTGGTGACACATCATATCATGCAGGAAAAGAGCAGAAGAAAGACTCCAGCAGAATGGTACATGGTCTCTTAATCAATCTTTTGGGTTCATTACAAAAACATTAAAATGTCACCCATGTATTAACACTGATGAAACTCCCAACAACTCTACTTGCATTAGTGTTCTCAAGTGTCTCTAGTGAGAACAATCTAGAAAGTCTGTATTTCTAAAGAATTTCTTCCTGAAATTACTTCCTATCCCTTCTTCCTGCACTGGAAGTCTATTCAACTCCATTAGTTGAGATTGGTCACCTGGTTGCTTCCCAACATGAGCAAAAAGATGTCATACATAACAGGCTCATCCAGTCTTATGGGGCCCTTACAGTTCAGTACACCCTTAGAGAGGTACCTTTTCTCTTTGTTCCACCACCCTAACATGATTCGGACACTGCCTTTTTTTTTTTTTGTTGGTTTTTCTGAGTACAAAGATTCTTCATAGTTTTCCTCACTCAGGGTTATAAAAATTATCATTTCCTTGGAAGGTCCTACACAAAGTCTCACCTTAGTTATCCACACAGTGATCCATTGTCTTCCTTTACATCAGGAAATTGTCTCCATGGCACAGCACGTTACATTTAGTTCTTTGTAGAAGATGGACTTTTTAAGATCGAGTTTTTCAAAACAGTTTTGTCTCTTGTTAGGAAGTGTACAGTGCCTAGCATCATTATTGATTATGATACACAGACACCAAAGACATAAAAGCAAGAAATAACATGAGCTTTGTGGCTTCTGTGACAACACTTGAGAAACTTAACTAACTACAGTGGAAATGGGAAGTCACAGTAGAATTGTTTGTTCTGTTCCTGCAGTTCTCAGGATTACCTGTTTCAGACAGAAATCCATGTAACTTTTGTATTTTAGAGGAGTAAATCTAATGCTCTTACCTCTAAAACATCATAGTTGCAGTTTGGGTGATACTCAATGTCGAAGTCCGGAATGGTGAGTTGAATGCTGCTGCCAGGCGCTGTGTGGATGTACCAGATGCATTCCCTGTTGCTTGGGTATCTGCTGGGGTAGCCAGGGCTGTGAAATGAACCAGAAGGGCCAGAGAGTTCTCCTCCACAGCCTGACAACACAGCAAATCAGCCTGTCAGTGAGGGGCTCTGGAATAAGGAAAGGCAGTACCACCCATTCCATAGACAAATGTGTATTCTCGGCTGGAGGGCCTGATCTATCACAGGGAACCCAGGAAAAGAATGGCAGGCTGGACCTGTTTGTGCTGCCTGTGCAGTAAGTACTTTGCTTCTGGTTTTGGTGTGTTTCATACCATACCTCAGCATCTGCTTTGACAACTGAACAAATGGAGACACAAAGCACAAGAAGTGACATTTTTTTGTATTGGTCTCAAACTTTATCAGTTCTAGAAGGCTGAATCAGATCCATCCTCAGTTCTTACTTAGTTCAACTAATACACAAGTTATCATGGGGAGGGCTTCCTATTGTTGTAAAAATGCCATTTCCCACTGCTTTAGAAACCATAAAATTAAAGACAAAACAATTTCCCTCATCCTACTGAGCATGATTACAAGCTGCCAAGTCACAGTGGAAAAACTGGATTTCTGACACTTGGTGGGTGTAATGTTTTTTTTTAAAAAAACCACTATGCAATTGTAAGACAAGCCATGTTTGAAAAGTTATATATTTTTCTTTTCAGATAAGAAATTACTGCCCTAATATCACTCCAGCCCCTTGGATGACTAAGTTCTTGCATATTATGAGCTGGATTAACAAAAAAGAAAAAAAGCAGCAAAACAATGGATCAAATGCAGGCCCTGATTTGACAGCACAAAGCAGCTGAACACCTGAGACTACAGTTTCATCATTGCTTCATGGAGATGTTGTAAGTGCAGCATTAGCCTCCTGAAGATGCTATCCCTGACTCAGTCCCCAAGTGCATGCATCAGCAGGCTGGGAAAGCACAGCAGCCCTCCCAGTGTCAGGGAAGACTTAGATCAGCAACATTCATGGCAAAACTTCACCTATAGAGAAGCCAGTAGGGTGGCTGTGTATCTGTCACATGCAGAATGTGAGGGAATTATGCATTTGATCTGGTTTTACAAGCGTGTTGCTCTGCCTTGCAGCTTTTTTTTCTTCTCTAAATTACAAGTCCCCAAGTATTTAATTTAGGCACTATCTTTGGCTTACACAGCTTTTATAGGGTCACTCAAGCTTTGTAAGTAATGCCCACACTCCTTCAATCTCTTTGGCTTCATCATCCAGAGGGAAGGTTCTGTCACATGCAAAAAACCCCCAAAATACTTAATAAAGCCATCTAACAAACTATGAGCTCTATATGTCCAGAAGCAAATGCTGCAGCATGTCAGAAGTGATAAATAGCACCTGTATCAGAACCATTATTTATAGGACATATTTTATAATGTGAAACAAATAAACTACCCCTTTGACCTGCTCAACTAATCCACACAGATATGCAAACTCATCTGATCTCCACTAAGTCTCAGAATAATTTGCAAGTTGAACAAGGTATCTTTGGTCATTGCTCTGCTTAACACTTTTTTTTTTTTCCCCCAGGAAGCTAAAGTTCAAGATCTTCAGTCAAATGCAAATACTTTCCTTAACACCTTCGTGGCAAACTTGTGGCTGCCATCATCTCTATCATGCAGTCTTTCAGATCCTCACTAAAAACTTGAGTTTGGCTTTGTCACAGTTGGCTATAGGACTACAAAATAAAAATCTATGAGGGGAAAGAGCAGCAGGTCTGAAAGGGAGCAAAGTAATAAGAAGCTATTTTAAGCTAAAAAAAGAAATGTCTAAATACAGGTGTGAGGAAGACTCCAGCCATGCCAGCAATGTAACCCTGATCTCTGTCAGTCCATCACCCTGTACTCACTGGAAAACCACCTTTTAAACAGAAGAGCTCTCACAGTTGAACAATAGTTAGCTATAACCCGGGAAAATCTTTACATGGCTGACTTGGACCTCACAGGTGAATTGGCACAGGCTTAGTTCTTATCCTCTTCCCCATCTTACTGCAGCCTGATGTGGTTTGCCCTGCAGCCACAAAGTTAAATTGTCAAGCTACTGAGTGTCTCAATCTAGGAGCTAAAGAGGCTTTAAAGTGTATTTCAAACCAATCCTGCCTTCAGTCCCTATGGAGAGACACAGAACAAGGTAGTGCACTTCCTTTCCTGAGGCATGCCAGCACTGATAAGTGTTAAGAAGTCCCTGAAACTTTGATATCCATGAACATTTCATCAGAGAGGTGGAGAGGAAGAAAGCTCAGTGTAACCCACTACCCCATTTTTCCCCAGTGTCATTAGAAGATGGTCTAATTTTCCTCAAAAGAAACCAGGTTGTTGAGGTTTTATAACTGGAGGAAAAGGTGTCAGCGGCAGAGAAGCTTTACAGTGGAACGTCCAGGTGAGTTACTGGCTTTCTTTCCTCTCAGCAGCCGGATTTACACAGCTACTTAGGCCAGATTTCAGGAGGAGGAAGCAGCTTTGCCAGCCTGGGAAACAGAATGATTTTTCAACAGACTTGCTGTCTCTGCTCCTGAGGGGGTGGGAACTGGGAGGCAGGGGAGTTTCAGCAGGCGAGAACAAAGCCAATCGCTGTTTATCTCAGCCTGAAGAAAGCTGGGAACATTTTAAAACTAAACAGGCAGTTATGACTCAGCTTCTCCTACTAACAGTTTCCTGATAGCCACAAAAGACATGTTTTTCATTTAAACCCGAAATGGCTCCCATGAGTGGAAAGCTTGTGTGCTGCATTTTGAGGCACAGACCTTTCTTCCTTGTGAATTGCAGGTAGCATTCAGATTACTCACACGCCCTCTCCAGAGAGGTTTATATTTTCTCTGAGCTAAATCAATATTCTCTGGATGAGGTATGTGAAGAACACGAGTAAGAAGGTCAAATTGTTTTTAAACTCCCATTTCTTTTCTTCCAACTACAAATGTTCCCAGAAAAGGCTTTTTGTTAAAATGAAGTGATTCTTCCTAAGTGCTCCAATAAAATGGTGGTAAAGTTTAGGTCTCTGTGATTCATTTCTTATAATGAATGTGTGGAACTCATGTTGCCAATAATTTACTAATTGTTTGCAAACAGATCAGAATTGCTTGAGTTTATGCCTAAGTATTCACTGACAAATAGCTGAAAGAAGAACTCACTGATTTTTGCAAATGTGTGAACTTCACATCTGGATTGTTTTGACTAAAGTGCACATGCCAGTAGAAACCTCCACATCAGAGCAGAAGCACAATCTCTGGACCTCTGGCCAGCTGGCAGAAAGTCTATATATTACGTTTCCTCATATGGATGAAGTAAGGACCAGTTCTGTTGTGCTTTTCTGAAAATATAGATGTTGCTGGATTTTAACAAAATATTTACCAAAATACTTAGGAGATTAAAAAAAGTGTTCCTACCTTTGAACTCACTTGCTACACTACAACACTAAAATAAGAAAACAAAAATAATGACAGAATAACTTTCTGAAATGCTTAAAAAACACGTTGATCGTTACATGAACATAAACCTTCTTCCAACTCTCCCAATGTTTATATTTGTCTGAAAACATCAGATAAGATTTTGCTTCTATTCAAATAAATGGAACTTGTGCTGTTCATGGCAGCAAAGTAAAAAAATGTGATCTTTGAGGGTACATAAAAATGCAGAGGCAGAACCCATAAACTGCTGTATGACTTCAGCTCTCACTGAAATAATAGCAAAAAATCCCAAACCATTCTGTTCCTAGTGAAACATTCTCAGCCCAGAAATACGCGGTCTTGCTGTATGTGGATAGATATGCAGACAGCTGCACTGTGGAAAAGTTTCTTGCAGCTGAGCTGCATACAGCATATGCCCAGTTTGTGCCGACCTCCAAGCAGTAATTTGGAAATTTCAGCCCTGCAGTTAAACTGAGAAAAAAAAAAGAAAGGGGAGATACTTTTTTAGTAGTGTAAAGGTCCTGGAATTCCCTTAAAACAACTACCTACTTTGGTGTTAGTTGCTAGGAGATCAGACAACAAATAGAAAGCTTAGGAAACATATATTTGGTGGTTTTGCTTTTCTCTGACTAAAATCTACGTATTCATTGAAGATTGTGCAAGGGATGATTTATAGATCTTTCCATATTACTGCCTGTCTGGTTAGCAGATGGTGTTCATTAACCAAAGAAGAATCCCTATTCTCATAAATAATTATAGCAGAATAGAAATGTAGTAATCTGTGGAAAACTCTTCTATTTGCAAGGTTTTCAGATTTATTCATGGGTATATTTTAGCCACAATCTAGAAAATTCCTGTCCATAAAGGTTAAAGTAAACTGGCACTGTTCCTGTAAAATCAGAGTTAGGGAAATGAAAGGATTCAGAGTTTTCTAGTTGTGGTGCTCATGGTGAAACCTTTCAGTAAATATAAACTGACTCTAACTGCAAGGAACACGCAGTATAAACATTTGCTTGTACTACACTAGTACTTGCATGAAGTATAATTTGGATTTTATTCTGAAAAATTTTGCTCTGTTGAGTAGGTTTAGTTATAGAATATTGTCCAATGGATAAAATGGAATCATTTTTGTGATGAGGGTTTATGCAAGAGAGTAAAAATTTAGGTGAGATACTGTTTTGGGTTTTTTCTACTTTCTGTAGCTTTGATTATCATTTTATCAGTCTCCTGAATTCTGGTATTTTTTCAGTACGTTCCAATCTGAAATCAGTAAGATGGACAATAAAGAAAGATAGACTGCTGGGAGTCAGAGACATAAATGCTAACTTAGGCATTTGAACAGGAGATGAATCCTCCAAGAAACAGAATGGCCACAGTTCCCATATCAGTTGCCAGTGTTTTCAATGTTAAAAAAAAAAAAAAAAAAGAAAAAAAGCTATATTCCAGGTCTCAGATATTGATTGAATGGTTCAGAAACAAGTATTTTAAGAAAATTCTGGCCCCTATTCTTATATATTAGTTTGGGAGGAGAGAGAAGAAACAGAGACGAGAAACAGAAGAAGAAATAGAGGAAGAAACAGAAGTTTGTTGTTGAAGAAACAGAAATTAACTCATCCTTAGCTCTCATAGACAACATGACTATGTTTTTAGTAGTCAGACTGCAACATAAAAAGCCAGCTCTGAACATGGTAGCACCCACAACTCAAAACAACTGCTCAGGACTTCAAAAGAACACACTCTGTGCATCTTTAGACTTACTGTGACAGAAAGATATTGAAAAGGAATAGTCATTTTTGAGAACTGAACAAATGTCAATTTGTCAAAGGCAACACAAGAAAATAACAACAGATTCAGGCTCAGAAAATCTGGGCCTCAGCTCCCTCGCTGACCTGCAGTGTGATATTCTTTCCAGCAATCCTAATGGATGCCTGACAACTGTCAGCAGTGAATGGCTTCAGTATCTTAATCTAACATCTGTTTCTGTTGTGCCTCTCTAAAGAACTAACAAACTATTAAACATTTTACCTGACACATATACTGAAAATGTGAGTCAAAAAGGGAATAGTGGGTGCAAATTTTGACTATGCAGAGCAGAAACAATTAAATTTATAAGCTCTACTGACAGCCAAGCAGCCAAGTGAGCTTCCAATGAAATAGAGATGTATATATATAAATCAGTCAGCTCCAACATGCACATTGCTTAATAAGGTAGGTGACTGCTCTAGGAAATATGTGTCTTCTCAGATAGTGACAGTTGTCACTGGTGTAATTTTGCACTAAGAGACCTTTGCCCTCTTAGCCTCCTGAATTTTTTTTTTTTTAAGGAAAGCAATTCGATTGGCATTCCATCTTTGCAACATCCAGACTGTTACCAAGAGTTTGTTCTTTCTCAAAGGGCCAATATATGCCCACAAATATATTTGCCTATATTAAGCTTCCTAAAATAGAGCAAAAGTGGAATAAGCACCTTGCAGATTCAAGCTTTCCTCAAGTGAATAATCCTCTTGAGGCCTTGGCTTACTGATTTAGCCAAATCAACTCTAAATCCACCCTCTTTAATAGAAGCCCCTTAGACGAAAAGTGTTGTTTCAGAACCACCACCATTTTTAAATTGAATTATTTGCACTAAAACTTTCCACCCAAGTTAAAATTATATAGAACATCTTCAAGCATAAATAACAGCATTGTCCTAAGATCAGTTACTAATTCTGCCTTTGCAAAAGCCTAAAGAGTGTGTTTCCTTCAGCACAGCAACTGAAAAGATTAGATGCAAATATTTAAAATCAAAACAGTTGAAATTTGTGTCGTGTGGCAGGAGGGGCTATTCAAGTCAATCCTCAATGAGGTAAACTTTTGGCTTTTTTTGTTCACCTTTTAATTGTGAGACAGGTTCTGGGAAGAGTGTCTGAAGTAAACTGTATCAGGCACATGGTGTCAAATGTAAGTGCTACTCTCTTTACCATCAAAGTATGTGGATGTCCTTGATACGTATCTCATGGATGTTTCACAACTGCCAGTTAAGGGGCACAGGGATGGCCTGAGAAATAGTTCACAGCAGCTTGAACTCTGTTTGTCACTTGAGCAGAAATAAAAGCTTTTCTCTCAGCAATATATGTAAGCCTTGTTATTTTCTTGTCAGGTGAGATGTTACCAAACCAGGGTGTAGATTCTCTGAGGGATTTGCCCTCAGGGAAGAAGGGACTTGAATGTTTCACTCTGAAATATCCAACCAAAGGCTGCAACTCCTGATAAGTTCCCCCTGTACCAGGAAACTTTTTCTAGTGATTTTTTTTTTTTTTTTGGTGCACTTGAAAGCTCTTCAGAAGGGAGAGGCAAATATAGCATCCCAACCACAGGGACATATCTAATTTTATCCAGTCTAGGGCAACAGTATATGCTCAGACAACATAGCCTCAAGAGTAAGAAGAATAGCCATATTTGTGCATCACACCAATTGAGAAAAAAAAAGGAAATGCTTGCAATGAACAAAAAACTGACAACTGTGGTTAGCTCTGAAGGAACTTGCACTCATACTGCAAGCTGTCAGAAATCACAGCTGTGACGTTCAGAGCCAGCAACAACATTCCCTAAGGACCAGCCCTATCTGACCCTACAGATCCTGATCTGCTGCTTAGACACAGCCCCACATTAGCAGTCTGGGCCCTGTGCAGCATTAGGCTGCAGTTTAGTGTCCAGGAATTAACAGAAGGGCAATGCTGTCTGACGGAGAGGTGAATGTGTCAGTGCAGAAAAGGAGTGCAGAGGGGTGGGAAACGAGGGAAAGCACAAGAGTGTTTACCATGCAGGCAGATTCTGGAAAGCTTTGAGAGCTTTAGAAAAGCAAGTTAACCCAGCACCATGGCTACTGTATGGAGCTGATGTCATCTGGCCGTGCATAAAAGCCTCCACTTTGTCTTCTTTTGTGCAGTCCCAGAATGACATCACCCCGAAGCACAAGAACGTACCTTTGTGCTGCAGCCCTTCCCCTGCTGGCTCCTGCCACACATCCCACTCCTCCTGCATGTGTCCCTCCTTTACCCAGAAACGCTCCTTCATTCTCCCCCACTGAATGCAAGGCACCACCGTCTGGCCAAGGAGAGCCCTTTGGGAGCCCACAAGCACCAGCAGTCTGTGGTAGGTGCAAGGAGTTCCTATTCAAGCAGCTTACAGAATGCCATACACCTCAGCAACCCACAGTGGGGCCTCTGCAGCCCACTTCAGCCGCTGCACAATGCTGTCAAACCTGAATGGTGTGAACTGATTAGACAGACAGGGCAACTGGGGCAATTTAATTATTTTCAGAGTTGGATCTCCTTAGATGGGATGTACAACAGCACACGATTTAATCTTGTTACAGTCCACTATTGCTGTTAAATAAGCAAAGTGAAAAAAAATTGCATTTGTAGCCTTGCTGATGAAGAAACTGCAAGCACAGTTTGCAGTACAGTTATACAGATTTGTTTATAACTGGAAGAGTTTTTTGCCTATTTAAAAAGACCTGTGACAATCTTCATGACATGCAAAACCAAGAGAACAAAACCCAAATGGGCCAGTGCTATTTCATGCAGATAAGTGGGGTGGGGGGCAGCTGGAAGTGGACATTACCCAAGAAAACAAGTGCTGCTAAATAAAATTACAGAGAAGCCTGCACAGAAAACACTAGTCTATAGAAACGGGGAAAACTGAGGGCTGAATGATCCCATCAGAAAACCCATCAGAAAGTCACTCATGGTTACCCTGTAACAGCATCTATCTTCTGTTCAGTACAGACATTGTAGACATGCTCCTCATTTCTGTTCCTACTCTTGGAAATGAAAGCATATTTCACTAACAGCTCTCAGTGTCCGAGCAGACAAACTTTGGAGGTGTACATGTGCAGAAACATTGGTGGGGAAAATATTTAGAGAATTGCAAGGAAATCCAATGTTTTTAGAACTGTAATGGGTTATTTCTACTTAGATGGCATAGAGTGGCATGAGCTGAGACTCCATTAAACATACAGTGAAGGAAACTTACCCTCCCAGAGGAAACGTGGATAACTTACCATTAACACGCCACAGCATCTGGAAGCCACTTCTGGCATTCAGTCCATCAGAATAAAACTCCACATGAAGGCTGGTCCCTGTAGTGCTCCCTGCCAGTGGAAGAGATTGTCCACAGAAAGTGCCTATCAGGTTGGATTGTACATCAGGCCCATCATAGAGCTGAAATGAAACAAAAAAATACGCCAGTGAGTAAAAAGCAGCTCCCCAATTCTTAATGTTTTGTACAGGATTTCAAGGAAAAAGAAGTGACACTTCTCATACTGGCCACCCTTGCACAGCAATATGAGCCTGGGGAGTGTGGAAAGATTTGGATTAAATAATAAGCAAATATAACTCCAATATGTCTTTAAACCTTGCTGCACACTGTGTACAGCAGGGAGGTTTTGCTGTTTCTATTATGGTGTGTATTGGGGGTTGCTGGGGAAGAAGATAAAGGGCAAGTGGCAATGAACTGAAATAGAAAGAAAAAGAGGATGTCACAGGTCTGATTTGCCTGTGCCTCTAACTTGCTCAGTGCCTTGGTGACAACTCTGTTTACATCTTCATTTCTCTAAGGCTGTGCCCAGGTGATATCAGGACTGACTGGTCTTCTGATGGAGAAAACCAAGCAGTCAGCATCGCGAGGGCCTCCCAGAGTAGTGGGGACGAACTGAAAACCAAAAGTAAAGTAAATCTTTAAAAGCACAGGGAAACCTCATATGTGTTCATTTATGGTTTCATAATCACGTGCTAGTGTCTTGCTTTGGAGGAAAACTGGACTGAGCCATGCTTCTGAAATTTGATCTCCTTGTCATATTTTATGTGATGGTATTTTGATAATCAATGTGTTGGCAAATGTAGCCAGCTTGAAAATCTTTCTGTTCCTCAAATACAGATGATAAATGCTCCATCCCACTCTTAAAACATCACCACTCTTAAAAAAACCCACCCCAAACAAGCAAACAAACAAAACAACAAAATGCTAGGGAAATATTCCTATAGTTAAATATTGACATCTGAAGTTAGTCATATACTCACATTTAAATGAAAACACATAATACATGCTTTGATGGGGTGATAGTAGGTGTTCAGAGCTTTTAAACATCTTTACATTTGTTATCCCCAAATAGGTTTAAATTGTCTTTCAAATTCTAGTTTTGTACCTTTTTTCAAATCCAATAAGTCACACTGAGGGTGCATCCATGGTCCTCACCAAATACCACAATGCCCCAGTGTCATTTTTCAGGCATGAGGAGTGTAAATTTTTGAGAAGCTGATAAAATAAGACATTTTAGCTAAATTACCTTTGAGTTACAATATCAGATTCCTGGTTGTTGTCAAGTTAGGAGTTGCTTTATTATTTCTACCTTGGTTACTATGATTCTTAAAGTTTAGAAAAACATCAACCCTTGTGCTTTATTATCACTTTGCCACAGTTCATCCGATCTGTCTCACAGTGCATATCTTTCTAACATAACCCAGCAAACTACTGGCACAGAAACCACGCCTGAACATTCTCATTGTGAATTTTTGGCATGCTTCCTTTCAGAATTTCAACAAAATCTTTTCTTTGTTCTGAAGCCATCACTGTAAAGTTCTTTCCATGCAAAGAATCAAATCTATGATCTCTAGAAAAACAGCCAAGGTTTATTTATCTTTGCTCTTCATTCAAATCTCTTTTCCAAATATCTTTGATTCCACTAAGAATTCTCCTACGCTCAGCACCCATAGTATGGAAGTATGATATTACAGAAAATACTGATTAACCATGCTAGCTACTAATTTTCACACACATTTTCTGGCAGACTCAACATATAGGAACGAGTAATTAAACCCTCAGCTTTTCTGTTCAAGATGTTGGCCTTGCAGAATCCTCAGAAATTTTATTGTTCATTTAAAACATACTTGGGGACAAGAAATCTAGTCAAATGCTTTCACACCCTCAAGCACACAGTCTAGTTGAAATGTTTTTAAAAAAAAAAAATTGGAAGTAGTTCTGCCAGAAGTTAGGGGCAAATTGCAGTAATAATTCTATAGTAATATCCCATGGCCTATTTTATGACTGGTACCCAGGAATATAATATAATGAAGGGTTCAAAGCATGATAAGTGTATTGTAACTCTATTTCTTATGATTTCTCTTAGTGAAATCAGAAAAGATTGTAGGTTTCTAATTGCAGACACATTGCTGGTAGCTCTTGCAAAGCCTTGATCAGATGTGTTTGATAATAAATATTAAATTTCATAAAGATTAGATATTTATATATTGAATATCCACTTGTATTCTTTCCAAACATGAAGTTTGAAGGACCATCTGATAGAGAGGTGAGCTGTCCCATGCCCAGCATTACAGCTATGACCTTCTTCCAAGCCAGGCTGAAAGGTTTACACATTCTTTTAAGGCTTAAGTTCAGCAAAATGAAATCAAGTCAGATCCAATTAGATTTTTTAATAGTACTACTTCCTTTGACAGCTTTGTGGTATATAGTACTCATATTTCTGTGGCTTCAAGCCATGGAAATCTTACACCAGAAAAATATGAATGGTGAAGAATAAATCGTTGTGGAGATCATGAATCCATGCTCTGAACAGAAGCAAAAACTATGTTAAGATACATATTCACTATCAGCCATTAACTCTAGAGACTACAAATGAAAAACCATTCTAATGAACTATTGACTAAATCATACCCAGAAACTTCCAAATCCAAAAAAACAAGCTTCTTGAGTCTCCTGCAATTTGATTCATCAAGGGAGTATTATTTTTATCTAAGACAGCTAATGCTGCATTTCTATGTAATTTCCTCTGAAAACAGTCTGTCAGTTTTTCGAGACACAAAGAGTGGTTACCATGGCAATCCCTTCATGCCGTGCTGCCCTGTGGGGTTGGGTTCAGAGCAGCATTTCACAGGGAATTTGAGTGCCTGTCCAGCTGTAACTCATTGAGAGAGGCAGAACCACGACTGCTAGAATTACAGACGGGGTTTTTTTTTTTTGAGCTGTCGTTCACATCTAAATGAAGGGAACAGCTGTGTGTTTTCACAGGGCATTTTGAACTTCACAAACCACCTTTTGCGCTCACACAAACACAGGCAAGTGAAACTGAAGCTGAACACAGCTCTCATGAGCTACAGTTTCTCTCCTGATCTCTGAGACAGTGTTTCTCGGTAAAGTCCTGCTTTGTCAGCTGTGTTATCTTAAACTGCTGCAAATTGAGGCAAGATTCTTCTCCAGGCTATATGAGGCAAGGTACTCCTTAGGATTGTGCAAGGCAATTGGATTTTAAAGCACTCCTGTACCATACTGACTCTAGGAACTGGTGATTTGCCTCCCTTCCAGCTCCCCATTGGGAAGAAAGTGCTTGCTCCCCTTCTGTGTATATATTTGTTTTTAATATATTTATTTGTTTAGACCTTTCAGCCTCCACCAGATAATCCAAGGGCTTCATAATAATTTTGGCAGGCAATCGAACAGTCAAAATATGCAAACAGCTGCAGCACATGTTCAGATCCTTGGCCTCCCTCCTTTAGCCGAAGAATTGCCAAGCAGCACCCAGAATGTTCCATTTTATCAGCCTGCACCCCGGCACTGGGACCAGGTGGGGATGCGGCACGTTCAGATGAATTATAGGCATGGGCTCAAGAACTGTTAAGAGAAGCTCCTTATCAGGCTGCCTAGGAGCAAGCCTATAGGCTGACATAAAAGTAGAAAGGGGAGGTACCAGCTTTCTAGGGGAAGAATCAAGCTGTGTGACTGCCCTGCAGCGAAGTGGCAGCTGAAAACCATCTGCTATACATTAGAGTGGGGCTGGGAAAGCAGGAGTAGCCAAGGCTGCAGGAAGGGTTCAGCTTGGGTAGCTCTCCCAGGGGAGACACCATGGTCACCAGTATGACATTTTGGTTTTCTGACTCTGCAGCCTGGAAGTATGTTGCTGACGCGAAGATTGATGCTCTGGAGGCCACAGCTGTTCATCCCTCTTTGGAGGAGCAAAGCAAAGCGGCATGACCTGTGTCACAGAAAAGCTCATCGCCAGAACTGGAGGAAGGGCTCAAGAACTGAGCTCACTGGAAAATGGAGGTTTTGCTGCATGGAAGAAATAAAGATCTCAAACAAATGGGAAAAATAAACTTTAAATGTGTTCTATTTGGGCGTACTTGAAGTAGGGACATTTTCCTACCTGAGCACCTTGTCAAGCTTATTCCTTCTCGCAAAGTAAGCCTTCCAGAAAGGTAGTGAGACTCCATCTGTTCAGTTTTCCTGGCAGAAAACTGGGGGAGTTTTAGGGCAAAATGTCATTTTTCTGTTGGAGAACTTCATTTCTATGAAAAAGCATGGGTTTTTTTTTCATCAGGAAAACCATTACAAAGGAAAACCCCATGGCTAATCTGCTCTGGAAAAAAACTGCTTACATATACTAGTTAGTCTCGATCCAGAGATGATGGATTCTTCGAAGTCAAACTTTCAGTTTCATATGAGGTGAAAATCCATCCTATGAATACTGACAGTTCTCACTTTTTTTGTATTGTTAATAATACTTTTATCAGATGTCAAGAATTCATTATAATTATGAAAAATTATATCAATAATTGTCTCAATTGAGACTGTTTGCAGTCAGAAAGTCTTTTTACAGGGACCAGCAGCAATAGTCCTGGGCTGTATTTGCAGAACTCATGAAAGGAGGCTGTGCCTTGGATCAGACCAGCAGAGCTGCAAGTGTCCCACACATGGCCAGAGCTTCCAGGGCAGTCTCAAAGAGCTTTTCTGACACACACAAGCATCCCTTTCCTCTTAGAAGTGGGAAACCTGATATGGGATTGTTTGGATCTAAATACCAGACTCAGTGATTACAAGTTTCTGAGTAACTCTTCCTGAAAGGAAATGCAAGAAGAGGAAATTTTGGAAAGGAAGTTTTCATGGCATTACAACAGGTATGTTACCAGAAAACAAAATGAAGCAAAAACTATACAACATAATCATCATCCAAGTAACAGAATGCACTCCAAAGATAGATCACAATTAATTGTTCAAACAAGAATAACAAACCCAAAACCAATTAATTTCCAAGCAACACGTTTCCTATCCAGAAGCTCTAGAGAGCAAACTTAAGAACCTGCAGGTCTGCCAGCCAGAGGAAAAAAATAAACTAAAGCTCCAGAATGTGGTCCAGTGTGCTGAGCACCACAGCAACATCATTTCATAGAAACAAAGGCAGTTTAAGACTTTGAGGGGCTTACTGCATGGAGCTTTGATACTTCTGAACAAACAGGAAAACAAAATAAGGTTATGTTTGTGCCTGCGTGTTGGGAAGTGTTTGCAATTGCCACTAGAAAAAAAGCCCTCTTTAAGAACACATTCTAATTAATATGTTAATATCATTATTTAAATATGTTTATGCCCTAGATAACCTTTGATAAATATCCTTGCTCTGACCACTGGAGGCAACTGTCTTGTCTCCACACAAAGACACACTCACTAATTAACCACTTTATTCTATAGAACAATGGAGTTTGACATTGTACATCACTAGACATGTAGGCACAGCAGTTAATATTGCTGGGATTTATCTAACATATGAAAATGTACAAATGCCTAGTTTTTTAATAGTAAGAGTTTTACCTGAGTCTATGTTTTATCTCATAACCTGAGCCTGAATAACTTAGAGCCCTTTGAAAGTTTCAAACAGTGTTAATTTCCAAATTAGACTGCTGTATTTTCTTTAATAATTTTTTCACCTCTTACATTACCTCTTACTCCTTTCTCAAAGAAAACAAGGGTTTTTAATTACAGTCATATCAGCTTATTCTTGTCTTTCTAGGAAGGTTTATTTTGCAAATTATATAAAACCAGTGTTTTTCTTTAGCAATGAACGAATTATAAGAACGTAAGAAATGCAGGGCATATCTTTGGATTAAATTTAAAAAGTGTTTTATGTATAGGAGTAGGAAACAACTGCTGTTTAAGAAAGGAATGCCTAGGAGACTTCCATCTAGTTGGTCAACCCTAAGACCTGCACTCAGAATCTTATTTGTTCAGGATGGTGTTTTAAATCCCCAAACCTGTATCAAGAGAGCACCTCCACCTAATCCCCAGGCTGTCATGGACAGAATCCAAATGGGTCCCTGAAGTGTCTCTGCAGCCTTTGCTGACCAAGGCACTGCCTGGGGATCCACGCCTTTGTGGCAGTGGGATCACATATGCCTGGTGATGAGGCTGTGGCTATTTTGGTAGAGCACCTGCTTTTCTCAAAGCCTCAGAAATTGAGGCAGTTCCTCTGCAGTGAGAATCCACTCATGGTGGAGGAAGCAGGACTGCTTTTGAGCTTGGGACAATAACATTTCCAAGTTAATCTTCAGCAGAGAGCTGCTATTGTGGGAAAAGCTCCTTACAAAGGGACGGGGTTGTGCCTAGGGACACGGCTCTGAAAAGCCCAGGGTGATCTGAGCAGTTTGCAGCCCTGCCGACTCCAATGCAGGGCTGAGTGCTGCTCCTCCGGTGCTTTGCCAGCCCAGATGAACTAAACTGACACTATCAGAGGCTCAGAAGGGCAGGACTGTCTCTGTGAATCCCCCCTCTGCCTTCAAGAAAATTTGCATGACGCATAACTATGGCAACTAAGGAGAATTGCAGCTGGTCTCAAATGAAGACAGGACAAAAGGGAAATATTCCTGCCACTTAGGCTTTCAGGCTTGCTCATGGGAACAATCTGGGGGGAAGGGGGGGAGTCGGGAGGGGGCAGACACAAAACCTTCCTAAAAGTCCAGTGTGGTTTTCCCTGAGCTGTCTGGGAGCTTCCCTCTGATGAAGGGAAGCTTTGACTGATGCAGAGGGGGTTTCTCCTGCCACCATATAATTTTGTATTGCAATGCCTGTACTGGATAGGATACGCAGTCTCACAGATGTTGGCCAGGCTTTCCAGCAAAATTTGGAATACAGAAGAACAGAGGAAGGAAGAATCCAGCTGCAACTAGATGAGTCCTAAATGCTCTGTTTCCAACAAGGGGCATGCACACTACCATCATATGGTGATATTTCACAGTCACTTCATTGTACAATGGTTTTTTTTGAAGGAGCAGGCAAAGTCACATTGCTCTGAGCTGGCAGGGTGTGGAAAACACCAAGTCCATGAAGGTCTGACTCATTTTGTGAGTCCAAAAGTGAAGTCTGTGCTGGCTTCACTCGTGCTTCTTGTCATCTGAGGTTTCTGTAGGCACCAAGCAATTCTTTCATCACTATAAATTTAGCTGTCTTGAGGGGTGGGGGGTGGTTTATGTGTGTTTGTAATTTTGCTTCTACATAACCTTTCAAACAGCGAAGCCAAAGTCTACTTTGATTCTGGCAATGCAGGCAATTAGGAGAACAAAAATCTAAGCCCTGAGCCAGTCTCCTTTAGGGTGTGCAGCTTTTTGGCCTGACACTCTCCTTTTGAGTATGCAGATGTATCATTGAAAATCAGTGCATGGGCTAAGATTTCGTTCTGTACCAATGGTAAGGTCTGCCAGAGAAGCCTGAAGAGAATTGTCACTTTTATCCTTACAGCCTTACACTGAAGGACTTTTTGTGGAGGCCCATAACCCACTGAAGGAATTCAGGGATGGGCTGGCATGCTGCCAGCTTGCATGGCAGTACTAATAGATACCACTGCAGTCTGGCCAGCAGGCTGTAATTTGATGTCTGTGTGCAGAACCTGGATGGATATATTTCATATATCATCTGCATCCCCAGGGCAACATACCACCGGTGACATTTTGTAAATCAATGCACAGCCAAAAGCAAAGCCATTGTCTGTGCTTCGAGATTTCCTGCAGCACTTTAAAAAGACACACCCATAAATAAAATGTAATAATGCTAATCTCCTAATATGGTTTAAGCATATTTACTAATTACAAGAGGGAGTAATACTAGAAACAGCATAAGATATTTTTATGTTAAGCTAATAAAAAGAAAAACTATGACCAGATGAGTGTGAGCAACAATTATCTAATGCAGTATTCCCAGATGGAGAAAAAGGATATTATGGCACATCCCTGGAATGCTACTGTGGTTTAAAAAAAAAAAAAAAGACATCCTGTTACCACCAGAAGGAAATGAAACCATTTTCAGGAGCAGATGCCATATTAATCCTGTATTCATCTGATAATATTCCACATGTAAGCGTGCAATGGTATTTTAACCACTCTGAGCCTCATTGCTGAAAGAGTCTGGAGTGCTTAAGTACACTGACAGTAAGCAAGCAAGGAACTGCTTTAGTCCAAAGAGGAATTCTGTCCTGCCCTGCAGCAGAGGAAAGGCATTTGTTATTATCAGGCCACTGTTTGCCCCCATAAGATGTACTTTTGCATTAACCCAATGATAATTCCATCTTTGACACTAGATCAGAAGTGCACAGACCAAAGCGGTGAAATGCAGAGAGCTCTGAAACTTTGCTATCTGCTTATCAGGCTGGTGGCATCTTGAAAAAAGCTGGGGAAGGTCTTTCCTGTACTTATTAGAAGCAGAAACTAAACAGACTGGACTTCAAGGGATGGTTGTACTTTCTGAGAAGAAGAACAGCGAGTGAGATCGTCATTGAAAGAGAGAAAGATTAGTGGGTTTCAAATAATATTTTTCTTGGATAAGGAAGGAGTAAATTTCCGTTCTACCGCAAGACTGATCTTCAGAACAATAACATGACATTCTCCTTACTTATAAAAGAGCTTTGCTTCCATAGAGATTATGTTTTACCATGCAGAAGAAGAAGGTAATTCTTCATTAAAGATGGGGAATTAAACACATGCTTGTTCAGCTAATAACCTGATGAATGTAGAGGAAAGAATGACATTTCTATGTCATTGTCTGCAATATCTCACTGGTTACAGCCTGATGACTCCTCTAGAAAGACTAATGTTAGGTTATTGAGCCAAGCCACAGTATGCAATATAATTTAAAGACCTTCAAATCTAATTACAGTTAGTGCAGCATCAGTAGGAACCAGTCTGCTATTTGGTATGCCTTGTATCTTATCATTGCCACTTCTGTATACGTCTTTATCAGAAGCAATTAATCTCATATTCTTGAAACTTTGCTGTAAAACTCCTTCCAAAATGTCACACTTCCTATGAGCGTTATTAGCAATGAGCCAGCATCCTCTGACAGGCCAAGAAACACTGCACACTGCTCATTTGTTGAGAAAGTGCTTATATGAGGTTCATGCTGTAGACTGACATTATAAAGAACTGCAGCTTTGACTCCTTCCCACACTTCCCCTTCTCAATTTCTGGCATGGGGGCAGAAAATTGCCATGACATCAGAAGAGCAGGGCTTTTCCTTCCTACTTGAACACAGTATAAATAGTAGTAGATACTAAAGTGGTGGAGATGCAGGCCCTGCCCAGATCAGAGTGAGTCAAAGCCCCTAAATGTTTCCCGTGCAGAGGGATTGCTGCTTACCATGAGTAACACCAGTCAGCTGGTGGAACAGTGGCCTGGCTGACAAGAAGCATCCCATGATCAAAGGAGAAAAGGAAATACATAACACAATACATAGTTGACTTCTCATTGTACAGCTGTGACTGCATTTCAGTCTGGGACAGCCACACGTTGCACTTGTACTTAGTCATACACTCTGGACATCTGACTATATTTTTCCTTGTCCTGTATGGGAAGCAGTTATTTGTTCTACAGGATGACAGTGTCTCTGGTAACTGACAATCACTAGGAATACTCCTGTGTAGAAACTTCTGGTTTTGTCATCACTCTACATATTTAATTTCTGGATCATATGTGGACTAAGCCAGGGAGCAAATAGCAAATTAAGATATTCTGTGTATATCAGGTTGAATTAGTCACGAGGCAAAATTTTCTTCTTATATACTACATGTAGGTTTGGGTCAGAGTGTAAGTCATAATTAAACACAAAGCTGAAGAACAGGCCCTTTTCCAGTATGGAGACTGGGACCAAAACCAAAACTCCTGTCCTTCCTATCCCCAGCCTCCCAGCAACTAGCAGCAAATATTGTCACCAAGCCTGCCATCTGCTAGCTGCCACGGTGCACCATGCTGCTACTTTCAGAGCTCCCACAGAGCTAAGAAGGCAAACAGGGTGTTGCTGCCTGCTGCAAGGGGCTGAGGTGGCAGAGCTGATGGCACCAAACCCAAAAGGAGAAGGGAAAAGGGACACGAAAAGCTGCCTGGGAAAAGAGCACTTGGATCAGCACCAGTGGCCACTCTGGATTGTGAGTGCAGCTACATGGAAACTGTCTGAGCAGCAGCTTCCCATTTCCTTCAAGAAAATGGTGAATGGCTCTGGCATATGATCCATGTATCACCCACTTAGACTACAATGAGTAGGATTATATTTCTATTATATTCAGCCAGACCATTAGATCTCTCCCCTCTTAGGCCTCTTTGCAATAAAGGAATCTCAAAACTAGCATGTGTCAGAAAAGTAATCTACTTCAGCTGAACAGCTATGAGGTTTCTTTTAAATAACCTTTTTTCCAATTTGCAGTGGTGTCAGACTCTACATGGATTTCAATCAGAAAAGTCCTAAGTATCTGCAGTCTGCTTAGAAAGTGAACTGTACACTTGTTCCAGATGACTCCCCCTTTCCCTTACACCACAGAGCACTCCCAGCCTTGACAATATGCTCCCCTTTCGCAAGATGCAGGGTGGGAGCAAACAGTGTTCAGTTCCCTGGCTGGTTCAACCTTGTTCTCCTTTTTACACTATGGCACATAATTGTACAGCATGCAACAACCAAATGAGAACATCTTTTCCAAGTTGTATTTCTTAATGGTATTTGGAGAAAGATTTGTAAGTAATGTCATAGGACTGAGAAATTAAAGCCTCCTTAACACACTTCCATGATTCTCTTTTCCCCTCGTATTTTCCTTTTTATACCTCTTTCAGTCTGTATTTTCTTTGATTGAAAGCACTGAAAAGTTGTTAAAACAAAGAGTGCTCTCTGTCTCCTCACTCCCTCAGATATTTATTTCTGTTCTTTTAAGTGCTTTGGATCAGGTCCTCGCCTCTGGCATTATTCCTCCAGCCTTGACTTACATCTAGAATAGTGTCTTCTGGCAAGTTTCTGACTCCTCACTGGCTGGCTACTGTGTGCAAGGCTCCTGCTTTTCATGGGTCAAGGGCTCAGGCATCTTGAGACTAGCACTGGCTCCAATGTTTCTTTTTCAGCCTCCTCACAAAAACAAAGCAGGGTTTAATAGTTAGTTTTCAATATAGTGCTCCCTTATTTATTTTCTTCACATGTCTGTTCTTTCTTACCATTCCTGGCCACAAAGAGAAGAAAGCTGGAAGAACATCACTTTTGCCAGTTTATTACCAATTTTGAGCTGTGAAAGCTGTCCTAGTAGGGAGGCAGAGGGAACGAGGGAGGATATCTAGATGGAACAGATTAGCCCAGGCCTGTTCATCATCACCAGGCCTGTTGATGAACTTTCTGCAAGACCCCAGTGTGTTTAAGTATCCCCAGAAATATGGGCACTATTCCATAGCCCTCTTCCTGGCTATAAGTAGTCTTTCTAACACTTCTCTAAATTTCAGCTCCTCTAAAGCAAAAACCTAAACAGAGCACAGCAGCTACAGGCTGGCATCCTGTACAAGGCTGAGATCTGAAGGACAAGTGAGTTCAGCAAAACAGCAAAAGAGTAGGCAGGAGATTATTATCCACAGTATAGCAGTGATCATGACTACACTCTACTTCCCACAATACTAAGCACAAAATTGAGAGAAAATATCTTTTAATTTGTCCTTGAAAATTTTCTTTCAGTCCCTTTAAAGAGGCAGATGAATTATGAAAAGAATAAAATATAAACAGGAGACATTGCAACCCTCCCTTTAAAAATGTAGAAATAATACATACTAAAGTTTTTGAACCCATCCTGCTCCTTCTCAGATAAAAACAAGAGGAAAATAATTGGGCTCATTGCCTTTTTGCAATCAATTTACTAATCCCAGGATTTCTTCTGCTTTACATGAAGGTGGAATCATGACATCTCACTTCACCCATAAAAGCCAGTGCCTCTAATCTCAGGTGGTAGCCAGAGTATAGCAAACAAAGCCACCTGCAAAGGGATTCATCCTCCCATTTGCACAGACCTGTCTTAGGGCAGCAATGCTCCTCCCTACCGATCGCAGAGGAAACAGGGTCAAATCATTTGGATTTAACTCTTGAGTTTTAGGCGTTAAATTTAGATACGATAAATTTCCCCTCGCTCTTCTGCATCCTTATTATTTTTCTTTATTGATGGAGACCTAATTTTTCTTGTTTCTACTTACCTTCAAGAAGTCACGATTACAGTCCGATCCTTCTTCTAAATCAAAGGCCGTGAAGCTATAGTTGAGAGTGTTCCCCTTGGTAGTCTGGACAGTCCAGCTGCAGTGCTCATTTAATGGGTAATTATTTGGATAATTTAAGCTTTCCAATATGCCATGGCTACGATTAACAGTCAGTACTTCACGGCAAACTAAAAAAGAAGTGATAAAGATCATATTTATGCAATGATCCAATAACTCAAAAAATTACAAATTTAAGTTACTGATAGTATTACAAGGTGAAATAATTTTATTCAGATTAGAGAAGTCATATAGAAAGAGAATTGTGACCTGTTGAAGAACATATTTAAATGTTCCAAACCAGATCCAGACTTTCCAAACTCAAATCCTTCAGCTCTATTATGACTTTCTTTTCTGAAACTTGCAGCCTCATCAGTACATATAGTATATATATTTTTTTTGCAAATTTCCTTTAATTCTAACTACGTGATTATTCCTGAAACACATTCTGATAGACAATGGCAGAAATTTGCCCTGTTGTTTGAAACAATTTGGGGAGGGTGCTTGACAAAGATGGACAAATAGATCGAAGTGGTTCATTTCAGCAAACTAGGAAAAAATTATAATCTTGGATAAAATAACAAATGGAAAGTACACTACTAGTATTGGGTTTTCTGGCTCCAGGAACAGGAATTTTTTTAAAAAGGAGACATGATTTTTCTTGTGAGACATCCAGTAGAATCCTAGCATAAGAACTGGATACTTACCTGGAATAATAAGAGCTTTCCTTGAAGTGCCAAGAAAATGAAAATAAACTAAATTAGATGAAGAATGAAATTACAGTTATGGCATCAAGTCAGTGAGTCTCATTTTCCAATATCCACCTTGCCGTAAAGACACAAAATATCAGTGTGGGCAATCCCTTGTCTGGAAGAAGCATGCCATGTATATCAGGAGCAGAGCAGTGTAATGCACAGAGAAGTGGGCAGCAGGAGGGCAGTGGGACAGGTTCTTTGCTTTGTACAGCAAATCTGCAGTGTTTGAACAGCAGAAATGGCTGAAATTCACTTGCATTAACTGTTCTATTGTCTGTCACCAAGGGTAGCACACCTACATTTTTTATTCTTTCCAAATGATTTGAAGAGCGGCAAGGTCTGTGTTTGTAGTACTTTGAAATGCTCGGGATACAGCTGAAGGTCAGGGTCAGGTGGAGAGGAGCTTGTCTGCAAAGCTACACTGAAGCAACAACTCTTTGAAAGGACAGAATGAAGAGCACAAAACGGATTTTGAAGAATGCAAGATGGGTAAAATCTGCTACCCCCTGCCACCAAGATTTTATTAGAAACATATCAGGCACAAAGCTGCCTTTGAATGTTAACTTGATACCATGTTTTCCTTTGCAATGTTTTTCAATTCATCACTACATTTCTTTCATGTACATGTAAACGTATCTGGCATCCTTATTTTACACCATACTGCCTACATAATTTTAGCTTTTGGGCAAGCCATTAAAAGCCTTCTCTGATGCATCTTCAGGAATTAAATATGAATGTAAATCACATTATCTGATAGCTCAGGTTCTTCATCTGAGTGCTTTGAAAGCGCTCTTTCTGTTTAATTAATGAAAGGGAGGGGGAACCTCTTCTAATATATCTTCTTGACATTGCAGTCCGAAAAGTATATGGTAGATGAATCTGTGATATCTGTAAGAAATTAGGGAGCCAAAGCTTCCCCACTCTTCTAACTATTGTATGTGTCACGTGAGGATGAATAGCTTTGGTTTTTTTGTAATCCATTTACTATTGTCCAACTAAATGTCTGTAAACCTACAGCAATCTCTATCACTTGGGCATGTCATATTTAGAGTGCACAAAGATGCCTGCAAATCATTTTGTATGTGGTGAAGTTATTTATCTTCCAATGTGCATTTAACCATATAAAAAGTATAAAGTGTATAAGGAGAAAAGTAAGTACTGGGACTATATTCAAGATTAAGACTGTGAATAAAATAATTTGTCACATGTCTTCTTGGATTTTTTCTCAAATGTTACTATTCTGATATTTCTGGGGTAGAACTGTTTTACAAAAAAGTGTTTGCAAGAAAAATATGACTCTTACCACAAGATATAAAAAATGAAACTTTTTAAAAGTGTTCCAGGTAGGCTAACTTATCCCAAGCACCTACAACGGTGCAGGATGGCTGACAGGAACTCAATTATCCTTTGCCATCCTGCCTTACAAGCAGCTAGAAAATCAGAGAAGCTTGCTGTATCTGCCTTCCCTTTTTAAAAGTCAGGAGACTGGATGAGCAGAAGAGGAAGAACAGTCCAATCTATCCTGTTATGGACTTCCAGCACTTGTTATTCTGAGTAAATATGGAGTGGTAAGTGCCACTGATGCTGGTAATAAAAGTAGAGACACCTCACCAGCTTTCTCTTAAGCAGGAGATGATCTCCAGCACAAGGAGATGGGCAGATAATTTTTAGCTCCCTGTTCTGTAACTGTAGCAGACTAGAGAATTTGGGTCAGTAGTATGCTGTACACATTGTCCTCTGCTCATGAATAGGTAAGATCGTGGGCTGCAAGAAGCTTCACGAACAACATGAACTGCTGAAACTTGTTCTCATCTTCTTTTACTTACTTACCCTGTTTGTATTTGGCCAAGAAACCTCCACCTTGCAGACTGTTGTCTGTCCTTAGTTTTACATATACGCTGTCTCCACTGGAATGGATGACTTCTGGTATCTGATTCCCACAAAATTTACCTAGCTGTCCAGCATTACTGCTATTGCCATCATATATCTAAAAAAAATATTAAAAAATAAATAGAATAAAGCTGAGGGCATTACAAACCCAAGTAATTTCCCATTGCGAAATGTCTGCTTAGGGAATTGTTACTGGGTATACAAGGGGTTAAACTCTATTTCTGTGCAGAGGAAGCCTGACAGGCATTTCAAAAACAAGCAAATTAGTGGAAAAACAGGAAACCAGTAACTGAATACTGGTGGGTTTTGAGGGGCTTGCTCACTAAGAGGGGAAACCTTCACTCCGTTTCAACTTTATTAAAAATATTCAAATAATTTATGCAACAATTCAAATACGAACTTTGGAATTAACATTAGGGTTATTGACACTGTTGTGCTTTTTTTTCATGTAATTTACTAAGAAAACACACTAAAGGCTTGGTTCAAAACACAGAAAATTTAAAATATATAGATTCTTGTTTCAGTGGCCTTTCTATCTAGACATAAATGCTTTTCTTACCAGCAGCTACACAATCACTGCTGCCTTGCCTCTCACAGCTCTGTGATACGAAGGTAGCACATCAGCAAGGAGCTTTTCTTTTCTGGGTCTGTTCACCCAGTAACACTTGAAAACCAAGGCTCTGTGTTTTCCCTTGCCTGTGTGTCCATCATACTCCCTTATAGAGCAAAGCATCGCGGGGTACGTACTGCGAGGTAATCGAAGGTGCACTTGGGGTGATACTCTAGATGGAACTGCTCAAACTGGATTTCATATGGGCTTCCTCGGCTTCCTCTGAGGAACCAGTAGCACTCCGAATTGTGGTAATATGGCATAGGGTAGTTGGGAGACATGAAGATGCCAGAAGCTGTCATTAAAGTCCCACCACAACCTGAAAATGGCAAAGAAACCAAATCAACACATATATAAGAGTATAGAACTGGACATGATGTGTGAGATTCTCATTACTGACCTCCTTCACATGCTCTGAACATCTTCAGTGATGCCCCAAAAATCTGCATCTAGCCATCAGCATTGTAAGCAGAAGAGAGCCCATAGCACATAGAAATATTAACTATCTAATTTGAAAAGTGTTTCTGATAGACAGTTAACCTTCAAATAGAAACCTCTCAATTAAATTCTTGATTACCACCTTCCTAAACATATGAGACAATTGAAGCAACATTTTATCTAGGGAATAGTACATCCTTGCCCGTAGTGAAAAAGAAAGCCCAAGGATCAAGGAAGTTGAATCCTTTATCTTAACAACATGCATAGATGTTACTATATAATTAGAGAACAGATTTTAGAAGATGGGAAGCAGAAAAGATGTGGGGAAAAAGGTGAGAAATTAAACACAGAGGATCAAAAATTAGATGTGTAAAATAGTTCTGTACTTGATGCAGTCATTTTACCTGCTGATGTACCATCCCACTCCGCTGAGAATCCCTTTTTGGTGCCAAATACATCACTTACAAACTTTATCCACAGCTTGTTACCATGAGAGATTATAACAGGAGGCAGGTCTGTACCACAGTATTTTCCAAGAAGAGGAGAAGTTTCATAGCCTCCATCTCTAGAATGAGAGAGAATAAAAACCTTGGATCAAAGAGGGAAACCATGAGAAAACTTAACAAATCCAAAATATTGGGATTCTTTCAAGCCTGCGAAAGCCTCATCCTGGCTCTTCATCTTCCACAGCAATATCACTACCAAATACTAGAGGATTCCTGCTACTTGCAGTAAGAAGCTCTACCACAGTCACCTGCTTGCTGGGTATGTCACTGTCATCTGAGCAGTCTGCCAGGGTATCAACATAATAACAGGCTCAAGAAGTGTCTCAGGTAGAATCGGTGTTGCAGAGGGCAGGACTTGCTCTGTATTCTACTGGGTGGCACCAAAGGTAATCCTCTAATTTGAAACAATAGTTTCATTGCTCACTGGTTAGCCTGACACAAAACCAGATGAGGTGACTTATTAAAAATCCCTATGTTTATTTGCCACCACAAAAATGGGAATTCATTTCTGAATTCATTTTACTGAATGATGCGTATTTTGAAATATTTTCTTAGTCTTCAAAATTGTTTGTACAACTGCTTATTTTCCTATTTTTAAATTAAGTAATACTTCCAGAAATATTTTTTAATACTGTAATCAGCATGCACAGTAAATGTTCTATTTTGCCTCCTGCACATCTCTCATGGCAATAAAAAAGATGGTGATAATGTGTTTATCAATTGCTTTCTAACCTTATCCTTAAACACTTGCATACTGCAAACACCCTATGGGTCATTAGGACAATATTAAATACACTTATATCTATATATGGGTGTGATCTTGATATGATGCTTTTTTAGTGGACAGTGATACTTTTAGTTACATTTTGACAGATTTATACCTGCTTTTGAGAGAAGTTTCTACTTAGACCTTGCCACTGTTTTCTTGTCATCCTCCCAGCTCAAACTGCTTGCTCATGTTACAGGCAGTTGAAGAACTGTGCCAGAACCTTCCCTCACTTGCATCTCAGCCTCTGCAGCTGTGGTCAGATGAACAGTTTTCTTAGTTGACTGAATGCAATTTATCAGAGGACACCTCAGGACAAGAAACCAGAGTGACACTTCACCTGAGACTTATCTAGCTTCCCCTTTTAATGGTATCACGTTTGATGAGACACTCTGGAAATCCAGTTATGGAGCAGAAATGTTCTGAATTGCACTTAGCAATGTTCTGGCTGTATTTTAAAATCTCTTTAATACTGCTGAGCTCTTCAAAGGGAAAACAGAGTTAGATTTATGCAATAAGTGAATGTTTTCAGTTCTCAAGGTGAAAAAGTGAAAAAAGGTCACCCCTGTTACAATTCAGGTTGCCTCAAATAAAGTGTTAATTGTTAAAACAAAGTTAGATTAAATTTAATCTCAGATTGTTGTTTTAAAAACTAAACTCTCAAACACTTTGCTTAGAAAATATTGAGAAAGCTTTTCAG
This sequence comes from Myiotriccus ornatus, assembly GCA_036023395.1. Taxonomy (NCBI): domain Eukaryota; kingdom Metazoa; phylum Chordata; class Aves; order Passeriformes; family Tyrannidae; genus Myiotriccus; species Myiotriccus ornatus. Next base: position 19,838,392 of record JAYRBT010000082.1, on the reverse strand, counting down.
GTTTTCATAGTTTTCTCCACTTTGTATGTACAGCTGAAAAAAACCTGCAGCTAATTCAGCTGGAATTCAAAAGCAGATTTTTGTTTGGTTTTAAAAAATAAAGTACTACTTACCAAGGAATAATCCATACAGAATATCTGGTATAATGTTCAGAATCAGCTTTATCATTGTGCTCAGTGGGGTAATGGAAAACCATGGCATGCTCAGAGCGAAAAAAACACTCCAGCATTCTGCAGACATGGTTCACCCAGAGAGCTGGCCCAGGAGGACAAGAATGATGCACCAACACTGCAAAGTGCAAATCTCATCAACAGCCACATGGTAGAAAGGACATGTACTTGGTGCTGCTGTATGTAGGTATGCAGGTAACCTTCCTGCATTTCTTCTGCTTGTCTTTGTCCTCTAAAATTTCCTAGAAAGCACTAGGCTAATGTCCTAAGTTTACTGGTGATGTCAGTGTAGACAAAAAAAGCAGATTATGTATGTTCCTCACGTTACATCCCAGAGTTACTGCTGTCTAAAGACCATAAATATACAACAGAATATAGAATTATAAATCATAGAATAATTTGGGTTGGAAGGGACCTTAAAGCTCATCTGTACTACCCCATCTGCAATAAGCAGGGAGATCTTCAACTAGACCAGCCTGCTCAGAGCCTTGTCCAGCCTGACCTTGAATTTTTCCAGGGATGAGGCATCCGCCAACCCTCTGGGCAACCTGTTCCAGTGCTTCACCACCCCCATTGTAAAAAATTTCTTCTGAACAACCCAAACTCTCTTAGCCCTTCTTCATATGAGAGTGCTCCAGCCCTCTGATTGTCTCCATGGCCGTCCTGTGGACTTGTTCCAACATGTCCATGTCCTTCTTATGTTGGGGGCCCCAGAGCTGGATGCAGTACTCCATGTGGGATCTCATCAGAGTAGTGTAGAGAAGCAGAATCACCTCCCTCAATCTGCTTGCCATGCTGCTTTTGATGCAGCCCAGGATATGGTTGGCTTTTTGGGTTGCAAGTGCACATTGCCAGGCCATGTCCAGTTTTTCATCCACCAGCACCTGCAAGTCTTTCTCTGCAGAGCTCCTCTTGATCCATTCATTCCCCAGCCTGTACTGAAACTGGGAGTTGCTCCAACCCAGGAGCAGAATCTTGCTGCAGACCTTGCACTTGGCCTTGTTGAACCTCATGAGGTTCACATGGGCCCACTGGTCAAGCTTGTCCAGATTCCTCTGGATGGCATCCTGTCCTTCAGATGTGTCAACTGCATCTCTCAGCTTGGTATCATCTGCAAACTTGCTGAGGGTGCACTCAGCCCCTTCATCTATGTCATTAATGAAGATATTAAATTACACTGGTCGCAGTAGAGACCCTGAGAGACACCACTTGTCAGCAATCTCCATCTACATATCAAGCCATTGACAATCCAACCAATTCCTCATCTTCTGAACCATTCACCCATCAAATCCATTTCTCTCCAATTTGGAGAGAAAACTGTTGTGGGGGACAGTGTCAAAGACCACGAAGACTCACTTCACTCATCCACTGACGAAGTCGCTCCATCGCAGAAGGCCACTAGGTAGGTTAAGAATGCCCTTTTAGAAGCCATGCTGGCTGTCTCAATTCATCTTCCTGTCCTACATGTGCCTTAGCACAGCTTCTAGGAGGACCTGTTCCATGATCTTCCCAGGCACAGGGATGAGGCTGACAGGCCGGTAGTTCCCCGGGTCCTCTTTTCTACCATTTTTAAAGATGAGTACAATGTTTCCCCTTTTCCAGTCATCTGGGACTTCACTTGACTACCATGACTTTTCATATACCATAGAGAATATCTCACAAAATAATCAATAAAACTCTTTGTTTCACCACTAAGGAAAACAACCCAAATGCAGTGCACTTGCTCTCAGAACTGTAATTCATCAAGTGGGAAAGCTGACAAGGGAGCAGGATGAGAGGAGGAAAAAGGTAGCCTTTAAAGTTCTCTGGTAAGTCCTTTCCCACATTACCTGCATGGGTGTGTAGTTAAAACTAAAGCTTGTGAACATGCCTAAGTGGATTTGGACAATTTACATGGTTATCAGTAATAAGGACAAGAGAAATAATTAGCCTTGCCTGATTTCTACATAATCCTCTGTACAGCGTTTATTGCCTTCCAAGGTAAAGTCGGTGAAGTTCAGCACAATCTGTCTGTTTATTCCCACTGTGATGGTGTATATGCACTCAGTCCGGACAGGGTACTTATTGGGATAGTTTGGAGATGTTAGCACTCCAGTTTCAGAACTGTAGTTGTGTGAGCAAACTTTAAAAAGAAAAGAAACAAGGATGAATTAATTTAACATGTATTCTAAATGAACAGGAAATTTCTATTTTCAGCAGACAGAGGAACAAACATCCTGAGCATTATAACTCTTCCTGGACACAACTTACTGCTGAACATCAACATTATAAACTAAAACCAGAATCCAGCTGTTTTGTGGGATTTCTTACATTTGAGTTGATTTGTTTGGCTTTTACCAGACCACTGTGTCTGTAATAAATAGGCAACATAAGAGCAGTTTCAGCTGCCTAAGCTGGCTTTGTCCCGAAACCCAGGTAAACAGAGAAAGGAAACCAAAAGGGATGTTTTGCTGAACAAAAAAGGTAGGATTCCTGAATTTCTGAAAAGCAGTGGTGGTGGAAACTGAATATAGTCTCTAGCTATGAGGAAAAGCTACACTGTTCTCAAGCATTCCTCATGATAGAACCTGGCAGATGGAATTTTATATCTAAATTTCTTTTTCCATTTTCTGGGCCAAAAGTGACAATCAGTTGGAAAGCAGTATAATCCTTAGAATCTGAGGACAAAGCAGTTCCACTTAAGGTTCTATACTGAAATCAACTACACTAATATTTTTGTGAGCAATGTAGAAGCACCTTGGTATTATGAGCTGGAAAGAAGAAAAGAGTGTGGGGACTGATGCTGAGTCAGAACCTAAGCAGTAATTTAAAAGAAGCTGTTTTGAAAGCATGGACATAAGGACTAGGAATAAAAATATTTGCTGTATAATAATACATAAGACTTGTTTTGGAAAGAAGAATTGTTGTCTATCAGTTGATCACAGTCAACAAGCAAAGTTTGTGATCTGGCTGCAAAAAGGGCAAGAAGAAATGTAAACTGTGTCAGGTGTTTTCAGGCAAAACAGAGAATCTTGATGCCAGTGCACAAGGTAATGGTGCATTTCACCTGGAAAAATGTGGATAAACATGGTCACTGATGTTCCAGAAAATCAAATATGAAGAAGCAAGACAGCAATTGTGGAGATAGCAGGACATTACTAGATTGGTAGGCAGGAGACACTAGAAGACCTTACCTTGTCTAGCTTAGCAAGTGCAGATAAACACCAACAAGCATGAAGAAAAGAATAATAAAACACATTCTCAGTGACAGTAAAAGCTCTGAAGCTAAAAAATGTCTATGAATATGGATGCACAGAAATTAGGAAAAACTTTCTATCAGGAAGTGAGTTTCTAGAGCAATTATGCAGCCAGCATAACAGATGTAGAAGGGAGGAAAAAGTCCACAGTTTTTTTAAGATACAGTTTGATTAATTTAAGAAAGGGTTCACATTATGTAGCTCTGGGAAAGAAAAAAAAAAAAGGCATAAAATTGTGGTCTGTATTTGATGCCCCTGGAGACTCACTCTGGTCTTCCATTCCCCCATTTAAGGTCGTGCAGATTGCAGCTATAAGAAGTAGATTTCTTAAATAATTCCTATCAAATAGGCAGGTTTAGACTAATCATAAGTACAACTGAAAGAGCAAGAAAAATATTATGATTAACCATACTCATTTAAGCTGGTTGCCACAGATCTCTGAAATCTGTTTTCTAACATATCACAGATGCAGTGTAGTAATACTTAAGCTTAACTCTTCAATTGCACAACAATTTAGGGGGAAGGGGTGAAGTTGCAGTTCAGGCCTTTTTTTATCTAAGGTTGGTCATTTCCATGTCTGTTCTCTATCCATTCTACCACTACTTTCACTTTTAATGGTGTCTTTTTTATGGTGTTTTTTTCTGTACTCTTGGTCATCTGAAAGGCCTCTGTTGAAAACATTTTCTGTGGGATAAACACTCCCAAAGCTAGCTACCAGACTCATGTTCCTAATTCATCACAAGGAGAACAAAGAAACATGACACAGAAACAGGTCAATAATTTTCCGCCATTATGCTGTACTTTGGTATTGACAAGTCAAAAAGGTTTCATGCACCAGCGTACCTAAAATCATGATCTACTAAAGTCTTTATCTAGAATTTTAGTCATTTGTGTGATCCATCACGGATACACTCTAATGTACACATACAACAAACAGGTTAGTCCTGATCACCTTAAAAACCTTGTGCTGCTTTATAAATCCTTATAACATCCTGGCTGTGCTGCCAGCTTCTGTAGTGTTTCATGATATGTAGGGCTTATCATCAAACCCCAGATCCGTAAGTTGTATGATTTCTTGAGAATGCTGCCTGCAGGGTTAGAAATCTGACTTAGAAATGCGACCCGAGTTTTTCCTAACAGAACATTATAGAAAAAGCAATACAAAATTAAAAAGAAAATGTCTGTATATTTATAAGGTTACTTATTTTTAACTAATTATTTCCTCCTGATTTTGGAGGGGTAAATCTCTGTCTCGTGCACACTTAATCATTAAGAGCTGTTGGAACACTGCTCTTACTAATTCACTCAGGGGCTGAGACCCTGAATACCAGATTTCAGCCTGTACAACATTAAAACATGTACTAGATCAGTACTAGTAATCAGTAACAGTGACTACTGCTTTAAGGGCCCTTACAGTAAAATTAGCAACACAGAAGCCAAAATGGTTTTATCAGCCCTTCTAATAACAATTTCCACAGAATACTCCAGGTTCCCTCCCTCACTGAAGTTTTCCTTCATAGGAGGAATCCATACAGAACCTCATATCCCAAGTGTGCCATTTTAAACTCGATGCTATGCACTGCACATAACAATATTCTTTATGAGCTAAGGGGGAATAAATGCAGAAGGTAGAAAAGTGACTGCCTTAAGAATGTCAGACTGTCAGACTTCTGGCTACAGAGAAATAAATCCAAGTGTAGGTGGTGTGTATGCTGGCTGCTATGGGGATTAAGAAAAGCATAAATGAACCCATGTTTTTTGACAGACAACTGTCTTCTGGTAACTGGATTAATTTATAGTGTTCTACTTTCAGCAGAGAGTTGGCACTCACCTCACTAACAACATTTGGAGGGGGATGTGCTTGTGCAGTAACAGTTCCTTCAGAGAACACTTTGCAAAGTTAGCAGAAAATGTGTTCTATGACTACTTTGCCAAAGTTCAGAATGCAGTCTAATACTATATGTGATTATTATATGTCTGGAAAAAAAAAATAATTCAATTTAGTTGGAAGACACTTGTAGCTCATGAGAAACAGAAGGAGGCAATTGTTGAGGACAATCACACATCTTGCTTTGCCAGTGTGTGAGGTTTTGAAAGCTATTCAATCTGCTTTCCGATTTTGGTACTGAATGTGTTTGCTCTTCTGAAAAAAATGCCATAAATGGCAGTAACCCACTGTAATAGCCAACAGAAGAGAAAAATGCCAGCTTTTGTAACACTCACTCATGCAATCATGCATAATGCAGAAAAATATATCCATGGGTTTTGCCATAAAGAGATATTCATCAGTTACCACAATTTTAATTAATCAAAAATAAAGCTATAGTATCATATGTAACATGGGATTTTTCTTTCAATCTCTCCATGCCAAAGAAAAATTGGGATCCCTAACAATTAGATCCTTTTGTAATAATATGCATGTTTAGAAAAAAAGGGAAGAAACTATCACATGAAGTACATGCCTCTCCAAAGGCAATGGAAAAGCACATCCACACTTCAGGGCCTTCTGTTACTGCTGCTGACCAATGTGAACAGGCTTACATTTTACCAAGGAGGCACACAAAGGTCCTTTATAGGGTTTCAGACCCAAACTCCTTTGAAACACTGGGTAGAACTGTTCAAAAAGAATGTCCAACTGTCTTCTGCTGATTTACAAATAAACACACATATTATATATAATACCCTAATCAAACATAACCAAATTACAGTGGCCTAACGAGTCGCCAGGTGTCAGCTAACTGAGCCCTTTTCCTGAGAGTCAGGATGAGCTGAGCAAGTGCCCAACACACATGTAGAACTTCGGCTTTGTTTTCTGTCTTAGCTCAGCCTCGTTCAACCATGCCCTGTACATCTCTGCACACACATATTTGTCAGACACTACTTTCCATTCTTATCTTTGCTTGTTCAGCTGAAGAGCAAAGCCAGGCATCATACTCCAAATAATTACTGGGTTCAGTCGCCAAGATGGGAATGAAGATCTCAAGTTGTACTCAGCTATCAATGAAGACACACAAATCTATACAATGCCTTTCAGGTGCACTTTTAAGTCCTTGCGTTCACAAACGTTTTTCTCTCTCCCCATCCTTCTCAAACTCTGACTGCTCCAGTCAGTCATTGTAACTAAAATAAATGACACATGAAGCTATTTAAAACCAGCTTGCCCCTCTTGATAAATAATATCATTCACAATTCAGGATGATAATGAGGAAAATTATCTTCCACCAAAGCCAGACCAGGAATAAAAAGTATATTAGGAAAGCAATCTGCTAAAAACCTTGTTAAGGCTCACTTCTCCAAACAAAAAGAATTACATTAAGCATCTTTAGAAAATAAAAAAATTAGGAAAACAAAGAAAAAAAACAAATCAAACAAAAAACAACAACAACAACAAAAACCTACTGCCAAAGTCCCAGTTCAAAGTAAAACAAATGAAATCCCAGTTATTTGTGAAGAAGTTGAGGA
>JAYRBT010000082.1:19804556-19824196 GCA_036023395.1 Myiotriccus ornatus | reverse complement strand
AGAGACAGGCAAGGTGCTCACCAATGATAGCTATGAAATTTTTGCCAGCACTAAAATCTACTGGAGAATAAAACAGTGTCTGTAATTTTCTTGCTCTAGCCGTGAAGTTTCTAGTGATTTTTCAATGGCATTTCTCCAGAAAAAGCATCTGTTCCATCACACCCATACATCAATGCAGCCAGACAGGTCATGAACAGGAGATGTAACTCTAAGTCCCTAAAGCAGTAAAGAGATACACTGACGTCTTTCCATTACTTTATCTGAAGGGTTCAGTGCATGATAATGACAATGAAGCTGAATCAGGGATCCAACTTTTACCTTCTGCACTGCCACTCTACTGACCTGAATCAATTTTCTAATCATAGGAGAAGTGTATCTTATATGTTTTCTCTGAAGTTGAATATAAATCCTGATTATCAAGGGGACTAGAAGGAAAAGAGGTGTTTGTACCTCAAAACTTCAGACCCTGAATCCATATTCCATTAATCCATAGGTACAGACAGGGGATCAGGCAGAGCACTGGTATATCTCTGAGGTGCCTGTCTCATTCCAAGAGGGCAGCCAACAAGATAAGGTTCAAAAGACAGGTCCTCTGCGCTTCGCCCAAGCAACAAATGCAATTTTTCTCCCCAAGATTCTCCAGTAAACAGAACAGCTCTTTTCTCCTATAATAGTGGAGGCAGCTCATGTAGATGGAACTGCTTGTAAATGCATCCATATGCTGTCAATCCCAAAAAAACACTCCAGTGAAATCACTGGCAAAGCAGGGACATCCAGCTTTCAGATCCCCTCTGATCATCAATTCTTTTTTCCTCAGCTGTATTCATCCATGGGCTGGGAGAGAAGGCAAGGAACACTTATCGGTGTCCTCGTGAGCAGGCAGTGGCTGGCCTGCTTGCCCAGTTTTGACAGTCTCAAGCTGGTGAGATCGTCTTCTGACTAATGGATATTTTTAATTTTTCTGGAATTTGAGTTTAAGGTGACAGAATTATTCTGGATTTACAGCAGAGCAGCTAAGATCAGAATTTGTGCTGGAATATTTAAAAAGTCTTTGGACAGCAGTGAAAGCTTCCAGAACTATAATTCACAGGAGTTTACATATTTTTCTCGAGCTGATTTTCCTTACATTTTTGGTTTATATAGCCCAGTGAGTAGTGACAAAAGTAACAGGTTCTCTAACCCATGTCAGTAATCTCTCCTATTGCCAGTTAGAAGGATGGCATGGAAAAGGAGCAGTCTTACCTAACACCTTACCTCTGCAGCACCATGTCACAGCCTTTCCTAAATAAGTTTTATTGTCTCTATTTTCTTATTGCAGATGTCTGGTCCCAGTCTGTTCCTTCCTTAGTAAGACACTAAACATCCCTCCTTGAGCAACTGCCTGTGAGCTGTCATATGAAAATTCTACAGGTTTTCCGGTTTCACCAGGGATGGGAGAAATCTACACCTTTTCAATGTGACAAAAGAATTGTTGGAGAGTGACTTACAAACTCATTTAAACCAGCAAAAGCTATCTAGCTCCCTATTCATTCCCTTCTCTATAAAACCCAGTGAGAGACAACTTCACAAAAGCATATGTGAAAAATCAGGCCTTGATAACAGAGCATTGTACTTTGGTTGTACTGACTGTCCCAGCCAGAAAATGTTGGTCCTGTTTCTCTGCTCTGGGCTGAGCTGCTGAGTAAGAAGGTAGGAAGAAGAGGAGGGCAGAAGAACAGGGAAACTGAACAGTTTGTGGCTGATCAGCAAACAGCGAGGTAAATGCCTTGCTGAACTAATACAAACCGATGGCGTTCAACAGAAATGGTTTTGTTTCTCTGGCTGCTGTGAATTTAGCTGCTGTTCTGCCAGCAATTAGGCAAGAGGAGTACCAGGCCAAACAAACAAAAGCTGTCTGTTTTCATTAAATACACTTCCCCTCTCATTTCAGAAACTAATTACGCTTCATTCCAACAAAGGTCTTTGAATTAGAGGAGGAGGGAAGGGAACGATGTCAGCACAATAACATCTTTTAAAAATAGACTAACAGCATGGAGCTCATAGAGGCCTGTTCCTCACTGGTCAAGAGGAGATTAAACACAAAACCAAACCTGCTCTGGACCACATGGCCAGCAGCACTGTATCCTTCTCTTGGCTAGGGCCACAGGGATGGCTCCTGCCTGCTTCAGCCGCAGCAGCACCTTCACTAATCAGTGTCTGTGCCCACTATCTTTTACTTCTGTTAATCTTTGCATGGCACAGCCACAGTTTGTATACAGACAGCGGTACCCAGCACTCATCCCGTGTGGGATGCGGTATCTGTGACTGTATGTAGACACACAGGCTGACCACAACAGCAGATACCTTGAGACATGTCAAGCCAGAGTGCAGTGCAGAGGAGAACAGGGACAGGGTGATAGAAGGGGCAGAGGCCACCAACATATAGAGCTTGTCCAGCCCTGAGGGCACCACCGTGATTCCCCAGGCCAGCCTTACCCACAGCCCAGGACCCCATGTCAGTCCCCCAGGGCTGCCAGTCCCTGCCCCAGTGAACCCACAGCTGGGCCAGTCTCCGGCTCCCCACAACCCCGCCCTGTCCAGCCAAGGGCTCTGCTGAGCCAGGCTCCCCTGAGCGCCCATGTCCTGGCCTGGCCTCCGTCCATCCCCATCCCCTGGGAGGTGCCAAAGGCCCAAGGCTGCCCTGCTCCCTGGCCAGGGCTGTGGGATGGCCTGGCTTTGCCCCTGGGAGGAGCCCTCCGGCCCCCAGGATATGCCAGCCTGCACAGCACCACGCCAGACCTTTCCCATGGGCAGCTTGGGGGATGCAGATCTGGAGCTGGGCAAAACTGGGTTTAGGGATAAAAAACAAAATGAAGAATTGGTATCTCCAGCACTTAAAAGGCACCCTAGAGTTGTAAAACTGTATGTAACACGAAGCTGCAGACCACTGAAAAGAGAGATAGGAGGAAAAGCAAATATGAAAGCCACCTTAAGTGGATTTCAACCACTGAGACACTTCCTTGGATATGGACATATGTACATGTATGTACAAAAACTTCTATGGTGTGTTTCCTTGCAGTGTCAGAACAAGGTCTTCCACATAATATCATGACTCCACGAAAAGTTGTGCAGTGGCTACGGCATTAATTCTATTTTTCTTGTATTGCACGTGCAGGTACCCTAATAACATACAACTGATTAAGAATTAGTGTTAAGTAGACAGATTTTCTTGTTCTCTTATCTTTGCTTTACTCTAAATACACAGTCCTGCTCTTTTAACCCCTGTGACTTCTGCATCCTAATTAATTTGTATACTTAGTCCTTTGATTAACACCTATTTCTGCAGTAGCCCGTGGGATGGAAGTTATGCGTGGTTTTGTACACACATGTAATCAACCCTTCGTATCAACTGATTAAGGGAAGTCACCTCTATATAATTTGCTGAACAACCAGTATGACTCTCCAGCTCCATATGGGTGAAGTTGAGGAATATTTTTTCATCCTCTGGCTGTCGGATAATGTAGATACATTGTCGGCTGCTGATATATGGGTTAGGCCAGAAAGGGGATGTGATAACCCCTTCACTCTCTGTGTAATTTCCTCCACAACTTGGATCTGCTATATTAAGAGAAAAAATAACCAGTTGAGATATTCACAAGTACAGTAACATTTTTTCAGGCTGCTTCTGTCCAGCAGCTGCAAATCAAATAGAATTACTATATTATTAGAGAGCAAGTGTTTTTACATCCATTCATGTGTTGTTGGCTCTATCTTGAGAATGTCACAGACCAACCTTCAATGCTGAATTTTACTTACCAGGAGATGTTGTATAGAGAATGTGGAAGCCTTTATCAGTTACTGAGTCATCAGAGTGAAAGTGAATCCATGCATAGGGACCAGTGGTTTTGAGTGGGGGTGGAGATTCAGTGCTACAGTATTTACCAAGGACAGGGTCTTGCGAAAGAAGACCATCTCGAATCTAGATGGAATGATAGATCAGCATTTAGGATTATCAGATGTGTGCCAACTGAACAGTACCAACACTCCTTAAGTTATCTTGGAGGCCCCAGGAGATATTGTAGATAGTGGGTGGAGGGAAAGCTCATGGGAAGTTTCCTCCAAACACACAGGAACCAGGAACCAGATCCATGAGCATGGCTGTGATGATGCTCCTAGGAGTCATCAAGGGGTTTGTGAAAGGGAAATAAAGTATCAGGATATCTACTCTTGAACTGTTTTCTTGAAATAATGCTCTGCATTGAACAGAACTTGCTGTTCCAAAATAGCTTCTCATTTCCATGAATAGGTACTGATGAATTCTGTGAACATTACATCACACTTGACAAAAAGCCCCAAGCTCACACATCAAGTCATGGACTATACTATGATATTGACCTATTTAACTTAGATCACTTTCTTGATTAGTTTCCCTTAGGCTGATGAATTCTCGGGGGTTGACACTCGACAATGAGATTAGAGACTGAACTTTGTAAGAAAGAGAAATCTTCCCACCAGGTAATTGGCCTGAATCCCATCCTTTCCACTCACAAGACTTCACTGACTTCAGTGGAGCAGGATTTCCACCCCTTTCTGTTATAGTGCCCGTATCTGATTGTGCATGGATGTCTGGAATATGTAAATACAAATGAGCATTTCAACACAGGATTAAATTTTCACACAGCCCCCTTACCTACATACAGAAAGTTTTGACATAGCTTGTTTTGCAATAACATAAACATAAAATGTTATCATAATTCAGGGTTACACTTTACCTCTAAATGGTCATAACTGCAGTTTTCATGGTGTTCTAGGCTCAGTGTGCCAAAAGCAAATGTGATGAGGAGACCAGGACTGGTTGAGATGGTCCAGACACAATCTCTGTTTACAGGATAGTTACCAGGATATCCTGGAGAGCTTATCGAGCCATAAGTACCTGTCAGCTCACCACCACATTCTAACAGAAAGAGACACGGAAGAACAGTCTTTAACACTATGTGTCAGGTCAGAAGACGAATTGTCCCATAGTGTCAAAACTAGATACCACATTAGGGTCTAGAATAAATTAAAAAAAAAAAAAAAGATCAAGCCAAACAAACCCTTAAGTTATTTCTTTCTTTAAGTTTTACAATTAATTCTGCAACTCAATTTTAAAAGCAGAACTCCAAATATTTCCTGATTTGTACAGTAAAAGGAAGATTCGTTCCCAGTTATGATGAAAATACCTTTCAGAGAATCATTAAAAGCATTGAGTTTGGGTTGGATTTACGAAATTGATCAGAATTTCTGCACGTTGTAAATAGTCTCAATTTTTTATCATAGCACAAGGCTATTTTCATTAAAAAAAAAAAAAAGAAGCTTTGATTACAGGTAAAGGAGTTTTATATATCTGTAATTAAAAAACATCCATCTCAGTGCATCAGTTGGGAATGGGAGGGGTAACTTGTGTGTTGTACCTAAAGAATAGCTACTTTAATCACACTTATACCGCTCTCCTTCTTACTCTTTTTGTGGGTGTTATTTTTTCCCCCAAAGGATCTGCTTTCACTGTTAAGTACCCAAATTTGATAATTTATAATTATCTATCTAATAATGACAATTGAAGGGAAAAAAAAAGAAAACACCAAAAATCACATTAAAAGCATTTCAATAAATACTTCTAGAAATAAGACAACTGTTCCTCCCTTGAATTTTCTGTACATTTGTACCCTATGGTTCTTTCAAGCCACAACTCAATGCACTATTTTGTTTCTTAGTAATACACAGAACACTAAAGTGAGCTTCATGTTACATTAGATGATTTGGAGTTTATTTCTGGAAATGCACTGCCAGATCACCTGGACATAGCAAATCATACCAAAAAGTTCATATATTCTTTAAAATCAAATTCCCAGTAATCTCTCATTCTTGGAAAGTGTGTTTTAAACTCTTTAGCCTGTTACAAATTTTCAGTGGCAAAAAACATTAGCTTGCTTGCTCAGAGTACTAAATACTTGTGTGAGAAAAGAGAACCAATCAGATGAATTGGCATCTCCAGGAACACATGCTCTCTGGGGGATTCCTCACAGGAGACATAAAACAGTCTTAAAAAAAACAGCAGAAAGCTATTCAGTCCTAGAGTTGGACTTCGAATATTTTGAAGTGGCATATATGTCTACATTTCAGCCTCACTCCCTAGTAAAATACTGTCCTTCTGTTCTTATTGTTTCCTGATCAAAGGAAATAAGTAATTGATTTTGCTCCAAAGCCATGAAGATGCTGAATTACTTGATGTTTCATCAAACTTACCAGGATTCTGAGATTCCCAATGAACAGTAAAACCTCCGGACATAAAGGTGTGGTTTGAGTAGAACCAAAAATACAGAGAGTTGTGAGAACTGAAAAGCTCTTCAGGAGCTGAGGAGCCACAGTATTTTCCCAGCATGTGCCCTGATGCTGAAGGCCCATCATGGATTTGAAGGAAGTCAGAGCTACACTCACTGCTTGCCTCCAGTTGGAAGAATGGGAAAGTAATACGCAGAATCTAGTAGAAGTAAGAAAACAAGAAATGTCTTTTTTTCCATCTGCTGAGACACTGTTTATGCAGAAACTGTATAGAGCAGACATATGTGTTCATGCAACTGTGAGAATCTGTGAGCTTTAGAGCCATTATGCCATTTACTGAAATATTCCAGAACCGAAGAAGATATTAAAGAATCTTATGTGTCAAAAGGAAAGAGAAAAGATAAATAGACAGATAGACAGAGAGAGAGAGAGAAGAATTTAGACAGTGAAGTTTTCTAGAAAGAGCATTATTTCTACAAACTAATAATTGACCATTTTTCTCTGTGTGTTATATGTGTGAAATATATATATGAGTGTATTCAAGCCATGTGAAAGACTTGAAATACAGCATAAAATATTTTATTCCAGGTTTCCCACTGCAGTTTGTCAACAGATAATTAGCATTTCTCATCCTTGCTATGGTTGAAAGTATTGTAATAGGAGTTAAAAGATTAAATGATCTTGTTTTGCACATATGAAATCTGTGTCTCATAAGCCAGCTCTGGATACTTAGTGACATGTACAGCTTTAAGTTTGTTCGGATTCTTCACTCTTTATTGCTTTAATATGCTCTGCTGAAGACAGTAGTGGCTCCTAGGCTTAAAGATGATAATATGTCACACATATATATATGTATATATATCTTTAATACTGTATAAACCACTAGCAACCACTGGTTTATAAAAGTTCTTAATTCATTCCACAAAACATCAAAAATAGATCAAATATTTAGATCCCAAGCAAGAAGTTCCATGCTAACTATTTTGTAGTTGTTATTTATAACACAGGTGGAATTGTTAGCTGCAGATCAGAATCAGAATGTATATTTGAGTGCAACATTTAAAAACTAATCCTTAAAAAAAAAATCAAATGCTGTTACTACACAAAGTATTGACAATATGAATTCAGCATTCTACATTTCTGGAAAATCAGAAACATCTGAAAATCAGAAGCATTAAATTGTTCTGAGGTCATTTAGTTCAGGGACCAACTGTGGAGCCCATCAGAGCACAGCTTTTCTCATGCAGCTATTCACAGATCCCTCTCTAAAGCAATGTAGAACAGGTCCCTGCTGTAGCTGGAGTTAGGTGAATAAACTCTAACCCTCAGCTGGATAGGAAAAACCTGGAAAATCTAACCTAGGCGAATTCCCAGGCTAAGGAGCCTGGAGGCTTGTAAGGATCTGAAACTTAGTCTTTTGAAAAACTATTTATTCTGAGGGGACTGGATCACAATATTGTAACATTGTAACATGAAGGCACTTATGTTTATTCCGTCAGAGCTGAAGGGTCCTGCAGAGTGAGGGTTTCTTTAATCTGCACTCTATTTTACCTTGTTGGGGTTAGTTTGAACAACCCAAGCACAGCTGGCCCCGCTGTTGTACCGCTGGCTGTTTGGATTGTTCGGGTAACTGAAAGTCCCCCTGGAGCCTGAGAGGAATCCTCCACAAACTGCAGAGAGAGAAAAAAGGTTACTTTCTGCTATCACTATGCAGACTTAAACAAAACCTAACTTTCTTGCATAGCTTTGGCGTCTCACACATTTAAAACAACGGTGAAAGATAATTTCTATGAAAGATTCTTCAAGATTTCCTCTAAAGTGGAATGACATCGCAAAAAATGAGCAAAATTATTCCCTGAGAGAAATGTAGCTCCTGGAAAAAGATTAAGTAATTTCATCTGGAATACGTGAATACTGCCAAAAGATGTGGATTCTGTTTCAGACAGTGTCCATAAGCTGCTTTGCTTCCAGAAGGCCACCTCCAGATCGAATCTTTAAATTTTTCCCTATGATGAAATAACATTTTGAAGATAACATGATATAAAATTGTCTCTCTGAGTAGTGGTGCATCATAGGAGTTATCCATGAGAATTTTTATTGTCCCATTTATTCTCTGTAGTCGGATTTCTGGGCCTGACAATATCTCTCATAATATACCATGGTCTCTTCTCTCACTGAACCATTCAATGCAAGGGAGCAACCAGATTCAAAACTATTATGTAATAAAATACATTCTTTTTTCCTTGATTAGAAACTAAAAGAACAGTTGGTACATTATGTTTTCTCACCAGGTAAAAACCAGTTTTCTATCCCTTCATTATAAAGGGTTAAAAACCAGTTTTGTCCAATGTGGACTTAATAATAAAACATTACTGGTTAGACACTTCAGGAAAACATAAAAGAGCTCTAAAATACAGCCAATTTTACAGGGGATCGGTGGAAGTTTTACGTTCTATATTCTGTGAAAATTTAATCTACTTCCTTCGCAGCAACCTGCAATAGAAATGAGCCATCTGACAGATAGTTGCCACAGTGACACTCACTGGAATGCTGTCCTGACCTTGTTTAATTAAAACTAATGGGAAAATAAAACCCAAACAAAGAGAAAAAGTGATAATAATAAGAAATGTTAAAGACAGAACCTTGCAGTCACTCTACAAAACTCAGAGTCCCTCATTTTCATGGCTAAAATTTATTTCATTACATTTCTGTTTGAAAACTTTTTCTGGCTTTTCCTCCTGGATGTCAGGAGCTCTCAGCTTTGCAACAGATGAAATAGTACATACAAAAGAGAAACATCAATATATTCTCTTGTTCTTATACTGGATCCTCTTTCTCAACAAGACCACTTTCTCAGGAACAGAGATCTGATTTTAGGATGTTAGCATCTAGACAAGGCCAGTGGGCCTGCAGATCAACTTCACAGTTGCGCTCCTACTATTAAACAAAGCAGCTTTAAAGAAAACTCGTGGAAATCTCTGACTTTGAGGGGATTTGGACAGGGACCTGTAATCCCCCCAAAAGAGGCCTGTTTTTCCCATCATAACGCAGTTCTTATTCATATATTAGTGCTATACACAAAGCACCTTTGTGCTAAAGCCTGGTGGCCCATTTCTCCTGGGGAGGAGGTCCTGGCTGTACCTTGCTGGGCAGTCTGGCACTGTGGTCCTGTCCAGGCGCTGGTGCACTCGCAGGAGTAGCCGTTGATCCCATCAGTGCAGCTCCCCCCATTCTGGCAAGGGTTGCTAAGGCATTCATCAATGTTCTCTGTACAATTAGGGCCTGTCCAGCCCCCATTACACAGGCAGAAATATCCAGAGATTGTAGCCTACAGGTACAAGCAAATCAAATAAACTTATTGAATCTGAATCACCTAAAGGAATCACTATAGTCAGCAGAAAGACTGATATTTACACTTATTTTATGAGGAGATATTAGAGCAAAGAAATCACAGGTTCACAAAATATGCCGAGTTGAAAGGGACCCACATCATCATCATCAAGTCCAACTCCTAGCCCTGCACAGGACCATTCCCAAGAGTCACACCATGTGCCTGAGGGTATCATTCAAATGCTTCTTGAACTCTGGCAGGCGTGGTGCTGTGACCACTTCTCTGGGAAGCCTGTTCCAGTGCTAACCACCCTTTGGGGGAAGAACCTTTTTCTAATATCCAGCCTAAACCTCCCCTGACACTGGTCCCCACAGAGAAGAGATCAGTGCCTGCCCCCTTCTCTTTCCCTCATAAGAAAGCTGCAGACTGCAATGAGGCCTCCCCTCAGTGTTTGCCCTTGATGGTCACTGGTGAATACCAAAATAAATCTGAAGCCTAATAAGATTACCTAGCTCTTGGGGTTTTTTCTATTAAACTATTTCTTTGTAAGGATCTTTCAGATTACTTTCCAAAAAAGTCAGAAACAGAAAACAAAAACAGAAAAGTGTTTGCTTGGTTTCAGTCAATCATATTACCTGAACATGCTGTTAACTTTCATTTTCATCCTGAGGAATGTCAAATGGCAATAATTTAATTGCTTTTTCTGCATTATCCCTTATTCCGTATGTCTCTTTTCCATTTCTGTTGTCTCAACCTTTACTACTTCTTCTTATAACCAAGTCTTTCTATATCTCTAACTGCTTTAATTTCATATGTTCTCGTACATTATATTTCCTATTTTGTAGACACAATCTTTACAGGTAAAGCTGAATACGGTATTTCAAGGCATATGCTAAAATCCCATCACTGATGACATACCATCAATGTGCTACACTCTGTTTTCCTTTGTATTCTCTATTCGCATCCTCTGTGTTCCAAACAGAGATTTTCAGTATGATGGAAGAGGATTTTTATGTGTATTTAGGGCTCTGAACATTGGTTTAGAAGGTGAAAAGTAGTTTTCTGATCTGCATTGCCTGATATTTAATTAGTATTACATTTCCTCTGTCATTATGCTGGCTAAATGTAGCTCTGCTGTTCCTCTATTTTATTAGATGCTTCTGTAGTCCCATTATTGAACTATCTAACTGTGTTATTATCTTTAGGTAGTAGTTTGTAGCCATGACTGCCTACTGTTGTATGTTAGGTTATACTTAGGGGAAGATGTCATATCTTTCAATGGATTGACTAAAAATGAATACTTTCTAAAGAGTCAGGAAAAATAGATTAGATCTAGTCACAAAAGACCCTTTAAATATCTGAGAGAAGACACAATAGGCATCTATAGAATAGAGAGCAAGGAATGCTGGTAAGGAGTGGGGTGGAGGTGAAAGGATCATCACATTTCACACAGAAAACGGAAAAAGGGATAGGTAACATACCATAGAATCATGGAAAAATTTAGCTTGGAAAAGACCCTTAAGATCATCAAAATCCCACTGTTAAACTAACACTGCCAAATCTATCTCTTATGTCCCATCTTCCTTGTGCTTTCAAGGACAGTTAAAAAGAGGGTATCTGCAGACCAATTTGGATAGATGGGAAAATATTTTACTGGAACAACAAATTTAGTATTTGTGAACATTTCTCCAAAATCATCATCATAAATATCCTCCACAACAAAATTCTCAGGTCTGCAGTATGGACTTCCCTAAGCACAGCACTCCTCACTGAGTAAGCCAAAAATCCTTGAGAGGGTCCATGTGGACAAACTAAATGGTTACTGTGCATGAGAAAGAATTCACACCATTGATCAGTTTAGGTTCAAAACACTTGGTTACCAGTAGAAGTGCAACCAGTTCCCTTAAAGCACCCTTTCCAGATCCATATAAACAGCCTGAGGCTCTAGAAGTGCTCTCACAAGATCAGACTAGAAACACATAACTAACTCTACTGGATATAAATGGTCTGAAGGACAACAGAGGTCCTGGTTTATGATCATGGGCAATTCCTCCATGATGCAGGGTGGTAAATGACTTCCCTGTCCCACCAGGGACAGTAATTCATGAGTTGTCCCCCACTAGTACTAGGATTCCATCACTAGCCTGGGATACCAGACCACTTCTCATGTCATGAGTACCAAGATTGCTGCCTCTACTTTACACACAAAGAAAATGGCTTGTGTGCCCTGAAACTCACTTTGTTGTCCCCAAATCCATTGATCTTGCACTCCCCACTGACCTTTCAGCACTTCCATTTGTGTGTCTGCACTCAGCTTTCGGTCCCACCAGTCTCCCTGATGTAGTGATTATAACTACACAACCTTGTCACTAACTGTGAGGAGCCCAGCACTTACCAAGCACTGCCCATTTGCACAAGGGTTTTGCAGCTGACAGATATCACTGAGAGGAGAGCACCCGTTTGGCCCATATCCACTTCCAGTGTACCCAGGTGTGCAGGAACAAAATGGCATTGGTCCTTGGGAGATAAGACGCAGAAGGTAATTCAGTCCTTGTTACAATAACAATGACCATAAATGTCCTTGACATTATATTTTATATAATTCTAACTTATTTGATCTTTTGACATCTTCCCTGGTCAATGCACAGTTTCATCATGGAAAGATCCCTACTGCTGTTTTGCTGTGAGTACCTGAAAGTCCCAGGTCACCTCCATGGGAAGGGGTGGGAGTAGTCAAAGGGTATTTAGGGAAAGGAGAATAGCAAGAGCAGCTGTATAATTAAAAAACCACATCAAAGAGAAATGGTGACGGTCTCCATAGTTTTAGGATAAAGTCTTATCTTTAGTGAAGTCTAAATATGCTTCTCTCAGTGTTTGTGGAAAGGCCTGCTGGCTTCAGCTAACCTGCCTGTAAACTCCTTTTGGTGAGGCAAAACTGACTGTGGAGAAGAGGCTGCAATCTAGATATGTTTCTACAAGGTGGATTCACCCTAACCAGCCTCTCCTTGAGAGACAGAGGTCTGGTATTACTTACAGTATTTAAGAAAGCATCATACCTGGAGCTGAGGTACAAGTAGCCAAAGGATGGCACCCTCCATTATTTATTGAGCAGATATCAACCTGGGTACAACTTTTTCCATCTCCCTCATAACCTGTTCAGAAGTAAATCTCAGTTAGTGTGTAACAAACGATGTTCTTTGAGAATTGACAGCTGGTGAGTAAAAAACTAATTTATAGTGTAAAATCATAGTCTTCTGCAGTTAAAAAGAAAAAGTTGAGATAGCCACCAAAGTAAACCTTGCATATTTATTGTGGTTTTTGCATTGCAGGGATGGGATCTCACTGTAACTAAATCCCCCCATGGTTGTAGAAAAGAAGATATATTAGTGTTTGCCAAATACATGTGAGGTCAGTGAGGCCATAGAAACCCATGTCTCTCAGCTGTGATGTGCTGCCCTCCTTACACATCTGCACCCTGCCAGCCCTAATCACGTCCACAATTCCTGCTGCATGCCAGAGCTGTCCTTGGGTCTCAAACACAACACCCAGATCCTCCCAGGAAGTACAGCAGGACCAAAGCACTGCAGCATGACTCCGAGTGACCACAGCTGACGTCACCAAAACTTGTCTGAGGCCACATTTCCAGCATGGTGATACCCCTTCAGCACTCACTAACTGAGGCTCTTCACTACCTGAAGCCTATTGCCATTTAAATAGCAATCAAAAGATCAATTAGAAAGACTTCTTCCTGATAGTGCTTCTAGTATTTATAGCATGAATTTCAGAAAGCTTTTTAAACCATAAACCACAAATTATGGAGACGTAAGTTGCCACTTCCACTGCTTGACCTGTGCTGCAATGGAAATTCTGCTGCCTTAGACAGCATTCAGAGCATGACAATTATCAAGGCCTTTTTTTAAGATAGACAATACAGCCGATTTATGGCACACAGGATACTCTTTCAATTAATACAGACAATGAAATTACTATCATAATTATGCAATCCTTGTTTCCTTTTAATGATTTTATAAAGTACTTCATCAAATCGAGGCTCTTACACTGAAAAGGGTTACCTAGTACACATATCAGAGGATCATCTTTAGTGACATACTCTATACAGTGTTCATTAATAGCTGAAGCAGTTTGGATATATTTGGACTCTGCATTCTGTATTGCAGTATTGTATTGTGTATGTGACACTTTCTATAAAACCAATTTTCAGCTTCTTGAATCTACCACAAAACAGAATCAAGTGTGTTCAATCACCATCTTTTAAGCCCTTCCATATTATTATCAACAAGAAATCCATTTTACCTGGTGGACAGAGCCCACAGCGGAAGGATCCAATTGTGTTGATACATTGAACCATCGGTGCTGTTGAGCAGCCTCCATTACTACTTGCACATTCATCAATGTCTTGGCAACTGTATCCATTTCCTTGCCAGCCTAAAAAGCAGCACAGAAAGGACATCAGAATAGAAAATGACTGACCTTTTTGGTTTTTTCTTGGGCCAAATCTTTTCATAGAGCACAAAAATACAACTTCTGAATTTCACATCATCAACACAAGAGAAGACCTATCCCTCTCATAACTGATTAAAATTAATACCAGTCAGCAAGTTAGGTTACAAACACAACAGGGTGGAGCTGTATGTGCAGGAATGTTTTATTTTAACTGTATTCTGACTATTACAGAATCAAGCACACTTTTACCTGAAGAGGAGGCAGTTCTGGTCTAGGGCACATACGTACGATTTGCAGCAAAGCTTTACTGTAACTCCAGTTAACTACTTCAAAACCTCCTCCCATAGACACCACCTGCCCATCTCCAGAAGAGGAATAGTAGGCTATATGGTTTGAGGGGACAATCAGACTTTTATACTGCCTTAGGGCAGTAAGCATATGGATATTGAAAGTACTGCAGACGTATTACACAAATGGACATGAAGGTACCTGCGAGCATGAAGGTACATCAGACCTACTTAGACGTTCAGTTTAGGATGGGATAAATCACACATTAGATTCCACTGCCTGTGCTACCTAGATTAAGACATAATCATACTTTATTCTCTAGAGTACAGACCAAAGCATTTCATGATTTACTTTATCTTGGCTCTTTGTCTTTGTTTTTGACACATGGGCAGTAGTACTTACTGCCACCCCATCCCACTTGAGAGCATGGAAGGACGTGATACCTGTGGGGCAGGGACCACACGAATAGGAGCCTGGAGTGTTGTGGCACTGCACAAAGGGATCCTGTGAACATGGATGATCAGGGAGGCTACATTCATCTACGTCAGCACTGCAGGCAGGGCTGCCAGGAGGGGACATCCAGCCAGTGTCACACATACAGCGGTACTTGGGCTGCCACAGAAAACATCACATTGCATATTTAAGACATTTGGAACAGCCAAGAAAAAGGCAGAAGAGTCAATTTTATAAGATTATTTTCAATCTATAGCAAGAAAGCTTTCAGAGCATTACACAGCTTGTGTATTCTGTTTTATAACTTGCTTTGGTAGTTTTCTCAGTCTATTTCTTCCTCTGAACTTACCTATTTAGATTATGGAAGCAACTCGGGCTCATTCATTATGCTCATAAAAGAAATCTGTCATTTACCCCAAAGCTCCCAGAGAAAATGAAGAGCAATTATGAGCTGTACATAAACATAATTAAAAGTCATCTACTTGCTTTTTAACCAGGGTAAACAGATCAGTGTAAGTAACCTTAAGTCATCTTGGCTGTTTATTTTTAATCAAACTATTCAGTAATCTATGAAATGTGCAGCAGTGGCATCACATTGCAAATATATGTTTTCTTTTAGGAAAACAGTTTTCTCTCTAGTAAACTTTACTAATGGCTAGATTTCAGCATTTATTTAGCTTTGGTCCAATTAAAGCTAATGGGAGTTTTATTGTTGACAGTCACAGGAGCAGACACCATTAAGCCAACACTGAACCCTTTTGAAAAGCTTTCTCCACAAAAAGTGGGCAGAAAATAAATAATGAGTTGTGAAACTTCTACAAATTAAGCAAAGAAATAATTTTACAGCATAGCACCAAAAAATATGTGCTGTGACTGGAACGGTGAATGGACATATAGCATTATTAAGGAGCACAGGCTTGTCTGGGTAGTTTTGGAGGGCTGCTCTGAGGGGAAAGAGCCAAAACTGGCATGTTCCATCTATCCCTTTGGAGTGAACACGCTGTGCCCAGATTCTTGCCCGGATGGAATGAGCTGGCTTGCTCCAGAAGAGCACTCAAGAGTGTGCTAGCATCCACCCAGTGCAGATGCTTGGAAAGATTGGGCCTGGAATCAGAGACCACTTCCAGCTGACACCGAGGAGCACCCAGGATGAGCAACAGCCACCCAGTCACCAGACAGCCCTGGCAGCTTCACGCCACTGGCAATGATGTTCCACTGGTATGCCTTTTCAGGAAAAAAAAGATTCATGACATTTGTCCTTCTCAGTCATTTAAGTAGTAAAATATTCTAGCAATTTAGAACTCCCCAAAGTCAGAATATTATATTTCAAGTAAGACTGACTTATTCAAAGAATATTCCCAAGCTCCCCATGGATGTAGTAGTAGATTTAATGCTATGACAAGCACATTTAACAAGACACAAGACATTTTTGATTCTTTCTGCTGTCCTTGGGGCAACAGAGAGGTTAGGTTATGTTGTATAGTGGCATTTTTTGCTGTTTTTCAGCAGCCATGTGTGTTGCACAGTTTTGTGGTGCTCAGTATTATTTGCTGATTTTTCATGCTTTGCTGTATAATGAGATTTATAAGTTGTTCCTTACCCTGTTGTGCTGATCCCTTTCTTCATCTATGCAGAGTCCATGCTCACAGAGGACCTCAGATCCTTCCTGGCAGTCATCAAACTTCAAGGCGCAGTAAGGCCCATAGGTTTCTGGAGTACAGGAGCAGCTAATGGTGAAAGTGGACAGAAAAATCAAAATTTTGTTTTTCTACAGCTGTTAAAGATTGCATATGGCCATAATAAGAGATCATTCACTACTCTATGGGGTGTTCCTTACAAAATACATCTATTTAGCTATATTGACAATCCCATTAATAATCATGCACAGAGGCAAGGCTCCTGTTCAGCAAGGCTCCTGCGACTCAAAAATCATATGGGATTTGTGTATATCCATGACTGCCCAGCCCTATGGGAGAATCTACAGCCTTTTGTTACATTCACAAGCACAAATCCAGAAAAAAAGAAATGTCTAAGATGAGACTTAAACAGCATATGAGCCTGGAAAACTGCACTTCAGTCAAAGAGCACATAAACTGTCTGTTGCAGTTTATGACGCCAAGTGCACAACATCCTACCTCCAGCAATATGCAGAAATGCCATGTCTGGCCTGTCCCAGAGAGGGGGGTACCTTCACACCCACACCATAACAAGGCGCAGCTGCTGTCCCAGCAGCAGCCCAGCTTTTAGGTAAGTGTGGTGTGCAAGAGATGGCATTTGGGGCTGATGGGAAAAACAAAGTAGTGGGTTGAAGAAATGCATTCTACTGGGATGATCTGGCTTGAAAGCTGCCAGATGTATCACATTTTCATTTATAGGGCAGACCTTAGTTACAGCATTGTACATATGTGGTGGAACTGAAATTGGGAACTTCTAAGCCACTGGGTAACATTTCCCTTTTCTCTGGCTCTTTATTTCCACATAGACCAAACCTGAGGCTCTTAAATACAACTGAAAGGGACCTATATCTACAGAAGATCTATTAAATCACTGTTTTTTTATTAAAATGACAGTGAAACTCTCATTCGGATGCAAGGTCTGCACCTCACAGAGACAAGTGGCAAGGGCACACCTTTTTTGGATTGCTTTTCAGCTCTCTAATGAAAAATCCTCTATAAAGGCATTTCTGTGCAGAATTTGATTAGGGTATTCCATGAATCTGATCTGGACTTTGGAGCAATTTTATATACAATAAGCTACTGCCACCGTGTCACATGCTCAGTTGAAATAGCAGTTTGAAAAGCTATTGCAGGTAACTAAAACTGCACCCAGGACAAGCAACCCACATGAACTCTGGCTTTAAAACCCCACAACAGCTTAATGCTTAACTCCAGTACTGCAAGACAGCATGTTCATTATTGTAAGAGATGGCAGACAGACACACACCATCCCATCAGTGCAGCAGCTCAGCCTGGGCAAGCACAGAGGCAACAGGTCAGAGAACCAAGTGACTTCTGTATGTTCAAAGTACATTCAGAGCTTCATGTTCAACTCCAAAGGACACAGCAAGGCAACCTGACCATTTCCAAAGGAGGAGGACAATGGCACTCTCTCCTACCTAGACTGGTAAAGATTAATCTGCTACTCATCTGAAGTTTCTCAGAGAACAGTTTCAAGAAGTGGGTCACACTGGATGGAACTTCAGCCAAATTGTGATGCACTGCTGCTCAGCACTGCCCTGGTGCTGTCACATGGCTGATGGCATGTTGTGATGAGGTCCCTCTTATTTTCGTTGTGACAGAGATGCCAAATAGACTTTGGGGCTCTTACAGCCTTCATCCAACTGATGCAATGTCCCCTTAAGGTTCTGACTGAGGAAGGTGTTTCCTGGATACCTGCTCTTTTTCCTCACACTTCAGTGCCATCCTGAATTACAAGAAAAGCATGGGGGTAAAGAATCCAAACAGAGAATGAGGACTGCATTATGTTCCATTTCACGCTACCTAAACCAGTACTGCCCGTCACCTGCTGTTATCTCTGGGGGTTGTGGAAAGTCAGTTCTCACCCTCTTCTTTACCTGCAGTCCACGCTTGTGTACATAACTACACCAGAGCAGGAATGGGGTCACTTGGGCTGCTGGGTCCCAGAAAGCCTAGCAGCAATGTCCCCACAGTTGCTGGAAAATATGTTGCACTCTACATGGGGATGGATTTAGCATCTGGAGAGCACTCAGAAATGAGTAAGACAATATATGAAGGATACAGTGCAATGGACTTGGGGAAAGGACTATATAATAATCCTGTGTGTGTAATACAAGAACAGTAATATTAAGACTTGGATGACTTATGAAGAGATCTGAGGTCATTTCAGGAAACACTGATTCAGCAAGTACCAAAGAGGGCAAGGATTACATTGGGGAAGAATCTTACAGGAGTCATGACTGCACTAACACAATGAAAACACTTGCAAGAAAGGCAGAAGGTTTGTCCTCTCAGATCTTAATTTAGTCACACACCTGTACACCACACCTCTGAGCACAGTAAGAAACAAACAAAAGCAGACTGCTTCGTCTTTTGTTGCCTTGACAAATATCTGCGTTGGGGACAGCTACAGACAAGCTAGAAACATCCTTTAAAATCAAAGACAAGCTTACACGAAGCACCACACACCAGTGACACCTCAGCAGACTCTGTGTTAATGCTAAAGCGTGAGGACCACTGCAGGAGCACTTCCCTGGTGTGAGGTTCCTCCAAGAGCTGACAAAGCACTATAAGCTGGTGTTACGCCAAGCAAATATTTGTGGGGGCTAAGATTTTCATGCTGAAGCAGAAGACAAAATGCTGTGCAGAAAGCTGTGGCATGCTCTCCAGCCTGCTTGTTCCCATTGCACAGCGACAGCTTTGTATTATATCTGAAAGTTATTTATTTACCAGATTATTTGACATTTTGGAAAATGAGATGGAACATTCAGGCTGGCTTGCCCTGTAAGCAACTGCATGCTTCCTAAGGAGCTGGGCACAGCCAGAGAAGGATATGCTCCAAGGGCCTCATGTCTATGGGGCCTGGCACACAGGCAGGCCAGGCACCCTCTTGGCCAGTCGGCTACAGACCACATTTCTCCTTCCTTTATGCCTGGCAGGACTGTGCATTCCTTGCTCTGCTTCTGTCTCAGCAGTGCCTGTATTTCTGGAGGGGGCGAAGGCATTTCACAGAACTGTTTCTGATTTCATGGAGCCCCTGGTGGTCTAGTGGTTAAGGACGCGGCGCTGTCACCGCCGAGACCCGGGTTCGATTCCTGGTCAGGGCC
>JAYRBT010000082.1:19754454-19804456 GCA_036023395.1 Myiotriccus ornatus | reverse complement strand
ACCTAAAAAATCCAGTGCGCAGGCTGGAAGGTGTAAAGACCTTCCCCGGTTCTTCGTTCGCGAAGTCTGGCCATTATATTATATTCTGATTTCACAGAATATTCTGAGCTGGAAGGGACCCACAAGGATCATCATATCCAGCCCATAAGTGAATGGCCCATACGGGGACTGAACTGCAACTTTGGTGTCTATGCACTATGCTCTAACCAACCGAGTGCACTGGGAATGCCACTGATCAAGGCTGCCCATATATTCAGGAGATTTCCAACAACTCAAAGCCTTTGCTGGGCTGAAGCTGTTCACCTCTTCCATCTCCTCACTCCCTCTGATCTCAGGGGGTAGGTGATAACAAAGGGATGGTAGCATGGTTATGGTAGGTGGGCACATTGGTGAGTGCTGGTTACAGACCAGCATGCTGCATCTCACCACCCCAGCTACATCCCACCGTGCAGTAAATTTCCACTGGAGCCAGTGTTCAATTTGCAGCCTTCTCCCCTGGCATGGCTCCGTGATGGAACTGGTTCCTGATGGTTTTTCTGTGTCAAAGCAGGCAATGGCTTTGGAGGGGTTTCTGAATCTGCAGTGGGCTCGGTGTACAGTATATTAAAGATTTTATATTTTATCAGACTGCAAGGAATTATAGTATGTAGATACTAAAATACTTACTTCTAGAACTTGTGCTGCAGGTGTGAGGGGAACAAAAATAACAGAGTATTCTACTCAGGGTATTTGTGTCTAGTTTTGAGAAGTTACCTGTAGTTGCCTGGTGTGTTCACACAAGTGGCTCCATTCTGGCAGCCTAATGCAGTTCCAGCAAAAATCTGGCATTCATCAACATCCACTGAGCACAGGGGGCCCTAAGATGAAATGGAAACCCAGTTTATTTTCCAAATAACTGAGAAATGAAGCAAACCATGGAGGCAATGTTTAAAATAGTTTTCAAAGATACACAAACCATGGGCTGTTATCAGCACAGCTTCCCTTATGAAACATAATAACAAAACTCTATTTTTCAGCTGTGTTTCTGTGACCTTTGTTATCAGTCAGATGGGGATAAAATGTTTCAGATGTAGAAAACATATGAACAACACATTATTGTCATCCCCCCTACTTTCCAGCTAGCAAAAGGTTCAGAAAACTTCCTTTCAAACTGTTTCTATCAGGAAAGCACAGCAATTTTGACCCAAATCTTGCTGGGATAACTTTCCAGTTGAAAGCCTTTGAGAAAAATATGTAACTTTTCCATTTCTAGTGCATTTAACAGCACCATTAAAGCATTTACCAGTAAATTCTCTGGGTTTAAAAAACTCCATGTCATTGATTACTTACACCCCCATTTGTCTTACTTGAGATTGAATAAATATCCACTCCTTCCCCCATTCTCTCCCTATCCTTGTGTAAGGTCAACAGCAAGGCATGCAGTTCAGTTCACTGCTCAGCAAAAACCAGAGACTAATTCTCTGCTGTGGGAACTGCCAAGAATCCCTGACTTCACAGGCCATTGCCTGCATATAACAGTTCAAACACGCTCTCTGTAGTCAAGGAGGCTAAAGACTCACCTGCCAGTTGCTGGGACAGAGGCAAAAGAAACCATCCAGTGAGTTTACACAGGTCCCTGAGTTCTTACAGGGGTTACTACTGCAGGCTCTCTTCTGAATAGTCTGAAACCCAGGAAAAGAGCAGAAAATTAGGTTTCTGCTTAGCTGGTGTTCCATTAACATTTATTTTCAAAACAAACCTTTTCTTTTTCCTTTTTTTTTTTTTTTTTTTTAACATTCTTTCTTGGATCCCTCCTCCCACCTTTTTCAGCAAGGTTGATTTGTAAAGGCTTTGAGCTGTTTCACTTATCCCTGTATAAAATAATGACACTATGTTTGGTCATACACAGACTGGCAAGCACTAGGATGAGAAAAGCCCTGTAAAAAGTAATTATTAAGACATTGTTCTTTGGCAGCAGCCTGTGGGTCTAGACAGAGGGTTATCTTGTCTTTTTGATTCCATGGGCAACTCATCTGACAACTGCTTTTACTGGCTTGTCACAAGCTCACTTGAGAAACAGACAACAGTTGAAAATTAGCGAGTTTCAGTGCAATAAAAATCTAGTTTGAATTTTTTGATCTTTGTCTTGACAGACCAGTGAAGGAAGAGCTTACTTCTCCTTGGTATCTAGTTGTTGTTCTTGAGTACATACCTGTTTTTCCTGTAAGAAATGCAGGTTCCTACACAGTTTATATTTTGTAAGAAAACTCTTTCACAAATATTACCTTTTTTTTTTTTACCTTCTGTTACCAAAAAAAGTTTTCCTGAGGAATGCATGAAATGAAATAAATCATTTATCTATTTAATCATTGTAACCTCACTTTATTTACTTGGGGCTGGGATTTTCTTTTCTGATCTCTAGTTTGCTTCCCATTTACTTACTTGCTCTAAGCTTTGAAGTTGGTTATCAAGACCCATGATCTGCAAAAGAAATGCAAATTACATTGTGCTTGGTATGACAGTGACCACAGAGGTACGTGTTGGAGGCTGGTAGGCTAACAAAATATTTTCCTTTGAGAAAAGAGAATATTTGGTTTGTGAAATCAGGTGACACTCAGCTCCAAATCAGGCCCCATTCACTGGGATTTTGGTAGTTTAGGCTGTTCAGGAAATGACAGTTAAATATGTCCCAGCTTGGATCCAAAAGGCAAGACTCAGTCTTGCAAAGATGTATTCAGGTGCTTAACACTGAGAATGTGAATATTCCTGTGGGGCTGTGTGCATGTATGTGAAGGATGGAGGTCTGGGACAGTACAACAAAAGCCAGGAAGAGGATCACCATATCCCAGTGGGTTGTAGACACAAACAGCAAACTGACACTGAATCAGGAAATATCATAGATATGTATTATCACAATTTTCCTGAGGGAAGGTTTCTTAGGCTACAGAATAGTTTCCTATAAGGAACTTGTGGAAACACTGTAACAAAAGAAACTTAAATCTGACAAAAGGTTTCAAAATCTTCTGTTGGAGAAAATTTTAAAGAGCAGGGAAAAAACTAAACTACTGCATAGGTCTTTTTTTCCCACTGCAAACCCCTAAAGTCCATTTACCTATGGAATGGAATGTCTGTGTAACAACTACAAAAACATACATGGTCCACTTCCAGAATTTAGTAGGATTACACTTCCATAAATATTAGAGGATATAGTCTATTGGCATGTTGACAATGAACAAAAGAAGAATCACAGTAACTGAAAATTACGGGGGGATTTACAGAAATATTTCCATAGTTTCCAGATTTTCTGAGTAAGTATGTCAAAATTTAACACAGACTCGAAGCTGATGTTAAGTATGGACTCTGCTCCAGTTCCCTGAACTGAAGTCTGGAAATACCAAAATGAACCAGGTTGTTTAATGTTGGTGTGAGGAACAGAAAACTGGGAATGTTGGAGGAGGACAACACAAAGGTATGGCTCACCTTGGAGGTCAGCAGGGCAACCTGCTGGGACATGTTCTGAGAGGCACCACTGGCTTTTTTAAGTTCTTGAATCTCTGTGTGACTCTCTCTCACCTGAAGTTATACAATAGAGATAATGTGAAACAAACTTTGCTTTTTCAAAAGCTTTGGAAAGTTTTGTCCTTGCATAACTTTACTATTATAAAGTCCGCTTAAATACAGAGAGCTCTGCTACATACGCAATTTAATCTTTTCATTATCTTCTGTAATGACATGATTACTTTACAAGTCTGCAATAGCTTACTTTCATATTAAACTACAGATATAGATAACACAAAATACAATCATACAAAATGCAACAAACATTTGCAAAGACAATTTAACTATTAAAGTGCAAACCTGAAAATTAAAATATATTAAGGAAAGTAACTGTATCACCTGACTAAAAAGCTCTGCGAGGTCTTCTTCGTTAACTTTTACTTTCCCCAGTGGTCCAGTTCTAAATTCAATATTTTTGCTGAAGCCAGCATGGAACACCAAATTGCCCTGCTCTGAGGACAAACGAGGCCTGTTGTATTATTGGGGGGGGAAGAAGTAAGAGATCATTTAATTACACATATCTGCCAAAGAGTATGTAAAAAAAAGCTGCAGTAAAGCCATTCTGTTCCCATTAGCAGCACTTAGAGGGGACCATATGAACAAATGGATTTGCAAGCAATGGTACTTACTGCTCATCATATGTGGTTCTTTTCTGCCTCTTTTTTTCATGGTGGTTTGATTCACAGCCCAATCCAGTCAGTAATAATAACACAACTAAAAGCACAGGAGCAGGAGAAGCCCAAAGCATTGCTCTCCTCCAGCTGTCCTGCGTTTGAAGTGAAACCTTCAGTGCTGGATTGTGCTGTTGTGAGCCCAGGTGCCCTTTGCTCTCATTGTTCACAAGGTGCCCATTCTGCTGCCTTGTCTTGCAAGGGTGAACTTTATCTCAGATATCTTAATTAAAGATTGACAGCATGCAAATCCTCTAGACACTAAATGCATTTTTCTCATTTTGTCTTTTGGTTTCAGAAGCTTTGAGAGATCACTGATTGAAATCTGCTTGTATTTTACCAGTTTGTCTTTGACCTTTGTATAGCTGAGCACCCCAGTGTCTCCAAGCACCTTGTAATCCGAAGCTGGTTACTGCAGAAATGGCTCTCTCTCACACATGCTGCACCACATGGGTGAAGGAATGATTATTTGGCAGCACAAAAGGACTTAAATTGCCACAAAAAAGGGAAAAAAAAAAAAAAACCAGCCCCACATATAAAACCCACAGTGGCTGGCAAGGAATATTTGTATTGAAAGAGAAGCTTCCAGGCAGTAATTTATTGGTCAGATGACACAAACAAGTTAAGCAGTACCAAACATCGTCCCAAGGATTGCAATAGCAAAATACAATTTTAACCAAATATGGCTGCTCTGACTCAAGGGTGACTCAGTCCCCAGATGCTGAGGCCCAGCTGTTGCTGCTAAAAGCCCTGACAGAGTCCATGTCCCACCTCCCCTCTGCTTTTGCCAGAGTCTCCATATTCCCCTTGCTCAAGACTTCGCTGTGCTTTCTTCTTCCTGCTTAGGGGAGCTCTGTGCGTGTTTTCCTTCCTCATGCCAGGAGCTTCCTGAACCTCCAGGCCCAGCACCATTCTTTTTTATTTTCTATTTTGCTTAGTAGATAACTTATTCAGTTGGTCACATTTCAAACCTCTACTGAGAAGAAAAGAGAAGCAACAGTTTTAGCTGCTCTCACTCAAAGATAACAGCAGCCACCATTCACTGATACTTTAAGTCCCAGACCTTCCTGGAGGCCGTGGAGCTCCTGTACTTCCTAACCCTGCCCAGCCTTTCTTTCTGCTCCAGTTTGGACTTGTCATCTACAGATGGACCTGCCTTGAAACTGAGGAATTGAATGAACTCTACAGCTTCCACAGATGAAAGCATTAAAAAGTCAAAGCAACCTGTGAAGAAATTAGATGTGGTGACAGAAAATATTAATGTCACCTCAAAAAGAAACAGATGTGGACTGTAAACATGAATCTGAAGTCAGGACAGCTAATGTGGTGCTGCCACAGATAATAACTTGATCTTTGCTGTGAATAACCATAATGCCTGAGATTTTATCAGCTCTATCGCACCACCACCACTGTTTCCTGTTGTTTGCATAAAAACTAGATTTTTATTACATTTTATTATCTATGTTTTCAGAAACTTACCTTAGAATTCAGAACAGCATCATCCTGCTGACTACTTGGCTTGTACTCAGACAGACTCTGATGCAGGTGACCCAACAGTCACTGTTGCTGCCTGAGGATCTGAAGGGCAGAGGTGAAGCTCCTCCTGAACCCACGGGAGACAGACAGCCTGTCCCATGTACCTACTGGTGTGGTAACTGCAGCTCAGCTCTCTGGATGTTCACTTGTAGGAGCCTGCAGCCTCCAGGAGACTAAGTCTACCACCCATTCCTGCCAGAACAGAGAAAAAGAAGTAGAAATTTCCATGTGTTATCCTTTATCATCATTAGGAATAGTGTTTCCATAAAAATACAGAATTGTTTCCTCAGTTGTTAGAGATATCACTGTTCCATTCAATCCAAATGAGCTACAGTATTTTACACCAACTGAGAATCTGCCCCTCCACTTTTTCTGTTTACTATTATGCTTTTTGCTTTGAAACCTCTGTTTAGGAATAGGACAGCATAGATGAATTATCAATGTTTCTGTCTAGTCGACTAGACACCTTCTGCCTCTGGGTATCCTGTACTGTCCATTAAACTCGTGCTCATTAACATTCTACCTGTCAGTTCCAAGGTCTGTCTGGTGGGGTTTTTTGCTCTTTTTGTTTTGATTTGCTTTTTGTTTTAACAGTTTACTGAGTTTGTATAACTGTCAGTTGGGTGTAAGCTTGAATAAACTATGGGCCAACTACACCCGCACTCCTTACCAGGCTGGTTGAGTGTGTGCATATTCCAGGAACTTACTTCCACAACGTCCATTGTGTGCTGACAGTTTCCATCCCGGCTTTCAGCTGTGCACCACAAAATCCTCCTTTTTCTCTATTCATTTCTTCTGCATACTGAGCATGCATTGACTCTCTCTATTGCCTGTCAACCTTTGATTCAGGCTTCCCTTTGCAACTAATTAGCTCCAATATACCAATAACCAGTGAGCAATAAACCATGAAGGATGAGGAGAAGATTGCTAATGCAAGGAACAAGACGAAATTCACTTTCTCTTCCTGCAGGTTTTATAACTTAGAAAATGGTTGGCTTGAAGACCAGCTGGCTTTGACTATGCACTGATTATAGAATGGAAAGAGAGCACTGGACATTCACTCAAACTTTGCATGACACACTATTTTCCATTTCATTAGGTCTTCCAGATTTTAGTTAATTTACTCTTTATTCCTAGTGAATGCATCTTAGGCTGGCCAAATTGAGAAATCTAAAAACCATCTTCAGGAAAAAAATAGGTCCACACCTTCTAATTTTACTTTAATTGGATTGAGACATCGTTTTTGGAGGAACAGAATGGAAAAGCTGCAAATGTCTGGCACAAGAATAGGGGCTGTTCTTTCTAACAAGAGCTGGCATGAACCCCTCCTCCTGGGACAGGTTGTTTAGTACCTCTCTAACATGATGGCTCAGGAAACAGCTCTAAAGAATATAGACTGTGTGCAGATTTGGCAGAGAGTAATGGAGTGTTTGTCTCTAATTCTGGTTGAAGTTCATCCTGTACTAGCAGGGACTACACTTTACCACCTTCTTGTGTAGCCATATGAAATGAAATGGTGGTATCCCTCTACTTCTCCAGCAGTGTATGTATGCAATGCAAAGATGCTGGTGTAGAAGACAAGAGTTGACTCAAATCATGGACAAAAATTCAATATACATTAAATACTTCTAGGAAGTCATCTCAGATGCACAGATATGACATAAGTCTGTGACAATGCCACCTTTATCAATGGAGGAAGGGCAGCAATCGGTGCGAATCCAAAACTGGCTAATTCTTTAATGGAAGGCCAACAAATAATTATTTTTTTTTTTTGCATAGATGCAAAAATAGATCCCTGCTATTCAATGTTATCACTCAAATATTTGCAAATAATTATGAATCCAGCCCTGTTGCCACTTAAATCCTAAGAAGAGCACATTTACTCAATTTCCCTGAGCTGAGGTCCTATCTTCCAGTATTTCCATCTTCACTTCCCTGGATTCTCTTTCATCTTTCCTCCTTCTAATAATATTCTAGTGCTCAAAAATGATACATAACACACAAAGTAGTGCTTTTGCCTCCATGGTACAAATGTGCAATTGTTCTTTGCATATTCATGATGTAAATCATGCTCTATATTAACTCAGCACTTTGTGTGTCTCCCTACAGCTCTGAGACAACCAAGCACTAAGCTGCTATCAGGCCCTGTGCAGAGGATCAACAACCACAGGGTATACATCAAACAGGGATGACTCTGAAAAATAACACTCCCCTTTCTGTCTCTTACCTATAACCACCTATCATCACCTCCTTCCTTCTCTTCACGAGTGTCTGGAGAGTTTTATGGTCACAGCATCTTCCCCCTGGCTGCAGCAGCTGCAAGCCTCCATTTTCCACATCCCTCCTCAAGGATCTCTTTTCTTCTCAGCATTCTGCCCTCTGACACCTGCTTAAGATTCTGCTCCCTCAACACAGCTGATGAAGTTCATCAGTTACCTGCTAAT
Source organism: Myiotriccus ornatus (assembly GCA_036023395.1). Lineage (NCBI taxonomy): Eukaryota > Metazoa > Chordata > Aves > Passeriformes > Tyrannidae > Myiotriccus > Myiotriccus ornatus. The sequence goes on along the minus strand of JAYRBT010000082.1, from coordinate 19,796,268 downwards.
GAAGTTAAACTAAGTGTCTAGGAAGTTAAGTTTTTTAGTGTTTAATAGCAAATGACAAAGGTAAGAGTTTGATTTAGTTACCTACTTCAGCTGGAATTGATCTACTGTCCCAGTTCTCCCTGGATTCCTTTATCACAATGAACGCAGTTTTAACAATTTTTTACTTTAACGGTTTTTACTTTCCTTAGGAGACTTGTATTTTGGTTCTGTCTTTCTGATTTTTCTTCCTACATATTTTATTTCTACAAACAACCAATCATCTTGATGCTTCCTATTTTTCATTTCATTCTTTTTTGAAATAAGGTTCATAAAAAGTTTCCAGTCAGTTATATTGGCTTTGTTCTTTTCTATTGATTATTCCAGTCCTTTTAACACATTCCAATTGCTTTAACACTGGGGTTATTTTTAGGGACTTCCATTTGCATAGTCATCCGTCTTCACTAATAACCCTAGAGCCATGAATGGACCTGGCTGCATAACCTCCCTCACATTCATTCTATTCTGTACTGTTGGCTTTTATTGAGAAGCTTAGATCCGAGCTAAGTGTGTGAAGCCACTTGCTGTCTGTTGGTGCTGTGATTACAAGTACTGGCATTGTCACCACAAAAATGTAAGAAAGTAAGAATGGTCATACTGGGTTAGAAAAAGATCCATCTAGGTCAGTACCCCGTCTCCAACAGTGGCCAAGAGCAGATAGGAAATGACAGGTACACAAAGGGGAAAGCTCAAACACTACCTCTCCTACGTACTCTGTTGGCCTCCAGTTATTTGCAGCTCATGGACTTCTCAGTCATAAGTCTCCTTAGTGCTCTCAAAGGAGTTTTCTTCCATGAACTTGTCCAGTCTTATAACACATGTACAAAGAATGAGCACATACGGTCAAAATACAGTCAAAATGCCAATCAGAAATAGCAATTCTGAGAAGAATCCCATTTTTAAGTGTATTATTTATAACAGAATGGGATTAGTTTATTTTTAAAAATATATACAGGGCAAATATTTGAACTAAGCAAAGCTATTAATTACTGTCTACATATGAAAAAACATATCAGTACCATCAGTCATATGAGAAAATATATCAGTATCATCAGCATGCTTTGCTTCCAAATGCCAAGTGGTAATTTAAAAATGTTTGAGTTACATCAACCCAGTGCATGGAAAAAAGCACATGACATACCTGCTCTCAATGAAGTTGGGAGTTCAGGATGCATTTAAAATCAGAAAGGTTCCTCACTGGAGGAAATTTCAGAGACTCCTTTTGCTGCAAAGTTTTCTGAATCGTAGTGAAGGGTATCCTCGCAGAGTGGCCTTCTGACATTCAATCCAACAACCCTCTCTCACTAAAAGTGGTCTCTTCCACTCGATTTAAACCCTTCCAACTCCTCTTCTTGCTTCACCAGAGCTCTTACCAAAATATTCCCTGTCCAGCTTCCTCCCACTGTCAAAAGCACCAGGTTGAGGAAAGTCAAAGACAACAACCAAGTTTTCTTGCCTTCACAGATGGCTGCCTAGTCCCCTAAGGCCATGTATTTCTTTTCTTCAATAGCTGTATAAATTCCCCTAAACTTGTAATCACTTAAAAATAACACACATATCTTCATGCTCCTCACAATAACATTTGAAGTGACATACTATCACTACTCAGTATTTCATGAACTCCCCCTAATGAGATTGCAACACCAGAATACTCATGTTTGCACAGGCAAAAAGAAAATGGCTAATGGAATTATTTTGGGCTTCGCGTCTAGTTTTTTATAATTTCACACTATTTCTCCCTGGATATTTCTTTGACCAGTTCTACTTTATACAATAATTATGTAACACTTCTCAGAAATGCCTAGTTCTCTTAACCAATTATTACTTTGTATCTTCCAAATCCTTACTAATATGGGATATTGTTTAAACAGCACAGAGAATCATATAACACTTAAGAGGTTGCAAATACGTACAAGACAAAATACATTAAACTGTTAAGGAAAAGAAATATAATTCAGTATTTAGACAATAAGCCAAGTGTTAAACATTAGTACGAAGAACAAGAAATTAGAGCAGCGATATTGAAGGGTGAGCTGAGAATTGAATCCTTGAGATGTAACAAGTATTTTCTGAATTTTCTATTTATTTTAGATATGCATGACAACCGCTACACAGAATTGCAGTTATCGAAGCACTGGGCCTGTTCAGATCTCTATTGAAATGTCTCTGTCAAAAACAAAATGGGCTTACCCATGACTAAGTTTATGACATGTTATAGTGTTATCACTGATCAGTGTTTTCCCAGACTGCGATACAGAGATTCCTGAAAATCCGTATACTTCTTCTATGAGGGTCAGTAAAATGTGACATAAAAAAGTCTCTGGGCAGGAGCCTTACATTCACTGCATTGAAGGATGCACCTCCATTAGAACACTTGGAGTTCAAGTATCAAAAACTTCAAACTCACTGCACTAAACAAATGGTATTTTAGTAACTTTGCTGCTAGACAGGTTTTTTCATGAGTGTGGGGAGATCCCAGATTAACTCAGATAGGAACCAGCTGATGTAGGAAAGACATCTTCTAAGGCAATTGCCAAGCTTCAAAAATTACTGCATTGATATATCACCTCATGACCACATGACATACTTTTTCTCAGTGGAATTCTCAAGCTTGAGGGAACACAACCACGTATCTCACCCAGATATAGAAACGTGTTTCAGATGTGCACAATGAGTGAGCTACAAAACCAAAAATCAGGTTCTGGTAATCTCCTTCCCTTTCCAAAGCTGTTTTCCAGATTTCACTCCTTCACCTTTCACCTGCTTTTGTAATCACATTTCATTGCTGTGAAAATGCTTAAGCTGAAGTTGCAAAGTACAGCACTGATGTGGGCTGCAAAGCACTTAGGATTAGGAGACTGCTTGGAAAAGGAAGCAACACGATCATCAAGTAAGGTCAAGCAGGTACAACCCAACAGAGCTCAGTAAACCAGTTCATTAATGACAAACCGAGGGCATAAGAAGCAGTGGCTCAATTTAGCTGCGCTGGTATTACAGGGTTAGCGGGGGTAAAATACACACATATTTACAACTCTCAAATCTGTTCTTTCAAAATATTTCCTTCAGAAACAGCTTGGACTAGCAAACAGATTTCAGTCTTCACAATCACACTGAATTAAAATTCACTGTCAACTTAGGCTGTACTACTGTATCAGTTTTAGATGCAGCTAGGTAAGTTTCAACTTTAACACTGCTTGTTTACGAGTGGCATATAAATCATTTAAATATGTTTTACACTTTAAAGATTTGAAAAATAATTGTTAATAGTAATATTTTGCCAAATATTATTATAGTGAGTAAAGTGAACAAATTATTTACATGGTTTAACCTGAAAGAAATTCCAATTTATACATAAAACTGACATCCTTTCTTTTCATACCAATGTTTAGATCATGCTAGAAAACAATAGATCTTCACATTACCGCATTTCTCCCAAGAACAAGACCTAGTTATTGATGTGGCTGATAAATCTACACAATAACCACTGTGTGGACAGATCCCTGTGGTTCACTGTCAGAACCACACCTGCTTTCAGTTTAGGAGGCAGCACAGACTAACATTAGTCTAGTACTTTTTTGCCATTACAAGTACAAGTATGGCACAAAATACCAACACAGACTACAGCAGATGAGAGTACCTACAGCATCTCTACAGAAGCTCTATTCTCTATGGTCTCCAGTTTCTCCTGAATTACCAAACCCAGATGATTGTTCCTATGTCATCCCATGGGCTGGAGGGGACAGAGGGGAAGAAAAATCATTCTTTATCAGGATTGGGAACTTCTACTGCTTTGGTGCAGAGGAATGACAGTCAATTTACAATATTTTTCTGGTTTGTGGCACATCAGCTCCCTAATGGATGCTTACTAGGTATCATCTCACCTTTTTCTCTCTCAAGCTTTCTTTTCTCTACATTCCAATACAGTATTATCTGTAAGGGAAAATAACAACCGGAACACATGCCTCTTTAGAAGCCTGTCAGTTTTCCCATCATTTTCTCTATTACTTCAAAGACACTAAACTCACAAGACTTGATTAAAAAACTATTCAGTCTGGCTCTGTGAAGTGGTATACAATGGTGGCACTCTGGTTCACCACATGCAGCAGTGTCATCCCAACAGATACTCCTAAACCCATCCAATACTACTAACAAGTTGCATAAAGAAATTTTCAGAAGCAGGCCATACAGTTTTTCTCCAGTTCTTATGCCATAAGAAGCTAAACATGAAGCTCCTAAATGTTTTATGTCTTTCATATGTAGGTCTTTGGTAAGGAAAAATGATCTTATCCTGAATAATGTGAGAACAGAAACAGGCAAGTTATTGTTAGGATTGTGATAATCTTGATATATTTTTATTCAGCTGCATGTGAACAAATCATTCCAGACAGATACCACGGGGTTCCAGAATCCTACAAGTATCTAGAGAGGATGACACAACCATAAAGAATAACACTCTGTCTTCTTAAAAAATGTGTACAAAATACTGAATTTAATAGTTTCATGAGCTACAAAAAGCATATCGAAAGTTCAGAACATATATATAGTACATCTTTTCAGAATGGAAAATTCATGTTTACAGATTTACAGTTTACATGTAGAACTTGTTCTCTGAACTTAATTAATACAGTTTTGACACTTAGAGCCCTTTCATACCATACTGAGAAAATGGTTTTAAGATAAAATAAAGTAGTCTTATCCAATTTAATTGAAGTATTTGTACATGCTGCCCTTTTTCATTTTGCAAAGTAAAAAGGACATTTAAATAAAGCAATCAAGTCCTGGAAATGTCCATTTGAATAAAACAACTCTACAGTTCAAATCCATCACGAAAGCGAGTCATTAAAAACATATCAGAACTTTTCAGCAAAATGTGTGGACAGATACTTTGGTAAGCTCTGATTTTTGTTCAGCTTCTATCAGCACTCTTTTGAAAGATGGAAGTATTTTCTGTCACCAGTCCATATGCATCAGATTCAAGTTTTAAATTATCCAAGTAGAATGGAGATCAATTTTGCCACCACATGTACATTGAGGCTGTTTCCCAGAAGACGATAGCATTGCTTTATTGTTACTTTTTCAGGAAAGCCTAAAACAAAAAACATACAGTGCAACACCATTAGTCTGGGTTTGTTCCTAGTTTTCAGTCTACTCCTTTTGTCAGTGAACAGTTCTTAATGCAGTTACCACAGACTGCAGCATGGTTCACCCTCCCCCCTGCAAAAAAATTCATAAAGTTACAAAAACAATTCCCTACCAATTCATTGGATTTGGATCTGTTCTTCTGTTAGCAAAACTGCAATCTCTAAGCTTTCACAAAAGGCTTCAAAACATTCCTCTATTGTGTAATTAATGCCGATATACCTTCCCTTCACAGAGCTCAAAACATTCAGTAGTCTCAGGGAGCGGCAGCACCACCTAAACCACTGCACAACTGCTGCTCTAGAGAACGTTCACAGAAGAACACGGCAACATCAGAAAGAAAATGTGATGATTCTGCAAATGGACTAAACTGCACTTTCCAACAAGCTTTACATTGTACTTCCCATCTGAGCCCCCCTCTAACCAGTTCAGGCAAATCACATGAGTCTCACAGTGCAATATACCACCAGTTGATTAAATGATGAGCAAGGCTTATTCAGTGAGTGATCAAGCAGCTGAACAATTTTCCATGTAATTCAATGCTAACCTTGTTAAACACATTCAGAAATAGAGACAGCAGCAGAAATATCTTTACACAGTAAGTGCATGGACCGGCAAAAAACAAGGAGGGTCAGAAAAGAATTAAAACGGTCCAGGTGTTGTGAAAGGGCTGTGTTGCATACTAAGAATACAGCCAAAGCTGACCAAGCTCCTGAGAATGAAGTTTTCAATGGCCAGCTGGTCTGCTCTGTTTTTGCTTGCACTCTTACCTTACTCCACCTGTGAGGTAAAGTGCATTTGCTTCAACCTGAGTGAAAGACTAATAGCAGTGGTGACTTAACTGTGAGGGACATTTACTAAGCTGCTGAAATGTGACCATATCCAATTATTTGATTATTCCCCAAAAAGAAACACCTAACTTTGACTCTGAGGTCATCACCGTAATTAGCTTAGATGCATTTGTTTGTGCAAAAAGTGATGTGTATGTTCTGAAATTTGCACAGCACCTCTGAAAAAAATTCTCTTCCTGAGAGAGCTCCGGAGAGAATGTGGTTGGACAGTTGTTGAGCCAAGGGAGGCTCTGAGGAGCAGGAGGTGTCTGGGAGGAGTTGTTCCATCCTTCTCTGCCAATTATTAATGCCTCAAATGTGGACTGCTTTGGTAAACACATTTTCTGCCAGCTCCATCCACTCTGCCTAGCTTCCTGGCACTCACATTTCGGCAACCGTTCTCTCTTTGGAACAATCGCTGGCACTCCCACACACACTTCCTTAGATGGAGTTTTCCCATTCAATCAGTGAATAAGGTATAGAATCAGCACATTTTTAAAGAGTATATGAAAATAAATATGTATTTATGCACGCACACATGCATGCACTTGCATCACAAGAAGCATATCTGAACCCTGAAAATTTCGTGGTTTCTCCTTCTGCCTCTTGGCAGCTGAAGGCCAAGAATTCATTTTCAGATCTCACGGTTTCCTTTATCCCAAGCCTCCTCCCTCTGACTGCTAACATTATCTTGCACGGTCTATCTTCTTGGCTCAAGAGCAGCCTTCATCAGAAGGTCAGATTCAACAACTCATAGTATGCTGGCACTCACTGCACAGCCCTCACTGTACCGTTTAGGTCACACACGCTACTGGATGATACTGTGGTCTTGACTACTGCACTGTGCTGGCTTTGGTTCCCTAATAGCTTACATACACTGCTAATAAGAGACACATCCTGACATCACCCTCATGAAAGCAGGTCACAGGTGCAAGAATGCTCTGATCACTTTTAATGATATTGCTGTGGGACCCACAGGAGGGACAAAGACAAATGACTGCAGTATTTCATTGAACTGTAGTGCAATTACTATTTATGTATTTAGATGTTAAAAGCACAAATAAATCTGATAATGTTGAGAATGACCTTAACTCTGGACCTCACATACTGGAAAAGGCCATCAACTTGTTAAAACACAGAGCCATTTAGACACAATCATACAGAACAATTTAGACACCATCATATTTCTTCTGATGATACTATAGCTGTAGCTAGTAACAGCATCTGTTACAAAGCTCCTGACAGTCTGTTCACTGTAGTTTTCAGCTTATAGTTTTCTCATTCTTTAGCTTCTTGGACCAACAACATATTTGCAGTGAGTACATCTCTAGGCTTTCTGTTGCTGAAAATTTCAGCCCAAATGTTGCTGTCACTAGAGAACACAGGAGCAGAGAAATTATAGCACATTTTCCCCCTGAAAATACCATATTTCACTATAATGAGTTGAAGTTTAACATGGGAGAAACACTGTGAGGGAAACACCCTTTGCTGCAGCCATAAATATATTCTCTTTCAGAAAAACCCACAGCTTGCACTTTCTCAAAAGAAACTGAGATCATAGCACCTAAATTTACTAAAGATTTCAGTCAGCTTACAGTTCAGTAGCATTTTTTTAAGCAAAAAGTGGGAAATGTTCTAAACACAAAGAAATGCCAGACTTGTGACTCAGAGCAGGCTTGTTCTGCCTGTGAATCAGGATTATACATGAGAGGAAGATACTGGATGAGAGAAGCCTGCTTTATGTTTATGAAAGTTGGAAAAATGGTATAGAGAGGGCAGAGAACTGCAAGAACTGCAAAGCAGTTACAATGATAACTGCCATAATTATGGCAGAAGGGTACTGCCCTCTGGCAGGTGGAATCTGTCCCTGTCCTTCCTTCCACAGTTCCTGGCTGACAAAAGACAAGAATGCTAAATGAGCACATTGAAGATGGTGATGATCTGGATGATCCTCAAATTCAGAAGCCTGACTTCTCTTGAGAGTTCAGTTCTGGTTTGCAAAAGTATTGAACATGACAGCTGCCCCTGAAGATGAGCTCTGAACAGAAAGCATGGTATCACTCCAAGAACTATGGAACAGTAAAAAAGCAGGTTTCTCGAACTGCTCACCCTAAATTAACAGAGTTTTCCAAACTTTTCCAAACTTCTCCATTGTCTTAGTTCTCCCTTTGTAAAATAAAAGCAACGTTAACCCTACTGCACCTCTCACTGATATTGCAGAGACTAATTTAACAGCCGGAAAACACCAGCCATATTTCAGAAAAAAACCAACACAAACCTACAGAAAAAAAAAGGGAAAATGGGCAATTCAGTGCTCAGAAGAGATCTTGAACAGCATGATAAACCTATGCAAGCCCAATCCAGCTCTGTTTAGTTCAAATATCTTGACATCAGCCTACATCAACATGGAACAGAGCTGTGCTATGAAAAAGGCTGTCTGCAAAAAGAACACATCTATTAAAGAAGAGAGGCTATGAAAAAATACTGTATTTTGGCATGTAACTCAACGGAGCAAACTCCTGCAAATAAACAAGTAAGTTCAGTCTGGCAATTCTAGCATTTCACTGTTCAGCCTTGATAATGTTCTTCAAATGTAGCAATTTTGAATATAAAAAGTAACAAAAAGACAAACTGAAACTGCAAAAGAAAGAAATATAAAGAAACAAGTTGCACTCCTCAGAACTCTAAGTCACTGAGGAAGTCAAAGAAACATATAACAAATTACTCAAGGTCAGTGCTGTCTCAACCTCAGAGTAGCCTGGTCGAATGGAAGGTGTCCCTGCCCATTGCAGCAGGGTTGGAAACAAATGATCTTTAAGGTCCCTTCCAACCCAAACCATTCTATGATTCTACAATTCTATGGATGCTTCTATTGCTGAGTGACAATAAAGTGATCTCCTGTAATATCAGCAGGCCAGTTACTCAGCAGATAGTAACAGCTACACTTTCCTGCTTGTCTTGCTTTACAAGGAGAATTCTGATGAATTTATTTCAGATTTAATTCTTGTTGATGTACATTCAGTGTACTGGTATTGCTGAGTCTTGTTCCTTGACTCCCTCTTCTTCACAAAAACAGTTAGAAGAGTAAATAACTGACCAAGGGCTAGGGCTGCCTTTTCTAGAAAATAGAGATGACTTAAGAGATTGGTTACTCCTGAATAAAGAACTCTCTGTATCTTCTGAAATTCCCTGTCAGCAGCTGTAAATGTGTGGAAGGGAGAAAGCAAGCAGCTCCAACTCTGAGAACCACAAACAGACCTCCTAAACTGGCAGGATATGTTGACTTACCACAGTTGTGAGTAACACTGGCTGCTGAGCAGATAGTTTCAACTTTAAACAAAGGTATTCCTTCATTGTGATTCAGTGACAGACCACTTCTCATGCCAAAACTTTTCTCTTAGCTTGCGAAGATAAACCTAACCACAGAAGCTGGCTCTTTCAAAATATTTAGAACTAGTGGAAACTCAGAGAAATTCAAAGCTAGCCAAATAACAAGAATAAATCAATCATAAGAACTGAGAAGTCCAAAAAAAATTGTAAAACGAAAAGAATGCATCAGTCCCCAGTAAAAAGGAAATACATTGGCATTTCTGAAGAATGATGCAGAAATGGATACTTAGCAGCACATACCAAATTCCAAAGGGAATCCGTGAAGATTTGCTATTTCTCTTGGGGTAAAGTACCTCAGTTTTAGTGTTGACAATTTCATAAGCTTCTCTTCTTCTGGTAACTCCTCAATGTGTTTAAACACTGATTCAAGCTACGAAGAATACCCAAAACAAGAGATATTACCAATGCAGGCCAAATATGTAAAATTTACAGACACATCTTAACAGAGTATTTCTTTAATTATCACAGTGCCAAAGACAATAGCATGTTTTGCTTGAAAATGTAATTGGTGTTGTATTTTTGCAGCAAACATCTCAACACAGGCTTGCAAGAAAGAAATCAATGCTGCCACGAGGGTGCTCATCATTTCCTCCACCAGTCCCAAGCTATACCGATAGCTAATGAGGCAATCAAAGAACTATAAACATTTGTTAATGACAGGACAGTGACTCAATGTAACTCAACAGTAGACTATTCACACAAATTAAGCTGTATGGATGCAGCTGTTTTAATACACTTGCTTTGAGATTATCCTGACTTCCAGAGCTGCATTCTTTTTATGCTTAGCAATGCCCTATAATATTACTGAACAGCACTGAAGAGTGGGAGGAAGTGCTTGTGTACAAAACAGGCTTTGTGAAAGGTAACTTTGAATGCTGATTCACCAATGCATTTATTATTACCTTTCCCAGTGCCTAAATACCACTCTGTGGTAAACTTAGTATCAACAGAAGAACTTTTCAAAATATTCTTCCCAGACAAATAATAATGTTGAAATTCAAACGTGAAACATTTGACAATATTTACTGGATCATCTGTGTACAAAGAATGGCCCTTGATTCACAGCACTGTACTGTAGTTTGTTTATGCATAGAACTAGTAATTCTAAATGTTTTCACATACCCCTGTGAAACCTCTGTGTGATACTACAAATAATAAAATAGTAGCAACTCATATTCTCCCCACAGAGAGGCACAGATATAATTTATAATTGTGTTCTAAACAAACTGCTGTTTAGGAACACAAAGTAAACCAACTGGAAACTCAGTTGCCATAAAATGTACTTTTAAAAGCTTTTTTTCTTACAATATGCAGAGTAACAAAGGAGAAGACAGGGAAAAAAAGTTTTAAAACAAGTTATTCTAGTATGTTAGTCTACACACTCACCTGAACATCTACTGCTGTCTGCAGAACTGAGCCTGTCCCTTCTACATAGTGTCCATACCTTAACAACAACAACAACAACAATTTTAAATTAATATTTTCACTGGATCTCATAGCACTGACAACTGCAAAGATGCAGGGAGGTTACTTAGGTTCCTTTCCTTTGATTAACAAATAGCCTCCTGGATAGATAAAGCAAAAGGCCTTGTTATAAACAATGCTAATCCCTGGAGTGCAGTACCCTCTGAACGTGCTCTCTGGGGATGAGTCTGCACTCAAAGCACAAACAAGGGTTTATCCACACTAATGCCTTACTAAGAGGCAACTAGGCAAGACCCAGGAAGTCAAGCATAACATCACCAAAAAGACCCACCTACAGTGCCTAAACAAATTTTACAGTAAGGCAAAATGTGTCAAAGGTCAATGGTCCCAGTGGTTCAAATTAGCTCTCCCTATTCAAAGGAGGACCATTAGTGTGTGCCTCCAGCTTTCATGTCAAACCATTAGGATTGAAGTGGTTCAGTCAGATTTAACTTTCATGGCTTGTGGATTTTCCACTGAGGGAAGGGGGATGGCCAGGGGATGGCCATCTATGCAGAGCATTAGCAGAAAGAAAGAAAAAGATTAAATCCAACTAAAGAGTAAGCAAACTTACACTGTAAAACCATACCATTTTGTATGCTTTCTGGTTGATTGCATAACAACGTTTACTCTGTAGTCTCTTCAAAGCTATCATTTAAATGTAATTGTGGGCTTTCAGAAACATAATCTGTTGGTCTAACTATGACAATGTTTGAAGATCCTGAACAGAAAGAGGCTGAGTCAAGACAACAGATGGCTTTGTACTGTGAAAGAACTTCAGAAGATGCCCTGCATTAGAGGGATGTGGTCATCATAAACATCACTTATTACATTAACAGATAGTATTCTTTAGTTTTATCTCTACATCTGTAAAGACAATTTTAAAGGTCTTTTGCTCCCCTGGGGACCCATTCCTAAAGAATGGCACTGGAACCAGTTTTAAGCGTTTCTAATTCTACAACGAATAAAGGAATACTCTCCCTTCAGCACAGACACAATGACCCAGCAAGGTTCAGTCTTGAGTATTTCGTCCTTAGCTGAAAAAAGCTTTCAATTAGTTCTGCCAATAACAGTCAGAGCAGCACTCATTTTAAAATAAAGTGCCTGCAAATATTCCTCAGGATCAGAACAGAAGACCTAAACATTGAAGCAGATTAAAAACATGTGGAATTGAACTGTGTTGTAAATACATCATCTTTAATTGGTTAGTTGCATTCTGAAAATTCCCTAATACCAAGTTTAACAATGTAACAGACACAGCACTGAGGAATTCTAATCTTCCTCTTATATAGCATCTGATCATATTTTAGTTTAATATATCTGAGCCAAAATAAATAAATGAGGTAAATTTCAAAGTGGTATTTAAGAGTTTTATTGGGGGGAAGAATCTTTTAATAGGATCCATTTTAGAATGAATATTCCACTCTAAATAACTGTCAGTACAGAACTCATGTGTCAATGTGGTTTGGGGGCTCTGTGTGTGTGTGTGTTGGTTTTTTAACACAACTGTGGGCAGATGGCCAATACAATGTTAGCTGGATTGTTATTAATTATATTCCAGCTGCTGACTCAAAAAAAATTAATATTTCTACCTTAGACCCAGAACATAATTAATTTTTATCACAGTAAAAAATGATGTATTGATTTTCTGGCATTTCATTACCAGCTACAATGAAAGAAGTTCGCTTAAGAAATTACAGTCTTCAATTTTCATCTGATCCAAGACCCCTCCCACACTTTATTTTTATAAGCTTTAAAAAAAAAATCTTTCCGTTTCATACATGTATTATTTTGGGTATATTGTATCCTATACTACAACTGACAAAAACTAATTTCCACTAAGTGAGAGAGCATTTCTGTAATTGGTATTTACACTATTTTGGAAGGTATTGCTTCTCTTGACAATAGCATATCAAGAATTTGAAGTATGTCCAGAATGATTATATCTAAAGAAGCAATTTTCATTTCCTCTGTCCTTTAAAATGGATAATATCCTCCCACAACTTCAGTCACCACAAAAATACTCCTCAGAAAAACCATAGTGTTTGTAGTCTCAAGGAGCTCAGCAATCATTTCCAAGGTGCCTAGAAGTCTAATGTTAGAAGGGAACACAGAATTATCTACTTGATCTCTCATGCAACCCAAACTATTACATTCTGCCCTATACAGCACCAAAGCCTTTCAGAAGACAATACTGGTATGGCAAAGGCAGAAAGGCAAAAAACACGGAAGAAACTACAGAATCTGAGGTCCCTGGAGAAGGTATACCCCGATTATTCCCACCACAGAAAGCTTGTTGGAAATATCTGAAAACCAAACAGAAATGAGGGAAATTCTTCTCCCACACTCAAAGCTGATGGTCAGTGTGATGTAGAAGAAAGATACCAGACAGGCATAACAGCAGAGGGAATCTCTGTACTACCTGGAGTGCTGCCCCACAAAGGGGCCTCTTTCCTAAATCCCGTGCTTCAGAGAAACATAAAACCAGAACTCCTGGCACAGATACAGCAGGGACCTATTCTTGGCCTCAGAAAGTGACCTGGATGAAGCCTGAGATCTAATTATAATCATTCCCTTAATGCAGAGCTGTAAATGAGATGACCAAATTGAGAACCATGTTGGCAACCCTTCTTCCCAAAGGCTCTTAAAAAAGGGAACAAAGACAAAAAACCAGATTCCTACATTTTGAGCCAAGAACTACCACCACAACTATCTGGCCTGTCTCCTTCCACAGCAGCAGAAAGGCAACAGTCACGTTCTCTATCAGATTTCCCATCACTATGCACACAAACTTCATATTAACTACTCAGGAGCCTCCTTCACTGGTATTTTGATAACCTGGACCACAAACTCCCACAACACATTCCAGTGAAACCACAAGTGACCAATTTCGTTTTGATGATATTTAAGGCATACATGGGATACATGAGAGACCATTCTGGCCTAAGGTTTTTGTTTGATTATTCTAGTTAAGAAACAGATCTCACAAGACTCTGACTCCCCCACAACTCAAAAGAATAAAGGCAGAAAAGAAGGCACATACATGTCAACGAGAGCTAGGAGAAAGGCTTTCCTGTTGCATGGATTTTGAACTTTTAAAATTATTTTTCTTTTTTTTTTTTTTTGTCAAAAAGTTATAAATCACAAAGTCTGCAGGAGGACTGTCAATATGGCAGTCTAATTTCAACCAGTAAAAAAACCGTTACAATTGACGTTAACTCATCATCTAAGCCATTTTATTGATACATTCTGAAAACTCAAAAAAAAAATCTAATTAGAAAAATTTGTCAATATTAGCAATATTGACAAACAATATTATTCCCACAAATTTCCTGGATCCAACTGGCATGTTTCAATACAAGCACATTCAGTGGAAAAGCTCCTGACCAGTTGTTCACGGAGTTATAGAACACTCACCAACTTCAAACAGCCAAACTGAAAATTGCAAGGTACAAATTAGAAAACTACTAGACAGAAAAGTACTGACGTTCTGCTACATCAAATGTGATTTATAATGCAACAATTTAACTGGTTTCATGACACATGGGCAATCCACAGTTATTCTGATCTACACAGCTGAAAAATCCAGGAAATCAATAAATGTACAGCAGAGGCAGATTTAATGAGTAATGGATCTGTCATGCCTGACACTTTGTAACTTCACTGAGCAATATAAAGAAATTCATTAATGAATCAGCACTATACCAGTCTACTGGAACCATATTTCCGCAGGGGTAATTAAGCTGCTGTGAAGGTCAACAACAAATGGCAACTGTCTTTTGTGAAAGTCTTTTTGGAGTGGGCACATGACATTATGCCAGACAGATTCTCATGCTGGCATTCCACCGGACCAGGAAGCACACTATATAAGGGGATTTCTTTCAGAGGCCTAGGTTTTTTTGATGAAACATCTCTCTGTGTTTCTACAGGACACAAGCAAAAGTACACCTAAAATTTCAGGACGTGATTCAGCAAAACATTTTCTTTGCAACTTACCCTTTTGTAAAGCACGTGGATCTCCGGCAGGTGGGTTTAACAATGTCTAGCAAGAAGGCATAGCGCAATAAGGACTTTGGTGGTAAGAAATACTGACTCATTTCTTCATTTTCCTCTTCCAAGAAGTCTTTTAACATTTGAATAGAGGAATCATTATCCTGATCGTGTTTCCTTTCCATTTCTTCTACTGTTTCAAGCTTAAAAAGAAAGGTCCCTTTTGGTAAACTCTTCTTGCTGCTGCAATCGGGACCAATGTTTGGATCCAGATTCTTCTCTCCAGAAGACAAGGAAGAACTGGTTTCACCCACTTTGTCAGCAGTTTTGTCCTTGAGTAAGACTTCTGGATACTGATCTGGGAATCTTGTCAATATCTAAGAAGAAATTGTGACCAAAAAACATAGCTGTATTTAATAAACAACTTGGCAGCCGATCTTGCAGTAAGAATTTCTTCAGAGATACTCAGACTAAAGCAAGTAACCTTTCAATGTTATTTCCATGAAGATTTCAAAAAACAATTGCATCAAGATTTGCTGCCTATCAGCAATGATATCAGGAACAACTGCAAATAATTGTCTTTGGAAAAAGACCTTTTCCAGGGTTTGAAACATGGAGCAGAACGGCCTGTTTTCTACCCCACTATCAGACACAGTCCTCCAGCTGTTTAAAGCCATCTAAGTCACAGGCATGCACATCAGTCCTTAAAAATCTCAGTATCCAGGCTGAAAAAAAGAAACAGAATTGAATTTTTCTGTTGGTATCACTATCCTTCTTCTCCATTCATCAACAGACACCATTAAACTGAAAACTTAACCCTCAATTTTCATTAAATGAAACAAATTAAACTAACACCAATAGACTCACCTGACCAGGAGCTTGAAAGGAAAATGGTTCTTGGTGAAGCTTTGCAATTAGAAAATATCGCAGCCTAGAATTGGGAATGCCAAGCTGTAAGCAAAATTCACAAGCCTTCAGTCCATGTGATAAAGTGGTCTATACCATCATACAAGTTATCTACCATTATATACAATAACAGAATTATGACATACTAATATATTTGTGACTTCAGACGTATCAGTATTAGCTTAACTTCCATAACCAGGTATTTTCAAGGAAACAAGCAGGCAATTATTCTTTGTACCTCACAGTTTTGACTTTCTCTGTAAATGAACAGGAATTCAAACAAAATTTTATGTGATGTAAGAAATAAAATTACATGCATGACGATTTCTTGGAATAGGTACTACTTGTTTTCTGTTAAAAGCAAAAGGGCCTCTCATTGCCTTTCTGAACAAGGAATTGTAAGACATCTAACAATGCAATAAATCCACCACAACCAGTTTTCAAGCTACACTCCATTAGCTTCTCTCATATATTTACAGTACTTTACTGATTCCAGTTAGTCTTGCACAATCTGAAATCTCTCTCAAATTCTTTTTTCAGTTGCCAGGGAAACATGGAAACAAAGCTCCTCCTCCCACAAGTAACGGTCACAGTTTCTGTGCTGGGATATTCATAGGCACAGCACTTCTAAAGCAATGAGGCTCTCACAGGGAAAACCACCTTCCTGGTTACAGTGTAAATTCATGCCTTCTTAAAAATATCAAATAGTAGCAATGCAATATGGGACTAGGATCTGAACACAAACAGCAACAGGATTATGCCAGTATGAGAAATCAGAAGTCATGTCAGACAGTTTTCTCATCAAGAATACCTTCAGCTTTGGGCATGACTCTCCCTTCTAATACAAAAGATCATTTTCAAAAGATCTTGGAAACAGGTAAATAATATTAGAGCAATTTTAGTACTCACACAGGTTGGAGACAAGAGAAATTCTTGGTATTTAAATCCACATGTTGCAAGCGTTCGCAAAAGTTCATTTCTGGCAGTGAAAAGAATCAAAAAGCAATTACTCCCTTCACACAACCCTTAGGCTCTTTTTTTATCCCAAATAATAACACATTAAATGCAACATCATATGTTCCAAGGCATTCAGTGAAGGAATTGGGACAGCAAATTACAGACACAATGCCATTCATTTCTGAACTTGAGAGACAACATAAAAAGTTCAGTGTTAGTGACTATTACACATTCACAGGCATCTCACTCCTACTATGGTCCAAATGCCCCTTCAAAAAAACATCCCATCTCTAGGAGAGTGTGTCAGCAAGGAAAGTAATCAGAAGGTATGAAATTCTCTCTATTTGGAATCATAAAACAGGAGATTAAAACCACGGCTAACAACTCACTACTTCCCTGTGCTCACATACACAGCACCAGCTAAGCCTAACGAAAAGGCTAACTCAAGGGATGACAGAAACTGGTGGCTTTGATAATAAAAGTGAGGTAAGACTGTACTTTATAAACAGTGGAAAAACACTGTCATGGAAATAATTTTAAAGAGACTTGTCTTTTCTATTCCATGCAGACTGCACTAGGCTGGAACTACACAACAGGCTGGAGCTGTGACGTGCACCTGGCATTGTACATAACACTGCATCCCGAGTGCCATAAGAGAAAGCAAGCGTTTTAACTGGGGTGTTTTCTGAACTACAGCTTGTTCCAAGCACTGGCCAGCAAGGCATAGCCTCGGGAATCACAGGGACTAGAGCAGAGAACCATGAACACTTAATGAATGAGAGAGGTGAGCATGACTCCCAGCTGCCTGTCAAACTCGCTAAGGAGTATAATATCCAGGGCAGCTGCTCTTGGTGCTTTAAGGAATGCTACAGAAAGATCACAATCTATTCCAGAAAAAACTGAGAGGGAAGACTGGAACCTCCTCTCTCCTGCTTTGTCCACAAGAGAGGAGAATGTTCCTGCTGTCACTAGGTAATTACATATTGACATCTTTCCTCTTCCACTTTTCAGACCAAGGCTATATACAGTCTTCATACTGTATCTGTGGACCATTTGCTGGCAGCCCTGAACAGGGATAACCTACTATCATCAGAGGTACTCAAGAAACCCCCTAGACTGTACTGTGATACACAACATACCATAGGCTTCTGTCATGAATAAAACCCTTAAACCTCTGAGTGCTATACCTACTGTTATTTTTTTTTTTAAAACTAGTATGACCTTTTCTAAAGGAAACAGGATCATCAAAATCAATGGAGTCAACTTGTTACAATGTATTTTATCTGCTTAGAAAAATAAATAGTTATTTAGTAAGTTCCTTTCACAACCTAAGATTTTAATTCCTAAATTTAAACCATATTTTTAACCCATAGCTGCTACCTGTCCCATATCACTCTATTTTATTAACTCAAATTCTAGAAGCTAAAAATCCCACATCCTGCTGCTAGAGAAAATATCCTTTATTACAAACTAAAACCTGCATAAATTAATTAGGCTTTACCTTGCAGAAGAGGATTCAAATCCTTTAACGTTTTCTAAAAGCAGGTATTTCGGAAGCTTCTGAAGCCTAAAAAGAAAAAAAAAAAGCAAATCAGAGTAACAAGATGTAAAGTACATCATATTCATCCATGGATTTGTTCAGCTATCAGAAAGATCAAAGTATTTCCACATCATGCTAGCTGCTGAAGTTTAGCATCCTTTATGTACCTCAAATCATTCTCAAGGACACTAAAAATGTGGATTGCTGGTAAAAACAACAAACCCTACTTTATGTTTAGATGAACAGCTGCACCCCATGCACATACTTTTGAAAATGCTTATCACTGTTCATTTCCTAAAGCATAATTATTTTTATTCAACAGATTGAGTTTGTATTAGGAAAGATAATTGTTGGGGGAAAAAAGATCCCTATTTAGCCATAAAACTTTTGTTTTCAAGTGCTTATATCTGCAATCAACGCCAAAATGTCCCATCACCTTTAGTGATAACACATCAGAACCAGTGTTCATCTAACTGATTTAAGAAATACGACATGTTTAGAGCTCAAACTGCAGATAATCTTAATTTTCTGTACTTCTTCATTTTCAAAGGGGGAAGGGAAGAAGGCATCTGAGGTTTAGCAAGATCAGTGCAAAGGTCTGGAAACAGGCACATTCCAAAAACAGCACGTTAAATCTCTGGAGAAATGAACATGCCCTAACTGTGCCAGGGACCATTCCAACAGTTTAGAAGCACAGATGATTCAGATTCAATTCTCTGGGAACATTCTGTGGCACTGATTAACTCTCTGGTAAGGTTAATGTAGATACAGAATATCTGTCACACACACTGGGATCTCAGAACAGCATACAGAAACAGGATACCTATGCTCCCAGAAAGCAGCTCCATGATTATTTAAGTCAATAAGTGACTTTGGACTTCCACTGCTCCAAATCACAGCAGAATTTGTTTTAGCACATTCTTAACTATCACCAGTTATTGACATTCCTATGAAGAAATAAAAGAACCAATGCATCTCCCAAGAAACTGGAAAATATACAATATGCCAAATTTAAAAATACTAAAAAAAATTGTGAAAAAATCAATACTAGACTGAAAAAAGCAGCAGCAGCCAAATTCCTTCCAGAGGAATGGAGAATATACCTGCTGGTATGTTTACTCAACCTCATCATCACCTACCAGGAAACTTCTTTTTACAATAATGAATCCAGAGCATAGCCTCAAATGCAAGAACTTATACAGGATCAACAGATCACAAGACAAGTAATCACTATACAAAGAGTAAGTGTTAAGTACTTGGCAGGTATCAATGTTACAAATGTCTCTGTAAAAGCAGCACTTTGACATCTTAGCACTGGATTTTCCTGGTTATGGCTTGGACACTATAAACAAGAAACACGTTATCTGGACCACTTGGGTTAGACTTTCTTTGCTGGCTGGGTGCTCCAAGGATTTCCCAGGTCTTTCCAGATCTTAAAACTGTCCTTTCCATATCTCTAGTATTTGTCTTCCCAGGCTACCTTTGAGACTCATTTCAGTGACATTTCATCATAAAAGGGTGAACAAAAGGTAAGAACATCCATAGGATGAGAAATTATTTTACAGTTTCCATAAACTGCACACATGCCATACCACTTTAGAATGTAAAGTGATAATCCTTATATTAAGACTTTCCCTTTTTGGGGCTGTAATACTCCAAACTCAATGTCTGGCAAACATATCGTATTCAAAAAAAAAAAACAAACCCAAATGCTATCTCACTAAAACATAAAACTGGAATGGAGAAACTATGCAAAAGCCACCATTTTGAACATACTACAGACTACTTACATTAAGTGCTGCCTCCAGAAACAACCTGCCTAAGGGAGATAAGTGACACAAGCAGCGCCTCATGGAGTGTTGAGATAACACAGTCACAGCCAAGCCCAGCTCCTGTGCATCGTCATGACGAAAAACAGAAGTCCTGTAGTGTCTAAAGCTTTGGTTTTCAGAAGGAAATGCTTCTGCCCTTTACCCAGCTAAGCCCACAACAACCAGGCAGCAATGTTTCCATATTTATGCACAACAGTGTCCTAAAAGCAGCCAGCCACTTAACTGTGTCACAGTTTAATGGAAAGGAATCCTGACATCAGAATTCTCTTAAGAGAAGGTACTCCTATTTCAGTGAATAAGAAACTTACACACTACCTGCTGGTTTTTATTGTTTTGAAATTTCTGGGGACCTGTGTTACATTCCTTGTTCCACAAAAGACATCCTTTGCAACTTCTGAAACTCCCATGTTCTCTCCCTATTTTTATGTCTCTCCCAAAAGCAGGGGCAATAGTAATAACCATTCTTTGTACCTATTAATTGTCTAACTTACTGGGCTACAGAATCTGTATTGTGTTCTGTTCTGTGTTCCCTGGGATAGATTCCTTAGGTAATCCCTGCCAAGCCACTCAGCCCTTCTGTGTCCGTGTTCTCTATCTGCTGATGACAAGGGCAAAGACGTAGTCCCACGTAATGTTTTTGGCTGCAAGAAGTTTCTGGATGAAGGATGAAGACTCTTTTCTCCCAGTGTTAACAGCAGTTTGAAAGAAAGGTTGTTTGGTACTGGTTTCCTTCTGTGTTGAAAGTATTCATGAAAAAAAAAAAAAGAAAAGAAAAAAGAAAAAGAGAGAGCAAACATCCCTTTGTCCTCCTCCAATCCTGACAACAAGATTAACCAGTGGAAGAATATAGAGAGAACAGCTGTCCCAGCCTCCAGCAGAAGCAGGACTGCCAGGAATGGTAAGTGTCTGGTGGACTGTAACTGATGCAAATCCTCAGGCTCATGTCAATTGGTGCCCACTGGACATCTCAATCCAGAAGCACTGATTTCTGCTGGATAATCTCCCTGAACAACTGCTTGTTCTCCTTCCCCAGGAAAAGTTCTTACTGTGTTATGTATTTCTTCCCAAAAAAGACTACATGCATTCCGTGGAGCTGATTTTTAACACTCTCAATAAGAACAACTTAGATCAGCAAAAAACACTTTCCTTGGATTTAGTGTTTTAAAATTTAAGGCATAAATTATACAAATAATTATGACTATTTTATTAGGAACTGGGATCTGACCAGACAAAACACAGCAGATGAATACAAAGACAAGGATGCTGTTCAGACAGTGCAGTGCTATTTGAATTCTTTAGTATTACTACTCAAAACAAGAGATTGTACTACAAATCAAAAATACACAATCTGCCGCACAATATCTAGAAGCATCACCAAAAACACAGAATAGAGATTTTAGGAAAGAATGGAAAGGGGTGGAAGATGCAGTCTGTAACATATTTAAACAAACTTTCAAATAAATGTTGCCTCTTCAAAAGATGACTAAATGTTGAATCTAAACTTTTTTAACCTGATATTTTAAGCAATTTTCATGTTTCCTTGAGGCCAACTGGCAAACTATTATATTACCTACTCCTGCTTCTACACAAAATCAATGCAAATCTGATGAACTGAAAAGAACTCAACTTTTACATTTATGATGCAGCCACAGTTTAAACAAACACGCGATAAAAAGTAAACCAGACAACGAAAACCTATACAGCAACTATGAGGTGATTATGGCATTAGTGAAATACAGGTATTTGTAAGTTACATATGATCATGTGAAAACAAACAAGGAATACAACACAGTACTAGTAGTATCCCTGTCAAATATTAGATGACCTGTCTCACTGAAATATAGACCTACTTAGTTACAACAAAGGCTTTAGAAGGGAGCAGAAGTTCATTTATACCTTGGCAGAATATCAAGGATATAGAGAAAGCTCTTTGTCCGTGGATCTGATACATCACCTTGCAGGCCAATTCTAAGAGAGAATAAAGAAACACCTGTATATTACTTGGAGCAGACTGACATCTGAGTTACATTTTTCTACAGAATGCTGACACTTTTTGCTTTGAGTTTCAAAAGCGGATTCTGCAAAAGCATCATGTGCAGACATGAGGACTTGCTCACAGGGGCAGTGTCCTAAGAGATGCTCTAAGGAAAGAAAGCCTGCCCTGGAATCCATCAGCTCACAGAGAAGTTCAAATTGAAGCATTCAGTAATGAAATACACTCCCCAGTCTGCAAAGTGTTTAGCATTCTGGTCTTGTCCAGCAAACCCTTTGAACTAACTTGGCTCTGAAAGAACAAAGAAACCCCACGGGGTTTCTGGGAATACCCTGCCATTTTGCACTGAATATATTAAAATATGTCTATGAATTAAATCCTCAGCGCTCACCATTTTGCCAGATTGAGCTCCATGTGAATAACTTTGTAACCAATTTCCTAATATTAAACTGGACGAATTATGTAGGCTACAAAAACGATAACGATTCCAGGTCTGCCTTTCCCTAGCTTATACTTGTATTAGCTCTTAAAAAAAGAATAAAACCTTTGTAGAAGAGCCTGAGCAAATCTCTAAATTAATCAGTCACACACAGATTTTGGTTTTCACCATATTATAAAAAAAATTTTGAGGAAATGATTCCTGTATACATCACAGATTTGCACTAATAAATTTTTATAGATCAGCACCACTTTAGAGGGATTCCTTGTTAATCTCAGAGCATTCAATGAGATATACTTTCTTACATAAGCAGTTTCATCACAATCTTTTCCATGAAGCTACTACACTGCATGAGTGTGCTTACCAGAATCTCATCTCCACTGGTCACTGCTGACAAACGATATGAATTACAAACTAATAGGACAAATAACATCTCAGTAAACTCAGTTCTTAATCAGCAACATATTTCTCTATATTATCCACAAAATCATTTCAAAGCCAATACCCTTCTGGTCTTGGCTAAAATAGAAATATTCCTTAGAATAAACTATTTGTGTGCATGTGCAATTTTCAAAGTACAAATAAAAACACATTACACTCTTAAATCTCAGGCAGAACTGAGGAATTCCAATCCTCCTTCTGGATTTGCCCCAGGAAAATATTAGATTGATACCTAAACGGAAAGGCAGCACTCCTAAATAGCAAAATCTTCAAATTGCACTATTAGAGGAACTATATAGTACACAAAATAGGGGCTGTAAGAAGCTTACATAATTTAAACTGAATTAGCATCTACATATTACAAGAAATGTGATCAATAATTTAGATGCTACTTGCAGCATTTCTTTTATTTCAGTAAACATCATGGTAAACAGAGCTACAGCATTTTTGCTTAGGAAGATACACAGGTAAACCACACATAGTGTCACCCTTGAAAAAGTAATACAGCACTCCCTAAAGGAGACAGGATCATCAAATAAAATCAATGGAGGCAACTTGTTATAACATATATTATGTCCTTACAGAAATAAAGTTATTTAGCAAGATTTTAATTCCTAAATTTAAACTGTATTTTGAACCCACAGCTGTCCCATCGCACTCTATTTTGTTAGTTCCTCTGACAGTATATATTGCAATAACTGCATTTTTTTTTCAAGTGTGCTACATCTACCTTGTAAATGGCTGACAGGGAGGACTCATCAAAATCATATCAAAAGATAATCTGTCAAATTCTTTCAGTGTTATGCCCTGAAAAAGGAAAAAAATATAAGAATGTTGAGTGTTGAAAACTGTATGAAACTCGAAAGTCATCTTTCAGATCAAGCTACCCTGCTTACTTCCACTATGTGCTTCATCTAGCAAAAAACTACCTAATCTCCCATTTGACCTAATAATTTCAAAATCTTTCCTACCTTGGCAGACCATACAATGCAAATATGCATTCATTGCTTTGAATACAAAACAAAATACTAAGAATGTTAGCATCTATACATAATCTTGAATGTTTTACCTACTCATTCTTTCAGAAGAGGTGTCCAGTAGTTCTTTCAGGAGACACTGACCTGTTATTTCTCCCCAAATAAAGTATCACTATTCAGTTATGAAGTCTTTGCACATCAAAACCAGTGTTCACATATTCAAAATATATGAAAAAATATCAGATCTTCTTGAAAGAAAAAATATCTGAAAAGCAAAGTAGCTCAAGTGCAAACATGATAATTTTTACAGGTCCAAACTATGGGTTTTAACTCTTAGGAGCTCAGTAGCAATGCATCCTATGGAGTTAACCTATTTTTTTAGTTTTTGGATGGTAAAAATTCCTTTAAGATATTATATTAAGATATATATATGCGAAAATACTTCTCTTCAGAAAATAAAGTATTAGGTCTGTGGTATGAATTATCTACACAGGTAGAAATTTCCTCTAGACTAAATTCTAACCAGCACTAGAAAGAGAACATATTAAGGGGCTAGGAGGACAGAAGAAGGAAAATTACCAAGTAACTAAGAACTGCACAAAGTTCTGGACTGGACAAAAAACTGGACACTGCCTTACATATTTTGAGGATACCTATATACCAAATATACCATAACTACCCTCACAAACTAGACAAAAAATGATATTTTTTTCCAATAAATTTGAAGAAGGTCTTACTGACTGTAATAATCTGCTCTTGTCTACTATAAGCAAACACAGGTAAGCATTATTCTTCTTTTTCCATTATAAAACTGTAAACTATCATTTAGCCTGTTAGTATTGGGTGCTGAATAAGCATTTAACCTTTAGCCACCTACT
The DNA here is from genome assembly GCA_036023395.1 of Myiotriccus ornatus. NCBI lineage: Eukaryota > Metazoa > Chordata > Aves > Passeriformes > Tyrannidae > Myiotriccus > Myiotriccus ornatus. The sequence continues at coordinate 19,771,456 of JAYRBT010000082.1, read as the reverse complement.
TAACTCTTACTTAAGCTGGTGTCTTAAAGCAGACATAGTATCTTTCTTTTACTGTCACATTGTAAAGCCATAAAAGAAGGTTAAGAAGTTTACAGTAATTTCTAATTAAATCGAGACAAAATTACATGCCTAGTTTGCCCCTCATTTATTTAAACAGAATCCAATTTTACCTACTTCTTCTTCAAATAATTTGGAAAGGGACAGAATTCCTAAAACATTCGATCTGTTCAGTCCATTAAAAGAAAAAATCAAGATTGTTCCATCCAATACATTTTCTTGTGTTTTTCTGAGCTCAGCTATAACTACAAAACAAAGGCATGCCTTCAAATTCTTTCAAAGTACATGAAAATATTTTTTTTTAATCTAAAAAAATGATTTTTGACATTCCTTTATTGCTGGTAAGCATTCCTCTTGACATTTATGTAACCTTTCTTGAGGCAGCAGTCAAGACTTCAAGGAAACGACTGCAGTGAATATCCCTCTAACTTCAACAAGCAACTACAACACAAGGAACCGAAGTTACTGTAAAACTGCTTTACTCAAAACAACACAGATATTTTTGTTTCTATTGTTACTAATAAGGACGGTGAAGACAAATTATGACTACAAATGCCAGACTACAGTAAAAAGCACATTAATTACTCACCTCAATAGTCTTTGCCCATAACGGTGTGCTGGGAAAGTTGTGCTTATAAACATCATTGGCAAGAGTGTTAACATCAACAGCAGCAACAACTTCTGCATCTGTGCGGCTTTCTAAAATTAAAAAAAAAATAAAAAAATTGAAAACTGTAGCTCCTCTTTACTACTCCTGAAAAAACGTGTTTGTTGTGTTACAGCTATGCGCAAAAACAAAAGGCAAACTACATAATCAAACTCTGCTGTGTCGCCTCAGAAACGTTGCAAAAAAATACACAGTTTTTCTAATCATATGGACAATGCTTCCCTTCCTTATAGATCAAAAAATGTTAATTAGTACATACATAACCTCCCAACACGGTGCATCTCCACAACATTCTCACTTGCACTCTGCTGGTCTCTGTGGCCAGCAAGTTCCTCAGCTACAGCAACACAGCCCAAGCCAACCTGCCGAGCACCCCCACCACTGCCTGAGCCTCTTATTGTTATTTTAGAATATACTACTTCTCATTATGAAAAAAATGGCACCAGTAATTATGTTTGAGGTACATGCACTCTTTCAATAAACCTTTTAAGTTGCCTGAAAAACATTTGTGTTTATATTTCAGCAAAACCTTAGGCCTCAAACCCAACTGCTGCCTCCTTTGAGTTCAAGGTCTCCAAAATAACAAGTTTGGCAGCTCCTCCTCTCTTGATATCGAAGGAATTGCTTCTGGACACCTGGAGGTGTTACTGAAAAGATGAGAGGACAGTGTACCAAATCTACTGACAGCTAAACCCTGGAAGAAAAATACACTAAAAAGAATGTAAATAGCCAATAGTTAATTTACAGAGTAACAGAACAGAATAACAAGTTCTACAGAAGCCAAAGAGATAAAAAGAACAGTGTTTATTCCACCACTCATCGTGTCACACTATTTATTATTACTAACCACAATACCTTCACTGAGGCTTTTTATCCAGGAAGATGGCTGTGGTCACTGTTACAGCCGCAGGCAGAAAGCAGTGGCCCTACTTCCTCTTACACAAGATCAGTTTCAACCACCAGGATATTTATGTTATGGTCAGCATTACAAAGCCCCAGATGAAACACAAGGAATTTAAAAAAATTTTCGTAAACCAAAAGAAACAAGGCAAATAGTCACATGCCTTTGAATAGTCTCACAATATGCTTAAGTAACACATTAACAAACGACCTTAAGAGACAGCTCATGCATTACTGATAGGCAGCTAATTATTTACAGTTTGAAAGGATGAAAACCAAACTGTGATGACCCCAGTGAACCTAAATTTGAATGATGCAGTTATTATCCATCTATTATCTTTCAGGTTTTCAAGGCCCTGTTGTTCAAAACTAAGATGGAAGGAAAATCTAGGTATTGGAAAGCTTGTAGCAGATGCTTCAACAAGGATAAAGCCGATTCTTCTGTTTTTACTTGGTGTGATAGAGGGCAAAAAGATAAGGATTTTCACAAGATAAATATTTACAGACCATTAAGGGTCAACATACAAATCATTATTTGACATTACTGTCTTGACCTTTTGACCATAAGTTGTAACTGAGAATTAAACACAGGTGTAGCCACAAGGACAACGGAATGACTACACCTGAGATTACAGAACAGGTATGTTAACACTGACACCTAGCGTGAAAAGAAGCTGGTTGATTGTCTCAATTTACAGACATATTCAAGAACCAACATTTTCATCTTCCTAAAAACAAAGCTGTAACATCTAAGTAACAGGAGCAAACTTCAAATACTGTTTAATAGACTGCTTTTCTCAATTTGTTCTTTCAATTCTTACAACATATTGTCCTGACAAGCTGACCCTAACTGCATTTTCCAAGCACTACAGAAGAAACATAAAATTTTAAAAAAAACCAAGAACCTCAGTTATTATCTAAATCAACATATAGTTTGAAAAGGCCAATTGGGAAGGCAAGCTGTGTGCTTTCTCTCACAACTCGTGACTTAGACCCTCATCTTTATTACTGCCACAAGAAAAAAGAGGTACTGGGGATTTGCATCAAGGGACTTCACAAGCCCAAAAGTCTTCGAAGCGAGCACTGGAAGAGAGCACATAGGTAATAGTAATTCATTGAATCCCCTTGCAATACAATGTCCAGTGTAAACCAGAGATGTGAACCAGCATGGAAAAAGAACAGAAACTCTTCCTAAACTATTCTACCCGACATGCTCTCTTTCCAATTCAAAGACCTGATAATTTTTTCAAAGCTTCTCCTCCTTTTGACTTAAAAGCTGTGGCTCACTTGGGAGTCCCTGTTACAGAACAGACTCCCTCTAAAAGCTGATTAAGCGTATTTGTGTGGAAATACCCTGGAAATGCATGAAAGAGCTCGAGCAGACAAGCAGATCTCACACATCCAACCTAACAAAGAAAAGCCTGTGCAAATTTCAAACAATGTGACAATACAACAGTTTCAAAGAACTTCTGAAATTTAAGTAACTTCTATTCGAACTGTGATATTACTGCTTTGCTACAGCAATTATATTTACTGCTCGAAAATTACTATAAGGAATGTATAATAAAAAAAGCCTGAAAGCAGAATCTCAGAAAAACAGAATCATGACTGTGTTTAACTATCCCCACCGACAAAAGACACAAAACCAACTCAGGAACTGCTGACTTGGTGAGATGTTAGATCAACTCCACAAAATACATACAGAACTTCAATGCAGAAACACAGCTCTGGAGACTGTTTTCCCCCTCCCAAACAAGTACATTCAATTTTCAAAACACAGCCATTTAAGAGAATTACAACTATGCAGAAAACAGTAAAATTTTATTCAGACTAATGAAAAAATAGTACACATTTCCTAAGTAAAACTAAGAGGCTGCTGGAATACTTGATTTACAAGTTTCCTCAACTCCACAGTTTCTGAACTGAGACTTTGCATTTCTGAAAATTTGTAGCTCAAACGGAAGCCACAGGCATGATGGGGAAGTTACAGAGGGAGGTATTATGGCTTATTTTTAGGCAGACTAGATTGTAGTATTCTGTCTTGGCTGTGTCGGTACACCCATGACAGGCTAAAAGCAGGTGAAAACAAATTTGTATCATCCAATTAGTAAAGTACTGGTTTTGCACTTTATCCTTAAAACCTCTAGGAAACACACAGCAGAAACTCTTTAACTGTTATTTAAATTGCCTCAAGAGGCAGCAATCAAATTTTAGGTCCCAGTTCTCTACTTTGTTGTATACACAATGCTTACAAGCCCTATCAGCTATGGAACAGTCACTCCTGAGTGAAAGGGACACTGCTGTAATGATTGGAAGGTGTGGCATTTGGAACAAAGGAAGAGAGGATGCATTAGCTTCCAATTCGGAAAAAACAATCCTAAGACTGTCATTTTCAAATGCCAAAAAAAAAATTTCTGACATTAAAATATCCACCCTTTTTCTCTCCAGATTTGATGCCTTTGTCATGTGTTTCTAGTGGACCTTAAAATTAGCACAGACCTGTTTATATTCACCACTGTACTTCTGTAACAAGAGTCATCAATGTCAAGACAATACATGAAACACACTGTGTTACAGCGAGGGCAGTCCGGTGGATTTCAGCATAATGGAAAATCAGAGCCAGAACAGTTATCTTCTAACAGGTATATGGAAACAGATGGAAAAGAGATTAGTCACATGTTTTGTCAGTCTTGTTTCCTTCTAAAATAGAGAGCAAAGATTTCATTTCTCAGTGGTCAGCTCTTGGCTGACATGAGTAGGCTGAACTGCCCACGGCTACAGTCAACAGGACTATCAGTAAACTTGATACTTTACTTCCTGCAGGATACTTAGCAACTTTTTTCCCCTGCTCTATTCGTACAGGATTTGTTCATGTTCAGTCATATAAACTTACATGAAAGCACAACCTGCACCATCCTGTGCTACAAAGGGCTATATGTTGAAGAAGCATTAAATCAAAATGAGTTTAGGTGTAAAAACTTGCTCAAACCAGCAATATTTTTGTTTTGCTTTGTGCTGAATCCTAAAGCTGCTGCCAGTTTTGTCTCCTTTGCCTCTCCTGATGGGATAGCTATGCTCAATGTAATTACACACACCAGTTCATTATACTGTGCAATTCACAGAGACGACCAAATAAAGTGAATAAACAGCCATGACAGAGTACGAGAGACACAAATTCTTACTCTGTAAAATTGAAATGTAACAATTGCAGGGGAAAAATATCACCAAATATGTCCTTTAGTGTTTCATGCAAGCAGACCTTTTTCAGTGACCTGGCAGATTACAAACGCTTGTGGCAGAGATGTGGAACCCATTTTTCATGGGAAAACTGCCTCAATCATTAAGCTAATTTAGGTTTGTTTTTGTTGGGAATTAGGAGGAGCAGGCTGTTTGTTTGATGGAAAGTTGCTAAGGAAATGAATTTGTAGCCATAGATTTTCTAAAAATAAAAAACATTTTTTTTCACTTCAGAAACTCTGCATTTTATTTATAAAGAATAAATTCACTCACACACATGAAAAAATAACGTATGTTTAGACATATATGATGTAAACATCAACATTTACAAATCCCATAAGGTTTGGAGTACAGGGTGGGAAAAAGAAAGAAATGCACTTCCATCTCCCTGCTGCCTCAGTCTTTTAAGAGTATGAACATACTCACTGACTTCTAACTTTAATCAAGCCCGACTTTCCAAACTGTATTTTTTCACAGGTCTTTGGTGTTGCATTCAAAACCTAAACCAAGAAATTCTGCACATGCTGAATTATCTACAGCTAAAGTGTCAACACAAGATAGACAATCCCCAAGATTTTTCTTTTTCAGCTTTGGACTGAAACCTTATTTCAAAACCTGCCTTCTCTTCACTGTCAAAAAGAACCTGATTTAACCATGAAACCATCTACTCATAACTTCTGTTATACTCTTGATAGATAAACACAAGACAGTATAAAATGCAAGAATATGAGTAAATCCAATTATTTCTTACTGTAGAACCTCAAAACCAAGTGCATACTATTTGGTGCCAATTATATTCTACTTTAATGACAGCTGACAAAACAATGAACATCCCCATCCTGCAAGCTCAAGCATATGCCATCCTAAATTTAAGATAGCAGCCAAATTTAAGATCACAGCCAAAATGGGCATCAAGGTAGAAAAGGCAGCATCAGATTTCCTGAAAAATACCTATTTGCTCATCGAAAACACTGGCAATTTCACAGAAAAGTAGACAGTGGGACCAGCTCTGCTAACCAAAACTGGCCACAGAACATGGCCAGGAACCAGCACTGAGCCACTGCTTGCCAGAGCTGTAGAATCCCTTTTGTAGAAGGAGGAAATTTCCTGGTGTGCTGCCACTGAAATATTCCATGCTCTTTCTGCTTTCTACATGTTCCTATTATTTTTCTTGGCTGTAGAGATTCACTAGAAACCATACCAAGAAAATATATTATTATACATAATCTTCATCTCTTGTGTACCTGGCTTATGAAAGCACTGGCAAAATGCAGGCCTTTCTTTCAAGCTTCATATTCATATGGAAAAAACCCACAACCCTCCTAATATTTCCATACTTGATTTAAATGGGAGATGCTGAACAATCTGCCATTTGCTAAATGATAGCCAAAAAAATGGATCAGAGACGTTTCTAAATAGCATGGTTTCATGTACACATGTAGGCCTAAAACATATAAGAGGCCCTATTATTAAAGTACTTACAGAGGAACATTCACTTTTTTCTGTTTGACTTGCACGTAAAAGCAAATACTTAAATGCCCCTTGCCTTTACTTGGTTCCTTTATAAACTGTGTAAGAAAACTGAATCCAGATGTCTGAGGGACTTTAAAAAACAGCAGAAATTATCAAAATGCCCGAGGATGTCTATACCATCAAATGAAATCTAATTCATCAAACCCAGTTCTATATAATAACCTGTCATTTAATACGTAATTCAGTGCAAATTCCGTAAAACCCTTTTTATTCAAATTGCCTATTATTTTTAACAACACTCTAAACAATATTTTCATCCAGAATTGTATGGTTTGGACCTTTTCTAAGACTACACAATGCTTACGGGCCAAGTTCTCATATGCTTCCCAGAAAAATAAGACCTCAGATTGAAAACGGTTATACCAACTGTAATGCAAATAGTGTTGTCTCCATTCACTTTGCCGATTTCAACTGGCAATTAAACATTTAGTACTGTTTAGGATCATTTACACAAATAACACTTTAAATGTCGTCTTACACACAGTCTTTTCATGTTCTTTGGCTGCCACCACTACGGAAAAATCTCAGTCTCACTATTCATACATGTGCAATTTCATCAGTCAAATGTAAACCCAGAACAGAAATTACAACATACAATGACACTGAAGCAGGTGCATTTAACGAGTTTAGCAACAGTAATAAATAAATAAATTTACCTTTTCAAGAAATAATACAAGGGGTCTGGTTAATTCCTCCAGCCTTGTGTCCACACTACACAATATAGGTGACATGATTTCAAGACTTGTGTAGCAATTATCCACTGGGGGTTCACCAATTCCACATATCTTTTGGATAAAAGTTTACAATATTCTGACAATCTAATGCTGCATTCTCAACATTCCCATCCTTCTAAATACTTACTGAGTTGCAAATGATGTTTTCTTAGGTGGAAATCCATGGGGTATCACATCTAGCACTACAATTTATTAACAACTGCAGCACACTACTGAACAGCCACAAGACATCTATAATTATGTCAAGAATATTGCTAGATAATTCAGTGAAGGGTGAAAGACCATGACGTAGCCTAAGTTTCAGGAACCAGTCCACTTTCTGTAGAAATACAGAAATTGTCTACAGCACACAAATAGCTTCCCACCACTTCAGAAAAATAGCTACTAGAAAAGCAGCATGTTACCATTAAACCTATGTAGACTAATACACAAGGCATAACACACTCCTTTCATTCTACAAAAACTCCAAAATCTGCAGTTCCATACAAAGATAAACCTTCCTCTTAATATTCTAAGAATGTCTCTGGAAATAAGGAAAATGCATCCTTAAAACAGGTGGTCAGGAACAATGTATGAATCTATTTTGTTGTGTGCTTTTATATATTATAAACACATATTTTACATATTTATATATAAAACATATACACATCCAAGCAAAAACAGGATAGCAGAGAAAATGTCACACTGATGATCGTATGTTTTAAGCAAATAAATGATGCTAAATGGATTCCACTCGGTAAGCATAAACTTGTAATATTACATAGCTCCCTGGAAAAATAACAAGATAAGGTGAGTTTCCACCTGTTATTTCTACAACAATGCTCTCTTATGTAGAGTAAAATACATGGGCTGCTGATGTTTCTGAAGGCTGAAGGATTTTAAGGATTGTACCTAGTTAAAATTATTGTGATTCTCATAAATAATACTAATGTGTGTTGAAATCTGAACTTCCAAGTAATAAGGCCCAGGGCACTTCACAAAGGAAATCAATATCACTGCCTCAATTTTTTATTTTGGGAAGCCAAGTCACAGAGTTTACAGGACTTTCAGAAAGTCACACAGGTCGTGCTTTAACAATTCAGCAAATGAGCTCCAGGGTTCCTTGTACCAGAGCAAAAACTCACTGGGCACAAGGGCTGGCGTGAACTCTCGATACCAGTTCAAACTCCATATTCTGTTTTCATGTTTATAAGATGTTACACCAGCCTCAGATGGTCAGGCTCATATTGGAGCACATGTCAGCTATACACCTAACTACGTGCCATGAAAACCAAGTCCACGTGCATGCCTATGGGATACCCTGGATAATTAGATTATCAGTCCATGCGCTTCAATGACCCCGATCGCATTTGCAGCAGGGGCGCGTCTGTGTTAGAGCACACATTAACAAACACAAAATCAAGGCCTTGCCAGAAGCAGCTGCCTGGGCCAGAGAAGGCGCATGGATCCCTCATTTCCACCCCGAAGTGTCCCTCGGTACGTGGTGCCCACACCCGGGCTGAGGAGGGGGCTATGGGAGAAGAGCGGCCACCTCAGCCCGCCCTCCCTCAGAGCCCCGGTCCCCTGGAGAAGGAGCCCCCGCGGGTGGGGCGGGGAGGCAGCACCGAGCCCCGCGGACGCGCCGGTACCTCTGAGGGCCTGGTGCATCCCCCCGATGCCGCTGTAGAGCTCCAGCACCCGCAGCGGCGCCATGCCGGGCTGGGCTGGGGCAGCCGCGCCCGCCCGGCCGCTCCCCGAGCGCTGCCCGCCCGTTCCGCCGCTCTTTGGTTCCCCCCTCCCGCCTGCCCGGCCGTGCGGCTGCTGCGGAGCCGCGGCTCCCCCGGGCGCCGCTGATCGCTCGGGAAGCTCCGGAGCGGGCTCGAACCCGGCGGACGAAGCCACCCGCTGCCGCCCCGGAGGTGGCCGTGGGGCGGGGGCTGCCCCCGGCTCCGCCGCCTGCGCCCTCACGGCCGTGAGGGGTCGGGAGCGGGGCCCGCTGCCCGCCACGAACCCTCTGGGGTCATCCCGAATCAATTCGGGTGGCTGGAACCAGGGCACAGGCACAGGAGGGATGCGGGCTGGCAAAAGAGGTTTATCCCCATGAGGGAGCGTGTCTGCTGCCCGGCTGGGCAGCTGATGGAAATGGCCTCGACGGTGATTTCGGCCGTGGGTGATGTTTTTGAGAAGTCATTTCGAAGCCTGCACCGGTGCTGGAACAGGAAGGAAGGAAATAACTGGTGAAACTGTACTAATTTGCCCCAAGACTACGAAACTGCTGTTGCTAAATTGAAAAGGAAGAGGCTACACAATGACATCGTTGCCCATGAAAAGTAGTTTGTTTTTAAAACAAATGTTAGATGCATTTATATATATATATGTCTTTGTGTATATATATATACAGACATAAATATATAAATATATGACTCAACCAAAGTAAATAGCTTGCAGACTGTTACCTGGATTACCCACCCAGGCAAGCAGACTCAGTTTGCCTCAGTTTGCAGATTCACATTTTAAAGTGAAGATGAAACATTAAAAAACCAAACCTCAACATGTTTCTCTAATCGTTTCTTGATTTAATTATATTTTTGTGGGGCCTCTTAGAAACCTGTCAAAAATAAGTTGGATTTGAGGAATATATACAGCATGTCATAATAGCTCCTACCTTGACTTGCAGTGGAGGAAGAATTTTTATCTGAAACTGGAGGGCAAAAAAGAGAGAAATCTGCTGCTTTTCAGCATAGTCATCCAGCATATAGGATGCATCAACTATGGAAATGGTGGAATGGCAAACAAAATTTCAAAGTAAGAATACTGGTCCTTGCCAACTTTTTCAAAACAGTTCTGTCATTCACCTGTGGATCTTCATTAACAGAGTATGGGGCTGCTTCTTTATTTGTCAGCCATGGAAATAAGCAGGTGACAAAACCAAGAAGTCCAAAGTGTACCTCTAGGATTTGTGAAAGTAAGTGCAGCAGCCGAAGAACCGAAGGAGAGCAGCACCCGTTGCAACCAGCAGTAGGCAGGTATCCTGCACAGGTGGCTGACAGAGAACTGAGAGAAACTGAAAGAGCCAGGAATGTGCTGGCTGAAGAAAACAGTCATGGGATAAAGATGCTGAAGGCTCTGAAGAAGTTGGTTCAAGATGATGAAGATGGCTACAAAGAGCAAGGCTGTTATCAGATAAGAAGATACACTTCAATAGAACACCTTCAAAGTATAGATGCAAAGTGAAACTAAAGAAAAGGGCAGCTTTTAGACTATTGCAATTAATAAAGCTGATGAATGAGTTTGAGCTTCTTGCCTTACTATTTCCATAACCTACAGATCACAGCAATGCGAGATACTCTGAGGAATGGGAGCTGGAGTTAGCCAAAACAGTTCGTTTATGTGGAGCTTCCAGTACCTGGAACAATTAATATCAGATAGGGAGACAGAGCTGAGACCTGTTTTTCCTTATCCTTTCCCTGACTCCAAGGTATTATTGCCATTCACACATAGGAAAAATGGAGTCTGATGGAAAAAGCAGCAGAGACGTCTCTGCTATGCAGAGGCAGTACAGAACACTCCCCGCTTAGGGGAAATCCTCCACCTACCTCCTCCACCAGTGTAGTAAATTGGAGAATCCAATCAAAACACCTACACTCCGGCAAAAAAAAAAATCTTAAATAGGTTTGGATTTTATTGGCTTCCTTTTGCAAAGAGTGGGAAACACCAAAATTTCCCTAGTGTTCGTTTTTAAACAACTGCCAGTAGTCAGTTTTATCATTTTGTATGACTGTGTCTGCCCTAACCTGGTTCTCATTATTAATTGACAGCCACGAAAAGGACCGAAAATGCAAACAGGGAATCTGGAAACAGTTACTTGTAGTGCTCTTCACTTTATAAATGTAAAGTCAGCATAATAATAACCATACTTTTTGGATCCGACCTTACATAATAGTATTTAAGGTATGCTGCTTATTTCAGAAACTGGGGCAATGGCCGAGAAGTGCTGAAATCCATGGCCGTGCATATCTTTCTTCTTACAAAAAACTGAATGATGGCAGAGAGTGGATAAGCCCTCTGAAAGCATTTGTTCATACTTCACTCAGGAAATCTTGCTAACACATGCTACCACTGCTATGGGACAGGCTAAACGTTACTCAGGCTTTGTCTTGTGACCCAAAAGCAGCCACATGTCCGCAAGATTTCCCAACTGGTTCTCTCTGACTTACTGAAATTTGGATATTGTGACAGATCCTTCTTACTCTTCCCAGCACATAGTAAATCTCAAGGATCATTTCATTTTATTAACAGAGGAGATTAATAACAGAGTTGAAGTCCAGTGCCGAGCCCTGTACTCTTAACATCTTTTAGGACACAAGTATGGGCTGTTTCAGATACAAATTATGGCTCCACAATATATCTGGCTTTAAATGGCAAGTGACAGGCTATTCTAAAATTATGTTAGTTTGTTCTAAATGAGCACATCTACATAACTATGATAATGCATTGATGAAGCAGCTATTTTCTTGACTCTAATATATTTATAGTAAAATATATTTTAAGCAAACTGATACATTTAAAGTTTTGACATAAGCATGTGGTATCAGCATTTTCATTGAGACAGCTTTTGAAAACCTCCTCCTCCTACCAACTGGCAGCATTTTCTCAGAAGTTTCCAAAGTTTACCCACATCTCTGATGAGTGGTATGATACAGGTAATCATGCTATTATAATTGTTGCCCTGGTAACAAGAAATACATCCAGTGAAACAGTTACATGTGGTAAGAGGAACACGCAGATGAAACCACTGCAATATTTTCACTCCTTAAAATGCTTTAGAATTGTTAAAAATGTTACAGTTAGCACTGCTGCCAAGGAACATCACAGAAACATGCAAAAACTACTGCCGTAAGATTCAGCGTTGTACTTGGCATTTGAAAGGTAAAATTACAAAATATGACTAGACTGTGTACTCTTGTTCCCCAAGTAAGAAGAAAAGATTTCCACACTTGTGTTTCTATAACCCACGCCAGCAACAAATGTACATAACAAACACGCACAACACTTTTCATAGGCATCTCAAGCCTTCTGCAGTTACAGGTAACTCTGCTCACTGCCCTCCCATCTGCAGCAGAGCAGACAGGAAGACACCAGAAGGGCCTCTCCTGGCCCTGGCTTTGAGCAGCAGGTTGCCAGTCTGCAGAGTATGTCACTGGGTTTTATCAAAGCCAGGAATGTAACCCCTCCACATAAGGCTGGGTGACGGAGGGTAGTAGACTTGTAGCTGGGAAGTGCTCATGAGCATTTCCTCTATATTCAAAAAATGGAGAGAGAGCAAGAAAAATCTCCCACTGCTGATACACCAGATGTTTTAAAGGGCCTTCACTGTGGTCAGCCAAAACTTCAGTCCAAGCAAATATCAGTGGTGATGGCTGAACAATGAAAAATGCTGCTTGTGTCTGCATGTCCAGTATAACCTACTAAATACCTAAGTGTGGATTAGGAGGAGTATACAGATATCTCAGCTGTCTAGAAGGGAAGCTCATATTCTGAGTCAGAAATCACTGTGGCCAGGAAAAATGTGAGGATGTCATACCCTTGCAATGCAACCACTGAACTGAAAAAAATACTGAGACTGTACAGCATGAATTACTGTTTCCATAACCATTGGTCCAGTAGGTTACTAATAAAGCTGAAAACCTTTTGCAGTTTATCAAAACCGATCTATACCGGATGTAAAGTGTCAGGAGGGAATTTATCAGACTCGGTTTCTGCTGAAGTGATGCTCAGTAAAAGTAGCTGTCAGCCACAGATGTGGTGTTTCCAGGAAGCCTTATGGGCCGTGCCCACATGGCTAAGGAAGCCTATGATTTTCATTTATAATGCCATGCATCTGCAAGACTAGAAATGAAACCCACATAAAACCAGGTTTGTCAGCCTCTCCCAATGCATTTCTAAAAACTTCATATAGGAGAAATTTATGTAGCTGAAATTATTGGGAAGAATGAACAGGCACAAACATTTTTAACCTTCTGCTTTTCAAATATATTAATAGCTCCATTTCAGGATTTTATTTTCAGGTCCTGGTGCTATGCATATACTGTAGGAAATAAGGAATAAAAAGACAGTGCTTCTCTAACTAAATCTTTACTTTTCTGATTTAAGTACATTTAAATCTAAATAAATCTGGCCTGTTTGTTGTGTTTGGCCTGCAGTGGTCATCTTGACTGGATGAGAGGCATATGTTTACATGAGGTTATTGACTATCTTGTTGCACTTACACATTCCAGTGCTTGACCAAAAAAATAAAGGATAAAAAAAGGATAGTAAGCAAAGAAAAAAAATTTTTTAAATCGTACAAAACCATCACTGAACAGAACAAAACAGACTCTGAGCTCTAAAAAGCCCACTGCAGGCAGTCAAAAGATTGCTGGTGCAACAAATGTCTTTTGAATCAGACCCTTGAAGGGTCACAGGAAATGGGTGACAGCAGGCACAGAGCCAGATCTTGTTAGGGGGGAATCAGTTCAGGATGAGGTAATGGCGTGGGAGATCCCAGCTCGCTTGCAGGGGCAGGAGAAAATGGTGTGCTTGCTGCTCTGTTGGAGGAGAGGGGGGATGAGGGAAAGGAGAGAAAAGGAGTGCAGATGATGAGCCTGGATGTGCCTCTTAACTTTTTACTTAAAGCAGGATTTTTCACCTCCAGTGAAGCTTTTGTACACCACAGTCTTGTCTTTTAAGGAGTTCAGCCCTTGCCCAAACTTTGTTTTTTTTCATTCAGTCCCGTGTGATGAGTTTAATCTTTGACTAAGACTGTAGTTAGCACAGGAAATGAGATCTTTTGTGCCATGGTGGTACTATTTCAGTAGTAGGGTATGTCCTCCAGAGAGAAAGAAAACCTTTAATGCAGCCACAGCAGAGCTGTAACTTTGGAGTTGCTGAGCTACCTTCAGACTAGTTAAACCACACTTGTACACAGTAAGTGCAGCAAAATCTCCCCAAGAAGCTGAGCACTTGATGCCTAGGCAGGATGCAGATGTCTTCCAACCTGGCTATATTGCTGGCATTTGCAAATGAGTTATTTTGAAGCTAATTTAAAGCTATTCGATACCACTTATTAACTGCAATTACAGAAGTAAATACTGTAAATATTCTCTCTCTCACTTTGTACATGTCTACAAATGTCTGCCAAACACACCAATATCCTATCTACCAGAAAGTCTCTTGGAAAATAGTCTATAGTAAAACACAGATTTGAAGAAAATGTGAAATTTCGTAAGGATAAGCTGAAATTAAGGATAAATTGGCAAACTGTTTTGAAAAATATTCTAGGTAAAATATAACAGTGTAGTTTATGGCTGCTAAGTCTTCTGGAGTCTCTTCCCCAAGTAAATATTGCCTCAACTGAAAACAAAAAGCTTTTGGTTTTTCTAATGTTGAAACAAACTTTTTTTTAGAAAAAGGGCTGTGAATTTTTAATATTATTTTTGCTAAGATAGCCTGGAGAGGAAAGCCCCAATAAGCCTAACCTGAAAGGGTCAAGAAGTCCTAAAATAATTATTTCTGAAGAAATCATCTTGCAGAAAACATATGCCAGTATGGACTGGGAATGTCAATATTCTGCTGTAGAGAGTTGGGCTGAATTAAGACTCCAGCAAACATGTTTCACATAATTCATAAGAAAAATACAATATGAAGTTGCTGAATTGTCTGTTGGATACCCTACATGTCAGATGAAGTCCCTGAGGATGATTTCATTGCAGTTTCAGTGCCAAGTCAGATGTAGCACTCACCTCCTACGGTATGGGACACTGTTGTTCAAAACCTAACATTAAACTCAAGTAATTAATTAACCTAAATTGTGCATAATTCCTGTTATCATTGCTAGTCCAGGCATCATGCGTATTGTGATACAATAGTATTGTGTCCTTCATCTGCAGGATATATCTCAAGATTCCTCTTGATACCACAGAACTTGATTATTTTTGGAATACAACTGCAGGACAGTGGCATTACCATATCCAGGGGAAGCCACTCCTCTCTCTTAAAAAAATCGTGACATCTGACCTGTGTGTTGTTTCATTCTGATGTGCTTTGGATTTACATGGTAGACTTGGTAACTTCCACGTCATGGAGTTCATGGCAAGTGCCTCATCCATGTCAAATGAACAGCCACAAACATTGGCAAAAGTCTGAATCAGCAAAACTGAAACATCTACAAAGTGTCGAATAGATGTTAGGTCCTTCCTTCTGTCATCCTGCACAAACTCTCTCCCACCCAATGACCATATACAAGACCAAATTCTTAAGGAAAATGTCGGGTAGATAGTGAATTTTGTATGTAGTTGAAAACAGGACACCTTTCAACATGAAAAGGATAGACACCTCCACTCTTAGAGATATTTGCTCTCTTCCTTCTCCAGCCACATGCATTATTTGTTCTGTATTTAACAAATTTTCCACTCAGTTCCTTGTAGCCCACAATATTTTATGCATCTTAAATCTGGATCATCTTACCTCCTTAATCCCAACTGGGCAGAGTATATTTATGCCTGGAAATTAGGCATAGAGCTGGCATGTAAAAACAGTCCATCTTCTCAGAAACTCAGTCTTCTCAGCTTTGGGGTGTGTGCACCACTGCCTCTTCCCTTCGAAAGGAGCCAACTAACCTTACCAGAATGGCTAACACAATGTACGCTCAGTTTATGAGTCTCATTGGAACCAAGGGTTTGGCATGAGAACTTGGACTGGGGAATCCACTAAAAACTTGGCCTCGAGGAACTAGTACTGTTCTGCTTGTCCTGGGCATCTCAGAGGAAGAATGGAACAATTGCTGCATGCAATTAATGATTCCGTTGCTGAGTCCTGCCTCTTCCTCAGAAAGATCATCATTTACTGGTATATCATGGCATGAAAACATTATACTATTTATGCTTTGGGTAAGTGATGGAACTGGGGGAGAGAGAAGAATGAAATCACTCTTCAGATTTAATTGTTTTTTGGCTAGAGGAGCTCTTTGGGCAGTTTGCTTCAAAAAAAAAACGTAGCCAAAAAGAAGTAGTAAATGTTTAACTGATGGGGTTCATTAATGGCATGCTAGAATCACTTCTTTTAGCTTTTTCTGAAAGGGAGAATGGATGACTGGTCTTTGAAAAAGGTTGCAATCTCAAAATTTAAAACTGTGATCACAGACTGATACAGCTTCCCATTGTAACGTGACACATGAATGTTCATCCACACTGTTGACTTCTACTCGTGCCAACAGTTTGCTGCAGGGGTAGCAATTGTGCTCTGCGCAACATCAAGATAGACAAGTCAGCAATGGGACAAAGGACAGAAAGAAGCTACACACACTATACATTTTACATAGATCCTACAGAAAACTTAAGCTATCAATTTAAATATTTTATCTGATATTTAAGTTAAATGGTCTTTATAAAGTGCCCGTCACAGTCCTTGAACAATTTACTGGTCCTTGAAAAAATACAAATTTCATGAAACAAGGACAGTGGAGAAATAAAATTGCAAATTGTCTCTTGTTGGGCATCCAAATCAAGGCGGAGAGGCTTTGTTTATTCTGGAAATTACTTCTGAATAAAGAGTTTCAGGTTGAGCCTTAAACCATGCCAAACCTCTTGTCAGCTTGGAAAACATTGTCCTTTATGTCCCAGTCATTGCTAACCATATTGCTGGCATTTAGCAGTCAGTGCTATTGCTATTAAATGAAGTGACAAATGGAGTATACAAGTTGTCATCCTTTTTTGCTTGGGTTTTTTATTTGTTTAAGGGATCGATAAAATAAATTGCTATACCTATGATAGAGCTGAAAACCTTCCCTTCCCTTCCCTTCCCTTCCCTTCCCTTCCCTTCCCGTCCCTTCCCTTCCCTTCCCTTCCCTTCCCTTCCC